>JARQOC010000003.1:99388964-99988964 GCA_033576535.1 Allobates femoralis | reverse complement strand
TCACATTAACACTGAATGTGCTAAAGGAAACTAACTCCTATTAAAACTGCAGAGAGCATTACACATAGACTACAGCAGCTTCTAGCATTAACCCTTTATTAACCAAAGGAAATTTACTCTGAATTAAATTACATCAGCATTACACATGGACTGCAAAGCAGAAAACACATGACACCCACTTGTGGGACTGGCAGCAATGCCAGGTGATACTTGTTCATAATCCAAGACTACTTTGACAATCAGAGGACTTGACCACCTAAGGATTTCCATGAAAGTTATTGGACTTCTAAATTGACTGATTTGCTTCTGAGTATTTTTTGTATTAGAAGGCAAACATTACCAAAAGTCTTACCTTTTTTTTTGTATCATTTGTATTTCATATGAAAAAAGGGGATCTAGTCATCTCACCCTCTATTGATGGATTGCATAGCAATGGCAGTAAGCAGAGACAAAGTAAAATGTTCACCAGCATCAAGAATTGAAGTAAAATCACTTGAATCTTGAACAATAGGATAATAATACATCAATGCTTAACTCATGATTTTCCACCTATCTATCACTGTGTTCTAAGTCCTGAGGACTTTTTTTAGTGACTAATCTGCAGATTCTTTTTTGGACATAGATATGGACATTTTTATAGTGTTCTTACAATTGTTATTCTAGATAGTAACCATACTTCCAGGGGCGGACTGGCCAAGGTGGCAGGGGGGCAAGTGCCCCCAGGCTGGTGGTTTTGCCCTAATTTAGGGCTGTCCCTTTAATGAAATGGGCCGGCCGCTTTCGTTTTGTGGCCACAACTGGTGTAATGAGACAACGGGAGCAGAGCGCGGTGAGTGAAAGCACAAAAAAACCCGCTCTTCACCCGGCCAGACCTGATAGCACTCCCCCCGATCCTCACCCGGCCAGACCTGATAGCATTCCCCCCCTCCATTCCTCACCCGGCTGGACCGGATAGCCCATCCTCCCGCTCCTCACCTGGTACCTCAGGGCTGCCACCCTAGTTAAGCTCCACCCGCCAGCCCCTGCATACTTCCAGCTACACACTTTGTTTTTGATTGTAAGTTGCCATGTTTTTTTTTTACCAAAAGATTCAACCACCAGCCCATGTAGAGTCACCTAAGTCATAGGCCAATCTTATACACTGATACATACCAAAGGCCAAGGAATAGTATGGGTAATGTTTGATATTGTATTGTCAGGTACATTCTTTGTCTGCATTGCCGGACACAGTCCAGTGCATGAATGGCTCCATAAAGAAAACAAAAAGTTTAGTTACATAAATTGGACCATTAGAATCCACCTAGAATATATTTATAACCAGGCGTTTGTTATTTTCTTGGTTTGTAAAAGCCAGACAGATAATTGTTGATGTCCATCCTACAAATAGGAAGAATTTATTCAGCATGGTATAAACTGGTAAAATCTCAGATAGGGGCAGTTTTGAAATGAGTTGGTTGTCAGCAGTACAATACTTTTCTCTGCTTAGCTAATAATGATGTTTTACTAAAAGAAGTCCGGCAACATGCTTGAGCATGTTTTTGCATCATAAAACTACAATATCTTATTTTAAATTGTAGTACTTTGTCTTATATTCTAAAAACTAAGAAAAGAAAAACTAGAGGACAAATGGCAAATTACATACAGAGGGTGAAATAAGAATTAAATATGGCACCAATATATTTCTAAAAGTGCTATTGACATAAATTTCTCACCAGATGTCAGAAACAACCCATCCAATCCACACAGGCAAAGAAATCAAACCATCCATAAATTTAGCGATATGTATTAATGAGAAATGACACAGGGAAAACGTATAGAGCATACTTACTATAATGTGTTTAATTCTTCATACAGAAGCCTTTGTTGATTACAACAGCTTGAACATGTCTCCTGTGTGGAGAAATTGGTGGCATGCATTGCTCAGTTGTAGGGATGATTGAGTATACTCGCTACTATTCGGAATTCGCCGAATAGTAGCGGTATTCGTGTACTCGCAACTCGCCGAGTAAATTAGGATTACTCAGGAGTACCAAGTACCGAGTACTTTTGCAGTGTATCAATAGATACACTGCAAAAGTCCTGTAAAAGAGATGAAAAGTGGTTAGAAAATTAAAAAATCGGATACTCACCTTAACCGACGGCTGCACCGGGAGCGGCCGATGGACATCTATTCATGTTAAAGGACCTTTCACTCTCCCAGCCAATCAGATGGCTGGGAGAGATCTGGCCAATCAGATGCCGCCACGTCACAATCACGTGATCGCTAGCAGCCACTTGATTGGCCAGATGGAAAGGTCCTCTCATCTATTGATACACTGCAAAAGTACTCGGAATCGCTATACTCGCAACGAGTACCGAGACCTACTCGTTGCGGGTATTCCGAATAGTACGGTACTCGCTCACCCCTACTCAGTTGTGATCTTGGCCACTCTTCCACACAAACACTGTTCAAATCTTGAAGGTCCTGTGGATCTTTCTATGAACTCAGAGCTTTAGTTGATTCCATACATTACTATTGGATTCAGGTGATTGGCCCGGCCATTCAAGCAGCTTTATTTTCTTTCTCTGAAACCCATTGATGCTTTACTTGGCTATATGTTTGGAATCATTGTCTTGCTGATATGTCTATCCTCGTTTCATCTTCATCATCCTGGTTAACGGCAGTAGATTTTTTTTTATAAATTTGCCGCTGCCGACTGTCTGCAGTGGGGATCCTGACTCCTGGGCCCCCACTACACTGCTGCAGTGCCCCCCCTGAACTATAAGACAGACTGTAAGACTACAAGATGGCCGCCCATTTTAACATTCAAATTAATTTTTATCCTTATTTTAATCCATCAAATTTGGGGTGCGTCTTAAGGTCTAGTGAATTCTATAGTCTGAAAAATATGATGTGTGCATATGTTTAACATATATGTATACAAAGTGCTTATATATATATATATATATATATATATATATATAGAAGAAAAATTCAGGCAGCACACCAACTTAATGGTACCGTATATACTCGTGTATAAGCCGACCCGTGTATAAGCCGACCCCCCTACTTTTGCCCCCAAAACCTGGGAAAATCTATTGACTCGTGTATAAGCCGAGGGTGGACCCTAGCACAAGTATACAGCCCCCAGCAGTGTGGTATACACCAGTCCCAGAGGTAGATACAGCAGCCCCAGTGGTAGTATACACGCAGCCCCAGTAGTATATACAGCCCCAGTGGTATATACAGCTCCAGTGGTAGTATAGACGCAGCCCTAGTAGTATATACAGCCCCAGTGGTAGTATATACAGCCCCAGTGGTAGTATACAGGGCCCCAGCAGTATATACAGCCCCAGTGGTTTATACAGCCCCAGTGGTAGTATACAGGGCCCCAGAGGTATATAGCAGCCCCAGTGGTAGTATACAGGGCCCCAGAGGTATATAGCAGCCCCAGTGGTAGTATACAGGGCCCCAGAGGTATATAGCAGCCCCAGCGGTAGTATACAGGCATCCCCAGTAATGCAGGGCCCCCCCCAGCGTCTCTCCGGTCACCTGTAAAGGAAGCTATACTTATCCCAGTGCTCTGTCCGCGCCCGCTCGCACCCGCTGTCAGCAGCCGACCGGATCCTCCATCTTGCGTCTTCTTTCTTCCTGTTTCCTGTGCTCGTCGCAGGGAATGACGTCATTGCCCGCGACGAGCACAGAAACAGGAAGAAAGAAGACGCAAGATGGAGGATCCGGTCGGCTGCTGACAGCGGGTGCGAGCGGGCGCGGACAGAGCACTGTGATAAGTATAGCTTCCTTTACAGGTGACCGGAGAGACGCTGGGGGGGCCCTGCATTACTGGGGATGCGGGGGCTGCTGTATACCGATGTATACATCGGTATGTACCGATGTATACATCGGTATACAGCACTGACTCGCGTATAAGCCGAGGGGGGTACTTTTCAGCCCAATTTTTGGGCTGAAAAACTCGGCTTATACGCGAGTATATACGGTATTTTATTGTTGCATGTGGCGATGTTTTAGTGATGTAACCACCTTTCTTAAGATAGTTGAGCGGTCGAAATGTCGACACATGGGAAAAAAAGCCCACTTCTTATCCTGCATCATAATTTGGAGTGCTGCCTGAATTTTTCTTTTTTATCATTTAGAGTTGTGGACACAGCTATTCCTTGGGCTTGCAGCCGACCATATGTATGTTGCACACGCACGACACACACACACACACACACACACACACACACACGTACACTCTGTGCAGAATTATTAGGCAAGTTGTATTTCAGAGGATTATTTTTATTATTGATCAACAACTATGTTCTCAATCAACCCAAAAGACTCATAAATATCCAAGCTTAATATTTTTGGAAGTTGGGAGTGGTTTTTTTTTTTAGATTTGGCTCTTAGGAGGATATCTGTTTGTGCAGGTAAATATTACTGTGCAGAATTATTAGGCAACTTAATAAAACCAAATATATTCCCATCTCACTTGTTTATTTTCACCAGGTAAACTAATATAACTGCACAAAATTTAGAAAAAAAAATTTCTGACATGCAAAAACATAACCCCCAAAAATGAGTGACCAATATAGCCACCTTTCTTTATGATGAGACTCAACAGCCTTCCATCCATAGATTCTGTCAGTTGCTTGATCTGTTTACGATCAACATTGTGTGCAGCAGCCACCACAGCCTCCCAGACTCTGTTCTGAGAGGTGTACTGTTTTCCCTCCTTGTAGATCTCACATTTTAGGAGAGACCACAGGTTCTCTATGTGGTTCACATCAGGTGAACAAGGGGGGCATGTTATTATTTTTTCTTCTTTTATACCTTTACTGGCCAGCCACGCTGTGGAGTAGTTGGATGCATGTGATGGAGCATTGTCCTGCATGAAAATCATGTTTTTCTTGAACGATACCAACTAGTAGGTCCGAGAGTTGAGCTTCACTCCGTCCTCAACCCGAAAAGGTCCCACAAGTTCATCTTTGATTATATCAGCCCATACCAGTACCCCACTCCACCTTGCTGGTGTCTGAGTTGGAGTGGAGCTCTCTGCCCTTTACTGATCCAGCCTCTGGCCCATCCATCTGGCTCATCAAGAGTCACTCTCATTTCATCAGTTCATAAAACCTTTGAAAAAACAGTCTTAAGATATTTCTTGGCCCAGTCTTGACGTTTTATCTTATGTTTCTTGTTCAAAGGTGGTTGTTTTTCAGCCTTTCTTACCTTGGCCATGTCCCTGAGTATAGCACACCTTGTGCTTTTAGATACACCAGTAACGCTGCAGCCTGAAATATGGCAAAACTGGTGGCAAATGGCATCTTGGCAGCTTCACGCTTGATTTTCCTCAATTCTTGGGCAGTTATTTTGCGCCTTTTTCACCCAACACGCTTCTTGCGATCCTGTTGGCTATTTGCCATGAAACGCTTGATTGTTCGGTGATCACGCTTCAAATATTTAGCAATTTCAAGAATGCTGCATCCCTCTGCAAGACATCTCACAATTTTGGACTTTTCAGAGCTTGTCAAATCTCTCTTCTGACCCATTTTGCATAAGAAAAGGCATTTGCTAATAATTAAGCACACCTTATATAGGATGTTGATATCATTACACCACACCCCTCTCATTACAGAGATGCACATCACCTGATTTAATTAATTGGTAGTTGGCTCTTAAGCCTATACAGCTTGGAGTAGGACAACTTGTATAAAAAGTATCATGTGATCAAAACACTCATTTGCCTAATAATTCTGCACAAAGTACATATATATATAATATATATATATATATATATATTGTGAGGAAGTGCTCGCTGATGGTATTACAGGACATTCGCTTGACAGTATATTGATGCTCACAGCAATGGATTCTATACAAAAATTCATCAGGTTAATTCCAGACTTCATAAACCATGCTCTATAACCTAAACACGAGGCTTTCCTTTACCTTCAACATAAATGCATAGTCCATCTATCTCCACAATGGTTATATTCCCGTACTGGTTGAGGTACACTTCTCCCTAAGTGTCCCAGGGCAGTATTCACACACACGCCTCAGTGGACTCATTCATACACAGTCTTTTCACTGCTGTAATAGTCCATATAGATTCCACTGGCTTTTGCTCAGCCTTTACTCACGGTTTTCAAGTCTGTTACCTCTCTGGAGGTTTTTGGGCAGAATTCACCACCCAGCTTCTCCCAGTATCACACTGCTTGAGAAAGGCAGACACTTACTGCCGAAACGTTGTGGTTGGTTGGGCCAATAAGCAGGAGAAGTATGAACCCAAACTAATAAGTGCTGTCCGGTTATTGGATTTTTGTTTATGGAAGCAGCTGAACACTGCGCAGGCTCTTACACCTAAGTGTAACTTTGTAGCTCATTGCTGCTCTTGAATTTTGTGTTCATATAAATATATATATATATATATATATATAGTAGATTAGTATATTGGTGCAGCACAGCTCCCCTAGGTGCTCAGCAGTTACAGCTCCTCTCCTCCTTGCTGTGTAAGTATACAAATAAAGGACTGCAGCACTCTTCTTTGTGAAACAACCGCCTTTATTTGGCCATCAGGTGGGTGGTGACAACGTTTCGGGATCCTGTCCCTTTCTCTAGCCCAGAGGCTAGGCTAGAGAAAGGGACAGGATCCCGAAACGTTGTCACCACCCACCTGATGGCCGAATAAAGGCGGTTGTTAGTGATGGGCGAATCCTAAATTACTCGGAATCGCTTGACTCTAGCGAGTCCGAGCACAGGACTCGCTACTCGTTGCGAGTCTAGCGAGTCCAATGTTAATGAATGGGGAAGCGAGTAATAGCGAGTAGTGTGAGATTTACAACTCGCAGATGTGTCTCGGAAGCTTCAGCCTGAAGCAATCCTAGTTTTGTCATTTATTTGTATTGCTCGTTTACTTTGTAAGTAATCGCTGACTCGCACAGATAAGATCCTGTCTCCTCTGTACAGGCTGCCAGCTCCAGGGTCCTAGAGCCCGCCTGCTGCCTGATGTAGCAGAGCTGAGATTGTTCTCAGTCTGCTCATTCCCTGTGTACAGACATGAATGTCTGTGCACAGAGATGATGTAGCAGAGCTGAGATTGTTCTCAGTCTGCTCATTCCCTGTGTACAGACATGAATGTCTGTGCACAGAGATGATGTAGCAGAGCTGAGATTGTTCTCAGTCTGCTCATTCCCTGTGTACAGACATCTATATTTATGCACAGGGGATGTAGCAGAGAGGACATCGCGTTTTGGACTGCGTCGGACGGAAGAGGATTTTTTAATTAAAGATGGAGTCCCTAATGGCTTTTTTTTTTATTTCTAATAAAAAATTTTCTTTGTGTTGTGTTTTTTTTTAAAACAATTTAATAGAAATTCATGGCGGTCATGTCTAATATTGGCGTGACCGCCATAAATTTCGGGCTTAGGGCCAGCTGATAATACAAAGCTGGCCCTAACCTCTTTATTACCCAGCGTGCCATCGCTACCAGGGCCGCTGGAAGAGCGGGGTTCAGCGCCAGAGGATGGCGCTTCAATGAACGTGCCATCTTCTGGGGCGGCTGCGGGCTGCAATTTGCAGCGGGGGGTGCCCAGAAAGCTTGGGCATCCCTGCGCTGCGGATTCCAGCCCCCAGCTGCTTAGCTGTACCTGGCTAGACATAGAAATTGCGCGGAGCCCCACGCATTTTTTTTTAATTATTTCATGAAATTCTGAGATTCTGACTCTGAGACTCTGACTCTGAGACTCTGACTCTGAAATTCATGAAATAATAAAAAAAAAATGCGTTGGGCTCCGCGCAATTTCTATGTCTAGCCAGGTACAGCTAAGCAGCTGGGGGCTGGAATCCGCAGCGCAGGGATGCCCAAGCTTTCTGGGCACCCCCCGCTGCAAATTGCAGCCCGCAGCCGCCCCAGAAGATGGCGTGTTCATTGAAGCGCCATCCTCTGGCGCTGAACCCCGCTCTTCCAGCGGCCCTGGTGGCGGTGGCACGCTGGGTAATAGAGGTTAGGGCCAGCTTTGTATTATCAGCTGGCCCTAAGCCCGAAATTTATGGCGGTCACGCCAATATTAGACATGACCGCCATGAATTTCTATTAAATTGTTTTAAAAAAAAACACAACACAAGGAAAATTTTTTATTAGAAATAAAAAAAAAAGCCATTAGGGACTCCATCTTTAATTAAAAAAATCCTCTTCCGTCCGACGCAGTCCAAAACGCGATGTCCTCTCTGCTACATCCCCTGTGCATAAATATAGATGTCTATGCACAGGGAATAAGCAGACTGAGAACAATCTCAGCTCTGCTACATCATCTCTGTGCACAGACATTCATGTCTGTACACAGGGAATGAGCAGACTGAGAACAATCTCAGCTCTGCTACATCATCTCTGTGCACAGACATTCATGTCTGTACACAGGGAATGAGCAGACTGAGAACAATCTCAGCACTGCTACATAATGTCTGTGAGCAGGCAGGCTCTAGGACCCTGGAGCTGCACAGAGAAGACAGCTGGACTCGGCTTGCAAAGAAACAGCAGTTATCTGCGAGTTTCCCTGCTATCACTGGCACAGTAGCCAGTGATTACTCGCACCAGTCTAATGCAAACAATGGCAATCCTAGTTTTGTCAGCGTTTCTGACAAAACTAGGATTGATATTGATTTGCATTGGACTCGTGCGAGTAATCACTGGGAGACTCGCAGAGTACCGAGTCCTGCGAGTCCCTTACTACTCGCCGAGTAACGAGTCCTAGCGAGTAGATTCGCCCCTCCCTAGCGGTTGTTTCACAAAGAAGAGTGCTGCAGTCCTTTATTTGTATATATATATATATATATACTAGCTGTGAGCCCGATGCAAATGCATCGGGATTCTAGAACGTGCATTAATTTGCTTATAGTAGTTATAGCTGGTGTGAGGACTTTTCGGGGGGGTGTGAATAGTTTTTCGGGGGGGTGTGAATAGTTTTTTGGGGGGGGTCCAATACTTTTTTGGGGGGTCCAATACTTTTTTTGGGGGGTCCAATACTTTTTTTTGGGGGGTCTAATACTTTTTGGGGGGGTCCAATACTTTTTTTGGGGGGTCCAATACTTTTTTGGGGGGGGTCCAATACTTTTTTGGGGGGGTCCAATACTTTTTTTGGGGGGTCCAATACTTTTTTTGGGGGGTGCAATACTTTTTTTGGAGGGTCCAATACTTTTTTGGGGGGGGGTCCAATACTTTTTTTGGGGGGTCCAATACTTTTTGGGGGGGTCCAATACTTTTTGGGGGGGCCAATACTTTTTTTGGGGGGGTCCAATACTTTTTTTGGGGGGTCCAATACTTTTTGGGGGGGGCCAATACTTTTTTTGGGGGGGTCCAATACTTTTTTTGGGGGGGTCCAATACTTTTTTTTGGGGGGTCCAATACTTTTTTTGGGGGGGTCCAATACTTTTTGGGGGAGTCCAATACTTTTTGGGGGGGTCCAATACTTTTTGGGGGGGCCAATACTTTTTTTTGGGGGTCCAATACTTTTTTTGGGGGGTCCAATATTTTTTTTGTGACAAAGCCACGGCGATTTCGGGGTGTTCTCATTCAGGTCCGCTATTTTTTTTTTTTTTTATTATTATTTTTATTTAATTATTTATTATAGCTGTGAGCCCGATGCAAATGCATCGGGATTCTAGAACGTGCATTAATTTGCTTATAGTAGTTATAGCTGGTGTGAGGACTTTTCGGGGGGGTGTGAATAGTTTTTCGGGGGTGTGTGAATAGTTTTTTGGGGGGGTCCAATACTTTTTGGGGGGGTCCAATACTTTTTGGGGGGTGCAATACTTTTTTGGGGGTCCAATACTTTTTTGGGGGTGTCCAATACTTTTTTTGGGGGGTCCAATACTTTTTTGGGGGGTGCAATACTTTTTTTGGGGGGTGCAATACTTTTTTTGGGGGGTCCAATACTTTTTTTGGGGGGTCCAATACTTTTTTTGGGGGGTGCAATACTTTTTTTGGGGGGTCCAATACTTTTTTGGGGGGGTCCAATACTTTTTTGGGGGGTGCAATACTTTTTTTGGGGGGTCCAATACTTTTTTTTGGGGGTCTAATACTTTTTGGGGGGGGGTCCAATACTTTTTGGGGGGGGTCCAATACTTTTTTTGGGGGGGTCCATTACTTTTTTTGGGGGTCCAATACTTTTTTTGGGGGGTGCAATACTTTTTTTGGGGGGTCCAATACTTTTTTGGGGGGGGTCCAATACTTTTTTTGGGGGGTCCAATACTTTTTTTGGGGGGTCCAATACTTTTTGGGGGGGGCAATACTTTTTTTGGGGGGGGTCCAATACTTTTTTTGGGGGGTCCAATACTTTTTGGGGGGGGCCAATACTTTTTTTGGGGGGGTCCAATACTTTTTTTTGGGGGTCCAATACTTTTTTTGGGGGGTCCAATACTTTTTGGGGGGGTACAATACTTTTTGGGGGGGGTCCAATACTTTTTGGGGGGGCCAATACTTTTTTTGGGGGGTCCAATACTTTTTTTGGGGGGTCCAATATTTTTTTTGTGACAAAGCCACGGCGATTTCGGGGTGTTCTCATTCAGGTCCGCATGTTTTTTTTTTTTTTTATTATTATTTTTATTTAATTATTTATTATTTTTTATTTATTTTTTAATTATTTTTTAATTATTTTTAAATTTTTTTTTTTATTATTTAATTTATTTATTTATTTAAGTCAGACTGAGACACAGTTCTCATTCAGGTCCGCATTTTTTTTTTTTTTTATTATTATTTTTATTTCATTATTTATTATTTTTTATTTATTTTTTAATTATTTTTTAATTATTTTTTTTATTATTTAATTTATTTATTTATTTAAGTCAGACTGAGACACAGTTCTCATTAAGGTCCGCCTTTTTTTTTTATTATTATTATTTTTATTTAATTATTTATTATTTTTTATTTATTTTTTTATTATTTTTTAATTATTTTTTAATTATTTTTTTTATTATTTAATTTATTTATTTTTTTAAGTGAGAGTGAGACACAGTTCTCATTCAGGTCCGCCTTTTTTTTTTTTTTATTATTATTTTTATTTAATTATTTATTATTTTTTATTTATTTTTTTATTATTTTTTAAATATTTTTTAATTATTTTTTTTATTATTTAATTTATTTATTTATTTAAGTCAGACTGAGACACAGTTCTCATTCAGGTCCGCCTTTTTTTTTTTATTATTATTATTTTTATTTAATTATTTATTATTTTTTATTTATTTTTTTATTATTTTTTAATTATTTTTTAATTATTTTTTTTATTATTTAATTTATTTATTTTTTTAAGTGAGAGTGAGACACAGTTCTCATTCAGGTCCGCCTTTTTTTTTTTTTTTTATTATTATTTTTATTTAATTATTTATTATTTTTTATTTATTTTTTTATTATTTTTTAAATATTTGTTAATTATTTTTTTTATTATTTAATTTATTTATTTTTTTAAGTGAGAGTGAGACACAGTTCTCATTCAGGTCCGCCTTTTTTTTTCCCCATTGACATACATTACCGGTGTGTCGGCGATTTTATGGCCGCCGACCTGGTTCTATTTGTCGGGCCTAAAATCGCGGACACACCGCTAATGCATCTCTATGGGCAGTCAGCCCGATTTCGGATTGGTCGCCGACCATGGTCCCCGGGGAGCGAGTTGCGGCTCAGGCAGCGACTCGCAATGGCCTCGCGGCCATTGCTCGCGCTACCTGAGGGGTAAGTCGCTTAAGTTGTTGTCGAGTCTGTGGTTAGAATTTGGGCCAGCGGCTCGCAATGGCCTCGCGGCCATTGCTCGCGCAGCATTGGGCGCTTCGCGCCCAATGTTAAATTCGTATCCACATGACCACGCCAGAAGTAGCGCGCGGAGGGGCGCTTTTCCGATTCGCGATTATATAATAGATATATATATAGATAGTTAGATAGATACATGTATAACACTAATAATCCATTTTTCAAGTGGAGGGTTAATGGTACCTTGAAATGATGACAAGGGTAGTGATTGTGTACTTAGGATATTCTCAAGAAAGTGTTGCATTTGGATACCTGTGTAACTGGGATGAGGAACCTTCTGTATATTGAGGAGTCTTCAACCTATTGTACTGTCTTTAGCTCAGATAGGAACTGTTCCTTTGTTCAGTGTGTATAGGAATGTAGCCTCATAAACACCAGGATCATAATTCACCAATACATGTTCTTTAGCTAACGTTTTTGTAATGCAGGACCAAGGACAGCTCTTCATATAATGTTAAAGAGGCAGCATCAAAATTAACAGATGGCAGTTTGCACTGCAAAATCTAAAAATTGGGCTCCATGTTCTCTGGACAAAGAGGAAAATGTAACGAGCAAATTGCTTTACAAAAGCTGGTAACTGTGTAGTCGACCCCTTTTCAGTTACATGTCACTTTATGCAGTGTTGTATAATAATATATAATAATATACTGTATTAAAAGCAATTGTAAAACCAAATCTAAGGATTCGAATGAAATAAGTAGAAAAATAAAACACCAAAAGAAATCTGATCATTAATACTAAATAAAGGAAAAATATGCCAGCAGTTTAAATTCTATTGTTCATTTAATCTTAATATGTACCTTATAAAGTTTTTGAACTTTTACTACTTAATTAATCAAATTATCTACTTTCAAAATCTATTAATTTATTCAAGGGATGTTTTCATTGGAGCTGAGTAAATCTTTTAAAATTTGAGTTAAAAAAATTCTTTGTATTGAATTGCAAGTACTATAATACCTTCAGCTGCCCTGAAAAGATGTGTATACCACTATAAGTAATGTAAAAATAATTTAAAGTGGTTTCCACGCATCCAGATTGTACTCACCTTTCCCTGCTCTAGCATTGGCCAGCCATTGCTTCTCCAGTTCTGTGTTTTTGCTGCAGTAATGAGAGACGGCGTTCAACAAATTGCACCCCTGCATACCTCATGAGAGCAAGACCAGGAAAATTACCAGCAGACTTTGAGTTAGGCATAGTAGTTCCTGTTCGTGACGCCAATTTGTTTCAACCAGAGCTGGGGTGGATGAGGTACTCGGTCACCGGGGCTTCTGTGGGGGATGTCACGGATGGTTGGTATCCCCGGTGCCGTGCCCTGGCGAACAATTATACCAGGTGTTGATGGTAGACTCGATCTTCAGCGATTTGCCATTTTCTACTTTTACTAGATCTCTCAGTCTTTCAGGGTTTCTTTTAAGGAGTCTTTAGATGTTCTCTCTCTGTCACTCTGCTCTATCCTAAGCTCCGCCCCCACCTGTGGAATCTACTATATTACAGTTCCCCCTACTCTAAGTGGTGCGGTCCTAAGTGAGTGCTAAAAATAGACTCCATAAGGTTTAAATCCTAACCTAGCAACTTACAATAATATTACATATAGATATTAAATGCGATACCACTCTGTGGCGCTTACCCGCAGGGGCGCCACACACCCCCTTGGTGAAACACACCCGTCCGCGGGTGTCAAACCAAATCAACCTAGAGTAAAATACATTTCACAGATAATCCAGAAAATGATGCTTGACCTTACTAACCCGGATTGCAAACCAACCCCTGGGACCTGCGTGGCGTTCATAGGTGATCACATCACCACGATACAGGTCCCGTTCTGGAAATTTTCTCTTCTTAGATTGGCCTATCAGTAGATCTGAAAAATCAATAAAACAATCCTAAAAAAGGGACTGCATCTTTATTAACCCCTCGCCCATGGTCCAGGGGTTAATAAAGATGCAGTCCCTTTTATTTACATTGTTTTATGGATTTGTCAGAAAAAAATTTCACGTGGGCTTTGCCGTATTTCTGGAACCAGCCGGATCCAGCAGGCAGCGACGGGCTGCCCCCAAACCCCAGGTGCCTATTTGTACCTGGCCGGACACAAGAATATAGAGGAGCCCTTTTTTTTAATTATTTCATGAATTTCATGAAATAGTAAAAAAAAAATTTCTATGTCTAGCCAGGTACAGCTAAGCAGCTGGGGGCTGGAATCCGCAGCGCAGGGAGGCCCAAGCTTTCTGGGCACCCCCCGCTGCAAATTGCAGCCCGCAGCCGCCCCAGAAGATGGCGCGTTCATTGAAGCGCCATCCTCTGGCGCTGAACCCCGCTCTTCTAGCAGCCCTGGTGGCGGTGGCACGCTGGGTAATAAAGGGGTTAATACCAGCTTTGTTATACAAGCTGGTATTAAGCCCGAGATTCTTAATGTCAGGCCACGTTTGACCCAGCCACTAAGAATCTCCAATAAAGGGTTAAAAAAACACAACACAGAGAAAAAATTTTATTAGAAATTAAAAAAAAAGCCATTAGGGACTCCATCTTTAATTAAAAAAATCCTCTTCCGTCCGACGTAGTCCAAAACGCGATGTCCTCTCAGCTACATCCCCTGTGCATAGATATAGATGTCTATACACAGGGAATGAGCAGACTGAGAACAATCGCAGCTCTGCTACATCATCTCTGTGAGCAGGCGGGCTCTAGGACCCTGGAGCTGCGGCAGCCTGCACAGAGAAGACAGCTGGACTCGGCTCGCAAAGTAACAGCAGTTACTTTGCGAGTTTCCCTGCTATCACTGGCACAGTAGCCGAGTCTAATGCAAGTCAAAGGCAATCCTAGTTTTGTCAGCGTCTCTGACAAAACTAGGATTGATATTGATTTGCATTGGACTCGTTTACTGTGCGAGTATTCACTGGGAAATTCGCAGAGTACCGAGCCCTGTGAGTCCCTTACTACTCGCCGAGTAACGAGTCCTAGCGAGTAGATTCGCCCATCCCTATTTTCTAGCCATTTTTCAGCATAGAAGTTTGGGTCCCCATTGACTTGTATGGGGTTAGGAGTTCTGGATCAAATACGGTTCCCAAATCAAATTTTGTCCAGGCAAACCCTGCAAACCCCAACATCCGCGGGTCCACTCATCTCTGCTTTTATTTTTACCTCTTCTAAAAAAGCAGCAAAAATTATAATGTTTCAAAAATGATGCTGATGACATGTGGAATATGATATTTATTCATTTTATTTGATATAACTATCTGGTTTAAGGGCATAAAAATTTAAAGTTAAAAAAATGCTACATTTTCAAATTTTTTTGGCAGTTTTTCAATATTTTCATAAATAAATACAAATCATATGAAGAAAAATTTACTTATGACATGAAGTTCAGCATGTCACGAAAAAAACATTTTTAGAACCACTGGGATTTGATGAAGACTTTCAGAGTTATTGACTCTGGTACATAAGCCTGGCTTCACACCACAGTTTTATGGATCCGGGCTGTCCGTTATAAACCGGACAGCCTCGAATCCGATTTTGGCCCCATAATATTTCTATGGGGCTGGATGGGGCCTGATGGTAGTGTTTTGCCTTTCGGTTTCCATCTGTCCGAGAGGATCCGGCAGTTTGTTTTTTTTGACCCCGGACACAAAATCGTAGCATTCAGCATTTTTTGTGTCCAGGGCAAAAAATAATCAAAACCGAATCCATCTGGATCCTCACGGGTCCGGCGCGAACCGACGCCCAATAACATGGGAGTCTAAGGGTGCCGGATTGCACCGAACACGACAGAAAATCTGTCCGGTTCCCAGGCACCAGGTGCTGAAGCTCAGCGCCATTTGGCGCTGAACTTCAGCCCCTGGATAGCTCCCCGCTGCAATTTCAGGACCGCGGCCAGCTCCCTGCAAGCTGTGACCCTGAAATTTCAACAAGGGACAGCTCCTGAAGCTGTGGACTGCCGATTCCGGCAGAAGACAGGACCGGAGGGCATATTTGCCCTTTGGTTCTGTGCTGTTCGGAGCCGTCAGGCTGTGTCCGGTACATCCAGCAAAACACCGGTCACAGCCTGACAGCTCAAAACCATGGTGTGAAGCCGGCCTAACAGAAATGGACTCTGGTCAGAATTTTAAAATTGACCTGTTCAGAAAGGTGAAAACAGGCTAGAGGATGAAGGGGTCAAAATAGTAATGTATGCAAATAACCCTTGTTCAATTCTTATACATTTTCATTTGCTATATCCAGATCATTATTTATGCCCTTACTATTTGCAACGAGTGTTTTGTGAATATATAGTTTACCTGGTTAGAGTTGACACCTACGCTCTTTGTAAATTCTATGATCCTTGTTATTTTATTTAGATTTTTTTTCTCTTGTCCATCATTATCCACTTGAGTGCACTGTTCTTTCTCTCTTTGCATTGTACTGCTATGTGCTAATGTTTTCTACCGTTCTTATATTTTTCCTCGTATGAAATGCACAACAGGGAGAAATCACTTCATGAAAGTGCAGTATATGAATCCTGTGTTCTTACTAATTTACAAAGTAAAAAAAAAAGAAAGAAATGTAAAAATGTTGTTAAAGTATTTTGCCTCCCCAAAATAAGCTTTATGTAAATCAAATAAAAGCATGGCGGGATGGAGGCATGTTTGTAATTTGTGCACGGCGTCATATTTCTGCTATTAGAGCAGGTTCACCTTACATAAGCTGCCAAGTACATTGTCGTAGAATTTGTAATTTCTTCTTTGAGAAACCAAATGTAGATAATGCATACGAGACTCAATGAAATTTGTGCTGGAAATGCAGAACAGTGATATCTCGCTTTTCTTTTATAATCTGTCCCAAAACTATCGCCGAAAACCACAACCTACGAAAACCGAGGCAATGATTTCCACAGGAAACAATGTAAAATCAATTAATTTCTTTTAGACCCTCCAAAATACATACAAGAAACACATTTTATAGAGAGTAAAGAGAGGGTAATACTAGAAACACTCCGAAATGACTTTAAAATGAATATGAAAGATTAATGTAAAGTATAAATAAACATTTAACTTGGTATGTTATTTTTATAACCACTCTTTCTGGCGTATAGAAGGAGAGAGGTGCACATTTTGGAAGGGGAACCACGTGGGTCACCATTTTTTACTGCAAAATTAGCAGCGATGCGTCCAGGGGTGCATCTAGCCACCCTGCTGCCTGAGCCGATCGGAGGCCGGGGGGGGAGGTGCTGGCGGATCTCAGCCCCGCCGCCCCTGCAGCCTACAGTGCCACAGCGCGCGCGCCCTCTTACCGCTGTTACCGGCGCCCGCCGCTGATGTTGGTGGCACCGCCCCCTTCTCTCATGCCGCTCCCCCTGGCTGCCGCCGCTCTGGACTCAGGGCTCACACTGTCCAATGGAGGGTGCGGCCCTGGATGCGTCTATGAAAACCAACAAAAAATGAACCAAAACTGATGATAACTGATGTCAATGAAAACCAAGGTCTAACTGTACATCAGAAGACATTGGCTGTTTTATCACAATCTTAATTCTAGAGTCCATTCGCAAAAGTAAACTTATGTATAGAACAAAGGATGTTCATATTTAATGTCAAAATAAGGCCCCTTCTAATGCTGATTTATGCAGTCAAATATTGAACTAGAATTGGATAATAAGATGTGAAGTTGCTGCCTTGTTCGTTGTCTGTCTTCCCTTTCCCTCGTGACTCCTATTGTGCAGTGGTTGTGGACTAGTGTTCCCACTGGCCGTTCCCTAGTGAGGGTTACCATCAGGGCCAGCGAGGGTTCTAGGTATCCTGCTCGGCAACAAGTTGAAAGAACTTGCATAGGGACGGTGGGAAGATCAGGTCACAGCCGCATGTGAGTGCAGGAGGTCACCTCTCCCCTGGTCTCTATGAGCAGGGCCCTCCACTGTATTTATCCCCCTGGTGTCTACCTGTCTGTTGTTCTGTGTAATGCAGCAGACATCGTTGGTCCGTGGTCCACTGTTACGCATGGTTGTGGGACATTCCCTTGTCCAGCGTGACACATTCTTTAGAAAACAGTAGGATGGTACTTATTTTTTCTTTCTTCAATTTTGGGTAAGCCCTCTGAGTATTCATTTAACTTGTAGGAAATGAATGTAGTTCTATTCTAATATAAGCCTCTTTAAACAGAATCTGTCATCAGGTATATGATAATTCATCTGATAGCAGGATGGTGTGTTATGGAAATCAATATGTATCAACATATGAAAATATCCAAAGATTTACCAATTTGATTATATCCTGTATTGTACTGCATATCTAGCATATATGTATCCCTTTAAATAGTTGTCCTTAAGAGAAAGAGGTACTGTTTTTATACAGTATGACATGTACTGTGTTTAGAGAAATCCATGAAGGCCACCTCAGTCTGGGAGCGAAGCCAATGTCTAGCATGTTTTAATAACAAGTGAAAATGCTCCATAATATTA
Organism: Allobates femoralis; assembly: GCA_033576535.1. Classification (NCBI taxonomy): domain Eukaryota; kingdom Metazoa; phylum Chordata; class Amphibia; order Anura; family Aromobatidae; genus Allobates; species Allobates femoralis. The sequence goes on along the minus strand of JARQOC010000003.1, from coordinate 99,970,766 downwards.
GATAATGAAGGAATGTGATGATTCCATAATGTTTATAAGACTAAATGATGGATTAATACAAGGATGCATGCATATTTAGAATAGATTTGCATAATCCAATCATTTTACAGGTATTAGTGAACAATGATTGGTTATTTTTAATATTTTGCAACCAATTAAGAATAATCTTGTTTTGGGGTTACCACCTCCAGAATTGCCTGTATAACTTCATGTGTTTCCTAAGTAACTCCCATACTTACACATTAGGGAGTTTAATCCTACACTAATCCAGTGAGTAGACTTTTAGCCTCAATTCTCCTCTGGGAACTAGGCAAATTGTCTCTTCAGAGAGGAAGCAGATGAACTCTAGTGCCACCTACTGAAAGCAGCGATCTTTAAAGTATAAATGAATTCTTTAACGAGCCTTTCAATATGAAATGATTTATACCATATCAGAACCCCAAGCTGCAGATGCTACGTTTCAGGGTGTTTGCCCCTCATCAGTGCAAAGTATGGGATCTCATATGGCTCTATGAGGGGCTATGATGAGGTCAACGGAATAGTTATTCTCCTTATGAAGATTAATCCTTCATGCTTGCAGTGAGGAAACGTTTAGCTCCTCTAATGAACTCTAGTGCCAACTATTAAAAGTAACAAGCCTAAAAGTCAAAATTGAATTCAACTGGTCCCAGTGATCCCAGAGGAATATTGTGGCTAAATGTTTATTGGTCTGGTCAGGCCCGGCATCAGAACCCGGCATACCCGGGCATATGCTGGGGCCCAGAAGCAGTGAGAGGGCCCACAGCTGTCTGTAAGCAAAAGTAGAGTAGACCCACTCACAGATATTGGCCCTCTCTCCCTCTCTTCTCTCCTGCTCTGTACTGATCTAGGTGATCGGTACAGAGCAGGAGAAAAAAGCTTACTGGGAGCTGAATGGAGGCTGAAGGACATGTCAGTTCCAATTGTGTGACTGATCACATGACTGAAATCAAGGTCATAAAAGAAATTGCTTCTTCTTAACTTCTGCAGCCTCTGTGCAGCTCCCAGTGGCTCCTCTCCTGCTCTGCATGAATCAAGATCATCTGAATGTGGTAATATATATGTTTGTGTGTCTCTCTGTGTGTCTGAATATGTATGTATGTCAGTGTATCTGCATGTGTGTGTGTCTCTGTGTGTATCTATATCTTTATGTGTGTGTATTTGTATGTGTTTGTATTTGTATTTGTGCATATCTAAATAAATAATAATAATAATAATATTTGTATTTGTGTATATGTATCTGTATGCAGCAGAGCTGTGTGTGTTTGTATGTGCATGTAGCAGAGCTGTGTGTGTTTTTACATGTATGCATTGTACATGTAGCAGAGCTGGGTATGCAGTGTCCAAGTAGCAGAGCCATAAGTGTATCTGTATGTGTAGTGTGCTTATAGCAGAGCTGCGTGTGTCTGTATGTGCATGAATTAGTCCTATACCAGTGCTGTGTGTGTATCTGTATGTTCATGCAGTAGAGCTGTGTGTATGTATTAGGCTGGAAACACACTGGCGAGTGCAAAAACGGTCCGATTGATGGATCCGAGAGTCGTATGAGTGTCATCTGACGTTTGGTCAGTGTGGCTTCCGTGTGCTGCCTGAGTGCAATCTGTTTTCTTACTTAGCAGATATTTACTGTAATAGCATTTACAGGAGCATTTTTTTACAGTTGTCTGACCTACAGAATGATAATGTATCAATTAAAAATGGCATCCGACTCAGATGGTCCATGTGCGGTCCGAGTGTGGTACGTCTTTTTTGTCAGACCATAGACTTGCATTGTCCGAGACTCGCATACTGTCGCAACATGTTGCGACTGACTCGTCATCCGTGAATCAGATGAGAAAAAAACATCCGACACTCGGAATTGTGTTCTCGGACATTGACTAACATTGCTCCAACTGCAATGCGATTTTTACCAGGAACTGAAATAACTAACCCCGCCTCCAGGCAGAATTTATGGGGGAGACACCCCAGAACCAAGGTTAGAGCTCCCCCTTCTGGTCTGGAGTCAGAAAGGTGTTGTGTGTGGGTTACCTGGTATGGATACCCTACCTTGCTTCCAAGCATGACCTTACCCCCTAAGGGAGGCAAGGCCATCGTGGCAACCAGATTCTGGGGTTCCACAATAACACTAAACAAAGCTCATCTGTCATTAACCCCTTCTATTATGCTGTTTGCCACCACACCATGGTAGCAGGATGAGCTGGGATGAAGTGCCAGGATATGGTGCATCTAGTGAATGGGCCATATACTGGAGCGGCTGCAGCCTGCTATTCTTACCCTGTGGGGGAAGGGCAATAACTATGTGACTCCCCAGGGTATAAATACCAAACCCTAGCTGTACGCTTTATCTTGACTGATATCAAAATTGGGAGGGACCCCATACTAATTTCTTTAATAATGTGTTTATTTTTACAGTAATCTGTCCACAGATTGGTTGCCATACTGACAACCAATCACAAATGCCCACAGAGAGGGTGGGTGGGGCTAAGTCTGACTTTAATCAATCAAGGGGAGGAAGGAGTAAATATGTCATGAGGTTCATGAATGGGTCTGGAAGCAGGATGACAGCAGCACTGAAGCTTGGTAAGTAATAGTCTAGGAAGCTAATGACTGTGCCAAAGCAGCGGGGCTCCACTGTAAAATGGTTTGGGCTGTGTTTGACAGCTTTTGGGCCCCTATGAAGGAGTTTTGTGGGCCCTAGATTTTGCCTCCTATTGTTTTGAATGGAGTTTAGAAGTTCGGCGAAGTTCGCCCATCTATTCAATGAACATATGCCTGTTCGACGAACCGATCCGAATCCAAAGTTGAAAAGGTTTACTCATCTCTAAGCATGGGTATTTATGTGATAAAAAACAACTTTAACATATATTGGACTTATATTAATAGGTAACCACTACATTTACTAGTGCATGATATTGCAGAGATAAACCAGGTAAATGTCATAGTGTCACATAATTCAAATAAAAGTACAGAACAAATGGCAAGGCCTTCCAGCGCCTCTAGACATTAGATCCTTGTCAGGTCCCCCTCAAATCTATGTAAAAAATTTCACAAAACATGTTTATAGAGCGAATTCTGATATACCATAGATTATGTAACAGTGTGACACTATGTGACCTGGTCATTATGTTCATAAGACAGTCATACAAATGAGCCTGACATCTCACAAAACTCTAATATTGGAAAGTCAGAGAGCATGATATTATTATACAGTGATGGGAAATTACAGGTTACATTTCGCTGTCAGTAAAGTTATAAACTGCTACAATGCACCACGTTTTTCTAGGGCACTGTTATCTAACCAAGCAGAATATCTGTAAATTACAGAGAAGCAATATAACATAATAAAGTATTATTTTAAAGCTGCAATCTTTGGTGCTTATAGATCAGATTTACTGTAGTTCTGTATCTAAACAAATCGGCAGATGGCAAAAAAGTTTCCTGTACGTGTCAGTAGTAAAAAGCAAATCATTTTTCAATGTATTCTTGTCACTGCCAATTACTCTTCTCTCTGAGGACCAATTGCTGAAACACTATAAAGTCCCTCTTCAATTCTATACGATTCCCTTGCCACACTTTCTCCTCTAAAACTTGTCTATTTTTGTCTAGTTTGCACTAAATACTGAGGTATATCTGTAATGTAACATGCACAGAGACTTGCTTACTGTGTTATCCTACGGACAACTTAATCCTTTAATAATAGGAAAGGGAACATTTTGGCTTGCTACTCTTGCTGCCGTACAGAACACTTACTTTATTTTATATATAGCTGGTAACATAAGTATTGAAGTCATCACTAACTTTGTAAGTACCGTAAATAAGTACCTAAAGGAGCTAACTACATTAATTTCTCATCAGATGTCAGTAGCAACTCATCCAATCCACAAAGATAAAGAAATCAAACCCCAGATGTCAATAATTTTAGTGCTGTTATGCCACCGCGTAGCATGATCGCTCAGACCTGCTCACATTTCCCAGTAGAGAAATTAGCGGACTCACCTCTTCAGTCATTCTGCAGCATCTTTCCAGGCTTCGTCTCCTGCTTCAAACTCCCAGGATGTGCGCACACCATAGAGGTCCACAGGAAGCACACTTATGATGTGCGCGTAACACACTCCTTTGCCTAAAGAGCCAGTGTGCCTTAACTGGAAGTAAACCTCAGCATATGCCTATGTACCCATGTCTGCATACAAGTCCCCGCCTGTACTTGCTAGCTAGCCATACCACTGTATCCTTTGCATTATCCTGAACCATGCATGCCACTGTACCCTCTACACCAACCTGAAACAGCCGAAATATACTAACTGCTGCACCTGACATACCTACCACACTCACCATACCTGCAGAACAAGCTTAATCTGTACCATCTGCACCTGCCCTCACCTATTATCCAGTGTGCACTATCTGCATAAGCTACCTAGTCTGCATCTGTCATTATCAGAGACTGTCCTCCATGAATCCCTGACCCCTGGGGCAAGCTATTGTGGTACTGTGACTCCCTGAAGTGGCACCTGGTGACTTCCTTCCAGCTCAAGCCCAACTTTACCATCATAGATTCAATTGAAGATGAGATAGTCGCTTAGTTACGCCCCTCCAGATGGAGACTGGTACTTTAGCCCACGTGGTTTACTCCCCCACGCTCGCAACCATCAACAATAATGATGTGTGATAATTAGAAATGACACAGGGAAAAGTATTAAACACATGAAGAAAGAGAGATGCAAAAAAGCCATGTAAAGTCATGTCATCAGAAAATGTAAAGCAATCCTGCCACTTTGTGAAAAGTAGTGATGTGCGAGCAGTAAACTGCTCGGGTACTCGATGCTCGGGTCAAACACATCAAGGTGCTTGAGTGCTCGACCTGAGCACCGAGCCCAATGTTAGCCCATGGGAAACCCGAGCATCTTTCTGGCAGCACCCCCCGGGAGCTTGGATAAACCCTAAAAGAGTCACAAATGTGTAAGAACAGTGCTTAAATGACATGGAAACAGAATGGGGAACACCCCTTTAAGCATTTCTAACTCCCATGTCAATGCTGTGAACAATGCTGTCTGAGTACTACACCACTTTTACGGGCTCACAATAAAATGTCCAAGCACAAAACCAAAATGGAATTTCCTGGGAAAAATGTTAAAGGCTCATGCTCACTTATGAATTGAATTTTGATTAAATAGAAGCACTCAGCCCTTGGATTACACAGTTGGTTACCTTTATTCCACCACAACGCATTTCTACGGCAGACAGCCGTCTTCATCAGGTGATCCACCTGATGAAATCCACCTGATGAAGATGGCGGTCCGCCCAAAGAAACGCGTTGAGGTAGAATAAAGGTAACCAACTGTGTAATCCAGTGCCTGAGCGCTTCTGTTTAATCAAAATTCAATTCATGTCTGCCCCTGGCTGAGGGAGAAGAAGCGGCACGAGCAAGGATTACCGCTAAACAACTTAAGGACCTGCGATGAGGTAACTAAATCTGTGATCACATGTTCGGCCCTCAACATCTCACCTGACCGGAAGAGGGAGATGTTTTCATTTCCGCATTACAGAAGCACGTGTCCCAAAATATTAGCCGTCACCTTAGTAACGCAGTTACCAGGAAAGTTCACCTAACCACGGACACGTGGACAAGTGCTTGTGGGCAGGGATGGTACATCTCGCTGATGGCACACTGGGTTATCATACTGAAAACCAGGACCCAGTTTCCCGACGTCCTCCTAATGCCAAGGATTGTGGGCCCTAACTCAAACATGGTTGCCCCACAGTCTACAGCTCCTACACGTCATCCTCCTCAGCCTCCGCCTCCTCTTCACCTGTACTGCAGCACTGCCTCAGTCAAGCGGTAACAGGCTGTGCCAAAACTAATATGCGTAGGTGACAAAACGCACAATGCTGAAGAGTTATGGACAGCTCTGAAAGAGCAGGCAGATCTGTGGCTCACATCGCTGAACCTACAGCCAGGCAGGGTCATGTGTGACAATGACCGGAACCTGGTGGCAGCTCTGAGGCAAGGCGAGGCAAGTTCACACATGTCCCATGCCTGGCCCATGTGCTCAAACTCGTGGTTCAGTGGTTCATTCATTAAATCCTACCTGGAGCTGTTGGATCTGCTAGTCAATGTACGCCGCCTGTGTACCCATTTTAGAAAGTCACCTACTGCTTTGACTGCTCTTGCCCGGGTTCAGCAGCGTTTGTAGCTTCCAGCTCACAGACTGTTGTGTGATGTCCCCATGTGTTGGAGTTCGACACTGCAGATATTGGTCAGGATTTGGGAGCAGAAGAGGGCAGTTGTTGACTACCAGCATCAACAAGGCCGTCGGTATTCGCTTCAGACTCCACACATTAGACATATGGAGTGGATGTGGATGTCCAAAATATGTAGCATCCTCCAAAACTCTAAAGACTCCACCAAGATGGTGAGCGGCGATGATGCCATCATTAGCGTCACCATCCCGCTTCTCTGTCTTCTGAAACGCTCTCTGCTCAAAATCAAAGAGGATGCAATGCAGGCAGAGCACCATGAGATGGAGCAAGGAACCATACAGGGTGATTACACACAGCCCAGCCTCATCTTACCCCAATGTGGATTGGGGGACAATGAGGAGGAGGAGGAGGAGGAGGAGGAGGAAGAAGAACAGAAGCTAGTTTCATGCATTATAGACAGTACTACCTGCACAACTGTCATACCGTTTGTTCAGCGTGGATGGCCAGAGGATAGGGAGGGGGAGGAGGAGAAGGAGGAAGACAGTCAGCCGTCCTCTTGGTGAGGACAAAGAAGTCTTGCCTGTTACCAATCTAGCACACATGGCTGACTTTATGTTATGCTGCCTGTCTCGTGACCTTTGCGTTATCAAAATTTTGGATGACACTCATTACTGGTAGGTGACACTTTTAGACCCATGCTACAAGGAGAACTTTATGTCTTTTATTCTCGAGGTGGAGAAGTCATCAAATATGGGGCAGTACCAGAAGGCACTTGTTGCGGAATTATTAAAAATTTCCCTTCTGGCAACAGAGGTAACAGTTCGGTGGACAACCAAGGAGTACAGGTGAGAGAGACACAACTCCAATCCAGCAGAGGCAGGGGAACACTTTCAAAGTTCTGGGAGAGTTTTTTCATCCCCTCCCATAACACTGGCCCTGAGGCGCAGGGTACTCTCATAAGGAGAGCAAAGTTTGGGAAGATGCTGAAGAAGTACCTTGCTAACCGTACCAATGTCCTCCGTGATTCCTCTGTGCCTTTTTGGGTATCCAAGCTGGACACATAGCATCAACTGGCTCTCTACGTCTTGGAAGTCCTGGCCTGCCCTGCCGCTACCATTTTGTCAGAGCCGGTTTTTAGTGCCGCAGGGGGAATTACTACAAAGCGTTTTGAACAAGATCTATGTCCTTTGTCAAGCCTGCACCAGAGAGACCAGACCCCCAATTTAAGCCCCCCAAAAAATGATCTCAGCTGCACTTAATCAAGTGTGAATAGGTCTTTGAATAAGAGGGCGTGTTTGGGGATCTGGAATATCATGGTCAAGAGTGCATAATGCACAGAGAAGAAAAAACAAGTACAATTAAAACAATATACAAAAGAAACAAGTAATATCAAAGATTAGATACAATGAAAAAAATAATAAAAACAGAATGTACCACAAAAACCAGTGGAAATATAAAGAGGATTCTTGTGATAAAAGATAGTTGAACAATGTAATAAGTATATATGTTTCAAGTATACATATAGAAAAATTAATAATGAAACATAACATCTCTTCTCAAAAAAAAACCTCCAGTGCCACCTTTAAGTAGCTCCTCAAAGTCATAATCACTTTCCAACAAGCTTTTAAATATGACTAAGGGATTTGTGCCAGATCAGAACCCCAAACTACAGACGCTGCGTTTCGGCGTAACTGCCCATTAACTCCCTTAAAAGTGGCACTGGAGTTCTTCCACTTCCTTACTGAAGTGCAAATTTGCATATTTCCTAGAGGATGGATGTGGCTACTGTCTTCTCACCTACTTAACTGTCTTCTTATGGTTGCAGGAAAACTTCTCTCCATAAGATAGATAGCAAGTTTCCAGACATCGTGTTAGCCCACTCACACAGCCAGATCAGAAAATCCCACACACTACACTGATGAGGGGCAGTTACCCGAAACGTAGCGTCTGTAGTTTGGGGTTCTGATCTGGCACTAATCACTTTGTCATATTAAAAAGCTTGTTGGAAAGCGATAATGACTTTGAAGAGCTGCTTAAAGGTGGCACTGGAGTTCTTCCACTTCCTTACTGAAATGAAAATTTGAAAGAATATCTAAATTACGAAAGATTCCAGTAAGCACTATTCAGACCATAATCCAGAAGTTGGAAGAAATGCATTTCACCCTAAACCAGCCACCACCAGGTGGTCACAGAAAGACTTCAAACAGAAGAGATGTATAATTATCTGTAGAGTTGTCCAAGAGCCCTGGACCACCTGTGGGAAGCATCAGAAAGACCTGGAATCAGCAATTACAATTGTTTCAAAGAAAACACTACATAATACAGTCAATCTCCATTGCCTGCATTCACGCTCGCCAAGCAGACTCCTTTGCTACATAAAAAGCATTTACAATCACATTGAAAGATTTCTCAACATTTAGACAAGCATGTGAAGATTATATTCTGGTTAAATGAGATAGAAATTGAACTCTTTGGCTGGCATAATGCACACCATGTTTGGAGGACAAAAGGCACTGCATATCAGTCCAAAAACACCATACCAATAGTGAATTTTATAGGAGGGATATTCAAAGTGTGTTTTGTTTGTTTGTTTTTCAGAAAATGGCAGTGGCAAACTTCAAAAATTGAAGGAAGAATGAATGGACAAATATCACTAAGCGTTCTTGATAAAAAATCTTCTGCCAGCTACTAGTATGATGAAGATAAAATGAGGATGAAATGCGAGTGGATATTTCCCTAAGACAATGATCCAAAAAAACTGCCAAGGAAACTCATGGTTTCAGAGAAAGAATACATAAAATGTCCCAGTCAATCAAATGACCATAATCCAATACAACATTTATAGAAGGAACAAAAGCTGAAAGTTCATAGAAGGAACCTAGGAGGGAGAAAGGTCACAATGGGTTTTATCTGTGAAAATAAAATAAAAATAATCATATGTGCACAGGAGATAGATGGAGATCCACAGGCTCAAAGAGCTGATAAGTAGGGAAAAAAAAGTAAAACCAGGAAAAAGATTGTGTCCACGTCTTTTGAATAATGTACAGCATCATTGACTGACAGATCAGGATCACCACTAATCGTCCTTCTCTCCTACATACAGGAACACAGACTGTTACTGGGAAGCAAGAACAGAATTAGGAAGATAAGTATGGGATCAGGAACTCAGGCATCAGGCTGGAACCATGAATCAGAACTCAAGCCTTAGGCTGGAACCAAGAGCAAGGAATGGAACTCCGGCATTGGGCTGGAAAAAGGAACAGAATGGAAACTCAGGCATTGGGCTGGAACAAGGAACAGAATGGAAACTCAGGCATTGGGCTGGAACCAGGAATGGAACTAATGCACAAAATTGGAACTCATTAATCAGCCTGGAACCAGGGATCAGGAATGAAAATGACACATTAATATTTTCTTAAAGTGGTTGTCCATTTTGGACAGTCCTTTTAAGTTATTCCAAAATAGATGGATGGCCAAGTATTCATTAGTTTCCAGTTCAGCTGCACTTCAACATTGTACATCGCCCAAACTTTGTAGTATTATTTGCTGATTTGTCTGAAATTCCTTCTTTATCAGACTCTGTCTGGTCCTGTTCCTTTCCTTGTTAAGTACAGGGAACCTTTACATGCCTTGTGGCTTGACCACTCTGGCTTCGACCCAGGGAAACAGCTATTTATACAGGCTCCCTGTTTCTGCAACAATGGTGACATCTAGTAACTACAGTTGATATTGGAGTATAAGCACATCCACATTGGATTACAAACATACAAGGTGGAGTATGACACTAATACCAGTGAACACTATATAGCCAATGATATAATCTCCATGAGGCGGAAATATAGAGATTTTTCCCACTTCTTATATAATTCTTATTGCACATATCTGTCTGTCTTTCTAAAATGAAAAATCTTGAGTCTGCACATTGACAGACAAAGCTCCTGTGGCTCCTTACTATGACACAGAGAGACATTACAAGTACAGTAGACTTTAAAGGTACCTTTGCATGCCGCAACGTTTGGCGGCGATCGGAGGCAACCGAACGTGCGCGTGCACGTTTTTCATGGTTGCCTCCGAACGCTGAAGGTGCTTGTACACGCCGCAATTGCGCCATCAACCCAATGGAACATGTCTCCCCGGAAGTTGCCACTCAAACTGCGGGAAACATCCGGCAGCCTCCAGTCGCGGCTTCACACGCTGCAATCCCCAATGGAATGTTGGCATACCTGTACAGAGCCGCAAAAACATAGGCGTGCCAAATTGATTTACACCGCGCCCCAAACACGCTGATTAGACAACGCAATAGCGTTATGATTGGCCAGCCTGCGCAGGAAGGCTGGCTAATACATGACGCCATTGCCATTGTGTAGTGTGAATGGACAGCTGTTCAAATATGGTGCCCTGTGAATAGACAGCCAATGGCAACACAGTAGCCACCACCAATCATCACTGACAGGCACAGTGTCCAGCACGCTGTGGCACGCCTCCGGGAATTCAGTAGACGACGCTGATTCCATCCTTATCGCCCCTTCACACGCCAAAAGCAGGGAAAATCACCATCATAGTTGCGTCTGGTTTTCGAGCAGTGCTCTGAAACCGCAACCGGGCGCAACTTTAAAAAACACCACTGGGTTCCCCAAATACACGCCACAATTTCTTAGCAATTTCACGGCAACGGTGACTGGGCTCCGGATTGCCTCTCAGTTTTCACACCCCAATTGCGGCGTGTAAAGGTACCCTTAGGGATATTATATTACTATACATCAATTTTAGTTTTACTTTATATTAATATAATTAGAGCAAGAAATGTTCATTATTTCAATTAAAATGAAACTAATATTAGTCTCTTATAAACTTTTACAATAGATTTCCCCATCATATATTTTTTTTTTTTGCTAATTTATTATCCATCAATTCCTTTCTGACTTGTACCATTACAGTACATTATAATTACTGGTTTGCAGTACGAATATTGTCCTGGCTTGAGAATAATTCTGGACTTGAGCTATAAGCATTACATTTAATTTATTCTGACTTGCTGATCTAACTATTGTGTGCACAGCAGTTGCCTTTAATTCTAACATGTAATGACATTGAGGCTGTGCTTGAAATTGATTTTTCTGGAATTAACCTTTAAGAAAGTATAAAATACAAGCAGCAAATGACTAAATAAATTAAGCTATAGTATTAGCAGCCCTTTATTTTACATACCTTAATAGACTTAATATTCAGATTTGTTTTTAGCCAGGCCATTTCTTCCTGCATATCCAAACTCCAAAATCATTTTTATGTATTAGGCTGGAGTCACACTTGGCATGAGTTTTTTTAGTGACTTAATAAAACTCATGCGTTTTTGCATGCGTTTTTTCATTTCTGTATGCGTTTTTTAAGGTGTGTGATGGCACCCTGCATTTTTGCATGCGTTTTTAAATCCGCACCAAAAAATAGTGCATGCACTATTTTTTGGTGCGTTTCTTTAACATGGGCCCCTATGGAAAACGCATGCGTTTTTAAGAAAACGCATGCGTTTTTGGATGGTACTAATGTACCATGCATTTTTGCATGCGTTTTTGATGTCAGCTAATCATATAATAGCAAAAACGCACACAAAAACGCATGGTACTGTCACACATGCGTTTTTGCTTTTAACACATGCATTTTTGCTATTAGGGCATGCGTTTTTAAACATGGGGGCCTATGGGTGCGTTTTTACATGCTTTTTTAAAAACGCAAGTCTCCAAAAAAGCATGAAAAAAACGCAAGTGTGAGCCCAGCCTTAGGCCATGTGCACACATTCAGTATTTGCTGAGGTTTTTACCTCACGATTTGGAGACAAAACCAGGAGTGGAGCAATCAGAGGAGAAGTCTAATAGAAACACCTGCACCACTTCTGTATTTAATCATCCACTCCTGGTTTTGGCTACAAATCCTGAGGTAAAAAACTCATCAAATACTCAGTGTGTGCACGTGGCCTTACTTGGTTTCTTTCTAGAAAACTTAATAAAAAAAACAACAACAACCTAATACAATTTGTAGCCATATCATCAACCAATTCCACCCCCCCAAAGAAAAGTGCATAACTATAAATACTTTTTTTAAGTTTATTGCATTGATCGAATGTAGTTAATCCTGCAGTGCAGGGGTGGACTGGCCCAGGTGGCAGGGGCGCAAGTGCCCCCCAGGCTGGTGGTATTGCTCTCATTTAGGGCCACCCCCCTGCCGAAATGGGCCGGCCGGCTTTACTTTGCGGCCGCAGCTGCAAAACACTAAGAGACGCCCATTTATGCCCATTTTTGACCAGGCAAACGTCCGGGGATCTTTTAGTATGTGAGGCTTAAACAGCTGTATTTTGTTTTTCATGTTTGAATATTCAAATCATTGTTCTACCTTTTTTTCGAGATAAGCGTGGGGTAATTTTTATGTTATATCAAGCTCTCGTCTTTTTGCTAATCTTTAGTTGATATACATGGGAAAATAAAGGAAACGTGCATCTTTTTTTCACATGTGTTGTATAACCAAAAAACAACTAAAATACATATTAGGCCCCTTTCACATCAGCGTTTTTTTTAAATCGCAGCAGATGCGGTGAAAAAAACGCATCTGCCGCAATTAACGCATAACCGCGACACTTGCGGCACAGTTGCAGCAAGCCCCATGCAATGTCTATGGGGCTTGCGGTAAGGATTCGGCAGGTGCGGCAAGTGCGGTTTCAGCACTTGCGGCAGGTGCGGCCGCGAAAAAAAACGCTGCTGACTGCGGGTTTTTTGTGGCCGCACCTGCCGCAAGTGCCGATACCGCACCTGCCGTACCCTTACCGCAAGCCCCATAGACATTGCATGGGGCTTGCCGCAACCGTGCCGCAAGTGTCGCGGTTATGCGTTAATCGCGGCAGATGCGGTTTTCTCACTGCATCTGCCGCGATTTTAAAAAAATGCTGATGTGAAAGGGGCCTTACACCACTCTGCTCCTTTTTGCATAATAATTATATAATTATAGAGAAATATATATACAGTTGAAACTAGACGTTGACATACATTTCATTAGTATTTTGTACCATTGCCCTTAAACTGTGTGACTTGGGTCAAATGTTTTGGATATCCTTCCACAAGCTTCTCACAAGAGTTTGTAGGAATTTGGGCCCATTCTTCCAGACAGAACTGGTGTAACTGAGCCATGTTTGTAGGTTACCTTGCTCGCACCTGCCTTTTCAGCTTTGCCCATAAATTTTCAATAGGATTGAGATCAGGGCTTTGTGATGGCCACTCCAAAATATTGACGTTGTTATCCTTAACCTCTTTGTAACCAGTTTAGCAGTATGCTTCGGGTCATTGTCCATTTAAAAGATCTATTTCCGCCCAAGGTTTAATTTCCTGGCTGATGTCTTGAGATGTTGCTTCAGTTTTGCCACACAATCTTCTTTCCTCATGATGCCATCTATTTTGTACGTGCACCAGTCCCTCCTCCAGAAAAGCAACCCCACAACATGATGCTGCATCCTCGTGTTTCACAGTTGGGATGCTGTTCTTAGGTTTTCAAGCTTCACCATTTTTCTCTCCAAATGATGATGATGGTCATTATTTTCAAACAGTTCAATTTTATTTTCAGCAAACCACAGGACATGTCTCCAAAAATGTTGATCTTTGTTCCTGTGTGCACTTGCAAAAATTAATCTGGCTTTTTAAAGTTTCTTTTGGAGTAATGGCTTATTCATAGCAAAGTGGCCTTTCAGCCCATGCTGATACTGTACTCGTTTCACTGTGGATAATGACACAATCTTATCGGTTTTCGCCATCATTTTCACAAGATCCTTTGATTAGTTTTTTTGGGTTGATATGCACATATCAGACCAAAGCACGTTCATCTCTGGGACACAGAACCTGTCTCGTTCCTGAGCAGTACGATGTCTGGACATTCCTATCTTGTTTGTACTTCCATATAATTGCTTGTACAGATAAACAAGGTACATTCAGGTATCTGGAAATTGCACCCAAGGATGAACCAAGCTTGTACAAGTCCACAATTTTCTTCCTGATATCTTGGCTGATTTCTTTAGACTTTCCCATGATGCTCCAAAATTGTTTAAAGTCAAAGTAATCTTAGTGTATGTAAACCTGTGACTTGGCAGACAGTAATTCAAATTGCTATAAAATATTCTCTCTCGCTCTCGCTCTCTGTCTTCCTCTCATTATTCTGGCATTTGGCAAATATTAATAATTATGGTAATCCTAATTGACCTAAAATGAGAAAGGTTTATTCTGATTTCATGTCATTTAATGAGAAAACATACAGATGTGTCTTTTTATATAGTGTATGTAAACCTCTGCTTCGAACTGTATATGTGTGTCTGTGTTTGTGTGTGTGTGTGTGTGTGTGTGTGTGTGTATAGTAGGAGAAATGAGTATTGAACAAGTCAAATTTTTTAAGGTACCATATTTGTAAAGTTGCTACTAACATGAATTTTTCACTTGATTTTATTAACTCAAATCCAAAGGCATAGAAATGAAACCATAGATGTAAATACATTTAGAAAAAAAGAAAAAGAAACAGCACCAACTCAAAGCAAATACTAAGTGCAAAGCCTTGAAACTGGCATATCCAAGGCAATAATAAATAGAAAAGAAAACAAGCAGCACTCAAAATAATGCAAATGAAAAGTGGACCTTATCAGTCCATGTGGAGCAACATTTCAGCCTGTGTCGGATATTGTCAAGCACACAGTAATATGAATTAAACCATAAATACCCTCTCCTACTGTATCCTCACCAGCCCTTGTAAACTGTGAACCCTCGTGGGCAGGGTTATTTCTCCTCCCCCATCCACTCTAGACTGTAAGTCCTCACAGGCAGGGGCCTCTCTTCACCTACTGTATGCTTACCCATCCCCTGTAGACTGAGAGCCTTCATGGGCAGGGTCATCTCTCCTCAACTACTGTATCCTTATCCATCCCTTGTAGATTGTGAGCCCTCGCAGGCAGGATCCTCTCTCCTCCTGTACCTGTTTGTGCATTGTATTGCTCATATTAATTGTACTTGTCTATGTATGCCCCTTTTCACATATAAAGTGCCATGGAATAAATGGTGCTACAATAATAATAATAATAATAATAATAATAATAATTTCATTCAATCAATTACAACATATGGCATTTTATACCTACATGTTGGAATATACAGTGCCTACAAGTAGTCTTCAACCCCCTGCAGATTTAGGTGGTTTGATAAGATGCAAATAAGTTAGAGCCTTCAAACTGCAAACGAGAGTGGGATTTATTAACAGAAGCATAAATCTTACAAACCAAAAAGTTATGTTACTCAGTTGAATTTTAATAAATTTTAAACATAAAAGTGTGGGTCAATTATTATTCAACCCCTAGGTTTAATATTTTGTGGAATAACCCTTGTTTGCAATTACAGCTAATAATCGTCTTTTATAATAATAATAATAATTTATTCATTTATATAGTGCTATTAATTCCATAGCACTTTACATACATGGGTAATGCTGTCTCTCATGGAGCTCACAATCTAAACATCCTATCAGTATGTCTTTACAAGGTGGGAAGAAACTGGAGTGCCCAGAGGAAACCCACGCAATCCTGGGGAGAACATACAAATTCCTTGCAGATGTTGTCCTTAGTGGGAATTGAACCCAGGACTTCAAGACCCCAGTGCTGCAAAGGCTACAGTGCTAACCACTTGAGCCACCGTGCTTGCCCTTTTATAAGACCTGATCAGGCCGGCACAGGTCTCTGGAGTTATCTTTGCCCACTCCTCCATGCAGATCTTCTCCAAGTTATCTAGGTTCTTTGGGTGTCTCATGTGGATTTTAATATTGAGCTCCTTCCACAAGTTTTCAATTGGGTTAAGGTCAGGAGACTGACTAGGCCACTCCATCACCTTGATTTTTTCCCTCTTGAACCAGGCCTTGGTTTTCTTGGCTGTCTGCTTTTGGTCGTTGTCTTGTTGGAAGATGAAATTACGACCCATCTTAAGATCCTTGATGGAGGAGCGGAGGTTCTTGGCCAAAATCTCCAGGTAGGCCGTGCTATCCATCTTCCCATGGATGCGGACCAGATGGCCAGGCCCCTTGGCTGAGAAACAGCCCCACAGCATGATGCTGCCACCACCATCTTGGGGTCGTATGCAGTGCCATCCAGTCTCCAGACGTCATGTGTGTGGCTGGCACCAAAGATCTCGATCTTGGTCTCATCAGACCATAGAACCTTGATCCAGTCTGTCTCAGAGTCCTCTAAGTGATCATGAGCAAACTGTAGACGAGCCTTGACATGACGCTTTGAAAGTAAAGGTACCTTACGGGCTCGTCTGGAACGGAGACCATTGCGGTGGAGTACATTACTTATGGTATTGACTGAAACCAATGTCCTCACTGCCATGAGATCTTCCCAGAGCTCCTTCCTTGTTGTCCTTGGATTAGCCTTGACTCTTCGGACAAGCCTGGCCTCGGCACGGGAGGAAACTTTCAAAGGCTGTCCAGGCCGTGGGAGGCTAACAGTAGTTCCATAAGCCTTCCACTTCCGGATGATGCTCCCAACAGTGGAGACAGGTAGGCCCAACTCCTTGGAAAGGGTTTTGTACCCCTTGCCAGCCTTGTGACCCTCCACGATCTTGTCTCTGATGGCCTTGGAATGCTCCTTTGTCTTTCCCATGTTGACCATGTATGAGTGCTGTTCACAAGTTTGGGGAGGGTCTTAAATAGTCAGAAAAGGCTGGCAAAAGAGATAATTAATCCACACATGTGAAGCTCATTGTTCTTTGTGCCTGAACTACTTCTTAATACTTTAGGGGGACCAAACAGAATGCTGGTGGTTTGAGGGGTTGAATAATAAATGACCCTCTGAATTAACTTTTAACGCTTTAAAAAAAAAAAAAAAAAAATTAAAAAAATCTTTTTGGCTGCAGTGCATTTCCCACTTCCAGGCTGATCTACAGTCCAAATGTCACAATGCCAAGTTAATTCCGCATGTGTCAACCAGCTAAATCTGCAGGGGGTTGAAGACTACTTGTAGGCACTGTATATGGGATCAGTATTGTATATGCATTTATACCTGAGAATATACAGACTCTTCTGCCAGGAGTTGGCCAGAATTAAGAGCACCAGGTCGAGAAATCTAGGTGTATCTCTCCATTTTTGCCCAGGTGACTTGCTTGTCTCCATTCTTGTCAACCATTGGCTATTGAAGTGGTTTTTGGGTTGTAAATATACCAATCCTATATTCCACTTATTCTATATAATATAAATATACTTAATAGTTTCTTACTCTTGAGTTAAATAATCTGTGAGGCCATATTAATATGCATTTTCTACTCTTTTACTGTACTTTGCCCTTCTAATGACCATAATAGCACTATACCACTATACCACTATACACTGGTGCACATGCGCAGCAGACTGAGGTTAGTTCTTGGCACTATAGAGAATACTATTTTTTGGACATGCGCACTGGCCCCCGCATGCATCCGTCTGTGGCCGTTCCTCAAGATGGCCAGTATTACACCTTTGGATTTTAGCGCATGTGCATTTGGAAGTACACTTGCACAGTTACACAACTATTGGCACTAATGACATGCACAGTTGGTTTTCTTTTTTTCAACGGTTTGTTTATTAAAAGTAACATGGCAGGCATATTGGTCAATGGCATATATGTTACAGTGCATAAAAGAAATTATTTTTCATTCATGGTATACAATAATACCCATTACTATAAAGGGGGTGGGGGTAACTGGTGTCTCTGGAGTAACTGGTGTAACTGGAGTCTCTGGTGGGCTTGGAGCTGGGGGTGTCGCGATGGTGTGCGATTTTTTTTGCAGTGGGCGTAAATGATATTTCTGTGTATGGCAGTCAAATGACTGCATAGGCGATGTAGATGCAGATTGAGATCTTAGGGAGCCCAGATCTCAGCCTGTCCTGTCTTTACCGCTGTGGATTTCAAGAAAATGGCTGCTGAAGCAGTGCATCCGGAGATCAAGGTTTCGGCTGACCAAGATTTTCATTTGCAAAGGCTCTGCCTCTGCACCCATTTTCCTTTCAGCCCTCATGCCAGGACACCCCCTCCTTGCAGCCTCAGGCCCTCCGCAGTATTGCCCCATTGTGCCACCATCCCAATTTCTTTCTCCAAATTTAGGGTGTGTTTTATAACCCTGTGTATTTTATAAGCAAAAAATTTGGTATAATTTTAATTAAATGAAAATAGAAAAAAAAAGATTTTATTAAACAAATATGTAACATGTGAAAACAATAAATCAATATTCACAAAATATAAATACTTTGTAACTAACAATATATGCTAATGTTTTAACTTCACTGTGTCAATACTACACATATGTATTTCCCTAAGGAATATCTATGAAATTAAATGGATAAAAAATATGAAACATAGCATGAAAGGATAGGGGAATGGGAAAAATTATAACGATTGGAAGACAAACACTTCTATGTCATAGTCTAGGCATGCTGGGATAAGGGTAATTAAATTGAAATTCCTTTTGAATTCAGCATGGGACATTTTAGTATAATCCCACCTGTTCAACTTGTCGGAATCCATCCTAATCCTCGAAATTTTGTTTAAGTGAATGAACAATTATAGTTTTCTTGAAAATAGTAAGAGAGAGAATGTCCTTTAAACCATCTTTTTAAGGTATGTAAATATTTCCCTCAAATACTGCAGCAAAGTTCTCTCAGTGCGGCCTATGCAAATCTTACTACATCTACTATATAATTGCCCTATTGTGTCTACCTGTCTCTCTGTAACCGAAATCCTGCATTGCTGATTGGTTGCCGAGTGGCCACATCCCCCAGCCAGGGCCCCCACCCAATTGGCTGTCGCCGCTGTCACTCACTACACCCAGCCCTCTATTCTTTTTACTATCAAATGGGAAGAGTTGTGTGTTTGGGGAAGGAGATGAGGAGCAGATCGGAATACGGGGCACCTGCCTGCTCCATTGTTGGGGCCACAGCACTGGGATGGTGAGAACACAAACTCCTGGAGACACCGCACACCGACACCGCCACACACAGACACTGCCGCACACAGAAACCACTGCACACAGGCACCACTGAATACCGACACTGCCTAAAACCGACACCCCTGAACACCAACACCGCCGCACACCCACACCGCCACATAATGACACTGTCGCACACTGACATCGCCGCACACTGACACCGTCGCACACCAACACCGCTGCACACAGACACCGCTGCACACAGACACTGATGCACACGGACACTGATGCACACCGCCACCGCTGAACAGTGACACTGCTACACACTGACACCACTGAACTCCAACACTGCTGTACACCGACACCACTGAACACCGAAACTGCTGCACACAGATACCGCCACACCGACACTACTGAACACTGGCACTGCTGTAGGTATCTACTAAATAATCATCTAATTCTGTCTGTTTGTCTGTAATGGAAATCCCGCATTGCTAATTGGTCGCCCGCGACCAATCAGCAACAGGAGCAGTCCGGCCACGAATTGGTGCGGGTTTTAAATCTAGCTTCGCATTGCATTATTCTTAAATCTTCATAAATAAACTACATACATATTCTAGAATACCAGATGTGTTAGAATCTGGCCACTATCTAGTAGGTATATAATTGCATAAATGACTTCTGGAGTATGTCTTGTAGTATAATCATTTATGAAGGAGTTATTAGTTGTAATAATATTTAATTCGGCAAAACTGGACTCTGTGTGCAAAAGTGATGTACACAGAGATTATGTGGACAATTGGTTTTGTCTTAGTCAAGGTCAAGACAATAAGGAATATATCTATTTTCACTCTTTATATTTATATATTGTTCACATTTAAATGTTTCATTACAAGTGCTCACCATGTGCACAGCAGCTCCAGCATTGCCTCTCGACTGTCATCGTTCATTGTTAACATGGATACAGATATGACATCATGACTACAGTCCATTACCGCTGCAGCCAACTACTCTGCTTAGAATGACTACCTGCAGCGGTTACATGCTGAAGTTTTGAGCAGCAGCACTGGAGCAACAGGGGATGAGTAAGGCTGGGGTCACACATAAGCCCTTGGTCCGTTTTTGGCTTCATTTTTGTCATTTTTTTTCTAAGTCCAAAAACTGACAGAAAAACGGATTGGATGTAATAAACACCCTGTCCGTTTTTTTCTGGACCTCAAAACATTGCTCTGTCCGTTTTTGAGCCAAAAACGTTGCTAGCAACGTTTTTGGCATCAGTTAAAAAACACATGCGTTTTTTTTACATGGGGCCCTATGGGAAACGCATGCGTTGACGCATGGCACATATAGGCACTTGCGTTAACGCATGCGTTAACGCACATGCGTTTTTAATGAAAAAATGACTAAATCCAAAAACGTTCAGGGGTGCAGGAGGCTCAAAACACACCCTATAAAAAACAGATTGGTGATGAAAATCACTTCCAAAAACGGACTTCTATGTGTGACCCTAGCCTAAGGCTGATTTTTTATATTTACATGAAGCAAGACATTTGGAATAAAGATAAAGTTAAACGTGGATAACCGCATTATCTCTGCCTCATTTAGGTATGGCCACTATCCCAAGTTTGTTTTTATGTATTACTAGCTGTAGTACCCGGCTACTCCCGGGTTAATAAATAACTGATGTTAGCTATAACAAAATAGAATTTGAATATGTCATATTAATGACCTGTAGGAAAATAGAAGCTGAGCTGTGATTGATTGCTGTAGGCAGCCTAATAAATCTCCAGCCAACAGTAAACCCTCCCCCTGGTCGGGTAGTATATGTTACCTCACACATACACATAATAGACAGCTCATGTGACTGACATCTGCTTTAATTCCCTATATGGCACATGTGTTGCACATTGGCTGTTTTTAATCAGATGTTTATGTTTGGAAAATAAAGATAGCACACGTATGAGGCGAGTTGTGTGAGGTGATTTTGTGCACATCTGTGTCTGTCTGTGTGGTGCATGTGTGTCCCTGGGGTGTGTATGTGTGTGTCCCTGTGGGATGGGGTCTGTGTGGTGTGTATCTCTGTTGTGTGTGTCTCTTTGTGGTGTGTGTGTCCCTGTGGGTAAGTGCATGTCCCCCTATAGGGTGTGTATGTGTGTGTGCCCCTGTGTGGGGGTCTGTGGTGTGTGTGTGTGTGTGTGTATCTGTGTTGTGTGTGTCTCTTTGTGGTGTGTGTGTGTGTGTCCCTGTGGGGTGAGTGCATGTGTCCCTATAGGGTGTGTATGTGTGTGTGTATCCCTGTGGGGGGTGTCTGTGTGGGGTGTGTGTGTCTCTGTGTTGTGTGTGTCCCTTTGTGGTGTGTGTGTGTCCCTGAGGGGTGAGTGCATGTGTCCCTATAGGGTGTGTATGTGTGTGTGTCCCTGTGGGGGGGTCTGTGTGTGCCTCTTTGTGGTGTGTGTGTTCCTGTGGGGTGAGTGCATGTGTCCCTATAGGGTGGCTATGTATGTGTGTGTGCCCCTTGTGTGGGGTCTGTGGTGTGTGTGTATCTGTGTTGTATGTGTCTCTTTGTGGTGTGTGTGTGTCCCTGTGGGGTGAGTGCATGTGTCCCTATAGGGTGTGTATTGTGTGTGTGTCCCTGTGGGGGGTGTCTGTGTGGGGTGTGTGTGTCTGTGTTGTGTGTGTCCCTTTGTGGTGTGTGTGTGTCCCTGAGGGGTGAGTGCATGTGTCCCTATAGGGTGTGTATGTGTGTGTGTCCCTGTGGGGGGGTCTGTGTGTGCCTCTTTGTGGTGTGTGTGTTCCTGTGGGGTGAGTGCATGTGTCCCTATAGGGTGGCTATGCGTGTGTGTCCCTGTGGGGGGGGGTCTGTGTGGTGTGTGTGTGTCTCTTTGTGGTGTGTGTCCCTGTGTGGTGAGTGCATGTGTCGCTATAGAGTGTGTGTGTGTCCCCTTGGGGGTGTGTGTGTCTTTGTGGTGTGTGTTTGTTCGGGTGCGTGGTGAGTATCCAATGTTGGGGCTGCACCTTAGCGACTATACACTTGCTGTTACTCTTTGTGTGCGTGTGGTGTGTATACATGTCCCTGTGTGTGGTGAATATCTCATGTTGGGGCCCCACCTTAGTGACTATATGCTGGTATGTGCTGTTAGTCTTTGGCGCTATCATTAAGTCCCTCTCATTCACAACTGTCAACTGGTAACTGTCACTTTTTCCCCATTATGTAGATAGGGGCAAAATTGTTTGGTGAATTGGAATGCGAGGGTTTAAGATTTCGCCTCACAACATAGCCTATGACGCTCCCGGGGTCCATACGTGTGACTCTTCAAAATTTTGCGGCTGTAGCTGCGACGGTGTAGATGCCAATCCCAGATATACACACATACACACACACATACATACACACATTCAGCTTTATATATTAGATGGTTGATCTACATCTCTCCAGTGACTCTAGAATATTACACAGAATGTAAGGCCAAATTCAGACAGAGCATTTGTAATCTGTTTTTTGTTGATCCATTTTGGTGCGGTTTCTGCACCAGCAATGGATTCTTTTTTTGCAAAAATGCATTACAAATCATCTGTTTGTGCTACTTTTTTGCTCCTTTTTTGGGGACACAGACACACAAACATACAAATTTTGTTACCCTCCCCTTCTATCCCACAGTAATGGCCCCTTTACACGCGGCAACATTTCTAGGGTGGCTACAGGTAACTTACTGGTTGCAGTGAAATCATGGAGACAAGGTTCTATCTTGTTGCTGTGTACAAATGGAATAATCTCTCCATGATTTCACTGCAACCAGTAAGTTACCTGTTGACACCCTAGAAATGTTGCTGCGTGTAAAGGGGCCATTAGCTTTGGTGATGTCTTATTTCCAGTCACCAGCAGGATGTGTCTGTGAAAAGTAAAAGTACTTACAGGACCTAGCACCTTGTGACTCTCAGCCTCAGTTACATGGGCAGGTCCTGGAAATACTGTACTCGACTAACCACAGGTCCTGCGATGCCCGGAAGGAACCAATCACCAAAGCTCACTGTGGGATTGCTGGGAGGGTAAGTAATAGAGCGCTGGTGGTGCAGAGGGCAGACCAGGAAAATGGAGCAATAATTGATGCTGATTATTGTCTGGATGCACTTTTTACACCACTAAAGCAGCAGTCAAAAATACTAATGTCTACCCTTCAAATTAAAAATTCCATTCACTTTGCTGGCAGACAATTAAGGCCCCGTCACACACTACGATATTGTTAATGATATCGTTGAAATGTCACTAATTTTTAGTCGTTCAAATGACATCATAACAATGTCGTTCAGTGTGACATATACATCCGATCAACGATAATCGGGCAGATCGTTGATGGGAGGTTGGTGAACCGGACCACAAACCAGACGATGATCATTCGTCCAACCTGCAGCATGGGTGTGTGTGACACCTCTATAACGATGTCGTTAACGACCTCGCTTATTCTGAACTGAAGGACATAGACGATCTAATGACTGCAAGTATCGTTTGCTTGACGCGGAATCGTTTCTGAAACGTCCAGTGTGAACATAGCCCAAGAAATGTTCTTAAAGTGATCCTGACCTCACAATCTGACCCCCCTGCATCTTTAGACCTGTCCCTGCACCCCCTCTTATCATTTCTAGCCATCCCTTTTGCAGAAAAAAATCAATTTTGTAAAGTAGAGAAAAGTTTATATTCACCTCATCCTGTGTGAGTTCTCTGTTTCTGAGGAAGCCGCAATAGGCGGGGCTGTCTGCTGCTCCCTTGTAATTATGCACGCCCCTTTCTGCTTGCTAAGAGCCTGGCTGCGTCATGAAAGGGGGCGGGGCTCTGGCATGACGTGATTTTAGCCCCGCCCCTTTCATGACGCGGCCAGGCTCTTAGCAAGCAGAGGGGGGCGTGCATAATTACAAGGGAGCAGCAGACAGGCCTGCTTATTGCGGCTTCTTCAGAAACAGAGAACTCACACAGGACGAGGTGAATATAAACTTTTCTCTACTTTACAAAATCAATTTTTTCTGCAAACGGGATGGCTAGAAATGATAAGAGGGGGTGCAGGGACAGGTCTAAAGATGCGGGGGGGTCAGTTTGTGAGGTCAGGATCACTTTAATTGCCAGATTAAAAGGTGGTCATGGGACAGACTCAACTTCAGGCCTTGAATGCTGCCAACAGGTCATGTTTTCAGAATTTCCTTAGCATTGCACAGGGGTTGGAATCATCACCAATGCAGTTGATTAATTTATCACAAGTGAAATACTAAGGAAATCTTGAAAACTTGCACTGTTGGCGGCCCTTGAGGCCTGAAGCTCCCCACCCCTGGTTAAGTGAACCCTACTTTGAGCAGGGGTTGGACTAGATGACCCAGAAGGTCCCTTCCAACCCTAACATTCTATAATTTTATGATTATTACCTTGGAGTTTCCATGATATGCTCAGCCACCATGTTCTAGTGTTTTTTTGTGATGTTGGAATATGTGAATTTATTTAGTTTATTGTCGAATAAATACATATTTTGAGTATTATTATCCTGGCACAATTACCCCTTTGTTGGTCTTATTCTGTGATGATAATAAGATGACTAATGACAAATGATCTCTGCAAAAGAGGATGTATGAGCCTATTATTGATTTAGTGCAGTGATGGCGAACCTATGACACGCGTGTCAGCACTGACACGCGTAGCCATTTTCAGTGACACGCGGCCGGCCGGAGAAACTAGACTCGCTATTTGGATAAAAACCACAGACACGGACACAGCAGCATAAAACTGTTGCGAGTCGGGTTTCCAAAACGGCAATGCGAGCTATTACGCTTGACTCGTCTAGTCTACTCGTTGCGAGTCTAGCGAGTCCAATGTTAATGAATGGGGAATCGAGTCTAATTACTCGATTCCCCATTCATTAACATTGGACTCGCTAGACTCGCAACGAGTAGACTAGAGTCAAGCGATTCCGAGTTAGGACTCGCCCATCACTAACTACAGATGAGGAAACAAAAATGTGCTGGAGGACTGTAGGCCAGGACAGCAGAGCTCCGGCACAGAGCGTCTAGTCCTGGGACTTCCGGTAAGCGGAACTTCTGGCTGGCGCAGCAGGGAGCAGCGGAGCGCTGTGGGGGACGCATATCTGAGGCCCTGTGATCGCTGTCTGGAGGTCCAGTGATTACTAAAGCAACCATCCTCGAGTCCAGTGAAAGGTTCTGGGCAGAATCTGGGCTGGGTGTCATGAATGTGTGATTGGCCATTACTGAGATAAGTGAGGGGGAGGCTGGAAGAGGCCTGTGCTATGGGTGCCGTTTCCCGCCATTAATTTACATAAGGAACGCCATCTTGCAGCATACAGACTCCATTTCATCCTATTAATCTCTATTTCTGCTTATTAACTCTGCCCTTTCCTAAAAGACAGTTAACCCCTAATTGCCTGCAGGGCTATCTATAAATCTTCTGTCACTGCCCCTCTGATGGAGAAGCCAAAAAAACCAAGGTTAAGTAAAGGAAGTGGTAGTAGCAGTAGCCGACCCTTTCAAGAGACATGGACTGAGATGTATGGCATTATAGAAAAAAATGGCAGATCATTTTGCGTTCTATGTAGTGAAACGGTAGTAAGCAGAACGTGGAATATAAATAGACATTTTGAAACTAATCATTCCCAGCTCTTGAAAAAAAGTGAGGATGAAAGGAAGGAATACATTTCCAGGCAGCTACAACTTCATAAGAGCCAATCTAATTCCATCCTTAAATTTGTAAAAAGCTCTACAAATTTAACATCTGCAAGTCTGAGCATTGCTCACTCCATAGCTCAGCATGGAAAAGCCCTCAGTGAGGGAGAATTTATTAAAGAAACTCTCTTAAGATGTGCACCAGTTCTATTTCACGATATGCAGAATAAAGATGCAATTAGTAAGAGAATAGCTGAGTTACCACTCAGTAGAAATATCATAAAAGACCGAATAATGAGACTCAACACAAACGTACAACATCAATTAAAGGAAGACATAAGTAATTGTAAATATTTTTCGATCTCTCTTGATGAAACTACTGATGTCACATCACATGCTCAGTTGGCCATTATTGGTCGATATTCTGATGGTCTCACAATGAGAGAAGAGTTGATAAAGTTAGTATCAGTGCCAACAAGTACATCAGGAAGCGAAATATGTAAGGTTGTTAAACAAACATTCTGTGACCTAAGCATTGATATCTCTAAAGTTGTGTCAGTGACGACAGATGGGGCACCAAACATGGTGGGGAAAAAAGTTGGATTTGTTACATTGTTTACAGAAGCTATTGGACACCCGATTGTGCCTTTTCATTGTATTATCCATCAGGAGGCTTTATGTGCCAAGGCAGGATTCACTGACTTAAACGACTTAATGTCAGTTGTTACAAAAATAGTTAATTTAATAGCTGCTCGCCCCCTTCACAAGAGAGAATTTTCTGCACTTTTACTGGAGGTTGATTCCACCTACAGTGGACTGCTGATGTACAATAATGTAAGATGGCTGAGCCGAGGCAAAGTTCTTGAGCGCTTTGTGGAGTGCTTTGAAGAAATTAAGGTATTTCTTGAGGATAAGGATCTGGGAAACTTTCCTCAGCTCTATGATTATCAGTGGGTCAACACCCTGATGTTTTTTACAGATCTCTCTGTTCATATTAATGAACTGAACTTAAAGCTACAAGGTTTTGGCAAAAGTATTGACGTTATGTTTGGATACATAAAAGCTTTTGAAAGTAAACTTAAAATTTTCAAGCGAGATGTAGAAACTAAAACTTATAAGTATTTTCCTCGAGTAACAAAGTATTTTGAGAAGGCCAGTGCAGCTGTACAAAATGAAATGGAGCCCTTGCATCTAAAGTACCAGCATGTTTTAGACTCCTTACTTGACCAGTTCAGTGATAGATTTAATCAATTTAGAAGCCTAGAACAGACCATGAAAATAATTAAGTATCCTGATGTAGTAGTCTACAGTAGTTTGGAATTAAATGGTTTCCAATGGATACAAATTGATGATTTGGAGATGCAACTTGCAGAATTTCAGGACAGCATCTGGGGTCAGGTGTTTGTTGATTTGAGGTCAAAGCTTGAGAATCTAGAAAGGTGCCGCTTGGAGAATCAAGAGGAGTGCCACTATGAACAGGAAATTTGGAGTGCCTGGAATCGGTTACCAGACACTTTTAGCACCCTGAAAAATATAGCAATGGCTTTACTTACTATTTTTCCCTCTACGTACTTTTGTGAGACCTTATTCTCAGCATTAAATAATATCAAAACCAACAAAAGAAACAGATTGACAGATAACCTTAGTAGCGCTTGCTTGGCCTTGAAGTGTACAAAATACCAACCTTCAATTGAAGATTTAGCCAATGAAATTCAGCAACAAAAAAGTCACTAAATCAGTGATGGCGAACCTGTGGCAGTCCAGCTGTTGCTGGACTGCCACAGGTTCGCCATCACCGAAGAATTCCCCCTCCCCCTCACTTATCTGACTTAGTTCATGACACCCCACACAAGTGAAATAACAGCAAGACCAACAAAAGAAACCAACTGACAGATTAACAAAGAAGTCACTAAGCAGGTAAGTTAAAGAATTATACATATTTGTTATTTACACTATAAATATCGTAAAATTAGGGTTTTTTTTCTCAAGGTGACACACCTGCCGAGTTATGCTCGGTTTTTTGGCGAATTTTGACACACCAAGCTCAAAAGGTTGCCCATCACTGATTTAGTGTCTAGCATGGCAATTGCAAAATTACAGAATTTTTGTATAAAAAATATTGAATTAAAAATAAAAATGTGTTCAACATAAAACTTAATTTAAACAATAGATTTTTTTTTTATATTTCCGAAGACACATTCTCTTTGAAGTCCAGCACAGGTCAGATTTTCTGACTTCAAAGAGTTTTGAAGACATCTTCCCAATCCTCAGAGATGTCACTTGCCATTGTCTGATACATTTGTGACTAGGAAAGCTGCGTCGCACATACAAATTTTATATTATGATACAGTTTCAGATTATAATTCAAATTTTAAACTATTTCCTGCCTGGATGGTGGGGTGTCAGATTATAGGAGTTTTACTGCACCTCAGCAAACACCCCATGTTGTCTCACAAAGCCCTGCGTATAAGTGAAAGGATTTTTTAATTCAGTCTGTGCATTGAAAATGACTTCCAATGTGGAGCGAGAATCAGTCACTAGGAAACGATTTTGATTTTGACTTTGATGCTTGAAAACTGTGAATACTTTCTACTCTGGAATAGTCTCTTTAAATGACGAATCTTTAAGACAGGGAATTATAATATATTAAATGTCAGGATTTCTAGTGGAATGAATGACATTTCATGGTCATTATGGCTTGCCGAGGACAGAAGAATTTTACATTTACAGCTTTGTAGACCAGATTTCAGCATATTATAAAATCATTCACCTTGTCAGTGCCAGTCACATCTGTATAACATTACTTTTCTAGGCAATTGATATAAATGAAGACGCATGGGTTATTCAATTAAGTATCTCTAACGCAGCATTTTTTCTTATTGAGTGCATGAGGACCCTAGAACAGAGTTACTAAACCAGAATACATCATTTTCACTTTTTTCGTAATTTCCAGGGCTTTCATTATAGGAGACCTCTCGGTCTGTTAGTAGATGCCATCATAGTTATTAATTATATAGTTATTAGTATTATTATTTATTAATACAGCACCATTAATTCTATGGTACCGTACATGAGAAGTGGTTACATACAAAATTATAGATACAGTAAACAAATTTACAATGACAACCTGGTACAGAGGGGAGAGGATCCTGCCCTTGTGGGCTTACATTCTACAGGACAATGGGGAGGGGACTGTAGGGGGTGCAGCAGGTCCAGTGAGGGTGAGGCGGCAGCAGCTCTGGTGGTGGTGAGGAGGCAGCAGCTCTGGTGGTGGTGAGGAGGCAGCAGCTCTCGTGGTGGTGAGGAGGCAGCAGCTCTGGTGGTGGTGGTGAGGTGGCAGCTCAGGTGTTGGTGAGGAGGCAGCTTTGGTGGTGGTGGTGAGGCGGCAGCTCTGGTGGTGGTGGTGAGGCGGCAGCTTTGGTGGTGATGGTGAGACGGCAGCTCCGGTGGTGATGAGGCGGCAGGTGGTCATTGCAGGCTGTAAGCTTTCCTGAAGACATGGGTTTTCAGGTTCCATCTGAAGGATCCAAGTGTGGTGGATAATTGGATGTGTTGGGGCACAGAATTCCAGAGGATTGTGGATATTCGGGAGAAATCTTGGAAGCGATTGGATGAGGAATGAATAAATGTGGAGGAGAAGTGGAGGTCTTTGGAGCACCAGAGATTACGTGAGGGAATATATAGTTAGTACCGTATATACTCGTGTATAAGCCGACCCGTGTATAAGCCGACCCCCCTACTTTTGCCCCCAAAACCTGGGAAAACCTATTGACTCGTGTATAAGCCGAGGGTGGACCCCAGCACAGGTATACAGCCCCCAGCAGTGTAGTATACAGCAGCCTCCCCAGTGGTAATATACAGCAGTCTCCCCCTGTGGTAGTATACAGCAGTCTCCCCCTGTGGTAGTATACAGCAGTCTACCCCTGTGGTAGTATACAGCAGTCTCCCTCTGCGGTAGTATACAGCAGCCTCCCCCTGTGGTAGTAAACAGCAGCCTCCCCCTGTGGTAGTATACAGCAGTCTCCCCCTGTGGTAGTATACAGCAGCCTTCCCCTGTGGT
Organism: Allobates femoralis; assembly: GCA_033576535.1. Taxonomy (NCBI): domain Eukaryota; kingdom Metazoa; phylum Chordata; class Amphibia; order Anura; family Aromobatidae; genus Allobates; species Allobates femoralis. Next base: position 99,940,877 of record JARQOC010000003.1, on the reverse strand, counting down.
AGTATACAGCAGCCTCCCCCTGTGGTAGTATATAGCAGTCTCCCCCTGTGGTAGTATACAGCAGTCTACCCCTGTGGTAGTATACAGCAGTCTACCCCTGTGGTAGTATACAGCAGCCTCCCCCTGTGGTAGTAAACAGCAGCCTCCCCCTGTGGTAGTATACAGCAGTCTCCCCCTGTGGTAGTATACAGCAGCCTTCCCCTGTGGTAGTATACAGCAGCCTCCCCCTGTAGTAGTATACAGCAGCCTCCCCCTGTGGTAGTATACAGCAGCCTCCCCCTGTGGTAGTATACAGCAGCCTCCCCAGTGGTAGTATACAGCAGCCTCCCTGTGGTAGTATACAGCAGCCTCCCCAGTGGTAGTATACAGCAGCCTCCCCCTGTGGTAGTATACAACAGCCTCCCCCTGTGGTAGTATACAGCAGCCTCCCCAGTGGTAGTATACAGCAGCCTCCCCTGTGGTAGTATACAGCAGCCTCCCTAGTGGTTTATACAGGCCCTGCTCTCCCCCCCCCCATGGTATATACAGACCCCCGCTCCCCCCCCGATGTATATACAGACCCCCGCTCCCCCCCTCGTGGTATATACAGGCCCCCACTCCCCCCAGTAGTATATACAGGCCCCCACTCCCCCCAGTAGTATATACAGGCCCCCACTCCCCCCCTCGTGGTATATACATGCCCCCACTCCCCCAGTAGTATATACAGGCCCCCCGCAGTAAATACAGGCCCCCCCACTCCCCCCCTCGTGGTATATACAGGCCCCCACTCCCCCAGTAGTATATACAGGCCCCCCGCGGTAAATACAGGCCCCCCCTCTCCCCCCCCTCGTGGAATATACAGGCCCCCACTCCCCCAGTAGTATATACAGGTCCCCCACGGTAAATACAGGCCCCCCCCGTTTCCCCCTCGTGGTATATACATGCCCCCGGTAGATGCCGCACACCTGTAAAAGAATCGCTTTCATACTTACCCTCCTCACTGTCATCGCGCGTCCTCCATCCAGTCTCCTTCCTGCTTCTACCCGGTCATGTGACCGCGCAGAAACAATGACGTCATTGTGGATGCGCCGGCCGCCTGGTAGAAGCGGGAATGAGACCGGAGGAGCGCGATGACAGTGAGGAGGGTAAGTATGAAAGCGATTCTTTTACAGGTGTGCGGCATCTACCGGGGCATGTATATACCACGGGGGGTAAACGGGGGGGCCTGTATTTACCGCGGGGGGCCTGTATATACTACTGGGGGAGTGGGGGCCTGTATATTCCACGAGGGGGGGGGAGCGGGGGTCTTTATATACAACGGGGGGAGAGCGGGGGTCTGTATATACCACGGGGGGGGGAGCGGGGGCCTGTATTTACCACGGGGGGGAGCGGGGGCCTGTATTTACCACGGCGGGGGGAGGGCAATGTAATATGCACAGCTCCCCCTGCCGCTGATGGACAGGGGGATGCAGTGCATATTGCATTGCACTAATGAGCGGCCCCACGTGACCGGGCGCTCATATTACAGCCTCCCCCCGCCTGCTCCAGCCCCCGGACACCAGCCCCCCCACACTCAGCCGTATAGTGACTCGTGTATAAGCCGAGGGGGGGACTTTTCAGCACATTTTTTGTGCTGAAAAACTCGGCTTATACATGAGTATATACGGTATCTTGTGTGGAAAATCACCTTAAAATAAAAAATGAGGCAACTTCGCATGCAGTCCGGAATAAAAATCTCCTTTTGTCTTCTGTATACAGGTATAATTAAGACCTATGGGATTCTGTGGTATCAAACTACAAACCAACCTTGTAAAGTCTCATCCAGCAATTATATTATCTCTAGTCGAATGTAAAGTATTGCGCAGATTATAAAACACACCAAATTATATAAGGCACCCCAAATTTAGAGAAGGAAATACTGAGAAAAAAATAATGTAAAAAAGGGGGTTCATCCTATAATCCAGAGCCTCTCATAAACTGTTTACCCGGGGGGTTGCAGTTGTGGTGGAGAGGGGTTACAAGAGGCAGAGTCTCGGTGGTGGGGGTCATAGGTGGTACACGGTGAGGCAATGCTGTGGGGGCTCAGAGGAGGTGGTGTCTGGCAGGTTATCACTAAACATCATTAAGCTGCCTGCAGTTGATGTGATGGCAGAAAGGAAAATAGTTGTGGAGGCCGTGCAGGCACAGATGAAGATTTTGGACACTTGAGTCCTTAATCTGTGCCTGCTCCACCAAAACAGCCATTTTCCTTTCACTTATTGCATTGGAAGCAGCACACACACAGATAAAGATCTCGGCCGTCTCAGATTTTGTCTGCTAATGCACAGCCTCTGCAGCCATTTTAATTTCGGCCACCATGTCAAGTTGTGGGAGATTAACGGCGCTCAGTGATAACCTGTCAGGATACCACCTCCCTCCAGGCTCCAGACCCACACAGCATCGTCCCTCTATTGACCTTCACCAGCACAACCCTGCCTGCTATGACCCCACTCCAGCAGCACCATGCCCCCTGGTAAAATGCTTTTTGGATTATAAAATGCACCACCATTTTCCCCCGTATGTTGAGAGAAAAAAATGAGTTTTATAATCTGAAAAATGTGGTATTTTAGTGAGCAATTTAAAAAAACAGATGGAAATATAACTACAAGATAAGACTGCACAGAGATTTCTTGTGCCACCTTTCACCAGTTTTATCATGTTTAACTGCACAGATCATGGAATAATTGTTGCAGAAGTGGATAAATCATAGTTGGTGTATTAATATTATTATTATTATTATTATTATTATTATTAATAGACTTATTATTATTTTATCACATAGGAATAGCCCAATGTGGCATTAAAAGAAATTAATCTCTGGAGGCGTGTACTTTTTTCCCTGCATGACAATGACCAATTAGGAAGCATCTGCAGGTGAAAAGAACATGTCAACAGAAGGTAAGAAGATGATCCTGTTTACTTAAATTCATGTGATGACACAAATTGCTTCTCTTCTCAGTGACCTTTGAAGCAACTGTGTAGAGTATGGCAGAGCTAAGTGTTTCTACATATATCACTTGCAGCTGTCCTTTTACAGTGCTGTAATCTCTCTGTCCTCCCTCTTCATCACACTGACTGCATTAAGTTAAAAGTCGGAGGTGTTTATAATGACACTCAGCTCTGCTGTACTTCCAATAAGCCCTTGTTGACTGCTGTGAATTGAAAGCTGGAGGTGTTTCAAAATAAACTCAGGTCTGCTCTTCACTTTAGCTGCAGAGAACATGGGGAGAGAAGGGCTTTCTGTCTTAATGTGTCTCACAAGAGAAATAAAGTTTTTATGACTTTATTTGCCCTTTTCAAGTCAAAAATAGTGTGACCAGTCTTCTACTTTTCCTCAAAGAGAAAATATAAAGGGTTTTAAAAGCTTTCACACTGTCTTTCAATTTCTAAGGATTTTATATGGGAAGGAGGGTCTCCAGTGTTTAATCAAAAATGCATTCTAGCTATAGCATTCATTTCATGAGTTCTTTCATATACTTCTCTAAAAACAGAAATGCATGAAATAAAAAATGTGTGTGTGGAAAGATGACACAAAAGTTACCTTTATAAATCTACTTACATAATTGCCAAGTTTCGTCCATCACCAACTTGCGTCTTGATGAGGCCGTATTCCACAAGTCACCAAGCCACTGCAAGCCACACTGGAACTGGCTCTTGCGTGGTACCACCAGCTGGACACTGATGCAACAAATGCCCTCACCCACCACCCACCGCCCGACATCCCTCCACAGATACCGAGCATCACAGCCTGCTGCACCTACCGCCACCCACATCCGTCAGGAAGCTCCGAGGTTCTGAGGCCTGTGCAGGAGGAGATTGGGTCCGGGTGCCCTCTGGTGGCTTCAGTGGCTTCTGCACAGACCCCAAAGTCACAGACTTTGTTGCCACCTCTTTGTGACACTGGATGCAGACTCACACACATGCACACATACACACACATGCAAATATACCCACACATACAAACAAACACACACATACATATAAATACATACTCATACATACACATGTGGCCACCATCTTTGTACACTTGGGTATAAACAGATGGCAGCCACATGACGCATCACACCGCCCCACTGCAAGATTACAGTAATTACAGGATTACATCGGAGGGGAACTTGGTGGGAGCTAATAAAGTGGATAACTAAGTGTCTGTGTCTATTTTGTATTCAATAAAGGATTTCTCTCTGTGTTGAGTTTTTATTTTATCTTTACTGGAAGTATTGCTAATAATCACTGTCATACTGATGGCTGACATTAGCAATAGGGCTTGATATCAGCTGCTAAAAAATGCTGACATCAACCCCTTTATAAGCAAGTCTATCACCACTAAACAGCAGCTAGAAAAGTGGGGAGACTACAAGTTTTGGCATCTCTAATGGAGGTGCCAATTTTGGCGTGGTTGCTGGCTGCAATTTTCAGCGTGGTGGGCCCAGAATGCTTGGGCCTCACAATGCTAAGAATTACAGTTCACAGATGCTTAGAATACCTCGGCTGGCAATAGAAAATATGACGAAACCCAAGTGTTGTGTTGACACTTTCTGCAACCTTTTGCGTGCATAGCTTTTTCCTAAAATACATAGGTTTTGCTGGAAAGTCCAAGTGCAGGTATAGATTAGGGTATAGATTGGTGTAAAAAGGCAGCAAAAACACAGGGAAAATGGACTGTGTGCACATAACCTTACGTTATTGCACTGCATATAAGTATGCTCTGATTGACTGCTCTGTATACAGTATGCACAAGCCACGCACAAGCTCTGCAGGCAGTTAATTTATGTGAAGAACATTTCTCTCTGCTGTAAGAATAAAATTAGTGCAAATAATGTAAAACCATACAGCCTTGAGATAAAGAAGATTGTCAGATAATTTACATACATACTGGAGCCAAATATGAACCTTCGTGACTGTCAATGCTATTTTCCAGTCTATCTAGAGAAGGGCACTGGAAAAGGGGAAAAAACCTATAGGCGCCAAATCATTAGGACTTTCAGTTTGCACTCCAGTCTTATTAAAGCTAGCACTGTGGTAAGATGCACCAAATTCTTTAAGAGGAATCTGCCCACCTATTCCTGTTTTTTAATCTGAAATTAGCATAATATAGAGTACAAGAGCTTGATTCCAGGGATATGTTCCATATTAGCCTGTATATTGTCATTTCAATACAACCACTATTTCATCAGTAGGAGATTAACATTAGCAGACTGTCTCTCAAGCAAAGAGAGTAATCCCACCTCCACCACTGATTGACAACTTGCTGACAATTCACTCTATATATGGGAAGCTGTTAATCAGGGGTGCAGATGGGGTTATAGACAGTTCATAAAACTTAGATCTGCAACTTTTACATCAGAAAAAACAGGTATTCCATGAAATCTACAATAAACAATCCAATAAATGATTGGGAATCAGGTTTTTTTTGCTCTATGCAATCCGGCTCTCACATTATATAAAAAACTTGCTGACAGTTTACCTTTATTAAATTTGCAATGAAAATGATAACAAGTGCTCCATGTGTGAGATCGCCCAAACAGATATCAAACAATAATTAGACTTTAGGGCAATTAGGCTCAAATGGAAAAGTTGTGCAATGAGGATGCTGTACTGTAAAATGCTTACGCAAAGTGCGTAGCATAGTGGTCCTGATGGTGGGAGCCCGCGGCTTGTAATATAATTAATGAATGAAAGCCAACAATAGCGGCAATGGGGTTAACACCTAAGTTAACTCCTGACACGCCTTCATAAGTAGACAGCATGTCTCTAGGGGATGTGGCCACCCCCTAGAGACATGTTGCCCACATGTATTTGTGGCTCCCCTGCATACAGGGTGGCCACAAGAGGGAACTGCAGTCAAGCAGAGGGTAGTCAGTTTGTACAAAAGCACCTCAAAACACACCCACAAAATGCAACACCCAACCCGGAGCCCGGGACTCTAGGCGGGCAAGGGGTGGTAGGGTTTAGAGGGAAGTGGGAGGGACATATCAAGGTGACAGTACTGGGATAAAAGGGAAAAACCAGAAAGTAGCAGTAGTGGGCCAGAGGGTGCCAAGCAGTAAAGACCAGGACTAGGCCATTATAACTGGGCTAAAGGAAGACTTCAAGGTGGAGAATCTCTTCTGGTGCAGAAGTCACATGGGTAGGACAGAGCCTGGTGGATCCTTAGTACAGCAGGGACATTGGAGGCTGGGCCAATACCAGAGCGCTGGCTCTGAGGAGAGTGGAGCTTCAAGCCCAGATCACAGATATCCCAGAGAGGAGGTGCAGATTCCATGTTTGTTCTCCTAACCAAGTGCTATGAGACACAGTGGCATATAGGGCTCAGAGCTTACCTACCCACACATAGGGGGAAGCCAAATAGGAGGCCGAGCGAGCTGTCATACAGCACACAGGAAGAATTAGAGGAAGAAGGGCCTGAAAGGAGTCAGAATGATGGGATAAGACTGGAAGGAAGGCTTGACTGCAGGAGGGGTACCGGCAAAGAGTAAACTGTGTGTGAACTGTACTGCAAAAGTGGTGAAGAACTTCAGTAAAACCTGGTGAACCCTGCCAGTGTCTCCAGTATGTGTTTTCCTGCATGTTAATCTACTATATACACTGTGAGGAGCAGCCCGACCCACAGCGGGCTCATCCATCCGGCTGCAGCACCATCCATCCTCCTGGCAGAAGCAAGCAGCAGCAGTGGTCCCCATTGACCACAACCCGTGGGAGGCGTCACAACAATCCCTGTAATTAACCCCTTTTACTTGTGGGCTAGGGACACATTCTGGACCAAGACCGCCGTGATAACCCCCGTGATACCCCGGTCCAGTACCGAGTACCATGTTTCTTATAAGCAGGGATGAACAAAGCCGCCGCCTTCCGCATGCATTCACATATGCCTTGCGGCCAGGGCCGGCTCCAGGTATTTGTGGGCCCTGGGCGAGACAGTCTCAGTGGGCCCCTTTAACACACATACCACGATTCATGATTGTAATATAGAAGCTGTGGGTTGCAGCTGTGTTTATAATATAGAGGTTCCTGACTGGCTGTATATATAATATTGAGGCTGTTCAGGGCTATATATATAATATAGAGGCTGTGGGGCTGTAAATATAACATGGAGACTGCTGGGCTGTATATATAATATAGAGGCTGCTGCTGGGCTGTATACACATAATAAAGAAACTCTGGGCTGTATATATTATTTTGAGGCTGCTAAACTGTATATATTTGGAGGCTGTGCAGTATAGATTATTTGGAGTTTGTGGCAGCCCAGCAACAACCTCAAAATAATATATAAAGCTCAGCAACACCTCCATATTATACATACAGCACAGTCTCCAAATACTATATACAGCCCAGCACAGCCTCCAAATAATAAATATAGCCCAGCAACACCTCCATATTATACATACAGCACAGTTTCCAAATACTATATACAGCACAACCTCCATATTATATATACAGAACAGCTCAACCTCCATTATATACAGCAGAGCTTCACCTCCATATTATATATATTACTCAGCAGCAGCCTCCACATAATATATAATATGGTGGTTCTCCTCCTGCTATATATGTCCCTGCTCCTGGTATATCTGTCCCCATCCTGGTCTCATCTTGGTACATATAATCCTTCAACCTGCTTCACACAGTAAAAAAAAAATACATACTCACGTTCCCTCTGATCCCCCGGGGCTCGTGTCCTCCTCAGATGCTTCCCCACCGCGTCCTTGCAGCAGGCTCCGATCTGCGCTTCTTTCCTGCACAGCTGCACCAGTGTGATGAGGTCGCTGGGTGATGACCCATCACTCTGCTGCAATTGTCTGAAAATGACAGAAAATAAAAGCGTCATACCACGGGCGCCAATGTCGCCCAAAAGATCTCCTTCACTTATAACGGCCTCTGTCTAGTTCTTTAATGAAAATTTTAAAAACATTCTGCAGCAGAACTGTCAATGTGAAAGCGGCCTAAAATGACACCTGAGTGCCACCATTTCCTCCTGTGTGGAAGGGGCATGTCCAAATTGTCCCATGATGACAGCTGATTGGTCACACCCCAAATTGGTGACACCCAGCTGTCAATCATCCATTTCTCAGAAGAATAACAGAGTAGCAGGCACTATAGGAGATGCTGCAGAGGTGTTAGTGCAGCCAGGTGTGTCCTAGGGCAGATGTATGTGACTGTAGCCATACATGGAAGACAGTGCCACCGCTGCGCCCACACAGATAACAATCAGCCCCTGCCCCAGATGCCAGGGGCAGCACACAGTCTCGTTTATGCCCCCGGATCCAGATCTTCTATGTGCAGCATACATTTTGAGGAGTCCTGCGTGGGCACAGCCATTGTCTACACAACTTGTGAGCAGCTGTTTCCCGGGCACAGCCTCCACACTGGCACTAGCAGGGCACGGCCTCCACACTGGCACCAGCAGACACAGCCTCCACACTGGCACCAGCAGGGCACAGCCTCCACACTGGCAGCGGCAGGCACAGCCTCCACACTGGCAGCGGCAGGCACAGCCTCCACACCGGCACCGGCAGGCACAGCCTCCACACCGGCACCAGCAGGGCACAGCCTCCACACCGGCACCAGCAGGGCACAGCCTCCACACGGCACCAGCAGGGCACAGCCTCTACACTGGCACCAGCAGGGCACAGCCTCCACACTGGCAGCAGCAGACACAGCCTCCACACAAGCATCAGCAGGCACAGCCTCCACACTGACACCAGCAGGGCACAGCCTCCACACTGGCACCAGCAGGGCACAGCCTCCACACTGGCAGCGGCAGGCACAGCCTCCACACTGGCAGCAGCAGGCACAGCCTCCACACTGGCAGCAGCAGACACAGCCTCCACACTGGCAGCAGCAGGCACAGCCTCCACACTGGCAGCAGCAGGCACAGCCTCCACACTGGCAGCAGCAGGCACAGCCTCCACACTGGCAGCAGCAGGCACAGCCTCCACACTGGCAGCAGCAGGCACAGCCTCCACACTGGCAGCAGCAGGCACAGCCTCCACACTGGCAGCAGCAGACACAGCCTCCACACTGGCAGCAGCAGACACAGCCTCCACACTGGCTGCAGCAGACACAGCCTCCACACTGGCAGCAGCAGACACAGCCTCCACACTGGCAGCAGCAGACACAGCCTCCACACTGGCAGCAGCAGACACAGCCTCCACACTAGCACCAGCACACACAGCCTCCACACTAGCACCAGCAGGCACAACCTCCACACAAGCACCAGCAGGCAGCAGCAGACACACTGGCAGCAGCAGACACAGCCTCCACACTGGCAGCAGCAGACACAGCCTCCACACTCAAGCACACCAGCACAACACCAGCCTCCACACTAGCACCAGCAACCCACACAGCCTCACACAACTAGCACACAGCAGACACAGCCTCCCCACAGCTAGACAGCACTCCACTGAGGACACAGCCTCCACACTGGCACAGCAGGCAAAGCCTCCACACTGGCAGCAGCAGACACAGCCTCCACACTGGCAGCAGCAGACACAGCCTCCACACTGGCAGCAGCAGACACAGCCTCCACACACACAGCCAGCCAGCAAGACACAGCCTCCACAACGGCCAGCAGCAGACACAGCCTCCACATGGCAGCAGCAGACAGCCTCCACACTGGCAGCAGCAGACACAGCCTCCACACTCAGCACAACCAGCCCACGCCGCAACACTAGCACCAGCACACACACAGCCTCACACAGCTAGCACAGCAGACACAGCCTCCACACTAGCACCAGCAGACACAGCCTCCACACTGGCAGCAGCAGGCACAGCCTCCACACTGGCAGCAGCAGACACAGCCTCCACACTGCAGGCAGCAGACACAGCCTCCACACTGGCCAGCAGCAGGCAGACACAGCCTCCACACTGGCAGCAGCAGACACAGCCCTCCACACTGGCAGCCAGTCACTGACACAACGCCTCCACACTGGCCAGCACAGCATACACAGCCTCACACACTGGCACCACCAGCACACAGCCTCCACACTGGCAGCCAGCAGACACAGCCTCCACACTGGCAGCAGCAGGACACAGCCTCCACACATGGCAGCAGCAGACACAGCCTCCCACACTGCGGCGACAGCAGCAGGCAGACGCACAGCCCTCACACACTGGCAGCTCAGCAAGACACAGCCTCCACACTGGCAGCAGACAAGACACAGCCTCCACACACTAGCACCAGCCACGCACAGCCTCCACACTAGCACCAGCACACCACAGCCTCCACAGTAGCACAGCAGACACAGCCTCCACACTAGCACCAGCAGACACAGCCTCCACACTGGCAGCAGCAGGCACAGCCTCCACATGGCAGCAGCAGACACAAGCTCCAAAATGGCAGCAGCAGACACAGCCTCCACACTGGCAGCAGCAGACACAGCCTCCACACTGGCAGCAGCAGACACAGCCTCCACACTGGCAGCAGCATACACAGCCTCCACACTGGCACCAGCTCATACGCACAGCCTCCACACTGGCACCAGCAGACTCAGCCTCCACACTGGCAGCAGCAGACACAGCCCCCACACTGGCAGCAGCAGACACAGCCTCCACACTAGCACCAGCACACACAGCCTCCACACTAGCACCAGCAGGCACAACCTCCACACAAGCACCAGCAGCACAGCACTCACACTGGCAGCAGCAGCAGACACAGCCTCCACACTGGCAGCAGCAGACACAGCCTCCACACTAGCACCAGCACAACACAGCCTCCACACTAGCCCAGCACACACAGCCTCCACACTAGCACCAGCAGACACAGCCTCCACACTAGCCAGCAGACACAGCCTCCACACTGGCACCAGCAGGCACAGCCTCCACACTGGCAGCAGCAGACACAGCCTCCACACTGGCAGCAGCAGACACAGCCTCCACACTGGCAGCAGCAGACACAGCCTTCACACTGGCAGCAGCAGACACAGCCTCCACACTGGCAGCAGAGACACAGCCTCCACACTGGCAGCAGCAGACACACCCTCCACACTAGCACCAGCACGCACAGCCTCCACACTAGCACAGCACACACAGCCTCCACAGTAGCACCAGCAGACACAGCCTCCACACTAGCACCAGCAGACACAGCCTCCACACTGGCAGCAGCAGGCACAGCCTCCACACTGGCAGCAGCAGACACAGCCTCCACACTGGTAGCAGCAGACACAGCCTCCACACTGGCAGCAGCAGACACAGCCTCCACACTGGCAGCAGCAGACACAGCCTCCACACTGGCAGCAGCAGACACAGCCTCCACACTAGCACCAGCACACACAGCCTCCACACTAGCACCAGCACACACAGCCTCCACACTAGCACCAGCAGACACAGCCTCCACACTGGCAGCAGCAGACACAGCCTCCACACTGGCAGCAGCAGACACAGCCTCCACACTGGCAGCAGCAGACACAGCCTCCACACTGGCAGCAGCAGACACAGCCTCCACACTGGCAGTAGCAGACACAGCCTCCACACTGGCAGCAGCAGACACAGCCTCCACACTGGCAGCAGCAGACACAGCCTCCACACTGGCAGCAGCAGACACAGCCTCCACACTGGCAGTAGCAGACACAGCCTCCACACTAGCACTTACCTTCACCCCCTGCTGTTAGGTGTCGGTCAGGGAAAAGTCATGATGCAGCAACAAAACTTCACAATAAAATTCCGGAGATGGCACAGAAAACTCACTCATCACTGCTCTCAGGATGCCCAGCTGAGAGAGGGACAGTGTGAGGTAGTGAGAGGGCAGATGGAGAGCCTGTGGGCCACCTCGCTGGGCACAGACCATATCCTCCTCTATGCTTGCAGGCCCACACACTGGGGTAACCAACGCTGCACAGCAAAGGTATGGCAGAAACAGAAAGATGTGGGGGAGGCCATTCTGCACGAGGTCACCAGACCAGGAAGGAGGAAGCTCCTCCACAGCTCCGAGTCAGCACATGGCAAATTTGCATCGCATGCAAATTAGCCATGTTCATTTGCTTCGCTAAGGGAGCACTCAGCTACTGGCTGAGTATGCCTGATGGGCCCCTAGTTCTCAGGGCTGACTGTCCCTGATGGGCCCCTGGCTGTCAGGGCTGACTGTCCCTGATGGCCAGAGGGCCCTCCAGCTGTGCAGGGCCCCGGCACTTGCCCGGGTATGACGGGTGCTGACGCCGGCCCTGCTTGCGGCAGCCGCATAGGCTCCCGTTGGAGCCCATTATAACAAATCTGCTGCGGCACGGATACCGCTCTGAAAACTGCAGCCTGCATGATTTTTCACGCAGGCTGCAAATCCGGATGCAGTAACTGGATTGCATGTAGTGCAATCCGGTTGTTATAATGGGCTCCTATGTGCTGCGGTTCCTGATCCGGTTTTGAGCATTTTTACTGCTCAAAACCGGATCAGTATCTGCATAGCCCTGCTGCAGGTGTGACCCTAGCCTTACTCTTACTATCTCAATTTCACAGCCATTTGTAAGTACAGAAATTCGGGTCCCCATTTACTAGTACGGGTTCAAGTTTGGGTCAAGTCTGGTTTCCGAACCAAACTTTTTGTTTTAAGTCATTCTAAACCTGCCGAACCCAAATATCCACAGGTTCGCTAATCTGTATATAGTACCTATGTAGAACATCAGTTAAACACTGGGGTCTGACCAATGAAAATCCCCACTGACCATCTGGATTACGGTAAATTGAAAAATTAGTTAATGAACCAGTAGTTAGCTGAAAGGGCAGTAAAGTGGTTCTTGCAGCATTGTGGTTTTAAGTTTAAATCCCACTAAAAACAACATCTGAGAGGAGTTTGTATGTTCTTCCCACGGCGAGAAATCTGACAGACAATCTGTAGCCCCGTCACCATCTCCGTGAAATTGCCTCGAAATTGCAGCATGTAATTGGGGGAATTTGGTGGCGATAAAAAAGGTTGCGCCTGGTTCAGATTTCACAGCACTGCTCCAAATCATGAAGGTGAAATTCCCGGCTTTTGGCGTGTGAAGGGGCGATAGGGATGGAATCTGTGTCGCCTAGTGATTTCCCGTAGGCGTGCCATAGCGTGCTGGAGACTGCGCCCCGTCAGCGATGATCGGTGGTGGCTACTGTGTTTCCATTGGCTGTCACTTCATAGGGCGCCATATTTGAACAGCTGACCATTCACCACCACACAATGTATTAGCCAGCCTTCCAGAGCAGGCTGGCCAATCATAACGCTATTGCGTTGTCCAATGATTGTGTTTGGGGCGCGGTGTACAACAATTTGGCACGCCTATGTTCTCGCCACGCTCAACAGGTACGTCCACATTCCTTTGGGGATTGCGGCGTGTGAAGCTGCGTCGGGAGTCTACCAGATGTTTCCCGCTGTTGGTGCGGCAACTTCCGGGAAAACACATCGCCTTAGGTTGAGGGCGAAATTGCGGCGTGTAAAAGCGCCTTTGGCGTTCGGAGGCAACCGTGAAAAATGGGCACGTGCACGTTAGATTGCCTCCTATCGCCGCCAAAAGTTGCGGCGTGTAAAGGTACTCTTAGGGAATTTAGATTGTGAACCCCAATGGGGACAGTGATGATGGTGTCTGTAAAGTCCTGTCAAATATGATGACAATATATAACATATATAAGAAAACAATTAAATAATTCTATATCTTGGATTATCATGGCTCACTGCAAGTCTTTGACAAAATTACACAAGTGAGATAATGTGCTATAATAACTGACATTAGTGTTTTTGCAGTAATTGATTGCAGCAGTAAAATGCAAATACAAACATGATTAGAAGCCCCTGATTTATGTGCAACTGAATGGAGATAGACCCCCCATACATGTACCTTGTACCAGGGCCCTTTGCTAGTTGTGTTCATCTTTTTATCTACAATTAATTATTTAAAAGTTTCATACCATAGACTCAAGTTATCACTCATCCACTGCTGGTACTTCCAACAAGATTGGTTTGGGGTGCCCTTGTTTAATGGAGTTATGGTCCTTCAATTTAAAAGGTTTCCTTGGGGCGGCAGCTGTGGTCGAGGCTCAGTCTTCAGATACCCCGTCCACCTTAATAAGGTGGGGTATATTGTGTTTGGTGGTGGTGTAGACTTGGCTAGACGAGAGGGTCAGTGTCGTGCAGGTCATACCTCTTGAGCGACGACACAGGTCCTTTCCTCAGTAAAGAAAGAGAGTGAGTCATGAATTTATTTTTCAACTTTTCTATTAGTTCAACACAATTGACTTTTGTGGTAGCGGGAACATATCTTTGTCACATTTTCTTCATAAAATTGCGTATAGAAGGCATTAAAGTCTTAAGTAGAGTCTTTTTTCGGTTAGATTACCTTAACTAACCAGTGCTAGGGAGGAGCTCCAAAGGAAATATTCACTGTGGCTTAGATATAAACATGTGCCCTCAGCAAGTCCAAGTCCCAATATCACTTAGACATAGCCTAACCGGTCCACCAGTCTCACATGCATTACAAATAATGGTTGGTGGCCACTTATGCTGCTCCTATCTGTTCCCCATCTCCTCAAGTTGACTATACTATGATTTTAAATAAGCCCCTGTACTTTGTGTCACCCCCACCTCATTGTTAGATTGTAAGCTCTTATGAGCAGGGATGTCATTATTTTGCTTTAATTATTGCATTATGCTTTGCATTGTATTTTGGATTGTATTGTATTTTCTGATAACGGTTTCTTATGATTGTTTGAATATTAACCTCTGAATTGTAAAGCGCTGCAGAATATGTTGGCGCTATATAAATAAAGAATATTATTATTATCTCTGGCACTTCCTGTGGAAGCTCTAGCCTCTTCGAACAAGAGAGTGGAAAGTAGATCACCACGCTTCTAGCGAATTGCCATTCTCTCGCATAAGTTGACAAAAGTACCATAACAAAAGGTGAATTACTGTCTAATATATATGTGTGGCACCCCTGCGACTGGGTGGCCACAGAGGAGAACTGCAGTTGGGATTGGTAGGACGGTCACCTCGCACCAACACCCCACACACCCACACTCCAATCCTGAGCCCAAGTCACGTCATGTTGGGCGAGGGATGGCGGGAGGAGCAAAGTGACGGCGGAGCGTAGTACAGCACCCAGAGAAGGAGTGGAGGAACTGAAGTAAAACCCAGGAACACTAAGTTAGGGGGGAGTCCTTGGTTGGATCAGAGAGAGAGCCAAAGAAACAAACTTCTAAGCAGAAACACCCATCAGCTAAGCACTGACTGAGACCAAGCTGAGAATAGAGGGGTCCGGCGGCCTGCACCATTAATGGTCGACCGGGAACCCAGGCTGAACCCGAGGAAGAGCAGAAGGAGCCAGGAGTGCTCGATTAACCTGGGACACTGATGGCTTGACCAAATAACCAGAGTGCCGGCTCTGTAGATCTGGCAGGGAAAGCTTTATGTTCTCAACCGCAAGAAACCCGGCATGGTATGGGAACTCTATGTCCCGAAACCTCACAACCGGTGTGGTAGAGGAGAAAGCCATCATACTAGGTCTAGTGACCCAAAAAGTGGGACAAATCACTACAGAGCCCGTGATGGCCGATGTCTGTCATGTGTTGACTACTCCTCAGTCCTCATGAATTGTTCTGCTGCTTTTTAAACCAGAGTTTTTTTTCCCTTGACTCAGTCAGGGTTAATATTGAAGCTGCAGTTGTTGAATGTGTGGTGGGCGGCTCTGCATGTGAAGGTATAGATTTACCAAGTGATCATGCCCCCGGCCTTTAAATAGCCTGCCCTTCCTTTAGAGGACATTGCTGATAGAGATTCTCTGCCTTTAACCAAGCAAACTAAAGTTGTCTCTGCTCTGCTGAAGCTTTGTGCTTAAACACTGGAAGCTGCTGTGTTTACTTGTCCGTGGTGGGAGGTGAGATGGAGTAGTAAATGGATGGTTGAGGTGTTGAGGGAAAGGGGGGTGGCTCGAACCACCTCGCCATCTGGGGTGCCTTCAACCTTCAGGAACAGGGCTAGTCAGGGGCTTCAACTCCAGGGCCAGATTATCTTCCAGTTGCAAATGCATGTTATACCATCCTTCTTCCTTTTCCTCACCCGCTGCACGCTAGACAATGTCTTTTTGTTAGTATTACCTGACCTGCACTTTCAGTCTTAACTCAAGATCTAAGATAGGGTCAGTATTGTTCCCTGTGACTGGCTCCTCCCCTTCTGGGATATTTTCATAGCTTAACAACTTTTTATTCTATTGTCTTCTATTTTATAAGCATTACCTAAACTGGTAACTAGATGGCAACATTTCTTACAAACTATTCCTGTCACACTCAATACATTACAGTCTTATAACGCTAGTCAAATATGTTTGAGTCTTTGGGGGCAGGAATCCAACCGCCCCCTTGCAATACCACTCAACTAATTATCTATGGGACCACAGGAGATAGCAATCACTCCATTCATAATGGGTACTCCAGAGCCTCATTCCTGAGATTTTAGGGGTCCTAGCAGTGAGACCTCCAGCAATCAGAAAGTTATCACCTATTCTGTGGATAATGAAAACTTGCATTTATTATATGTTGCAAATCCTTTAAAACTTGGATAAAATATTACTAGGATGTTAACAAAGCATTTCAGTAATATTATATTATTATCAAAATTCATCCATTTACTTGTAGCAGCAAACTGTGAAGAACATGAAGGGCTGCAGGGAAAATTCCAATTTCTCACAGTATTTCTTCACCTCCATCAATAAGCTACAGAATGCAGTGCATGGGAGTCTATATCCTATAAATGTGATCCAGACTATAGAGACCTTGTCTATCAGTGGAATTAATCCCAAGGGAATGTAAATTTCCCCTGCAGCCAGTTCAGTATTTTCAGATTGCTTTTGTAACTAAATAAAATGATGCCATTAAAATGCTCCCAAAGGTAGAGCTTCACTCATGGCAAAAAGTGTTGGCACCCATGAAACTGTTCCAGAAAATGAAGTATTTCTCCCACAAAATTATTGCAATTACACGTTTTTTATACATCTGTTTATTTCCTTTGTGTGTATTGGAACTACACAAAAAATAGAGGAAAAAAAAGGCAAATTGGACATAATTTCACACAAACGTCTGTTGGCACCCTGAACTTGATATTTAGTTGCACATCCTTTGGAATAAATAACTGCAATCAATTTATTCCTGTAACTATGGCCTTGTTCACACATCCTAATGCGTTTTTTCAGCCCTTAGAAAAACAGATCTGTTTTTTTAAGGGTGCCAATAGTGTCCCCTGAGGTCCTGGACGTTTTTGGCAAGTTTTGGGACTTAGTCATTCTTTCATTAAAAACACATATGCGTTAACGCAGGTGCCTATATGTGCCATGCGGTAACGCATGTGTTTCCCATAGGGCCCCATGTTACAAAAAGGCATGCATTTTTTTACAGCACCCCAAAAACACAGCTAGCATCGTTTTTGAGCTGCTGCATAAAAACGCATGCGTTTTTAAAAAACACACATGCACATGTGTTAACGCATATGCGTTTTTGGACTTTGAAAAAAAAATTGTCCAAAATGTTCCCAAAAACGGATTTAAGGCAAATACGGATGGTATGTGTGAACAAGGCCTATCTACAGTTAGGGCCAGAAATATTTGGACAGTGACACAATTTTCGCGAGTTGGGCTCTGCATGCCACCACATTGGATTTGAAATGAAACCTCTACAACAGAATTCAAGTGCAGATTGTAACGTTTAATTTGAAGGGTTGAACAAAAATATTTGATAGAAAATGTAGGAATTGTACACATTTCTTTACAAACACTCCACATTTTAGGAGGTCAAAAGTAATTGGACAAATAAACATAACCCAAACAAAATATTTTTATTTTCAATATTTTGTTGCGAATCCTTTGGAGGCAATCACTGCCTTAAGTCTGGAACCCATGGACATCACCAAACGCTGGGTTTCCTCCTTCTTAATGCTTTGCCAGGCCTTTACAGCCGCAGCCTTCAGGTCTTGCTTGTTTGTGGGTCTTAAGTCTGGATTTCAGCAAGTGAAATGCATGCTCAATTGGGTTAAGATCTGGTGATTGACTTGGCCATTGCAGAATGTTCCACTTTTTTGCACTCATGAACTCCTGGGTAGCTTTGGCTGTATGCTTGGGGTCATTGTCCATCTGTACTATGAAGCGCCGTCCAATCAACTTTGCAGCATTTGGCTGAATCTGGGCTGAAAGTATATCCCGGTACACTTCAGAATTCATCCGGCTACTCTTGTCTGCTGTTATGTCATCAATAAACACAAGTGACCCAGTGCCATTGAAAGCCATGCATGCCCATGCCATCACGTTGCCTCCACCATGTTTTACAGAGGATGTGGTGTGCCTTGGATCATGTGCCGTTCCCTTTCTTCTCAAAACTTTTTTCTTCCCATCATTCTGGTACAGGTTGATTTTTGTCTCATCTGTCCATAGAATACTTTTCCAGAACTGAGCTGGCTTCTTGAGGTGTTTTTCAGCCAATTTAACTCTGGCCTGTCTATTTTTGGAATTGATGAATGGTTTGCATCTAGATGTGAACCCTTTGTATTTACTGTCATGGAGTCTTCTCTTTACTGTTGACTTAGAGACAGATACACCTACTTCACTGAGAGTGTTCTGGACTTCAGTTGATGTTGTGAACGGGTTCTTCTTCACCAAATAAAGTATGCGGCGATCATCCACCACTGTTGTCATCCGTGGACGCCCAGGCCTTTTAGAGTTCCCAAGCTCACCAGTCAATTCCTTTTTTCTCAGAATGTACCCAACTGTTGATTTTGCTACTCCAAGCATGTCTGCTATCTCTCTGATAGATTTTTTCTTTTTTTTCAGCCTCAGGATGTTCTGCTTCACCTCAATTGAGAGTTCCTTTGACCGCATGTTGTCTGGTCACAGCAACAGCTTCCAAATGCAAAACCACACACCTGGAATCCACCCCTGACCTTTTAACTACTTCATTGATTACAGGTTAACGAGGGAGACGCCTTCAGAGTTAATTGCAGCCCTTAGAGTCCATTGTCCAATTACTTTTGGTCCCTTGAAAAAGAGGAGGCTATGCATTACAGAGCTATGATTCCTAAACCCTTTCTCCGATTTGGATGTGGAAACTCTCTTATTGCAGCTGGGAGTGTGCACTTTCAGCCCATATTATATATATCATTGTATTTCTGAACATGTTTTTGTAAACAGCTAAAATAACAAAACTTGTGTCACTGTCCAAATATTTCTGGCCCTAACTGTATACACTTCTTACACCTCTCACCTGGAACTTTGGACTCTTCTATTACAAACTGCCCCCAGTCTCTCATATTTGAAAGGTGACTTCTCTCAACAATAATTTTAAGATCTCTCTATAAGTGTTCAATGGGATTTAGATCTGAACTCATTACTGTCCACCTCAAAACTCTCCGGCGCTTTATTTCTATCCATTTGGAGATGGTTCTTAAAGTATGTTCAGAGTCATCGCCTTGCTGGGTGCTACATCGCGACCCAAAATCTTTCGTAAACTTCTGATTTCATGATGCCTTGCACACAGTCTAATCAGAGAGCATATAGTATAGCTCGACCACCGTTTAGGTGCACAAGGGAAAAATAGGCCACAAAGTCTTTAAATATATCCCTGGAACACAATAAAAGATTCACCTTCAAAAATAAAAAACACAAAAAGGATAATCATCTCTCTTCTTTTATTGTGTGCCGGGGATATATTTAAAGACTTTGCACACAGTCTAGTCACCTAGTGCCAGAAGCAGCAAAACAGACCCAAAACTTCTTTGAACCTCCGACATATTTCACTGTAGGTACTGTGTTCCTTTCTTTGAAGGCCTCATTCCATTTTCAGCAAACAGTAGAATGAAGTGCTTTACCAAACAGCTTTATCTTGGATATCTCTGTCCACAAGATGCTTTACCAGAAGTATTTTGGTTTACTCACGTACATTCTGGCAAACTGCAGTCTAGCATTTTTATATCTCTGTTTCAGCAGTGGGGTCCTTTAGAGCAATCAGGAAGCGCAAGATAAAGGGCCAGAATAGGCATATCTAATGTGATGCACCAAAACTGTACAGCCTGGGGGTCAATATATCAAAAATGTGAGAGATAAATTATTGAAACAGTTTTAAAAAACAGTATTGAATCCCCTCTATTTTTAAGAATCAACAAAGGTAAAGAAGGCCGCTAGTGGTTGCAGCTTGCAGCTTTCTGTTTACCCACATTTGATATCAAAAATAGGTGGGAGCCACAACACTTTTTATTTATTTATTTCAAGGGATGCACCTGCCAATCACAGCCATGCCAATACTTGACATAGCTGTTATGGGACCTGTAGTGCCCACACCCAAAAATGCTTGATGATTGGCTGCACTGCAGCCTTTCAACAAGCTTTATACAGATGGCAAACCCAAACAGGAACCGGACGTACAGTTAGACATCCGTGTTCAGGGTTCAGCATAAGGCACTAGCTGTTCAGTATGAACCTCTAACTTGAAAGTTTGAGTTTGCCTATCCCTAGTAAGGCTGTGGTCACAGTTGCCATGCTTTTTTTTTAGTGATTTTACAAAACTCATGCTTTTTTTCATGTCAGCATGACTTTTGTAAGGTGTGTGATGGCTCCCTGCGTTTTTGGGTGCGTTTTTGAATCTGCACCTAAAAATAGTGCTTGTAGTATTTTTTTGTGCATTTTGAAAAACGCATGCGTTTTTGTAGAAAACGCATGCGTTTTTATAACATGGGTTCCTATGGGAAACGCATGCAAAAACGCATCTACAATTAGTAACTTTTAGTGCCATTCAAAAACGCATGCGTTTCCCATAGGAGCCCATGTTAAAAAAACGCATGCGTTTCCGGAAACGCATGCGTTTTTTTAACATGGGCTCCTATGGGAAACGCATGCGTTTTTGAATGGCACTAATTGTACATGCGTTTTTGCATGCGTTTTCCATAAGGCCCCTTATTAAAAAATGCATGCGTTTTTGGATATGCTCCAAAAACGCATGGGACAGTCACACATGCTTTTTGGCTATTAGGGCATGCGTTTTTTAACATGGGGGCCTATGGGTGCGTTTTTTACATGCGTTTTTGAAAACGCAGGTCTCCAAAAACGCATGTGAAAAATGGTACTGTGACCACAGCCTAATAAACACTTGTGGCCAGACAGCCATTTCAATGTAATTATTCTTATGGATTTTAAAAGGTTTTGTGAACAGATCATAGGGCCAAAGTTATGATGTGCTCAAAATACCATATTTTTTGCTTTATAAGATGCATCTGATTGTAAGATGCACCTCAAATTTGGTGAAGGAAAAGAAGAAAAGAAAAATAAAATTCTTATGTTAAATGAGGTCCATCTTATAATGCCAGTGTCCATCTTACAAATCATATATGTGTCTGTCATCCTGGTATAAATATAACCCCCATCCTGGTACATAGTCCCCCATCCTGGATATGGCCCACTTGTGCTGGCACATTTAGCCCCCCTGTGCTGGCACATATAGCCCCCCTTTACTGGCACATATGCCCCGCCATCCTGGATATGCCCTTCATCACTCTATATGATCTCCTGCTGGCACACACATAGTAAAATAACAAATGTTTTAACTCATGTTCCGTCTTTGGCTCCGTCGCTCCCAGCTCCTAGGAGTCTCTGCCTGTGTCTGTTTACAATCCGATCATGTGATCAGTACAGCACAGTGATGACATCATCGTGCGCCCTTGTCACAAGATCGGATTGGGCACAGACATGGGAAGAGACACAGAGGAGCAGGGAGCAACGGAGCCAGTAGCAGAAGGTGAGTTAAAAGCATTTGTTACTTTACTATGTGCGTGCCAGCAGGTGGGCATATAGAGTGACATAGTGCATATCCAGAATGGGGGGTGAGTGAAGACATCTGTATTATGTGCCGCTCCCCTGTCCACATCTCAGCGCGGCTTCAGCACCAAGGTGATGGACAGCGGGTACATGTAATTTAACAAGACAGCTAGAAAAGAGTCTGACAGCTATCTTAGCTTCCAGGAAACACAGACAACAGACAGGCTTTCAACAAGCTTTATTTGGGTGCCAAACCCAAGCAGTAACAGAGACGTTCAGTTAGAAGTCCATGTTTGGGGATGGGAACTGGACACTACGTGTCTAGTATGGACCCTAATTGTTCTCGTTCAGTTTCTTTCAACCCTTTTCACTATGTGTTTTCATAGACAATCCTGTTTACAAACCAATATAGCCAGACCATCCCTAAACACAATAATCTACCTTTTAATCTCCAGGTCACATGCGGCACTCCGTTAATCCCCATAATAATAAGATTAAAATAGCCTTTACATTCTTCTTGGGCCTACCTGCACAGACTGTATACATGCCTATCATAAAAGACATGCCTGCAACATATTAAGGAACACAATGCATAGAATTTCAATATGTTACTTACATTATAGGCCAGAGTATTTGTTATGATGATTTCTTTATTCTAATATTCTCAGTATTTTCAGTGTAATTATAATTTGCATTTTTTGTTCTTGTAGTGAAATGTATGGCTTTGTTGGCAAAGAGTTAATAAAAGCCTGTCATTTTTCCCCGTAGGCTCCTGACTATGTGACTACTGATTTTTTACTTTTTGTAATTGAAAAAAGGCGTTTGTTTCAATTCTATTTCAGCCTGTTCTTTGAAGTCCAAATAAATTTCAATGGAAAATGAGGAAATATGCCAGAATGGATGGGTTTAAGTCAGGAAGGTGACACTTCTATATTGTGCTCCTTTCACTGCACCATTGTGACGGTAATTTATGAATCTTGTGGCATTTGCACCTTGAGGAGTAAGCACAGTGCGTTCTGAAATACAAGACTAATTAAAGCAAGTCTATTTTTTTCCTACAACCAACAAATTGAATTTTGTTTTACAATATTTCCTGATATAAAAGGGTTTTGTATATAAATTGAGTCTATTATATTCAGATTAACTAATATAATAACTCGGGTAAACGACTTTGTTTGGGAGATAGCAAGACTAAGTTCTACAGATGGGCAAAACTTTGAAAATTCGATTTGCCAGTTTGGCCAACAGGCAAATTTCCATTTATGACTACAAAAATGACAACAGTGACTGCTATGATAAAGTATAGAATGATATTTTTATATTTCAGTTTCCACTGTCTTCTTAGCAGCAAATATCGCTGTCAAACTGAATTTTAAAAGTAGTTTACAAGCAATACATCATATTAATTGTGCTTGCGATTGATAAAGAAGTAATAGTGGCAACTCAGGAATCAGATTAAAATATTGAAATAATGTTATTCCTGTGTTGTTGTTCAGTTTTTAGCTTAACAGAAGCCTTCCAGCATGTTTTTACTTATATAAGTAGTAGCACTGTTGTATGCATACTTAATAGAGATGAGCCAACTTTGCTCGAATATGCCAATGTCAAATCCAGACGGAATTTTAGAATGTTCGCTCGGCCCCTCAAACTCAAACATTTGCTGAAAAGACAGAAATTCAGTTTTTTTTTCGGTAATTGTTTGGATGTGTGTGTAGCTTAACTAGAAGAGAAGCATTAATGCAAATGCACTAATGCTTCTGTTCTATGTTATGCTACACACACAGATCATCTTACCAGTCTCACACTGCTTGCTTGTTTCCAGGTCTGCTCTCCCGCACTTCCTCTCACTCACTTCCGGTCCCACCCATTAACCTATCTGCATATTCAGTTCACTGACCAGGGAACAGCCAATCACAGACGATTGTGCTCTATGAGAGTGACTGTGATTTGCTGATGTAATTAGACTGCATTTTCACTATCTGGATGCAGTAATGTATGACAACCAATTTGACATCATAGGGTGTAAACTAAATAAATAATGGAAAAAAATGCATAGGGCCCCACTGTATTTTTCAGTCTCAGCACAAATAATGCGAACATCTACAAGCTGCTGTGGCGCCCCTGCAGTCTGTTTGCGACAGAGGGGTACTGCGCCCATCCCACGGGTGTGGTATTCTTGTTCTCAATAAATGGAATGGTAAGTCCAGACACCCACAAAAACACCCAACACACCCAATCCTAGGGACGGCAGGTAGATCCGATAGGGGGTGGGCCCAGGTAGTCAGTGGGATGGCAAGGGGAGAGGTGGAGGGTGAGAAGTTAGTAGGGAATCAGTCAGGAAGTAGGAGAGATAGAAAGGTAGACAAAAGGAAGTAGTCAGTCAGTCAGTAGAGAGTCGAGAGAAAGCGGTAGAAGGAAAAGGATCTGGAGGACTTGAGCAGCGAGGGCCTCGTCCTGGGTTCCGGAACAACCGACTGCAGAGGGACCCCTATGGGTACAGGCATTGAGTGATCCACCCATGTGTCCAAATCTGAAGAGAAGCGGAAGGGCAGGTTGAGAACCAGGGTACCGGGAGAATCTACGCTTCAACCACGGAATCGGAGTCCACGAGTTCTAGAGGTAGCCATACTAGGGTCAGGGGACATGGCTGATCTCCCGAAAGGAGCCGTGTCTGCTCAATTGGGGCACTGTGTGCAGTGGCATGAGCAGGAGTTAGGTAAACAGGAAGAGAGAAAGCAACCCGAGAAGGAAGAAACTTGTAAGAGGTGTCTTGTACGAGTTATCACGGTTGCTGAGGACTATCCAGACTGAGATTGTGCAAGGACAGTACCCTGTAACACCAGCAAGTGAAAAGCTAAGTAAACCAGGTTTAGAACTTAGAACTGTGTGTGTGAGACTGTTCATTTTCTGCCTGCGGACAGATAAGATGCGCAGGCCGCAGGGGTCCAGCCAGAGATTCAACTCTCTTACCCGGCCAGAAACAACCCTGCTGGCCCTCCATCACCGAACAACTCACCGATTGCCCTGGGGAACTGCTCCACCCGTGGAAAGCGAAACCATCACAGCTGCCATCTCATCATTCCAAGAGGTCCCGCACCGCAGTGTTGGCCATTAACAGCCGAATACCACGGGTGGTGTCACAACAACTATCCCTAAACCCCTATTCCCCAAATCCCTTTAAATTGACCACTCCGGAGCCACGGACAAGAACGCCTCACCATGACATTCCATTCCTGGATGACACTGACACTCCCTGCTCCAAGAACCCCATCACCCCCACGGGGTGCATCACTGCCATTCTCAGCTGCCAATTTTTACCTTGGCTGGCAAAAAAAAGTGTTGGGCTCCACCCTATTTTTAATTGCTAGCCAAGGTAAAACTAGGTAGCTGAGGGCTGGTAGTCAAAATGGGATGAGAGCCCATCATTTTAGGGTCCCCATGCTAAAGAATAGCAGCCTGCAGCCACCCCTGAAAATGGCACATTCTTTGTAGCACCTGTGACAAAATGAACCCCTTAATGTATAGCCTATGAGGATTTATTATTTATCTAGACAATATTGTATTTTGGTTTGCAAACTTGTAATATGCCACTCAATGGGTTACACAAGATTTCTAGGAGCCTGCTAGTATTTAAAGTGGGTAATGTAATTATCTACCTTGTGATAAGCAACTCATTGTAAATAAAAGTCCTGTAGATGACTGGCAGGGTTTAACGTGTGTAATGTAATTATCTACCTTGTGATGGCCAACTCATTGTTCCTAAAGTCTTGTAGATGACTGGTGATGTTGACCATGTGTAATATAATCATCTAAACTCTTTGTCTTAGGAGGCTCAAAGGACTTAATCTTCTAAAATTCCTTTGTATTAGTATAGGTATTGCTGATACTATGTAAATTACTTCAGCCACCATTGTTTGTGGTCAGGATGTTATACCTAAATGTCTATACTAAACCCTCCATGACCCTTCTCTGCAAACATCATTTAAATTAACCTTGTTCAGACAGCTTGAGATCCAGCCAATGAAAAGACAGTCTTATTACACCAAACGTGAAGTCCTCATTATCCTGCAATAAGGGCTGAGGGTATATAAGGAGGACTGTTCATTTTGACCAGCAGATTGGATGCCGACAACTAATCTAGGATCTTTGGGTCCGTTTGGCAAGCCATAACTCCAGCCTAGGCATTTTGGTGCCAACCAAGGGGATCAGAACCTGGATTATAAGACCACAAGGACTTCAGCATCGAATGATCGGATTCGGTTGGGGTAATGAAGACTGCATAAGGAAGCAACCCAGGTTGAGACGATCCAGTCACCTGGCTACAGACTTTGCTGTGCCATATTCTAATCCCTCGTGAGCCAGCGGAAGGGTGGGATTCTGTTGCCTGTTACATTTTGTGTTTTGCTGGTTATATGTTATATACTTTAACTGTTTGGGGATCCAATAAAGCCTTAATATTGTGATTCCCTCACTCTGTGTTGTCTGAGTAGTGTTCCGCCCACAGTTAAGGAGCTCAGGAATTCAGTTTGGGTATGAGCCCTGGTTCAGGCTGTCTTTCTAAAGGTGGCTGAGCCAGCGGATGAGAGCACCCACTGACCCCCGTGTCTCCATAACACCATTTCCAAGCATTTTACCTGGCTCTTTCAGTGGCTCTGGTGGCGATGGGCCAATGGTTAATAAGGGGCCAACACCAGCTTTGCATTACCAGCTGACATCAAGCCCGAAATTATTAATGTCAGGCCAAATCAGACCCGGCCATTAAGAATTTCAAGTAAATAGTAAAGAAGACACAATAGAGAGAAAAAGAAATATTAGAAAAAAAAACACAAAGACATTTAGTGACTCCATCTTTATTAAACCCTTACCCTCATACTCCTCCATGATCCTCTGTGATGTCTTGTTGAATGGAGGCTGTGATGAAGAATACAGCATTCTCATCACAGCCTTCAGTCACTGAATGAACCAGCTGTGAGCTCCAGTCAGGATGTGCGGTTGACATGTGTTTATAGCATTGAGAGCATATTAATAATGCTGTAAAATGCTCTGTAATGACTATGAGTCACCAAAAGTTAAGTAAAGAAAAAAAAACAGAGTTTTGTAAAGACCCAGGAAACTGAGAGGAGGAGCTGAGAGGGCTTGAGGAGCAGGAAGCCATTGCTGGTGTGACTCGTGCTGCTGGGATCACGGTGTGTCCGAGGAGAGAAAAAGTCTGTGACGTTTGGAGCTTCCCAGTAACTTGTACTGATGGTGTTGCCCAAGGAGAAACTGCTCATTGTGACTAACAGAGAGATGTGACCGGTCACCAACTGTGTAGATAGTGAGGGAAAGTTAACTAGTAACTGCAGAAGTGCTGAGAACTGTTCCTTGTCTAACCCTGCTAATTCAGAGATTGTAAAGAATCTTGTGTATAGAGACTTTGAGCACCTGTATAATTTAGAGAAGCCCCGCTGGGAATTAAAAAGTGAAACTGAGGACAATTGTAATGAATGTGTGTACTGGGCTGTGCTAGGAAGCCTGGTGAGTGAAAAAGCTGATTTAACCCTGTGACTGGAAAGCAGAGCAAAGCAAAAGGGAGTGTGTTAACTGTTTATGTTCATCAAGACTGAGAGATATCTGTTGCTCCTGCAGGAGAAAAAATTGTACATCATATAAATAACAAGTTGGTTAGAGACTGGTTAGAAAAGGGGAAAACACGGGTACACAGAATACATTGTAAATAGTGTGGAGGGTTGTAAGATCATATTCCTGAGGGAAACACATGCTACGGCCGCAGTAGAATCCTGGGTAGGCCCTGTACAGAGTGGGGGGGGATATAGCCCAGGAGTAGTTGTGTCCTTCCTTGCAAAACTGGCACTTGGGTTCTCTCGGGCTGCATAATTTGTAAATTGTGTTTGTGGCTGTTGTGGCCAAATCCTGTGTAGAAAGGTTTACTTACTGTTATTTTTGGCAAATTTAAAGAAAGTTAATTTGCCACAACACCAAGTTTGGAGTCATTCATAGCAGCACCATAGCTCACACACAAATGATTGGCATCTCGGTTGCTACAATAGTAACCAAGTCAGGTGACCAGATTAGCTGATGCAGTTGCTATGGTGACTAGATCAGTTGACCACGCACATCAATCTAGAATGGTCAGCTGATCTGGTCACCATAGCAAATGCATCACATGATCAGATCGGATCAGCTGATCGTGACACATTGTATGGTGACCAGATCCGCTGACCATGCTAGCGTGATGTGCACAGTCAGCGGATCTGGTCACCATAGCAATCCCGTTAGGTGATCTGTCTCCGTAATGGGAAAGTCTTCACCGAATACAGATTTTACCCCAGGGTTAAGAAGTTTGGTAATGTTGCTTATTTTTATGTGTTCTACTGATTTATGAAATAAAAATTTAAACAAAATTTTAAAGGAAAACTGTCAGGGCAAAAATCCATATGTAACTGCTATCATTTTCTAATTCCTCCCTCTAAATGCTCTCTATTTATGTGTTTATGTATTTCATTAATTTATATTTCCCTCCTATCTTACGTAAACTTCAAATAAAGAGATTCATTCCATCTCTCACTCACAGTGAATGATCCACTTGCTTCTCTGCTGTCCACTTACCAAGCATGAATATGCATTTCACATACACACACCACATTACTGCACAGAACATCAGTGGGTGGTTGTGTTCTCCTCTCTGCTCTGTGTAGCATAATAAAGGTCAAATACAACACAGAAACTGTCACAGCAGGGATACCTGCTGAGAGAAACAAATGGAGTCTAGATAATGCAGCTCTGTAACAGCTCTCTCACTCAGTCGTGTTCTCAATAGAACAGACCTCTTTTAAGTGAAACCTGACACTGCACTATTAGCAAAGGGAGGAGGGAGGAGAGAGCTGCTGAGAGGGAGTGCATAATTACATGACAGTTTATACAACAGCGGAACTATTACTGTTTGGTTATAATGGAGAGGACTAATCCAGGAGCTCCCTGAAGGGTGTGACAATACTGAAAACATGGCAACTACAAATGGTACAAAAATGATTTTACATGTTTTTAAAAGGTCTGCCCAGGCACTATTCAAGGGTAATAATAGTATCATACTGAAAAATTACCATACTGAAAAGTGTCCCTTTAAGGGCTCATCTGATAAAATGTAATTGTTTAGCCATAGGTCAGGATGATAAGCATGAAAGGAAGAATTGATCAGCAGAACTGGACTTGCTGGGCAACATTTGATGAGCAGCAAGTGGAACAACAAGAGCCTGTAGATATGTATTTGCATTAAGGCAGGTGGATCAGTGGATTTAGATGTACTAAAAATTCTCAGACATATCCTTGGATCCCTTGGACATATCTGGAATACTGTGTCCAATTCTGGGCACAGAAATTTAAAAAAGACATTAACAAAGTGGAGCAAGTTCAGAAAAGAGTGACCGGAATAGTGACCGATCAGAAACCGTGTCCTATGAGGAACGGTTACAGGATTTGGGAATGTTTAGCTTGCAAAAAAGAAGACTGAGAGGAGCCTTAAAGGGAACCTGTCCTCTAAAAATGAGCCCCCAGGCTCTTTTAACCTGTCCCTGCACCATGGTAATCCATTTCTATCCATCCCTTAGTGTCCATAAGGCTGAAGGCACATCATCCGACATGATCCCAGTGCCTCGCACGAGGGCAATGCGAGATAAACTCACATTGCACTAGGACAAGTGTTTTTCTATAATGTCGGGCACACTGGTGCGCATTTGAAGCCCTGAACTCGCAAAGCGATTTTCAGTCGCGGTATGCTGCGACTGCATGCGAGTGGATGGATGGATGTATGTGTGCAAGCGTGGTTGTGTGGGTGCATGAATGTGTGGGTGCGTAGATGCATGGATGTGTGGGTGCATGGATGCGTGGGTGTGTGGATGTGTGGGTGCATGGATGTGTGGGTGCATGGATGTGTGGATGTGTGGATGCGTGGGTGCGTGGACGTGTGGGTGAGTGGATGTGTGGGTGCGTGGGTGCAAAGATGTGTGGGTGCGTAGATGCGTGGATGTGTGGGTACGTGGATGCGTGGGTGTGTGGTTGCATGGATGTGTGGGTGCATGGATGTGTGGGTGCATGGATGTGTGGGTGCATGGATGCTTGGGTGCGTGGATGTGTGGGTGCGTGGACGTGTGGGTGCGTGGATGTGTGAATGCATGGATGTGTGGGTGCGTAGATGCGTGGATGTGTGGGTACGTGGATGCATGGGTGTGTGAATGCGTGGATGTGTGGGTGCATGGATGTGTGGGTGCATGGATGTGTGGGTACATGGATGTGTGAGTGCATGGATGCTGGGCGTGGATGCGTGGTGCGTGGGTGCGTGGACACGTGAATGTGTGGGTGCGTGGATGCATGGATGTGTGGATGCGTGGATGCGTAGATGCGTGGATGTGTGGGTACATAGATGTGTGGATGCATGGATGTGTGGAGCGTGGATGCGTGGGTGCAGGGCCGGCGTCAGCACCCGGCGTACCCGGGCAAGTGCCGGGGCCCGACGGCTTGGAGGGGGCCCACCGGGCCCCTGAGGGCTAGGGTCACACTTGTGTTGTGACCCTAGCCTGACGCAAGTATTGTCTGCTGCAGCGCAGAGCGTTTAACGCTATGCGCTGCCAGCAACTGAGCCCATAGAAACCCGCAGTTTACATTGACAACGAGTGGTTGTCACGGTAAACGTCGGGTTTCTATGGGCTGCCTCCAGCGCATAGCAGCGTTGCAACATACAATACTTGCATAAGGCTAGGGTCACAATGCAAGTGTGACCCTAGCCTCAGGGGCCCCTGAGCACTGCCCCCCACAGCCAGAGCCATATCCAGGGGGCAGCTGGGGGGTCATTTTCAGGCTCCTGCAGGTTGCAGCATCGGAGGTCTCCCTCCTCCCCCCTCCACGGGAGCCGACAGAGCTGTGCACACTCTGTGCTAGTGTGCTTACAGGACCTGCGATGATGTCACATGGAGGGGAGGAGTCAGGGGTCTCATATCAGCTCCTCAGTGTATCCAGGACTGTGCTGGCCATCAATGATGCTCAAATAAGGTGAAGTTTGTGTGTGGTCAGGAGGGATTTACAGTGTGAATGTAGCAGAGGTGAGTGTGTACTAGGTGTATGGCAATTAGGTGAAGGTTATGTGTGGGGTCAGGAGGGATTTACAGTGTGAATGTAGCAGAGGCTAGTGTGTACGAGGTGTACGGAGCAGAGCCGTGTGTGTACGAGGTGTACGGAGCAGAGTCATGTGTGTACGAGGTGTACAGAGCGGAGCCGAGTGTGTACAAGGTGTACGGAGCAGAGCCGAGTGTGTACGAGGTGTACGGAGCAGAGCCGCGTGTGTACGAGGTGTACGGAGCAGAGCCGCGTGTGTACGAGGTGTGTACGGAGCAGAGCCGCGTGTGTACGAGGTGTACGGAGCAGAGCCGCGTGTGTACGAGGTGTACGGAGCAGAGCCGCGTGTGTACGAGGTGTACCGAGCAGAGCCGCGTGTGTACGAGGTGTACGGAGCAGAGCCGTGTGTGTACGAGGTGTACGGAGCAGATCCGTGTGTGTACGAGGTGTACGGAGCAGAGCCGTGTGTGTACGAGGTGTACGGAGCAGAGCCGTGTGTGTACGAGGTGTACGGAGCAGAGCCGTGTGTGTACGAGGTGTACGGAGCAGAGCCGTGTGTGTACGAGGTGTACGGAGCAGAGCCCTGTGTGTACGAGGTGTACGGAGCAGAGCCGTGTGTGTACGAGGTGTACGGAGCAGAGCCGTGTGTGTACGAGGTGTACGGAGCAGAGCCGTGTGTGTACGAGGTGTACGGAGCAGAGCCGTGTGTGTACGAGGTGTACGGAGCAGAGCCGTGTGTGTACGAGGTGTACGGAGCAGAGCCCTGTGTGTACGAGGTGTACGGAGCAGAGCCGTGTGTGTACGAGGTGTACGGAGCAGAGCCGTGTGTGTACGAGGTGTACGGAGCAGAGCCGTGTGTGTACGAGGTGTACGGAGCAGAGCCGTGTGTGTACGAGGTGTACGGAGCAGAGCCGTGTGTGTACGAGGTGTACGGAGCAGAGCCGTG
The DNA here is from genome assembly GCA_033576535.1 of Allobates femoralis. Classification (NCBI taxonomy): domain Eukaryota; kingdom Metazoa; phylum Chordata; class Amphibia; order Anura; family Aromobatidae; genus Allobates; species Allobates femoralis. The sequence goes on along the minus strand of JARQOC010000003.1, from coordinate 99,909,065 downwards.
TGTGTACGAGGTGTACGGAGCAGAGCCGTGTGTGTACGAGGTGTACGGAGCAGAGCCGCGTGTGTACGAGGTGTACGGAGCAGAGCGGTGTGTGTACGAGGTGTACGGAGCAGAGCCGCGTGTGTACGAAGTGTACGGAGCAGAGCCGCGTGTGTACGAAGTGTACGGAGCAGAGCCGCGTGTGTACGAAGTGTACGGAGCAGAGCCGCGTGTGTACTAAGTATGTGTACCAGTGGTAGCCCCCCGCGGATTCCGCTCCTATAGTCTCAGCCACCTTTGCCAGCAGCATTCTTCTCCATAGTCTCTTCTGCCGCTGTCTGCATTCTGCAGCTCAGCATGGAGGGGCACGATGTCATCACTGTGCTGATATGTGCAGAGCGACCGGAGGAGACCGGAGCGGCAAGAAGAAAGGTGAGGAGAAAGAGAGATCCGGACGGCCAGACACTCAGTTTGGCTGCGGTGCCACCATATGGCAATGCGGCTCCATTGAGCTGTCTGCATTATTTGTGCTCTTCAGGATGCTTGTGTATATACCAAGAATCCTCAGACGCACAAAAATGCAACATTTTGCATTTGAAGGGTATTTTTAAAAGGCGCAAGGGAACGCAATCGCATTTTAGCCCGCTCCTAACAATGTGTAATATGCTCACTGTCAGGAGCAGCTCTTGCTGGATTCGGCAGTCACTGTTCCTGTAAGGCTGCCTTCACATAGGAGTTTTTTTTCAAATGTGGCAGTTGCGGTAAAAAAAAACCTGCATCTGCCGCATTTTCCGCCTAGCGGCTGCACTTGCTGCACGTTTGCGGCAAGCCCCATGCATTGTCTATGGGGCTTGCGGTAAGTGTGCGGCATATATATATATATATACATATACACATATATATATATATATATATATATATATATATTATATATATATATATAGTCCGCGATATGTACTTAAAGGGGGCCCACTGAGACCTTTTCGCCCGGGGCCCACAGAATCCTGGAGCCGGCCCTGCGTGGGTGCATGGATGTGTGGATGCGTGGGTGCGTAGATGCGTGGATGTGTGGGTACATGGGTGCGTGGATGTGTGGATGTGTGGGTGCATGGATGTGTGGGTGCATGGATGTGTGGATGTGTGGATGCGTGGACGTGTGGGTGAGTGGATGTGTGGGTGCGTGGGTGCAAAGATGTGTGGGTGCGTAGATGCGTGGATGTGTGGGTGCATGGATGCGTGGGTGTGTGGATGTGTGGGTGCATGGATGTGTGGGTGCATGGATGTGTGGATGTGTGGATGCGTGGGTGCGTGGACGTGTGGGTGAGTGGATGTGTGGGTGCGTGGGTGCAAAGATGTGTGGGTGCGTAGATGCGTGGATGTGTGGGTACGTGGATGCGTGGGTGTGTGGTTGCGTGGATGTGTGGGTGCATGGATGTGTGGGTGCATGGATGTGTGGGTGCATGGATGCTTGGGTGCGTGGATGTGTGGGTGCGTGGGTGCGTGGACGTTGTGGGTGCGTGGATGTGTGGATGCATGGATGTGTGGGTGCGTAGATGCGTGGATGTGTGGGTACGTGGATGCGTGGGTGTGTGGGTGCGTGGATGTGTGGGTGCATGGATGTGTGGGTGCATTGATGTGTGGGTGCATGGATGTGTGGATGTGTGGGTACATGGATGCGTGGATGTGTGGATGCATGGGTGCGTGGACGCGTGGGTGCGTGGATGTGGGGTGCGTGGATGTGTGGGTGCATGGATGCGTGGATGTGTGGATGTGTGGGTGCGTGGATGCGTGGGTGCGTGGACACGTGGTGCGTGGATGTGTGGGTGCGTGGATGTGTGGGTACGTAGATGCGTGGATGTGTGGGTACGTGGATGCATGGGTGTGTGGATGCGTGGATGTGTGGGTGCATGGATGTGTGGGTGCATGGATGTGTGGGTACATGGATGTGTGAGTGCATGGATGCGTGGGTGCGTGGATGCGTGGGTGCGTGGACACGTGAATGTGTGGGTGCGTGGATGCATGGATGTGTGGATGCGTAGATGCGTGGATGTGTGGGTACATGGATATGTGGATGCATGGATGTGTGGAGCGTGGATGCGTGGGTGCATGGATGTGTGGATGCGTGGGTGCGTAGATGCGTGGATGTGTGGGTACATGGGTGCGTGGATGTGTGGATGTGTGGGTGCGTGGGTGCGTGGATGTGTGGGTGCGTGAATGTGTGGGTGCGTGAATGTGTGGGTGCGTGAATGTGTGGGTGCGTGAATGTGTGGGTGCGTGAATGTGTGGGTGCGTGAATGTGTGGGTGCGTGAATGTGTGGGTGCGTGGATGTGTGGGTGCATGGATGTGTGGGTGCATGGATGCGTGCGTGTGTGGATGCATGGATGGATGTGTGCGTATGTGTGACTGCACGTGTGGATGTGTGCACGAATGGATGTGTACATGCGTGGATGATGGATGGATGGATGGATGCAACAAGGGATCAAGTGTCCTCTTCTAGTCTCAGGGATCATAGTAATGGTGCACTGTATGACAGATCATTGCCATACAGTGCACCATAACTCTGACCACAGAGACTGTAGGAAGAGGACACTTGATCCCTTGCTGCAATCTCTGGAGCAGAGGTGATCGAGCATCATGGGACCTTCATTGTGGACTACGTCGGATCTTTCTAATAAAGATGGAGTCTGAATTTTGTTTGTTTTTTTTTCAAATAAAATTACTTTTCTTTGTGTGTATTTATTGACTACTTACCAGAGATTCCTATTGGCGGGTCTAACATTGGCCCAATATTATGAATCTCGGGCTTAGTGCCAGCTGCCAATAAAAAGCTGGCATTAACCCCTTTATTACCCAGTTTGCCACCGGCACCAGGGCAACTGGAAGAGCATGGGTACAGCGCCAGAAAATGGGGCTTCAATGAATGCGCCATTTTCTGGGGCGGCTGCGGGCTGCAATTCGCAGCATGGGGGGCCCAGAACGCTTGGGCCTCTCCATGCTGCGGATTGCAGCCCCCAGCTGTCTAGTTGTACCTGGCTGGACCAAAAATATGGCGGAGCCCCAAGTCATTTTTTTTCTAGAATTTGTTCTAGAAATAAAAATAAAATGCGCTTCTCTGTATTTTTGGTTTCCAGCCAGGTACAACGAGGCAGCTGGGGGTTGGTGGCAGTCCGTAGCTGCCAAATTGTACCTGGCTGGACCAAAAATATGGCGAAGCCCCACGTCATTTTTTTTATTACTTCTACCAATAAAATGACATGGAGCTTTGCCATATTCTTGGTTGCCAGCCAGGTACAACTTGGCAGTTGGAGGGCTGCAATCCTCATCGTGGAGAGATCCAAATGTTGTGGGCCCCCCCCATGCTGCAAATTGCAACCCACAGCCACCCCAGAAAATAGTGCATTCATTGGAGGTGCCATTTTCTGGTGCTGTACCCCAACTCTCCCAGTTGCCCTTGCGCTGGTGGCAATGCTGGTGGCACACAGGGGCTCTCCATATGCGACATGGTGTCCGCTACCAATTGTTAGCGGACACCATGTTGCGTATGGAGAGCCCCTGTGTGTCTAAACATTGGAGATCCCCCAGAAGTGACCCCATTATGCATCTGGATTTGTTCCTTGGGGGGGTCTAGTTTCCAAAATGGGGTCACTTGTGGGGGAGCTTCAATGTTGAGGCACACAGGTGCTTTCCATACGAGACATGGTGTCCGCTAACAATTGGAATTGTTAGCGGACACCATGTCACGTTTGGAGAGCCCCTGTGTGCCTCAGCATTGGAGCTCCCCCACAAGTGACCCCATTTTGGAAACTAGACCCCCCCAAGGAACAAATCTAGATGCATAATGAGCACTTTGAAGCCCCAGGTGCTTCACAATTTGATCCGTAAAAATAAAAAAATAAGATTTTTGTGGAAGAAAAATATTTTTTTCATTTTTACGGATCAATTTGTGAAGCACCTGGGCTTCAAAGAGCTCATTATGCATCTAGATTTGTTCCTTGGGGGGTCTAGTTTCCAAAATGGGGTCACTTGTGGGGGAGCTCAAATGCTGAGGCACACAGGGGCTCTCCAAACGGGACATGGTGTCCGCTAACAATTTGAATGGAAATCAGCTCAAATTGTTAGCTGACACCATGTTGCGTTTGGTGAGCCCATGTGTGCCTCAACATTGGAGCTCCCCCACAAGTGACCCCATTGATTGACAAATGAGTGGCAGCAAATCAGTGCAGTCTTGACACCAGGAGAAGGGTGCTAGTCTCTCGGATCGCAGTAGGAATGAAAAAATCTCACTAGCACCACACTAGCATCACACTAGCACCACACTAGCACCAAACTCGCACTACTACACGCATCAAACTCGCATCAATATCGCGCTTCAAAAATGCGCCATTTTGGAGGGATCAGTGTCCCTTCAACCTTAAGCTCATACTTGCTGAGTCCACGTGCTTGTACTTCCGGCGCCGCTCATTAACTTCCTAAATATTCACTGGTAGGGGCGCAACAGCCAAACACAGATGCTTTCACAGACAGCGGGCATCTGTGATTAACTGTTGGAGCCACTGCCGTCACCTGAAAACAGCCCATATATTCTAGTATTTATTTCCAAGTCACTACAGTGGCTCCAACAGCTAATTACAGATGCCCACTCTTTGTGACAGCATCAGTGATTGGCTGTTTCGTCCCTCACCCATTGTGCTGATGTCTGTGATTGGTTGTCATAGGCAAAAAATCTGCCATCATAGTAGTGTAAAAATAAATAATTTGAACAAAAAAATACATAGAGTTTTGCTGTATTTTTGATTCTCAGTGCAGATATAGAGAACAGCTTCAGGCTGCCATCCCTAACTGGCTGGCTTTACCTTGGCTGGCAATCGAAATATAGGGAAGCCTATTATTCTTTTTAACACTGTTCCAATTACCTGCTAACTTTTCCAACTGATCTTTATAAACTGTAGATGGGAAGCAATGTTGAGCAAATGCACCACAGATGCAAGGTGCATGCTTGGCATAGCCAAACATTGTAATGTGTGGCGCCCCGCAACGAGTGCGTCACAAGGGAGTATTGCAGCCGCAATATTCTCTGACAAAGCAGTGCAATAGTTAACTCTGAGATCCAACCCAACATACAACACCTAGAACAGGGGACCAATCCTAGGTCCTGGTGGGTGGAGTGTTAGGGTAGTGAAGTAGAACACACAATAGTCTAGATCAGAATAGAAGAGTCTGGAATCTAGCGCAGAACCTAGAACACAGAACTTGGAGAGGAGCGGGGGCTCAGCACTCCGTGCGGGCCCCTGGGCCGTCACCGGTCGGGTGTCAGCACCTGAGGCCTTAACCACCGGGAATGGGCATATCTACACGGGTTCCCAAAAGACTCCCGTGCCCACAACTCACAGCCGGTTCACTGGTACCGAAGCTGGCAGCAGTTCACCTCTGCCACGCGAACCAGCCCCGTGGAGGAGCAGCTTTATAGGAGCACCCCACCACCAGCCAGTTTCCAGTCGTCTAACCAGCGGTGTACCCACTGAGGGACCCAAGGCTCCCCAAAGAATCCAGAACGTACATCATGGATAGGGCATTGAAGCAGCCTCCCCGTACCCGACCTGGTATTCCTGGGCGACGCTGGCAAGAGAAGCTAAGGAGGTAGAAAGGAGGTACACTGCGGATCTCTGAGGAGCACTATCACTGCTGAGTCCACCCGGTCTTCTACTCAACCACTGTAAGCCATGTACTGCCTGCTGGTTACAGTAAAGAACCGTTGCAGAGACTATCTGTGTCCGTGTCTCCTTATGAACTATCCGTCCGCACACTAAGGTAACTGCAGCTGCCGCACAACATCTTGAGCAGCTCCAGCCCCCGGGGATCACCGCTCAGCCTGTGGGGAGCGTAACATCTTGCTGCTGTCCATCACCCCGGGAGGTTCCGCAGCGTCGGTAGCCCTTACCGAATCTACTCATAGGTGGCGTCACGAAGAAAACAAATTAAACCCCCCTTTAATCTGTTCCCGTAAGACGTCCTCACTTTTGATCTGCACTACACCGGGCCCCACTACCGGCAGGCGCGGTCCACCCGTGACAAGGAAGGAGAAGAATCGCCTGTCTAAACCGGGAGTAACCCTGGCCCCTGGTGTGCGTCAGAAAATGGCGTCACGAACAGGATACGAGCAGGCCCGTTACCCAACGGGTATATTGTGCTTAAACTGGACTTTATTGTCTACAATTGGACTTTGTTCGTCCCTAAAAGAACTTTCCCGCCTTTACACCATTGGGTCAAGATGGCGCCCAAGATGGCGTTCCCGCCACAAGAAGCCGCCACGTGAAGCCCAGGAGTGAGTCAACCCCCCCTCACCGTGGGAGGGCCAAAGACAAAAGGCGCCAAACTCTTTGTCCGCCCTGATTGCTCGAATCAACCATGGGGGCGGACCCCAAAGACTTTTCCCACGATTGGACTACAAAAGCCCAGAGGAGATGAGAGTGTCATACATAGACACACAGACGGAATTCTTGACCAGCTCAACCAGAACGTCTTACCGGTTGAACGGGTGTGGTTTCCCTCCAAAGAAGAATGGCCAGCATGAGACTCCAAGACCTGATGCGGGAGGTCGAGGCGGAGGCCAGAACAGCCATAAGCCAACCGGGTCCGGATCCTGCCCTTACCATAGATGGCAGTCCCGACTTCTGGCTAGAGGCTCTACAAGACCTCCGGGTGCGGTTACTAGAGACAGTGGAATGGACGATCCGTAGCTGGAGCGCGACCCTAGGCAGACGACTACACCATGCGATGCAGCAGAGCCGACCGGGTACAGCTTCTCCAAGCCCAGACGACGTCACCAGCTTCTCGACCGCCTCACCCTCGCCTACCACCTGTCCTGCTCCGTCACCTGAGCCAATAGACTGTGTCATTCCGGTGGAGGCCGCAACTCGACCTGTTCCAGCGACCGATATCGCAACCGATTCCGTTCTTGAGCCGGAGCTCATAACACGCTCCATGGAAGAATTAGATCTCTACCAGGTTCCCACTGAGGAACCCGCGACATGTTTCACCACTACAGAGACAGTCGCCTGTTTTGTCCCCGTACCGGAGGCCTCCTCTGCAACCACAGAGGCCTACCTGGTAACCGGGATTGAAACACCTTTACCTGCGGAAACAGATGAAGAGGCAGGCAGCCTGGAAGCCCTGCGGGACGTCCCTACGGAAGGATCCGCAGCACCACCGCCCTGTTGTACAACGGAACAAGCTTTAACGTCTTTCATCATCGAGCAGCCTGATGTGATCATCGAGGAAGAGGTCGGAGAGGATGACGACGAGACCCACAGCACCGCTGAGGATTTCGACACCGGGTTCGCTTGGGGAGACAGCAAGGAACTTCCTCCCGGGCACACAGCTCGGGTACACTGGTCGGGTGCACTGCCGACACCTTCCCCTGTGCCGTTCCACCGGGTTCCGATACAGACAGCCCGCCAAGTTCAAGCTTCCCGCCAAACCACCAGCTCCATTACTCATCTTTACACCCCGAACCGTAACGACGGAGATGTACGCCAGAGACGACGAGAGGAGTGGCAAGACCGTGAACGTGCCAACATGGAGGCCCGTGCCGAGGCTCGCCGCCAGCCGCCGCTGCCTGATGAACTCCGCCGTGAAGGTAGAATTTCCACCTTTAACTTAAATACCGGGTGGGGGTTCGCTTGGGAGGTGGGTTTGAATGAGGAGGTGTTTGTGGGGCGCCGGGACGTTGAGTCAAACTTGCCAAGAGGACATCCCGATCGCGACCTATACCGGGGCGATATTATCACCTACGAGCGCTATGCTTGTGCAGATGGGTGGTTCGCTATCCGGGTACGCCATCACCCTCAGAGCCAGTGACTTTAAAACTTGAACTTCATCAATGACTCTGTTACCGTTAATCACTGACCGTGTGATCTTGCGGCTACAGCCTGGACTCTAGTTAAAGTACAGCCGACCGCCCGCCGGGTCCGCACAAAGTGATTACCTGTTCTTTGCTTATATCACCAAAGCATATCTTTACCTGTTTTTCTATTTTAATAAAAGTGTGTCATATATGTATAAAAATGTAAAAGCCTCTGTAACGTGAGTAGTTTGACGCTTGGGGACAAGCTGATTTAACCAAGGGGGAGTGTGGCGCCCCGCAACGAGTGCGTCACAAGGGAGTATTGCAGCCGCAATATTCTCTGACAAAGCAGTGCAATAGTTAACTCTGAGATCCAACCCAACATACAACACCTAGAACAGGGGACCAATCCTAGGTCCTGGTGGGTGGAGTGTTAGGGTAGTGAAGTAGAACACACAATAGTCTAGATCAGAATAGAAGAGTCTGGAATCTAGCGCAGAACCTAGAACACAGAACTTGGAGAGGAGCGGGGCTCCGCACTCCGTGCGGGCCCCTGGGCCGTCACCGGTCGGGTGTCAGCACCTGAGGCCTTAACCACCGGGAATGGGCATATCTACACGGGTTCCCAAAAGACTCCCGTGCCCACAACTCACAGCCGGTTCACTGGTACCGAAGCTGGCAGCAGTTCACCTCTGCCACGCGAACCAGCCCCGTGGAGGAGCAGCTTTATAGGAGCACCCCACCACCAGCCAGTTTCCAGTCGTCTAACCAGCGGTGTACCCACTGAGGGACCCAAGGCTCCCCAAAGAATCCAGAACGTACATCATGGATAGGGCATTGAAGCAGCCTCCCCGTACCCGACCTGGTATTCCTGGGCGACGCTGGCAAGAGAAGCTAAGGAGGTAGAAAGGAGGTACACTGCGGATCTCTGAGGAGCACTATCACTGCTGAGTCCACCCGGTCTTCTACTCAACCACTGTAAGCCATGTACTGCCTGCTGGTTACAGTAAAGAACCGTTGCAGAGACTATCTGTGTCCGTGTCTCCTTATGAACTATCCGTCCGCACACTAAGGTAACTGCAGCTGCCGCACAACATCTTGAGCAGCTCCAGCCCCCGGGGATCACCGCTCAGCCTGTGGGGAGCGTAACATCTTGCTGCTGTCCATCACCCCGGGAGGTTCCGCAGCGTCGGTAGCCCTTACCGAATCTACTCATAGGTGGCGTCACGAAGAAAACAAATTAAACCCCCCTTTAATCTGTTCCCGTAAGACGTCCTCACTTTTGATCTGCACTACACCGGGCCCCACTACCGGCAGGCGCGGTCCACCCGTGACAAGGAAGGAGAAGAATCGCCTGTCTAAACCGGGAGTAACCCTGGCCCCTGGTGTGCGTCAAATGCATCTTCCCACCTACTTGTTTTCCATCTATGTCCTGCCTCCTCTTGCTCTTATAAAGCAAGAAATATCAATCAAGGAGGAGAGGTGAAGAATAAATGTATTTTTACTTAAAGGGAACCTGTCAGCTACCTTATGCCCCCAAACCTATCACTACCTGTCCCTTCAGCTTCCTACTACATCCCTGATCATCCTTGTCTGACCTAAATGTGTAGTATAATGACTGAAAAAACATTTTTTATAACTTACATTTTCAGCCTGTTATGAGGTATTGTCTAGACATTTGGGCATTCTCTAAAGAGGCATTTCTCTCTTTATTATCACGCCTCGGTGGGCATGATAATGTAATTCAGAAGTGCGGTCCCGCATTTAAAATCTGTGGCCTTCTTCCTGGTATGACGCTGCGGTCGCATTATTTCCGATCCTGCACATTGTGGGTGAGTGATTGGGTGTGCTCACCAGCTCCAGAGCATGTGCAATGTGTATTCTAAAGACGATAAATACACCCAATAACCCCCTACAATGCACCGGACTGGAAATGATGCGCAGCGAAGTCATACCAGGAAGGAGGCCACAGATTTAAAAGGCAGGACCGCGCTTCTGTAATTACATTATCACGTCCACCAGGGCATGATAACAACGGAGTTAGAGGAGACATGGAGCCTTAGAGAACACACAAAAGTCTAGATGATGGAGGGAAAATGTAAGTTATAAAAAGCATTTTTACAACCATTATACTGTACATTTAGGTCAAACAGGGATGATTAGGGATGTACTAGTTAGCTGCAGTGACAGGTAGTGATACGTTTGTTGGCATAAAGTAGCTGACAGGTTCCCTTGAATGTTCTGATATGCCAAAGATGCACAAAGAGCCTGTTCTTGGTTTGAACAATCATTTTGTGCTGACGAACACACTAAAATCTACTAATAGATCTCAGTTTGTTGTCATGACCTGCACAAAGTTAATTTTTAGCCCTGTAGTTGGTAACAGAGGAACAATATATATAATGCCCAAGTTACAGTTTTGGCTTGGACAGGGAGGAATTTAGTAAATGGTTTCCAAAGCTATGACATTATGTGACATAACAATGTCAATAAATACAGAAGTCATATTATGGTTCTAATTATCATAGAATCATAAAATGGTAGAATTGGAAGGGGCCTCCTGGGTCATCAGGTCCATTCCCCTGCTCAAAGCAGGATTCACTAAATCATTCCAGACAGATGCCTATACAGCCTCTTTGTGAAGACTTCCATTGAAGGAGAACTCACCACCTCACGTGGCCGCCTGTTCCACTCGTTGATCACCCTCACTGTCAAAAAGTATTTTTCTAATATCTAATCTAGTTTCATCTCATTGCTTCTAGTCTTTTCTTGTGCAAATGAGAATAAAGCTGATCCATCTACAGTGTGACAGCCCTTAAGATATTTGTAGACAACAATTAAAGGGAACCTGACCTCTAAAAAGAGCCCCCAGTCTCTTTTAACCTGTCCCTGCACCATTGTAATCCATTTCTATCCATCCCTTTGTGTCCATAAAGCGCTATTTTAAAGTTTTTTTTTTACCTGTGGATCTGCAGATTCTCATTATTTGAGAAGCCGCAAAATCGCGTCATATCGCCTTTACCGCCCCCTTGCAGCACAAGCACAGTCTCTGCTCTATAGTACGCCCACATGGGCGGCAGGGAGAAGCACAAAAGACCGCCTTTTGTGGCTTCTCAAATAATGAGAAGCTGCAGATCCACAGGTAAAAAAAGAACTTTTATAAACTTTACAATGGCGCTTTATGGACACTTATGGTACCTTTACACGCCGCGACGGCAGGCTGGATACATCCTGCTACAGGCTACAAATGTAGCTTGTAGCGCCAATATCGCCCGTCGTAGAGGCGTCTGAAGACGTGACGCTGCAGCCGGCAACAGATACATCTGTTTCCTAGGTCTGCTCGAAAACTGATGGCTACATCTCCGATGGTAGCGAGCTGTATCGGCGTGTAAAGAGGCAACGGAAGGGAACTCTGGACACCCGGGGCTGTAGCTGCAATGTAGCTAAGGCGTGACCCAGGCTCTGGGATACCGCGCCCCATCACCGATCATTGGAGGAAGCTCCTGCATGACGATTGGTAGTCGCTGCCTAGGGCGGCATATTTAAGGAGCTGACCAGTCACACTACACAATCGCTCGAGCGTGCTGTATTTCTCAGCCTCCTGCGATGCCTGGCCAATCAGGATGATATTGCGCTGTCCTATCATCGTACGGACGGCTCGTAATCCAAGATTGTGGCACGCCTATGTGCTGTCACTGCTGCACCAGGTCCGCCCATATTAGCTTATTGTAGCGCTGTGTAAACGTGGTACGCTAAGCTACAGCTGGCTACTTGACACACCCGGCGATGTAGCTAGCTACAGATGTAGCGTGGCGTAGCGCACCTTATGGCGGCGTGTAAAGAGGGTGCGTTGACCGTTTGTAGCCGTTTGAGCGTGCTCGTGCACGTGAAGTAGCAGGATGTATCCAGCCTGCCGTCGCGGCGTGTAAAGGTACCATTAGGGATGGATAGAAATGGATTACCATGGTGTAGGGACAGGTTAAAAGAGCCTGGGGGCTCATTTTTAGAGGTCAGGTTCCCTTTAAGGCTCCTCTCAGTCTTCTTTTTTGCAAGCTAAACATTCCCAAATCCTGTAACCGTTCCTCATAGGACATGGTTTCTGATCGGTCACTATTCCGGTCACTCTTTTCTGAACTTGCTCCAGTTTGTTAATGTCTTTTTTAAATTTTGGTGCCCAGAACTGGACACAGCATTCCAGATATGTCCAAAATGTTGTCATACATCATAACTTCTACTATTCTCAACTTTGACAGATTACCCTATGAAACAATGAAACAGATGAAAAAAGAGAGGATTATGCTATTTAAATACACAATAAGTATGTTTGGAAACATTTTCACTTTATGGTAGATTATGGACTGAGTTTAACCCCTTATTGCCTGAATTAAAATCTACATGAATACACACACATGCATGCAAAGTAATTGAACTGGTATGATGCGAATGCGCAACAGTAGGCATCAAAGGGTTAAAAGTCTGAAAGGACTATATCCCTGCTCAGATCCCAGAAATGGGACCTGCAACTAACTCAAGAATGAGGCCCCTAGGAAAGCCACTCTCAGTGGGGAGGTTGTCAGAATCTGTATTTTCTATACATTTATGGCGTAACTATAAGGGTACCTTTACACGCTGCAACTTTTGGAAGCGATCGGAGGCAACCAAATGTGTGCGTGCACGTTTTTGATGGTTGCCTCCGAAGGTCGATGCCATATGTACACGCCGCATTTGCGCCCTCAACCTAAGGTGATGTGTCGTTCCAGAAGTTCCCACACCAACATTGGGAAACATCCGGTTGACTCCTGACGCCGCTTCACACGCCGCAATTTCCAAAGGAATGTGGGCGTACATGTTCTGCGCCACCAAAACATAGACGTGACAGACTTGTGTATTCCGCGACCCAGACACGCTGATTTGACAACGCATTAATGTCATGATTGGCTAGCCTGCTCAGGAAGGCTGGCTTATACATGACGCCATTGCAATCGTGCAGTGTGAATGGACAGCTCTTCAAATATGTCGCCCTGTTGAGGGACAGCCAATGGAAACACAGTAGCCCCCACCAATCATCGCTCACGGGGCACGGTGTCCAGCACGCTGTGGCACGCCTCTGGAAAATCAGTAGGACGACGCAGATTCCATCCCTATAGCCGAAACCAGGGCAATTCACCTTCAGGGTTGCGTCTGATTTTTGAACAATGCTCTGAAACCGCAACCGGGAACAACTTTAAAAATCACCATCGCGTTCCACAATTACACGCCGCAATTTCATAGCAATCTCAGGGCAACGGTGACGGAAATCCCGATTGCCTCTCAGTTGCTACGCCGTAGTTGCGGCGTGTAAAGGTACCTTTAGATATGGCATAAAGTTACGAGATGGGAATGCCCTTTTAATAATATGGCATTAAATCCTCAGTGGTCACATGGAATGCAAAATCTCAGCAAGTATGGTCACTTTCATTCTACCACACCAAAAATAATCTGTAAGTAATGAAAGCGAGAAATGATGTGAATATAAGACTTAGCCTCCAGCTACGGCCAAACATTTAATGTAAAAATGTCCCAGCGATATTGAACCTCACACCGGTATATGTCTAAAATGAAGCTGTAGAGACGGACATGTATTTTGAATAACTCACTAAACTATTTTTAGATGTATATATTTTCTGGGGTGTTCAAAGTCATTGCTGATGTCCATCAAATTAAATAACGATTTTCCTGGCCGTAAAAAGCACAATAAATATCTCAGAAAATTTACAACCTAAGCTCCTTTGCCAGAAGCAAGCTATAGTCACATATCAGTGCCCGGGATTACTTATAAGGATTACTTACAAAGCAGTTTAAAAAAAAATACACTACTAGCCATTTTTAAGATGTCCCACAAAATATCAATAAACCTACAAAATCGCGTAGATTGCCTTCTGAGCGTCCCCTTTATGAGCCCGGACCGGCTGTGTGCTTTCATTCGGAAGAGCTAAGATCTTCTTCAATATTGGAAAATGCACAGATTTTTTTCTTTGCATTAGGCACTGAAATATATATCCCCTCCACCATGAATAACGGCCTCTGATCGATATCTTCTCCTCTACAGAAATGCATTCTCTATGCATATTTATAAGTGCTCTGACTGTTGCTATTATTCCAACAAGCCAACATCACAAAGAAGATTTGCAGCTCGTTTTATGGTCTTGTTCCTGCAGTGTATTTGTCAAAAACAAAAAATGTAGCCACATCCAATTTTAAGACAATGCAAATGTCCACAGAAATCCATAGCAAATCTGTTTGTTTTGTTCACTTAGAGACGGCATATTGATTTAATAGACTGCAGTCATGACCAGTGACTTGACCCCTTGATTGTGGGGTCCTGTGAATTTAAGGAGCCACATAAGACAGCGGTAGAAGTATTATGTACACATGCCCTATACATATGTATGCACGTACAAACGTATTCATACAAATAATAGGATACAGCAAAACTCTATTAGCGCTAAGAAAAATGCAAAAACTTAACATATGAAAGTTGGACTGCATTACTGCTGTACAGAATATACAGTTGCATCTCAATGAATTAGAATATCATCAGCTAGTTAATTTATTTCAGTAATTCAATACATAAATTTAAATGCATATATTATATAAAATCATTACAGAGTGATCTATTTCAAGTGTTTAATTCTGTTAATGTTGATGATTATGGCTTACAACCCATGATGACCCAAAGCTCATTATCTCAGAAAATTAAAGTAGGGAGGATGAAAGGTCTAAGAGAATAAAATATTACCTAAATAAGTATCAGAGGCTTCACCTTGTGTGGTTGTGAGAGTCACAGCCGCTATAAAAGCAGATCACGGCTGCTGCGGTCCCCAGCATGGTGCATATAGAGTAGGGAGGATGAAGGGTTAAAAACTGTGCTGCTGTATTCCAAGGGACATGAAAGGGTAAATATAATATTGATTCATTAGTCAACACGTTTCAGGGCTCCCTGGCCTTTTCCTCAGGAAAAATCAATGTCATATTGCCATGTTTCAGGGTGTTTCTGGGAGTCCTGAAATGGGTTGATTAATTAATCAATATTATTCTGACCCTTTGATGTCTTGTAGAATACAGCAGTGTGGCTTTTTAATCCTTCATCCTCCCTACTTTAATTTTCTGAGAAAATGACCTTTGGGTTTTCATTGACTGTAAGCCAAAATCATCAACATTTACAGGAATATAGATCACTCTGTGTGTAATGACTCTATATAATATATGTGTTTCAATTTTTGTATTGAATTATTGGAAAAAAAAACTTTTTGATGATATTCTAATTCATTGAGATGCACCTGTATATGGGCAAAAGTAAGAAAAATGCTGCAAAGTAACAGTACTCACTAAAATAACAAGTTTAATTTTATCAATTAACTAAATGTAAAGGGAATCAGAAAAAAACTGAAAATGTAAACCAAATCAATATTTGACGTAATCACTCTTTACTTTAAAACAGCATCAAAGCATCAAGTTTTCTAGGTACCCTTGCTTACAGTCTTCGAAGGAAATCCTCAGGGAGGATCTTTGTTTTAACAAATATAAGAAGGGTGTTTATTAAAGATTAGCCTTGACCCACTTCAATTTTTCTCAGGATGCTGAGACTGCACATGTATAATGATAAATGATAAATGTCTCTATAGGTTATGTGCCAATTAGTAACTCTGAACTAATAACGGTCTTTCCTTTATAGGTGCTGAAGTGGTGTGAGGTGTGATAATGGAATACAGAACAGTCATCAAGTTCCTTTACTGGGAAGGCTTCACAACAAGAGAGACGATCGATGAGATGAAAGGCTTATGGTGACAATTCCTCATCTTATGATGTAGTCAAGAACTGGCATCGTCATGTCAAATGTGGTCAAAATTCGGTGGAAATGGGTTAAATTCCAGGGCCACCACATTCCACTTTCAATGAACACACATTTCAGATATAGGAACTTGATGACTGCTTTGTATTCCTCTGGGTCCATTATCACATCTCAACCCACTTCAGCACCTCTAAAAGAAAGACCATTATTGTTAAGCACCAGGATGGTGAGTCAGTATCCTGGCATGGAGTTGCCTAGCAGTGTAAAGTAAGCAATTTCAGCAGTAGTATGATGTATGGCATAGCAATATATAAGGCAGTGGGCAGCTTGAGAATGCGTGCCTGTTGTAGTTGTGCAGTGCCAGTGGCAAAAGTCGAATAGTGCACGGTAGACAAATATGACAGGGAATACACGGAGATGCCTTAGTTGAAGGCTCAGCATTGTCAGCTATAGCAGCAACAGAGCAGAAGGGAGTATATGCCCATCTGGAGGACGTGAGCCGTAAGCATTTTGGGTTTTGGTAGAAGAGTGTAAAAGACAATTGACAGGTAGATAGATGATATGGTTAGTTTAATCATTGGCATCAGTTGAAGTTGAATGAAAGTCTGCACTGATTTATTCCTGATCTATTTTGACAAATGTGCGGTTTTTCATGCTTGCAGTAGATAATCTGGTTTGCTTGGGTATGACAAGGCTACTGGCCATACTGAATACCTCTGTGAAAGTAGTTTGGAGACTAGACATGACAGTACGCTGATAGCAAACTGGGCCCCTTCTTGCCACTTGTCTAATGTGCTGAGCAAGAAGCCAAGGGGGTCAAGGTACAGAGGATCTGCCTAAAAAAAGGGCACAACCTAGATATGATTGATCCTAATTGTTCAGCCGGTACATCTTTGTTAAAGTCAGGTTTGTGCTACCCAGTAAAAGTCAAACTGATTTAGCAGAACAGGAAAAGTGATAACTTATGAAGCTGAGCTGGAACAACATCAACTATTTTAGCAGAGTTGGAGCAGTGGAGTGATACTGTGCTTGAGCAACTCTATAGTAGGATTATTGCTGAGAAGATGCTGAGACATATTGAAGAAAAAATGATACAACAATGCTTTAGTAGTGCTGATACGGTATAGATGAGTTGTAACAGCATTGAAGGAGAAGCAGTGCTGAAACAATCATGTACCAAAGAGTCACAAAGGATGCAGTCAGACAGTCGTATAACCTAAACTAGATCAGATGACTGAGCTGGATGACATTACTGGAGCACAGGAACAGAGATCCTTGGCTGAATTGGAAGGAGATTGCAGTGCTCAAGTCTGGTGCCATGAGAGGATAGTAATACTTGGCCTAGTTCAGCCAATAGATTATCTCAAATCTCTAAATATTCAGAACAGAGGGACATAAATAACTGAATGGAGCTCTCTAAAGGGAATCAACCAGCAGGATTTAGGACTATAAGGTGAAGCCGTTGCCTTACAGGCACTGGGATGCTGAATACAATCATACCTTTACTTGAATGATTCCATGTTTAATTGCAGAGAAAAGTGTTATAAAACCTATGGAAAACAGGGCAGCAGATGATTGATGTGTGCAGCACTGGGGTTATTTTTTTCCTCCTTTGTGGGCAAGCCTTTCAGCTGTAAGCCAAACCCTCCCTTCCCCCCTTTCATCTCTACTTTCAGTTTTGTCAGGCACCCTGTGGCTGGAGTATAGATAAGAGGGAGGGGGGAGGGTTATCCTTACAGCTGAAAGGCTTGCCCACAGAGGAAAAAAACAACCTCAGTGCTGCACACATCAATGATCTGCTGCCTTGTTGTCAAGGAGTTTTATTACACTTTTCTCTGCAATCATACATGGAATCATTGAAATAAGGTATAATTGCATTTAGCATCCCAGAGCCTCTAAAGCTCTGGCTTCACTTTATCGCCATAAATACTGCTGGTTGGTTTCCTTTAAGAAACATATGGTGCAGCCAATCTTGGACTTGCTCACATTGACTTTATTTAACTTAGAATGGACCACATCGACATATAGCAAACTAAGTATATTAGTGGATGTATTTAGCAATGTCGGCAACTATCTTTTTTTTAATGCCTAAAAAGAGCTAAACCAGCGGTGACTTACTGTTTCCTTAATGAGAATTTTGGGAGAATTTTGAGACAGCACCAAATGACAGCTCGAACTATGCCTCAAAACTACTCTTTACTGGATACAAGATGAAAATGGACAGAAGGGCCTGATATTTGTTTAACCCTCCTTCTGATGGGATAAGTCAGAGCTGGTCCACCTCTTTACAAGGATCTCATAACCACTGTGTGGTATGCGTCCTCCGCCATAGACATATTCATTGTGTATAAATATAGATGTTATCTAATCTGCTATCTAACCTGCATGGCAAATACAATCATATTATTTTCAACTGCAGTATCCTATCGTAGGTTATGGTTTACACTCTATGATCAAAGCAGAAATTATTATCATAAAAGAGAATTCCATGCTGGGAAATAACAGTGCTCCATAGAGCTACAAGAGAAGTGATATTTCCTCTGCAATTAACTTATTCACATGGTTATGTGTAAAATCACCTCTAGCAGTGTACCTCTATGTACTTCAAGACTTAGGAATGTATAGCTTCTTATTGGGATGTCCCATATTCTATGGAAAAATATACAGAAAGAAGGAAATATACTACTGTAGATAGATAGATATAGATAGATAGATAGATAGATAGATAGATAGATAGATAGATAGATAGATAGATACAGAAAATTAGCTGCACAGGACTCAAGATATAGTGTAAACTGGTGCAAGCTGCGATGCTGGAACAAACAACCAGAAAAAATTCACTGCCTCACTCAGTTACTACCAAAAATGTACACATACTAATAAGCGGTTTATATATGAGGAAAAAATATAAAAACTTACGTTTTTTTTTTAAAAAACTCAATATTCTTATCTTTTTATTTAATGGGGTTCTTGGTACATATATTGGCCAATATCTGTTTGCTCATCAACCACTCCGCGGTGACCCCAGATCTGATGAGTCCTAAGCTGACATCCCTGCTTATTAGTATGTGTACATTTTTGGTAGTAACTGAGTGCTGCAGCAGATTTTTTCTGGTTATTTGTTCCAGCATCGCAGCTTGCACCAGTTCACACTATATCTTGAGTGCTGTGCAGCTTTTTCTCTGTTTATGTCTAATATGTGGAGTTTCTGGCTCCACAGCTACATTTAGCACTCTCATCACCCCCAGGTGGTCTGAGATTGAGATGGTGTCCAACCACTTAGAAGTGGGATAGGGAGGACAAGGACAGGGATGTCAGCGTAGGACTCATCAGATCTGGGGTCACCGCGGAGTGGTTGATGAGCAAACAGACATTGGCCAATATATGTACCAAGAACCCCATTAAATAAAAAGATAAGAATATTGAGTTTTTTGAAAAAAACTTAAGTTTTTAAATTTTTTCCTCATATATAAACCACTTATTAGCATGTGTACATTTTTGTAGTAACTGAGTGCTACAGCGGATTTTTTCTGGTTGTAGATAGATAGATAGACAGACAGACAGACAGACAGAGAGATAGATAAATAGATAGATACTTGCAAAAAATGAGGCTGCAGCACACACGATTTGGAGTGATTTCCTTGCCTTTATTGGCATGCAGGCATAGTGAGGCGACGTTTCGGTCCTCAGACCTTCTTCCAGCAGTCACTTAGGGCAAATGCTGGGGATTTTATATATCCTCCAATATCTAACATTATTATTCAATTTATAGTGTTACAAGTGTTTCTTAGTGCATAAACAATTTCCCTTTACATTGGGATTTACATAGCAGTTTGTATACATACATATATGGTTGCTGATCTCATTAAAACGGTATAAATCTCTTTACTTACAGTTATATTCCTAAAATAGATCAATTGCAGCTCAGGTGCCGCTTAATTGATTGTCATGTAATCCTAGCAACATATGTTGCTCGCCATGTGCGGCCTCTCCCCGGCCGCGCGCCGCCATTACGGCGTTGTTTACAAGTTTCTGCGCCTGCGTGTGTGTAATACGCTTCCCTGGTTACAGCTTGTTACCGGAAGCGATTCCGTCGCCATCTTAGAGTTCTCGCGCGTGCGCTGTGACATCCAGCGTTTGTTTGTGCGCGTCTTTAGATATTCCCTTCCTGTATCCACATATTTCATCAACATTTTTTCAAATTACATTAAAAAGTTAATAGATCTACCGTATATACTCGTGTATAAGCCGAGTTTTTCAGCACAGAAATTGTGCTGAAAAGTGCCCCCCTCGGCTTATACACGAGTCAGTGACGGCTGTCAGTGTGTGGGGCCGGTGTCCGGGGGCTGAAGGAGGTGGGGGAGGCTGTACAATGAGCGGGCAGTCACGTGCTCCCGCTCATTAGTGCAATGCAATATGCACTGCATCCCCCTGTCCATCAGCGACAGGGGGAGCCGTGCATATTACATTGCACTGTCAGCGCTCCTCCGCCCCCCCCTGTGGCAGTATACAGCAGTGCCCCCCCCCTGTGCTATATACAGCCCCCCCATCCCCGTTGCTGCCGCACACCTGTAAAATGAAGATATTTCATACTTATCCTCCTGCTGCCGCCGCGCGCATCCCCCGCTCTCCTTCTTGGTTGCACCCGGCATCCATCCACGTGACCGCGCACAAGTAATGACGTCATTACTTGTGCGCGGTCATATGGATGGACGCCGGGTGCAAGCAAGAAGGAGAGCGGGGGATGCGCGTGGCGGCAGCAGGAGGATAAGTATGAAATATCTTCATTTTACAGGTGTGCTGCAGCAACGGGGATGGGGGGGGCTGTATATAGCACAGGGGGGGGGGCACTGCTGTATACTGCCACAGGGGGAGCCTGCTGTATACTGCCACAGGGGGAGCCTGCTGTATACTGCCACAGCGGGAGCCTGCTGTATACTGCCACAGGGGGAGCCTGCTGTATACTGCCACAGGGGGAGACTGCTGTATACTGCCACAGGGGGAGACTGCTGTATACTGCCACAGGGGGAGACTGCTGTATACTGCCACAGGGGGAGACTGCTGTATACTGCCACAGGGGGAGACTGCTGTATACTGCCACAGGGGGAGCCTGCTGTATACTACCACAGGGGGAGCCTGCTGTATACTGCCACAGGGGGAGACTGCTGTATACTGCCACAGGGGGAGACTGCTGTATACTACCACAGGGGGAGACTGCTGTATACTGCCACAGGGGGAGCCTGCTGTATACTGCCACAGGGGGAGCCTGCTGTATACTGCCACAGGGGGAGCCTGCTGTATACTGCCACAGGGGGAGCCTGCTGTATACTGCCACAGGGGGAGACTGCTGTATACTGCCACAGGGGGAGACTGCTGTATACTGCCACAGGGGGAGACTGCTGTATACTGCCACAGGGGGAGACTGCTGTATACTGCCACAGGGGGAGACTGCTGTATACTGCCACAGGGGAAGCCTGCTGTATACTGCCACAGGGGGAGCCTGCTGTATACTGCCACAGGGGGAGCCTGCTGTATACTGCCACAGGGGGAGCCTGCTGTATACTGCCACAGGGGGAGCCTGCTGTATACTGCCACAGGGGGAGCCTGCTGTATACTGCCACAGGGGGAGCCTGCTGTATACTGCCACAGGGGGAGCCTGCTGTATACTGCCACAGGGGGAGCCTGCTGTATACTGCCACAGGGGGAGACTGCTGTATACTGCCACAGGGGGAGACTGCTGTATACTACCACTGGGGAGGCTGCTGTATACTACCACTGGGGCTGCTGTATACTGCCACAGGGGGAGACTGCTGTATACTACCACAGGGGGAGACTGCTGTATACTACCACAGGGGGAGACTGCTGTATACTACCACAGGGGGAGACTGCTGTATACTGCCACAGGGGGAGCCTGCTGTATACTGCCACAGGGGGAGCCTGCTGTATACTGCCACAGGGGGAGACTGCTGTATACTGCCACAGGGGGAGACTGCTGTATACTACCACTGGGGAGGCTGCTGTATACTACCACTGGGGCTGCTGTATACTGCCACAGGGGGAGACTGCTGTATACTACCACAGGGGGAGACTGCTGTATACTACCACAGGGGGAGACTGCTGTATACTACCACAGGGGGAGACTGCTGTATACTACCACTGGGGAGGCTGCTGTATACTACCACTGGGGCTGCTGTATACTACCACTGGGGAGGCTGCTGTATACCACTGGGGGGGACTGTATACGTGTGCTGGGGTCCACCCTCGGCTTATACACGAGTCAATAGGTTTTCCCAAGTTTTGGGGGCAAAAGTAGGGGGGTCGGCTTATACACGGGTCGGCTTATACACGAGTATATACGGTAATTTATATGTGTACTATTTGCCATATATATATTATAGGTACCATTATTAAGTAAAAATTCTGTTTCAGACTAAAGAGTCTTGTTTAAAGTGACAGTGCGTTTTTGTAGTGTTATTTTTTCATATATATACATCTATTTATTCATCATTGCTGTGTATCCCAATCTTTTGCCTTACAAGCTCCTATATTGGAGCTTTCACAACTAAATGCTCCATACCTAAATGTTCTTATTGTATGGATCATCATATGCAATTACACCATGACTATTCATATTTGTGTTTATTAGATGTATTGGGTTACCAGTTTAAATTGCATCCCACTCCTGGGTTATAGCACTCCCCTGTCAGTACGGTGCTCAGGGAGATCCCTTTCCATTTGCACTACCTGCCCAAGGAAAAAACGGGAGTTCCCCATCTATTCATTATTCTTTAGCCATTGGTGTTAATTTATAGCCTTTCATTTGTCACTAAGGCAAAAGAAGAGAATGAAAAACTTGTTTTAAGCAATAATTTTTTATTTTTCCTTATTTCTCATTATTATAAAGTGCATTATAAGTGCTTCAATTAATAAGTGCATTAATAGTGCAGATATGTTATAAAAATGGTTATCTAAAAAAAATGGTTATCTAAAAAAAATTTTTTCATGTTTAAGAAGAGAGGAATATCTTTTTCTAGATTACGCTGCGCTTGGTCTGTGTGATTTGTCCATAGATGTGTCATAAATAGCAGGCACCCGATGTGCAAATGTTCCATTTTCCATAATTTCTTCCTATATAACAGGAAAATAGAAAAATAGAAAAATAGAAAACCAGTTATTAAAAACAATAGATTATACCATTACAAAATATACTGTAACTGCAGTAATATGTTACATTTAGTGACAGTGCATTAAAGTGACTAAAATACACAAATACTTAAATGAGAGCCATTCTTTAAAGGGCCGTATGCAATTTAAAATCTACGTTGAGTCCCTCTGGTTTTAGAGTTTGCAACCTATGGATCCATTCCAATTCCTTGGTTTTCAATAACCCAACTCTATCTCCACCTCTTCTGGGCATTGGCACGGTGTCTATTAGCCTAAACTTTAAATCCTTTTCCTTATGATTTGGCTCCACAAAATGTTTTGACACCGGTAAATTCATAATTTTTTTTCGTATCGTATAACGGTGGTGGCTAATTCTTACTTTAAAATCTAGGGTAGTCTCTCCTACATACAATAAGTGACAGGGGCATTCGAGGAAATAAATAACGTGGTCAGAATTACAAGTTAAAAAATGCTCAATTTTATATTCTTTACCTGTTTTAGGATGGGTAAATCTATTACCTTTGATCATGAATGAGCAATTTATACAACTAATGCAAGGATAACATCCTGTTCTTTTCTCTCTGGTTAATGTAATCTGTCTTTCTCTTTTCATTGTACTAGGGATGGGCGAATCTACTCGCTAGGACTCGTTACTCGGCGAGTAGTAAGGGACTCGCAGGACTCGGTACTCTGCGAGTTTCCCAGTGATTACTCGCACGAGTTCAATGCAAATCAATATCAATCCTAGTTTTGTCAGAAACGCTGACAAAACTAGGATTGCCATTGTTTGCATTAGACTCGGCTACTGTGCCAGTGATAGCAGGGAAACTCGCAAAGTAACTGCTGTTTCTTTGCGAGCCGAGTCCAGCTGTCTTCTCTGTGCAGCTCCAGGGTCCTAGAGCCCGCCTGCTCACAGAGATGATGTAGCAGTGCTGAGATTGTTCTCAGTCTGCTCATCCCTGTGCATAGACATCTATATCTATGCACAGGGGATGTAGCAGAGAGGACATTGCGTTTTGGACTGCGTCGGACAGAAGAGGATTTTTTTCATTAAAGATGGAGTCCCTAATGGCTTTTTTTTTATTTCAAATAAAAAATTTTCTCTGTGTTGTGTTTTTTTAACCCTTTATTGGAGATTCTTAGTGACTGGGTCAAACGTGGCCTGACATTAAGAATCTCGGGCTTAATACCAGCTTGTATATCAAAGCTGATATTAACCCCTTTATTACCCAGCGTGCTACCGCCACCAGGGCCGCTGGAAGAGCGGGGTTCAGCGCCAGAGGATGGCGCTTCAATGAACGCGCCATCTTCTGGGGCGGCTGCGGGCTGCAATTTGCCCGAAATTTATGGCGGTCACGCCAATATTAGACATGACCGCCATGAATTTCTATTATCGTATATACTCGCGTATAAGCCGAGTTTTTCAGCCCAAAAATTGGGCTGAAAAGTCCCCCCCTCGGCTTATACGCGAGTCATACGGCCCCCCTCAAAGTTTGGCGCCCCCACCTCACTTTCTGGGCCCCCCCGCATGCAGCGCTGCACATATACATTACGTGTCTAGCAGCTGTTACCCTCCGGTGGCAGATCGCGGCTCCCGGCTCCGGGCTCCATCTTCCTCTCTGTCTTCCTGGTTGTCATGTGACCGGCGCGATGACGTCATCGCGCCGGTCACAAAGCAGGAAGACAGCGAGGAAGATGGAGCCCGGAGCCGGGAGCCGCGATCTGCCACCGGAGGGTAACAGCTGCTAGACACGTAATGTATATGTGCAGCGCTGCATGCGGGGGGGCCCAGAAAGTGAGGTGGGGGCGCCAAACTTTGAGGGGGGCCCTGCTGGGGCCCTGTATACTACCACTGGGGCTATATACTACCAATGGGGCTATATACTACCACTGGGGCTATATACTACCACTGGGGCTGTATATATACTACCACTGGGGCTATATACTACCACAGGGGCTGTATACTTCTACTGGGGCTATATACTACCACTGGGGCTATATACTACCACTGGGGCTATATACTACCACTGGGGCTGTATATATACTACCACTGGGGCTATATACAACCACTGGGGCTGTATACTACTACTGGGGCTATATACTACCACTGGGGCTATATACTACCACTGGGGCTGTATGTATACTACCACTGGGGCTATATACTACCACTGGGGCTATATACTACCACTGGGGCTGTATACTACTACTGGGGCTATATACTACCACTGGGGCTATATACTACCACTGGGGCTGTATGTATACTACCACTGGGGCTATATACTACCACTGGGGCTGTATACTACCACTGGGGCTATATACTACCACTGGGGCTGTATGCTACCACTGGGGCTGTATACTACCACTGGGGCTGTATGCTACCACTGGGGCTGTATACTACCACTGGGGCTGTATACTACCACTGGGGCTGTATATACCACTGGGGCTGTATGTATACTACCACTGGGGCTATATACTACCACTGGGGCTGTATACTACTACTGGGGCTATATACTATTACTGGGGCTATATACTACCACTGGGGCTGTATGTATACTACCACTGGGGCTGTATACTACCACTGGGGCTGTATACTACCACTGGGGCTGTATACTACCACTGGGGCTATATACTACCACTGGGGCTGTATATACTACTGGGGCTGCGTGTATACTACCACTGGGGCTGCTGCTGTATACTACCACTGGGGCTGCTGCTTTATACTACCACTGGGGCTGCTGTATATACCTCTGGGGCTGCTGTATACTACCACTGGGGCTATATACTACCACTGGGGCTGTATGTATACTACCACTGGGGCTGTATACTACCACTGGGGCTGTATACTACCACTGGGGCTATATACTACACTGGGGCTGTATATACTACTGGGGCTGCGTGTATACTACCACTGGGGCTGCTGCTATATACTACCACTGGGGCTGCTGCTGTATACTACCACTGGGGCTGCTGCTGTATACTACCACTGGGGCTGCTGTATATACCTCTGGGGCTGCTGTATACTACCACTGGGGCTGCTGCTGTAACACTGCTGGGGCCTGTATATACCACTGGGGAGGCTGCTGTATACCACACTGCTGGGGGCTGTATACCTGTGCTGGGGTCCACCCTCGGCTTATACACGAGTCAATAAATTTTCCCAGGTTTTGGGGGCAAAAGTAGGGGGGTCGGCTTATACACGGGTCGGCTTATACACGAGTATATACGGTAAATTGTTTTAAAAAAACACAACACAAAGAAAATTTTTTATTAGAAATAAAAAAAAAAGCCATTAGGGACTCCATCTTTAATTAAAAAAATCCTCTTCCGTCCGACGCAGTCCAAAACGCGATGTCCTCTCTGCTACATCCCCTGTGCATAGATATAGATGTCTATGCACAGGGAATGAGCAGACTGAGAACAATCTCAGCTCTGCTACATCATCTCTGTGCACAGACATTCATGTCTGTACACAGGGAATGAGCAGACTGAGAACAATCTCAGCTCTGCTACATCAGGCAGCAGGCGGGCTCAAGGACCCTGGAGCTGGCAGCCAGCACACAGAGCAGACAGGACTCTTATCTGTGCGAGTTTCCCAGCGATTACTTACAAAGTAAACGAGTCCAATGCAAATAAATGACAAAACTAGGATTGCTTCAGGCTGAAGCTTCCGAGACACATCTGCGATTTGTAAATCTCACACTACTCGCTATTACTCGCTTCCCCATTCATTAACATTGGACTCGCTAGACTCGCAACGAGTAGCGAGTCCTGTGCTCGGACTAGCTAGAGTCAAGCGATTCCGAGTAATTTAGGATTCGCCCATCACTACATTGTACCAATGTCAGACCTGACCAATAAGTCTTTGACGTTCTTGCCTTTTCTGTATGATATTAAGGGGGATTTTTGTACTCCTCAATCTGGGGTAAGCATTTTTTCAACACTGTCCAATGTTTCTGGACAATGCTTACTATGTCCTTCGTTTCTTCCCCATATGTTAGTACTAAAGGGACTCTTTTTAACTTATCTTTTTCTCTTATATCCCCTTTGATCTCCCTGTTTGCCAGTTTTTTCTTTTGTTGTTGCAGTACTCTATTAGGGTACCCTCTGTACTTAAATTTTTCAATCAATTTGTCTATTTCTGCATCCCTTTCTTGCTCATCACTTACAATCCGATTTACTCTGATCATTTGTCCAAGTGGGATAGCCTTCTTTAGGCTGTTTGGATGACCACTGGTATAGTGGAGGAGCTTATTTTTATCAGTGGCTTTTACAAAAAGCGTTGTATCAATCTGGCCCTCCTTCAGGAGTACTTTAACATCAAGGAATTGCATTTCTGTTAGGGAATGCACTTCCGTGAATTTTATTGTGTCATCTATAGTGTTTATGTAACTGTAAAAGGACAAAAGTTCATTTTCAGTTCCTTTCCATATAATAAAAATATCGTCGACATATCTCCACCACCTCTCCACATGGGAGAAGTGGTGGGATGTGTAGACGTAATTTTCTTCCAAATGGACCATAACAGCTCCTGCATATGAGCATGCCATTCGAGCCCCCATAGCAGCTCCCATCAATTGTAGGAAGAACTCATCGCCAAACATGAAATAGTTTTGTCTAAGTACTATCTCTAGCAAATCCATAATCAGTTGTTTACATGGGTCTGTGTAATCTTTAGTTTTTAAAAAATCTGCAATCACTTTGATTCCCATTTCATGCTTGATAGACATGTATAATGATGTTACATCAAAAGAGGCCAATATGTACTCTTTATTCCCCATAAATTTGGTTTGCTCCTTATACCTTGCAAGTTCTTCAAGGAAATGTCCCGTATCTTTAATATACGACTTTCCCTCATTTGCGAAGGGACTCATGACTTTTTCCAAAAAAATCCCAATATTATAAAATATAGATTTTATTCCTGCCACTATGGGTCTTCCTGGTGGGTCAATCAATGATTTATGAATTTTTGGAACCAGGTATAAAACTGGTGTCACTGGATTTTTTTCAAACAGAAAGTCATGTAAGTTTTGATCAATAATCCCTCCTACCAAAGCAATACTCAGTACCTTTTGTATATTTTTCTGTATTTCAAATTTAGGATCATTTTGTAACCTCTTGTACACCTGGTTATCATTTAATTGTCTATGTCTATGTCTAAAATTGACATGGGCTTCACCATATTTTTGTATGCTAGCCAAATACAGCATGCAGGTATGGGCTGCCCCAACCTCTAGCTGACTAGTTGTAAGGGAAGAAAAAAATATAGGGAAGCCCATTTTTTAAGTATTTAAGAATTTCATGAAATAATAAAAAAAAAAAAACTATGTGGGGCTTTGCCCTATTTTTGTGTCCAGCCAGGTACAACTAGGCAGCTGGTGACTGAAATCCGCAGCGCAGGTTGGTCCAAGCTTTCTCGCTGCTGCAAATCGCAGTCCGCAGCCGCCCCAGAAAATGGAGCGTTCATAGAAGCGCCATCTTCTGGAGCTGTATACAGCTCTTCCAGGGCCCTGGTGTCGGGTAGCTCACTGGGTAATAATGGGGTTAGGGCCAGCTTTTTATTATCTGGCCCTAAACCCAAAATTCATGAGGTCACGCCAATATTAGACATGACCACCATGAATTTCTAGTAAATGGTAAAAATAAAACACAACACAAAGGAAAAAATATTTTATTAGAAATAAAAGAAAAGACATTTAGAGATTCCATCCTTATAACCCAAAAAACCTTCTGATGTAGTCCATAGGCAGGCGAGCATCTCTTCAGCTCTGCTACATATGTGCGAAGAGACAGACAGCTCTGCATGCACAGACGAGCAGGCACAGACTCAACTAATAGCTGTCAGAGAGTTTTACCCAAATACACAGCTGAGGCCGGTCAGCTGTGCCCCCGGGTAACCTCCACTGACGGCACCACTGACATTACTGCTCTCACTGCCGATAAGCGCTGACTTTTCAGGAGTGAAAGCGGTGACGTCAGTGGAGGCTACCCTGGAGCACAGCTGACGTCACCGCTCTCACTGCCAATAAGCGCTGACTATTTGGAAGTAAGACCGATTACGCCAGTGGAGGTTACCCAGGGACACAGCTGACCAGTCTCAGCTGTGCACTCGGGTGAACTCTCTGACAGCTGTCAGCTAAGTCTGTGCCTGCTTGTCTGTGCAAGTGAGTTGGTCGACAGGGTAGGGGGTACTCGGATACCGGGACAGGTGGTTACTTTAGTGGGGATCACGGCTGGTCATTTCCCGGTTCCATGCTCTGGACCCTCAGTGGCAGGGGTGGGGTGATGATGATGGAGAATTGTAATGTAACGCCACCTGTGGTACCTCTTAATAGGGTTACCAGTGCTGCGGCTGGCTGCTGAGGTGATGAAAATACAGCTTTGGTATTACACCTCCCCACAAGTGGAGCTTTACCTCAGGGCAGCGGGGTGGATGAGGGGAGTTGTAGTTTTCACCTCTGTGATGCTGTAGAGGCCCTCCGGGTGACGGATGAAAGGAGAACAAACACCAATTCAGCTCAAACAATTCTTTACTTGCACCAGGTGAAATCGGTACACAGTACAGTCTGGTTTAATGGGGTTGGTAACCACGGATTCGGGATGCTTTTTACAGAGTCTGTCAGAGGTGTTCTTCTAATGGCTTTCTTGGTCTCTACTCCCAGTGGCTCTTGGCCCACTGCTCTCAACCACACTAAAGAGCCCGTTCGCTGGTCCCCAGGTCTGTTACTAATAGTTACTTCTGGCCCTTTCCGGTATGGACGGGAGCTGTGTAAGGTGAAACTTCCCGCCACCGGTATTTAGTCTTTTTTCCTATTAGTGTCCTGAACCCAATTTGGGACAGAGATGGGGATTTAGTCCTGTGGTGCTCTGCTCCTACTTATTAGGTCCACAGCCTTCAGGTCTGCGGTCAGGGATAAACCGTGACTAACTGCCTTGGCTTCGGTGTGCATAATGACCTGGGTCTCCAGCTGGCTCTGACCAGTCCTGGAGTGGCCCCTCTCGTCGTCTGGGTCACCTCTCTCCTCAGAGGTGCTCTCCTGTCACGGCCGCAGGATCCCCTTCGTCCTGTTATGAACCGATGACTCAGCAGTAACATTCAGATTCCATAGAAGTCATTGGTAACTGTACTGACCGCAATCCCTGACTACACACCACAACTAGAAATAGCCGTGGGATGTAACTAACTAGACCTAGACACCTCTGCACAGCCGGAGAACTAACTAGCTCCTAAAGATGGATGTAGGAAAAGCTATGTTGCCTCAGAGCAGAACCCCAAAAGAATAGATAGCCCCCACAGATATTAACTGGGAAATAAGTGAAAGAAAAACAAACACAGGCAGAGTAAAAGGTTTAGCAAAAGAGGCCAAACTAGCTATATAGGAAAGACAAGACAGAATACTATTGCGGTCAGTATAAAACACTATCAAAAATCACCAACAGCAGATAGTACAAAAATTACCATGAGTCACTAAGAGTCAGCTGACTTCTATAAATCAAATGCCAGCAGAACTGGAAATAACAGATAATAGTGAATGGTAAAATTCCTAGGAAGAAAACTTCCTAAATGAAAGCAGATAAACAAATATGCAGACTAAATTGCAAACTCACAACTCAGAATAAGACAAAACATAAGCAGAACCTTAAGCACACAAAAGTGTGCCACAAAATATAACAAAAAATCCACTTAGCTTGCAAAGAATTCCACAGAGCTGAAAAAAAACAGAGAGATGTGAACTCCTCCAGGAACTAAAGACAACTGGCAAGGATTGATCCACTTCAAACCATTATATGCTCCAAGAACCAGAAGCCAATCATCACCATCACCTGTGAGGCCCACACAGTCAGCTGCATCACCAGCAACAACCACCGGAGGGAGCTCCAATGAACTCACAACAGCGTCCATCCTCTCTCTCTTCCTAACACCGTCTGACTGACTAGTTTCCTAACTGTCACTAACGTGTCTGTATGGGTGCTGTGTTCAGACTCTGTCGTTTCCTCCATACCTGGGACTATGGAGGCACTACACCTTCTGTTTAGGGTGCAGTACCTATCTGTGGTGCCTTGCCATAGGGGCACCACACAAGCAGACCTGTATGTCTCCTCGCACAGATGTAGTAGAGCTGAAGAGATGCTCGCCTGCCTGTGGACTGCGTCGGAAGGTTTTTTTGGTAATAAAGGTGGAGTCTCTAAATGTCTTATGTATTATTTCTAATAAAATACTTTTTTCTTTGTGTTGTTTTTTATTTTACCATTTACTAGAAATCCATAGTGGTCATGTCTAATATTGACGTGACCCCATGAATTGAGGCTTAGGTTTATGTTTGGTGTGGATTTATATCCAATTTGGCTTTAGGACAATTCTTTTTGTGTTTTTTAATTGAAGACAAATTAAATGAAGATAATAATAACAAAGAATTTGTGATTGCAATCATTTTCAGGAAGAAACTGAGTATTATCTGACAGAATTGCAGGGGTGTCAATACTTTTGGCCACAACTGTATATATACAAAATCCCAAACACATAACCCTAACCGTTAGGGCTTAAGAACAACGCATGGGCTCTTGCGGCGTTTTCTTTTGCCAGCTAGGGTATCCAAGCAGCTACTGGCTGCTAACCCCTGCTGCTTGGTGTTACCTTCATTGGCAATAGAAAATCCAGGGAAGCCCTTTTTTTAAGGTGTTTTTACAAAAAACTAAAAAAAAACAAATGGTGTGGGCAAGCCATATTTTTGTATGCCAGCCAGGTACCGTAGAGAGGTACGGGCTGCCCCCAACCCTCAGCTGCCTAGTTGTACCCGGCTGGGAACCAAAAATATAGGGAAGCTCTTTTATAGTCAACTATTTCATGAATTTCACAAATTAATTAAACAAAAAACTATGTGGGGCTTCGCCCTATTTTTGTATCCAGCCAGGTACAACTAAGAAGCTGGGGCTGAAATCCACAGTGCAGGGTGGCCCAAGCTTTCTGGACCCCCTACTGCAAATTGCAGTTCACAGCAGCGCCACACAAAATAGCGCGTTCTGAGAAGCGCCATCTTCTAGCACTGTATCCAGCTCTTCCAGGGCCCTGGTGCCAGGTGGCTCACTGAGTAATAATGGGGTTAGGGACAGCTGTGTATTATCAGCTGGTCGTAAGCCCGAAATTCATGGTGTCACGTCAATATTAAACATGGCCACCATGAATTTCTAGTAATAAGATTTTAAAAAAAACACAGAGAAATTATTTTTATTACAAATAAAAAAACACTATTAGTGACTCCTTCTTTATTAAAGAACCCCCCTTCTCCGACGTAGTCCAGGATTGAGGGTCCCGTGACGTCCAGTCAGGATCCAATATCATCTGGTCAGTTTGCTGGCCGGCAAACTGATCAGATGATCAATATCAGGTTCATGGACCTGAACCAGCTGTCAGACCAGCAGTTTTTAAATCTCCTGTGCCAACAATGAACAGCTGATGCTGGCGTGGGCTATTTAAACACAGCTGATCTGAGTGCCGTTTAAATCTCCCCCGCCAACACCAAATAGTTGATGTCAGCTCAGGAGATTTAAAAAAGCTGTCAGATCAGCTATGTTTAAATAACCCACACCAACAACAGCTGTTCGGTATCGGCGCACGAGATTTAAACACAGCTGGTCTGACAGCTGTTTAAATCTCCAGCGCCGACATCACTTATTCAGTGTCAGAGTGGGATATTTAAACAGCTCTCAGATCACCTGTGTTTAAATCTCCTGTGCCGACACCGCCGGGAGATGAGCAGCACCCGCCACAGGAAGATCAATGGTGGGAGCCTCTCATCCCCCGGCGGCGGCAGCCTCTCATCTCCTGGCAGTGGTTGCTACTCATCTCCCGACATTGTCAGCGCAGGAGATTTAAACAACTGTCAGATAAGTTGTGTTTAAATAGCCCGCGCACGACATTACAGGGGCTAGAATAGGTATTGTCTGAATGACAATGCGTATTTCAGTTCCTAATACTCTGACAGCATTGTTCACAGCAGTGACCTGGGAGGCAGAAATGCTTAAAGGGGTCTTTCCCATGCTGTTCCCATGTCATTTGAGTACTGTTTTTACACATTTGTGACAATGTAGTGTGCCTCCAGAAAAATGCTCGGGTTTCCCATAGGTTAACATTGGGCTCAGTGCTTAGATTGAGAACCCAAGTATCTCGATATGCTCGAACCAAGCTTTGAGTACCTGAGCATTTTACTGCTCACTCATCACTATTAGCTAGATAAGTGATCCTGGCTGCTGCATTAAGGATTGACTGAAGAGGGGAGAGGCTTGTCCGGGGGAGTATTATAATAGTCAAGGCGGGAGTTAATCGGGGCCACAGTTTGGGTTTTTGTGGTTTGCAAGGTGAGAAAGGGGCGAATTCTAGAGATGTTCTTTAGGTGCAAGTGCAAAAGAGTGGGAGATTGTATATATGAGGTGAACAAAAGATCAGAGTCAAACATAACACCCAGACAGTGAGCCTGTTGCCTAGGCGTTATCGTGGTGCTGCACTCTGAGAGGGAGATGTCAAATTTAGGGAGGTAAGTGGAAGGCGGGAGCAGAAGATGTTCAGTTTTGGAAAGGTTGAGTTTCAGATTGAGAGTGGACATGATATTGGAAACTGCGGTTAGACAGTCATTCGTGTTCTTTATTAGAGCGGGAGTAAGACAGGGGAAGAACTGTATAGTTGTGTGTCATCAGCATAAAGATGTTATTGAAAGCCATATTTGCTGATTGTCTGTCCACTCAGTGCCATGTAGACAGAGAAGACAAAAGGTCCAGGGACTGAACCCTGAGGGACCCCAATAGTGAGAGGAAGAGGGGAGGAAGTGGAGCCAGCAAATGATACACTGAAAGAGCGGTCAGAAAGATAGTAAGAGCACCAGGAGAGAGCCGTGTCCTTGATGCTGATGGAGTGCAGCATGGTGGCCAACAGTGTCAAAGTCTGCAGAGAGATCAAGAAGTATAAGTAGAGAGAGAGTCACCATTACGTTTTTCTGTTAGAAGCTCACTGGTCATTTTGGGGAGGGCAGTTTCAGTAGAGTGTAGGGGGCGGAAACCAGACTGTAATGGGCCTAGAAGAGAGTGAATGGAGAGGTAATGGGTGAATCGGGAGTAGATCATGCACTCCAGAAGTTTAGAGATGAAGGGAAGATTGGAGACTGGCCTGTAGCTGTTTGTGCTGGATGGATCGAGAGAAGTTTTCTTTAATAATTGAGTGTTTGAAGGCGGAGGGGAAGATGCCAGAAGAGAGGGAGAGATTGAAGATTTTGGTTAGGACCACCGGAGAGAGAGACTGGAGTTGGTGTGAGAGGATGGGGTCAGCAGTGCATGTGGTGGGACAAGAGGAAGAGAGGAGCCTGGAGACTTCTTCTGTGACTGGGTTGAATTTGGAGAGTGAGCCGGAGGAAATGTGGTGAGAGGTAGGGGTAACCGATTTGAGTTTGAGAGTTGATTTCCTGACGGATGTTTTCTATTTTCTTAGTGCAGTAAGAAGCCCGATCATCTGCACAGAGGTCAGTGATAGGGGCCTGTACTTTGGGACTGAGGAGAGAGTGAAAGATGTCAAAGAGTTTCTTTGGGTTGTTGGATAGTGAGGAAACCAGGGTTGTCTGTTTGGCAAGGTGGAAGTCAGTAAGTTCTCAGCATAAATTTATAGTGAATTAAGTTTTCTGGTGTGCGGGGATTTCCTCTATACACGATCAGCAATCCTAGAGCATTGCTGGAGGAATCAAGTTTGTGATGTGAGCCAGGGCTGTTTAATACTGTATTTGGAGGTTTTGAGAGTGATGGGCGCTACTTGGTCCAGGGCGCTTCTGAGAGTGTCATTGTAGTGATTCACTGCCAGATCTGGACAGGAGAAGGAGGAGATTGGGGACACTGATGAGATGAGAGAGTCTGTGAGTGAATGAGGGTTAATGGCCTGTAGATTTCTGAATGTGTGATGGTAGGAGTGTGCTGGAGTGGGCGAGGATTTGTGAGTGTGATGGAAATAATGTTAGGATCAGAGAGAGGAAGAGATAAGTTATCTATGGAGGAGATTGAACAGAGCCAGACAAAGGTCAGGTCAAGGGTGTTACCATCCTTGTGTGTCTCAGAGGTTGAGAGCTGTGAGAAGCCAAGAGAGGTGGTTAGAGATAGAAGCTGGGATGCAGATGGGGAGTTTGGGCTGTTTATGGGGATGTTGAAGTGTCCCAGAATAAGGGTTGGCAATTCTGAGGACATGAAGTGTGGCAGCTATGCAGAGAAGTGGTCGATGAGCTGGATGGGTGAACCTGGGGCGAGGTATTTCACTGCTACAATGAGGGGTTGGGGGTGGAAGATCCTAAAGGAGTGAACCTCAAAAAAAGGAAATGAGAGTGATGGAGCTGGGGGGATGACCTGGAAAGTACATTGTGAGGAAAGGAGTAAGCCAACTCCACCACTATGTCTGTTCCAAGGTCTGAGGGAATGGGAGAAATGTATGCTTCTGTGAGAAACAGCAGCAAGAGAAACTGTGTCTGGGTCCTGGATCTAGGTTTCAGTGAGGGCCAGCAGGTTAAGAGAATTAGTGAGAAAGTAGTTGTGGATGGAGGGAAGTTTGTTGCATACAGATCGTTGGCTCCAGAGAGCGCAGTTAAAAGAGGGATATGAAGGTGTGCAGGTAATTTTGATAAGGTTAGCATGATTTCTATGTGTGGTGGGAGAGGGGTAGAAGTTGGTGGAGGGTGGATCAGGATTTGGAGAGATATCACCTGACAGGAGCAGCAGTAAAAAGAGAAACAGCAAATATTTTTTGTAATAGTGACATTGTTTATGATGCAATACTCTGGAATATGATGGTCTGAAATTATTCAATATGTTGAAGAAAGTATAGGAGCTCAATAAATTAGAGAGAAGCAGAGAGGGGCTTATGTGGATGAGGGGTGATGGAGGGGGGATGGGGCGGTGGAAGTGAATGGCAAAGGCACATTGGAAGATAGGCATTGAAATAAAGGACATCTTTTAAAAGGGTTACCTGACTCCTGCCATGAAGTAGAATAGAGAAAAAAGAAACATAATCATCCAGCTAATCTATAGCCATCTCTTGGCCAATAAAATTGTCAATCTGCATCATGTGAGCGCTATAACAATTGGAAGAATATGAAATGAAGTTCATCCATGCATTTAAAAGCCAAGGTGTGGATGTCTAGGTAAAATATTGGAGTCAACAAGTCGGCTCATCACAAGGCCTGTCAATTCTAGCACAACAAACACGGCAGTCGAGGTGGCTCGTATGCTTTGTAAAAATGAGATCCCAGACATCTATGCAACACATGCCTGGAATAGTAGCCAGAAAAAAGGTGAAGAAACCTCAACTTCAATATAGTCATAAGGAATAAAAAATTGGGCAGTAGAAGATTGGAAACGGGTCATTTGGAGCAATAGTATGAAAGCCAATAGACTAGGCTATGATGGGGGTAAATGTGTCAGGAAGAATCAAGGGAAAAAGGGGCTAACGGATAGAGAAATTGAAGGAACTGTCAAGTTCAGTGGAGGAAGTCTGATGATATGGAGTTATTTCACAAACAAAGATGTTTAATTCTTGACCAGGATCGATGGTGGTCCCAATACTGAGCTATATGTCAGTATCCTACAAGACGAGATACTTCATTATACTTGAGTACTTTGGATATGAAAAGAATGACACAGTGATCCAGAAAGCCAATGACCCAAAGCAAGATTGGCAAAGGAATGGTTAAATAACAATGAAATAAAGGACCTATGGTGACGTAATGAGGAGGGAGGGCAGGATCAGCACATGACAGCACAAAGCCCCTCCCTCTTCATTTTGTCACCACAGGTCCTACAGCCACTGCACTATAAAAATACAGTATATGAAAGCACCAGCAATCCAGTAGTGAACTATAATTCCCAGCATCCATAGGATCTGCAGGACATACTGAGAGTTATAGTTCTCAAATGGTATCTTATACCAGCACTCCAGTGTTTTTTTTCAGCGCTGGAGTGGTATTTCAAATATAAGCCCCATGCTCCATTTTTATACTCACTTTTCAGCGTCTTCATATGGTACTTTAGCAACACCACTCCAGTCCCGCAGCACCATTTTTGGCCCATTATTTCAATCTAAATAACATAATTTAATATATAATAACACAACATATACCGTAATAGTATAATTTATGATAATAAATATTTCATCATTTTTTGTTTCAAATTTTTTTCCCCCCTATTTTCCACCTCTAAAATCTGGGTGCGTTTTAAGGTCTGGTGCATCTTATAGTCCAAAAAATATGGTAGACAGACATATACATTGATAAATAGATTAATAGATAGATACAAAGTAGCAAATCAATTTGCAGTATCCTCATTTAGGGACCACAATAATGGTCTGTTTAGGATAGCCATGTGAACTACCTCTTACCTGGAATATCTTTTGAATTGTAGGGCCATCACATTGTCGTCATTGTGATGAGATATATACATGATATCACATTCGCCTTACTAATTAGAAAAAGCACAAGGGACCCCGGCAGGGAGGAGGAGATTCACAGGACTCTCGTCAATCCATTATGGACCTATGACTTGCCTGTTCGACCAGGGTTCTGCAAATCATTTGTCTCATCTCTAATATTTAGTATAACTAGAAAAAAGTACTCTGCAGCACTCAGTTACTACCAATGATGTACAAATGCTGACAAGCTATATATATATGGGAAAAAAATTAAAAACTTACGTTTTTTTCAAAAAACTCAAAATTCTTATATTTTTTTTTATAAAATCTGAAGTTCTTAGTACACACATTGGCCAATGTCTGCTTGCTCATCGACTGCGACAAAGTGACTTCAGGTCCGATGAGTCCTAACGCTGATACCCAAGTCCTCCTTGTCCACCCTACCCCACTACTAAGTGGGCGGACACCATCTAGACCCTAGATCACCTGTAGGCAATGAGGGTGCACATTGCAGCAAGGAGCCAGCAACTCCATAAGATACAAAACAGTTCTGTTTAATATTTAGGATATATAGATGCATAAATATTAGATATATATTATGTGTAAGATGACTACATCTTCATTCTTCTAGCTAAATACTTTGACCACAGAACACAGAATTAACAGTACTTTGTTAAAAGGTATTAGTTACAGCATTTATACATAATGCTCCACTGAAGCGCTTCATCTCTTCTAGCTGCACATTTTATTACTATATATTAAGTCAGCAGCTTCCAGCGCTTGGTAAAAAAAAAAAAGGATTACTGTAAATTCACTCTATAAAGATGCAAAGTAATACAAGAAATGGGAATATCCTAAGCACCAACATATTAGCAAGCCTAGAAAGGGAGCTAAAATGTGAAGATTGGATTTGACAATTTATAGCAATGTTCCCAACATATTCTCTCGATAAATATCACATATAGCAGCTTATGCTGTGAACCGCCTCCTGACTTCATCACCTCTTGACATTGCATTGTATCACCATGACACTACTGTGCCATGCTACCGTCTTCCTCTGGCTATATGGTGAGGTTATTTTTTCTTACTATAAATAGTGATTTCGAGTTATGTGATTTTATGGCTATGCATAAAAATAATATATATAGTGAGGTAGCGCTATTGAGCGTGTTGAGGAGTATTCACTTTGTCGTACAATTAAAGCACACATGCAACGCTTTTCTATAAAAGATACTTCCAGCCGGTTTATTCAGTAATCATAAACCTCTTATAAAATAGTCCATCTCAGTGCCTCGGCAGGAATGTTACATACATAACAGTCTAGAACCTTTCAATAGCAGCTATGCCCACTTGGCTTCCGATACATCCCTCAGCAAGGTAATAATATCAATGTCCATATCAAACACAATCTTTTACCTTTGCGGGGTCTAGCTGCTTCCCTCAGCTCTGTTCCATCAGAGCTTGCAGTATTAAGGCTCTGTACACCTGGTCTCCAGTCCTCGTGCCTTCCAGGACTAACGGAGTCCCAGGCACAGAGCCAAGGTCTCTTGACTCTGTGTGTTTCAAACACCCCGCTCCAGCTCCACTTTCCAGCATACACAAAGTGCCACATGGAACAAACAGGAAACATGGTATAAAGGACCTGTCTGACATCAGAGACCATGTGATCATGAAAGAGTTACACTATATCACATGTGACACACCGATGTTGGGAACTATGATGGTCAGTGCCGCCCATCACTTCCTGACCATGCTGTACATCATAAAAGTCGGTGGAACAAAAAGTGCCAGCAAGCCATCCTGGATTTAGATCGCAGCAGACTCCTGTCTGTGCAATACACTGGTTATATACATTGCCAATATACCTCACAATACATATATATATATTTATATACAATCGGAAAAAGCAGCACCAAGTAGATATCAAGTGAACCTTTATTGCCAATGGCAACTTACCTGAGAAAGCCTAAAATGTTTTGGAAGAATGTTCTCTGGTCAGATGAGACAAAAGTAGAGCTTTTTGGGCAAAGGCATCAACATAGAGTTTACAGGAGAAAAAAAGAGGCATTCAAAGAAAAGAACACGGTCCCTACAGTCAAACATGGCGGAGGTTCCCTAATGGTTTGAGGTTGCTTTGCTGCCTCTGGCACTGGACTGCTTGACCGTGTGCAAGGCATTATGAAGTCTGAAGACTACCAACAAATTTTGCAGCATAATGTAGGGCCAGTGTGAGAAGGCTGGGTCTCCCTCAGAGGTCATGGGTCTTCCAGCAGGACAATGACCCAAAGCACACTTCAAAAAGCACTAGAAAATGGTTTGAGAGAAAGCACTGCAGACTTCTAAGGTGGCCAGTAATGAGTCCAGACCTGAATCCCATAGATCACCTGTGGAGAGATCTAAAAATGGCAATTTGGAGAATGTACCCTTCAAATATCAGGGACCTGGAGCAGTTTGCCAAAGAAGAATGGTCTAAAATTCCAGCAGAGCATTGTAAGAAACTCATTGATGGTTACCGGAAGCGGTTGATCGCAGTTATTTTGGCTAAAGGTTGTGCAACCAAGTATTAGGCTGAGGGTCCCAATACGTTTGTCTGGCCCATTTTTGGAGTTTTGTGTGAAATGATCAATATTTTGCTTTTTGCTTCAATCTCTTTTGTGTTTTTTCATTGAAGACAACTTAAATGAAGATAATAATACCAAAGAATTTGTGATTGCAATCATTTTCAGGAAGACACTGAGT
Organism: Allobates femoralis; assembly: GCA_033576535.1. Classification (NCBI taxonomy): domain Eukaryota; kingdom Metazoa; phylum Chordata; class Amphibia; order Anura; family Aromobatidae; genus Allobates; species Allobates femoralis. Next base: position 99,869,086 of record JARQOC010000003.1, on the reverse strand, counting down.
ATTATCTGACAGAATTGCAGGGTTGTCAATACTTTTGGCCACAACTGTATGTATGATTATAAAATCACTGTAGGTACTGTAAATTTCACTGTTAATGATTTTAATTGATTTTTTCACAATTTTGTATAAAAGACATACACTTGATTCAGTGCACTGTGCTTGACAAAGACTATCACCAGTCAAAACGTTGCACCACTGAAGAAGGTCCTAGGACCGAAACGTCCGTCACAAATATGCCTGAAGGCCATCAAAGGCTATTTTGCATCGGAATTGAAGTGCTGCAGTCTTCATTACTGGTCTATATATATAGCTTCTTCTTATTTGAATGTGCATATTTTCAGACTGTTGGTAGCAAAACCACCAAGAAACATAATGTACTGTATATGGAGTCGTAGAGTAAAGAAACGCATGTGAAATAGCAAGCAGAATTAGACTTTAGATTCATCAAAATACCCCAAAATACCCCACTTTTTACTCTGCCACTGGCTATAAACACTCGCGACATTCACTGAAGCAGCTTCATGAGGCTGTCATATTGAATGACACACCTTGTCAAAGATTCATTTGAGTAATCACATATTTCCCTCTTTAAACAGAGGCTGGACAGACATCTGTCTGGGATGATTTAGTGAATCCTGCTTTGAGCAGGGGTTGGACCAGATGACCCAGGAGGTACCCTCCAACTCTACCGTTCTATGATTCTATAAGTTACTGCCTTCAGAAAGAGTTTGTGACCATCAGCCGCTTGCTTTTGGGACTTGAATCTACATAGCATTTCTTGTAATTTCCTTTTTCATATATATATTTGAAAAAAGAACACATTTTATTAATGAATATTTGTTTTATTAGGATAATTTAGCAACCACACACCTAAAGAGAATGCTGCAGGCTGTTGCTGCATTTTTATTTTTGGATATATAATAATACTAGCTGTACTACCCGGGTTAATAAATAACTGCTGTTAGCTATAACAAAATAGAATTTGAATATGTCATATTAATGACCTGTAGGAAAATAGAAGCTGAGCTGTGATTGGTTGCTATAGGCAGCCTAATAAATCTCCAGCCAACAGTAAACCCTCCCCCCGGCCGGGCAGTATATATTACCTCACACATGCACATAAAAGACAGCAGCTCATGTGACTGACATCTGCCTTAATTCCATATATGGCACATATGTTGCACATTGGCTGTTTTTAATCAGATGTTTATTTTTGGAAATTATAGATACCAGACGTATGAGGCGAGTTGTGTGAGGCAATTTGTGCACATCTGTGTCTGTCTGTGTGGTGTGTGTGTCCCTGGGGTGTGTGTGTCCCTGGGGTGTGTGTGTGTCCCTGGGGTGTGTGTGTGTCTCTCTGGGGGGGTCCCTGTGGTGTATGTCCTTTTTGGGGGGAGGGGTGTCCCTGTGGTGTGTGTCCATGTGGGAGGAGGGGTGTCTCTGTGGTGTGTGTCCATCCCTATGGGGTCTATGTGTCCTGTGGGGTGTGTATGTGTGTATGTCTCTGTGGTGTGTGTGTCCCTGTGGGGTGAGTGCATGTGTCCCTATGGGGTGTGCATGTGTGTGTGTCCCTGTGGGGGGGTGTCTGTGTGGTGTATGTCTCTGTGTTGTGTGTGTCTCTTTGTGGTGTGTGTGTTTGTGTTCGGGTGCGTGGTGAGTATCCAATGTTGGGGCTTCACCTTAGCTGTTACTCTTTGTGTGCATGTGGTGTGTATACATGTCCCCGTGCGTGGTGAATATTCCATGTCAGGGCCCCACCTTAGTGACTATATGCTGGTATATGCTGTTAGTCTTTGATGCTGTTATTAAGCTCCTCTCATTCACAACTGTCAACTGGTAACTGTCACTTTCTCCCCATTATGTAGATAGGGCCAAAATTGTTTGGTGAATGGGAACGCGCGGGGTTAAAATTTCACCACACAACATAGCCTATGACGCTCTCAAGATCCAGACATGTGACTGTGCAAAATTTTGTGGCTGTAGTTGTGACGGTGTAGATGCCAATCCCAGACATACACACACACACACATACACACATTCAGCTTTATATATTACATATGGTACATTTGTTTCTCTTGTAGTTTTGCTGCTTATTAATCAGATATATATTTTTGAAGGATAATACCAGACTTGTGTGTGTTTTAGGGTGATTATGTGGCGAGGTTGGTGTATGTTTGGTGAAATGTGTGCTAAGGGTGGTATATGTGTTCAAGCACGTGGTAGTGTGTGGTGCATTTTGTGTGTGTTTTCATATCCCCGTGTGTGGTGAGTATCCTATGTCGGGGCCCCACCTTAGCAACTGTACGTTATATACTCTTTGGCGCCATCGCTCTCATTCTTTAAGTCCCCCTTGTTCACATCTGGCAGCTGTCAATCAAAACACTTTTCCTTTCCCTTTTTCCCCATTATCTAGATAAGGGCAAAATCTTTGGTAAATTGGAACGCGCAGGGTTAAAATTTCGCCTCACAACATAGCCTATGATGCTGTCGGGGTCCAGACGTGTGACTGTGCAAACTTTTGTGGCTGTAGTTGCGACGGTGTAGATGCCAATCCCGGACATACACACATACACACATTGCGCTTTATATATTAGACTAGCTGTACTACCCGGCTACGGCCAGGTTAATAAATAACTGCTGTTAGCTATAACAAAATAGAATTTGAATATGTCATATTAATGACCTGTAGGAAAATAGAAGCTGAGCTGTGATTGGTTGCTATAGGCAGCCTAATAAATCTCCAGCCAACAGTAAACCCTCCCCCCGGCCGGGCAGTATATATTACCTCACACATGCACATAAAAGACAGCAGCTCATGTGACTGACATCTGCCTTAATTCCATATATGGCACATATGTTGCACATTGGCTGTTTTTAATCAGATGTTTATTTTTGGAAATTATAGATACCAGACGTATGAGGCGAGTTGTGTGAGGCAATTTGTGCACATCTGTGTCTGTCTGTGTGGTGTGTGTGTCCCTGGGGTGTGTGTGTCCCTGGGGTGTGTGTGTGTCCCTGGGGTGTGTGTGTGTCTCTCTGGGGGGGTCCCTGTGGTGTATGTCCTTTTTGGGGGGAGGGGTGTCCCTGTGGTGTGTGTCCATGTGGGAGGAGGGGTGTCTCTGTGGTGTGTGTCCATCCCTATGGGGTCTATGTGTCCTGTGGGGTGTGTATGTGTGTATGTCTCTGTGGTGTGTGTGTCCCTGTGGGGTGAGTGCATGTGTCCCTATGGGGTGTGCATGTGTGTGTGTCCCTGTGGGGGGGTGTCTGTGTGGTGTATGTCTCTGTGTTGTGTGTGTCTCTTTGTGGTGTGTGTGTTTGTGTTCGGGTGCGTGGTGAGTATCCAATGTTGGGGCTTCACCTTAGCTGTTACTCTTTGTGTGCATGTGGTGTGTATACATGTCCCCGTGCGTGGTGAATATTCCATGTCAGGGCCCCACCTTAGTGACTATATGCTGGTATATGCTGTTAGTCTTTGATGCTGTTATTAAGCTCCTCTCATTCACAACTGTCAACTGGTAACTGTCACTTTCTCCCCATTATGTAGATAGGGCCAAAATTGTTTGGTGAATGGGAACGCGCGGGGTTAAAATTTCACCACACAACATAGCCTATGACGCTCTCAAGATCCAGACATGTGACTGTGCAAAATTTTGTGGCTGTAGTTGTGACGGTGTAGATGCCAATCCCAGACATACACACACACACACATACACACATTCAGCTTTATATATTACATATGGTACATTTGTTTCTCTTGTAGTTTTGCTGCTTATTAATCAGATATATATTTTTGAAGGATAATACCAGACTTGTGTGTGTTTTAGGGTGATTATGTGGCGAGGTTGGTGTATGTTTGGTGAAATGTGTGCTAAGGGTGGTATATGTGTTCAAGCACGTGGTAGTGTGTGGTGCATTTTGTGTGTGTTTTCATATCCCCGTGTGTGGTGAGTATCCTATGTCGGGGCCCCACCTTAGCAACTGTACGTTATATACTCTTTGGCGCCATCGCTCTCATTCTTTAAGTCCCCCTTGTTCACATCTGGCAGCTGTCAATCAAAACACTTTTCCTTTCCCTTTTTCCCCATTATCTAGATAAGGGCAAAATCTTTGGTAAATTGGAACGCGCAGGGTTAAAATTTCGCCTCACAACATAGCCTATGATGCTGTCGGGGTCCAGACGTGTGACTGTGCAAACTTTTGTGGCTGTAGTTGCGACGGTGTAGATGCCAATCCCGGACATACACACATACACACATTGCGCTTTATATATTAGACTAGCTGTACTACCCGGCTACGGCCAGGTTAATAAATAACTGCTGTTAGCTATAACAAAATAGAATTTGAATATGTCATATTAATGACCTGTAGGAAAATAGAAGCTGAGCTGTGATTGGTTGCTATAGGCAGCCTGATAAATCTCCAGCCAACAGTAAACCCTCCCTCCGGCCGGGCAGTATATGTTACCTCACACATACACATAATAGACAGCTCATGCGACTGACATCTGCCTTAATTCCCTATATGGCACATGTGTTGCATATTGGCTGTTTTTAATCAGATGTTTATTTTTGGAAATTAAAGATAGCACATATATGAGGCGAGTTGTGTGAGGCAATTTGTGCACATCTGTGTCTGTTTGTGTGGTGTGTGTGTCCCTGGGGTGTGTGTGTCCCTGTGGTGTGAGTGCATGTGTCCCTATAGAGTGGTATGTGTGTGTGTCCCTGTGAAGGGGGGTGTCTGTTTGGTGTGTGTGTGTCTCTGTGTTGTGTGTGTCTCTTTGTGGTGTGTGTGTGTTTCCCTGTGGGGTGAGTGCATGTGTCGCTATAGGGTGTGTGTGTGTCCTCGTGGAGGATGTGTGTGTGTGTCTCTGTGTTGTGTTTGTCTCTTTGTGGTGTGTGTGTGTGTGTTCTGGTGCGTGGTGAGTATCCAATGTTGGGGCTGCACCTTAGCGACTATACACTTGCTGTAACTCTTTGTGTGCGTGTGGTGTGTATACATGTCCCCGTGCATGGTGAATATCCCATGTCAGGGCCCCACCTTAGTGACTATATGCTGGTATATGCTGTTAGTCTTTGGCGCTGTCATTAAGTCCCTCTCATTCACAACTGTCAACTGGTAACTGTCACTTTTTCACCATTATATAGATAGGGGCAAAATTGTTTGGTGAACTGGAACGCGCGGGGTTAAAATTTCGCCTTATAACATAGCCTATGATGCTCTCGGGGTCCAGACGTGTGACTGTGCAAAATTTTGTGGCTGTAGTTGCGACGGTGTAGATGCCAATTCCGGACATACACACACACACATACACACATTCAGCTTTATATATTAGATTTATTCACGTAAGCCCCTTTCACATAAGCGTCTTTGCTGATTTGTGGCAGATTCAGCAGATTTACCGCATCTGCTGCTTAACGTACGACTTGCGGCAAGAATGCGACATGCCCCCATTTATTCTCTATGGGACTTGAGGGAGCTGCGGCAAATGCATTTTTTGCTGCGATCCGACAAATCCAGCATTTGCGGCAGGTCAAAAAAAGTCAGCTAGCAGTGTTTTTTTTTCTTGCGACGCAAGTGCCGGATTTTCCAGATCCGGCAAATCACACTTAACGCACCTTACCGTAAACCCCATAGAAAATGAATGGGGCTTGCCGCAAGTGTGCCGCAAGTGCAACCATTACGTGGCAGATGCAGCAGATGCGGTAAATCTGCCGGATCTGACGCAATTCAGCAAAAACGCTGATGTGAAAGGGGCCTTATATAGCGCTATTAATTCAATAGTGCTTTACATACCTTTGTGCAACACTGTCCCTATTGGGGCTCAAAATCTAAAAATTCCATCAGTATGCCTTAAGAGTGTAGTGTGGGAGGAAATGGAAAAACCCAGAGGAAACCTATCCAAAATAAGGGAGAACATACAAACTTCGTGCAGATGTTGTCCTTGATGGAAGTTACACCCAAGACCCCACCACTGCAAGGTGGCAATGCTAACAACTGAGCCACATATGAATCTATGTGTAGTTCCAAGCAATGCTGCTTTTTTGGTGTATTTTTATTCAAGAATGGGGTAATTTAATACATAAAAATAAATTAATAAAATACAAAAAAAAGGTTAAGGTCTTGTAGTAATTTTACTGGTCCAATTTAAAGGGAATGTGTCACCAAATTTTTGCTACCCCATTTGGGAGCACCATAATGTATAGTAAAGACCTAGATTCTATCGGTTTATGACTTATTGTGCTGCTTTTTGTAATTTTGATAAAATGACTTCTATATTTGCTTAGTACAGCAGGTTTACTATTTCTTTAGTGATAGTTTCCTGATGATAAAACAGTGATATGATCAAAACTAATGCAAGCAAAAAGACTTCTTCAATCAAGGTCTTTTCCCCTACATTATACTGCTCTAAAATTAGGTAGCTGAAACCTGGTTACATATTCTCTTTAACAATTGTATGTGCCACAACAATACTGCTGGTTGTTGCTGCAATCGTCTTCTTGTCCGTGTTCCTATCTGACAACATAGCTATTTAGGGTTGAATAATTTATGATAAGGGAGAAAAAGTTAAACCAAAAGGTTAGTGATGAGCTAATACCTAAGTGTTCAAATTTTTTTCGTTTCACCGAATTGGGGTGTAGTTGACGAATTGTTCGTCGAATATTTGTCGAACACTGTCGAATGCCATTGGAATCAATGGCAGGCTACAGCAAACAAATAGAAAACACCTTCACAGGTGTCCAAAAGCTGCCAAACTACTCAGAATAGACAGCAAACACCAGCAAAAGTGCCAACAATCTATCCACAGTACAAATAGTCTCATGGCGTAGCATGGGTGCAAGAGACACAATCTATGCCAGCCTGCACACTCTTCCAGCACTGCAAAATAGAAGGTGGTTAACATTCACCTAAAATTTCAGATGTGAGTGAAACTGACTTTGGCGTAGTAAAAGGAGGATGCCACTGATGCACCCCCAGGCTATGGGGTACTCGGGAACCGGGCCGGTGCTGTCTCTCTTGGATCACAGTAGTTGTGACCTGGTCCTGTGGCCTGGGATCAGTCAAAAAAGGGTTATTTAAAGGGGATTTGTCGTGACGCCAAGTGGGGGTATGTGGTCAATAGAACCACCGATGCAGTATTCCTGCTGGGGACGGTGACTTAGGGCAGCGTGGATGGTAAGCCCTCCTTGGGTAGGGCTGAGGGTCCCTAGGGCAGGAGTGGTAGTATTGGATGGAGCTTTGTAAGGGATCGTGATTCACACAGTCACTTACTTTGCTACAGCTCTCCACGGTGCTGGTAGTCAGCGGCTCTGCAGGTATAAGGTTCCGTTATAGAGCACGGGGCAACAGGCGCAATCAATAGGCAGATTCACTGATATGCGTTTTCTCAGTCTCTTTACTGGAGTTAAGGCAGATGTTACAAACTGTCCACGAAGTCTGAAGAGAAGTTTGAGGTAATTCTCGCCCGGCTGGGTCGTGTTGGCTTCCTCACTGTGCTTGCAGTTGCTTAAGCTAGGCTGCCGGCCCTGTCTTTGTCTGCGGCTACCAGTAGAACAGGCAACTGGAGTCCTTCGCTTCTCTACCCCACCCTGGGAAGTCATTGTTACTGGATTCTATACGTTGCTGTGTCCCTGGTACCGTGTAGCTGGAGAATCTGGAGTCCCCCACTCTCCGGTGATGACTGTCGGTGTGTGTGAACCTGCACAGTCTCGGACTCCGGTGTCCGTTCTTGCGTTGTTCCTCTCGCGGAGGGGAAGCACAGGGTGGTGCAGCCTCCTGGTAGGTTTCATTCTCTTCTGTTTCATGGCACAGGGTCTGGAACAGGACCTGGCCTAGGATTTCAAGGTTAAACATTGCTCTGCAACTATAAGCTTTGTGGAGTATTACAGGAAAAATTCAAGAGGTAGGTCAATGATCTATTTAGGCCTAGTGGGCTGGATAAACTAAAAGCTTATGAAAGCACTCCCATCAATGTTATGCCCTGCCAAACACCAGTGGGACAACTATATGTTTTGTGGAATATTACCAACAAAACTAGCCAGCTGGGTCAGTGACCTGTTTAGGCTTAGTAGGCCGGAAAAACTCAAAGCTCATGCAAGCGCTCCCATCATTGTTATGCTCTGGAAAACACAGGTGGGACAACTATAATTTTCATGGACTATAACAGGAAATAATAGAGAGGTAGGTCAGTGACCTGTTTAGGCCTAGTAGGCCGGATAAACTCAAAGCTCATGCAAGTGCTCCCATCAATGTTATGCCCTGCCACACAAATGTGGGACAACTATAAGTTTCGTGGAGTATTACAGGAAATAATAGAGAGGTAAGTCAGATGTACAGTTTAGGCCTACTGGGCCAGATAAATTGAAAGCTCATGCAAGCACTCCTATCAATGCTATGCCCTGCCACACACAGGTGGGACAACTATACGTTTCAAGGAATATTACCAAAAAAAGCAGTCAGCTAGGTCAGTGACCTGTTTAGGCCTAGTAGGCCGGATAAACTCAAAGCTCATAAAAGTGCTCCCATCTATGTTATACCCTGCCACACACAGGTGGGACAGCTATATGTTTTGTGGAATATTACCGAAAAAAACTAGTCAGGTAGGTCAGTGACCTGTTTAGGCCTAGTAGGCCGGATAAACTGAAGCTTATGAAAGTGCTCCCATCAATGTTATGTTCTGCCAGGCACAGATGGGATTGTGGAGATTCGTGCCCGGATTGCCAGGCTGCGTGGTGAGTATGTGGCAATGACAAACACACACATGCCAATCATCCTACTCCAAACACAACCCAACCATCATGTGGTATTGTGCCATGGCACATAGTGTGACATAAACCACCATGTGCATCTGTCACCAATGTGCCTTTGCATGTTGGTCACACTGCAACATGAAGGTGCAGAATACACTCATATGTGAATCAAAAAAAAGAAATGAGGGCACCACCTAAAGGGGAACTCCTGACCAGGAGGCGACCACGGAAAGGAGACACAGAATTCACCCCAGGTGCCAGTCACAGAGCAAAATCCATATCAAAACGGGAAAAGAAAACGGCACTCACCGGGACTTCGAATAGCGGTGTCCTTTAATGGAGGAGTTGCAGATACAAAGTGCAGGGAGGGGGTACCGGGGTGACGACGGCACCGTTTCGGGCTCTCGCCCATCTACGGGTCATGGTGACCCGTAGAAGGGCAAGAGCCCGAAACGGTGCCGTCGTCACCCCGGTACCCCCTCCCTGCACTTTGTATCTGCAACCCCTCCAATAAAGGACACCGCTATTCGAAGTCCCGGTGAGTGCCGTTTTCTTTTCCCGTTTTGAATATACTCATATGTTTGGTTAATGCTGACGGCTATAGTGGTCCTTGACCTGTGTGTGGCCGAACATAGGTGTGTAATGACAGCAAAGTTGACCACAACATATTAATGCTAATTTGAAGGGCCACATCACACCTGGCAGCACATATGTGCGCACTCTGACACATAGAATTTCACAACACATTTATCACAATCTTGAAAAGTGACTAAAAGCTGACTGCTATGTGTTTTCCCCCATGGTGGCACCACCAGATGCTTACTGTCTGCTCTTGTGTTTGGTGTCAAATTCCATCCCCTGCTAAACACAGGGTGTTTTACATCCCAATTTTGTGCTAACTGGTGTTGTGGTCATGTTCAAAAACAGACTGGCCCCTAACCATAGTGTCGCTCAAGACCCAAACCTTTCAGCCTAGTCTTCATGCCCTAATAACATTGATATACACACAGTACGTTGTTGCCCTATGTTGTGTTCCTTTTGTAAAATCTGTGTGTTGTATATTTTGATATTACAGATGAGGAGGATTCTCCGTCAGAGGAGGTCCGACGGTCCCCTAGACCACCTGGGACCCCCCTCACCTGCCCTGGAGGGACACGGAAGTCCCGTACCCCCTGTGACCCCCCCCTTACCTGCCCTGGAGGGACAAGGAAGTCCTGCACCCCCCGGGACCCCCCCTCAACTGCCCTGGAGGGACAAGGAAGTCCTGCACCCCCCGGGACCCCCCCCTCACCTGCACTCGAGGGACAAGGGAGTCCAGTACCACCCGAGACCTTACCCTCACCTGCCCTGTAGGGACCAGGAAGCCCGCTCCTCTTGATCCCTCACCCCAGCCCCGGATCAACCCCCCAAGCATCTCCAGCTCCTGGGCCCCACACAGTCACATGGAGCTTGCTGGGCTTGTATTTGGTGGTAAGTGTTGGCAATGGGCTCCAACCTCTGCAATATACATGTTGGTGTGTGTCCCTGACATCAGTATGTGATTCATGATGTTGTTTTTTTTCCTTTCTTTGTCAAGGTGCAAGAGCTCGTGCTGCTGGATAGGCTGTGAGCGCCTCGCCATCGCCGGAAGATGGAATCCGGGATGGTGATATCCCACGTAAGTGAAATTCTGACCAATGATGTCAAACACACACCCACCCACACATACACATGTCACTCACTAATGTCCTTATTTCCCATACAGGTGTACCAACTATTGAGGCGCTGCTGCATGCTCACCGTGAGGCACAGCAGCACCTGGAGCGTGCACACAGAGAAGGGCAGCACCATTTTGCCCGCTTGGGTGCCATGATCCAGGCCCTCCAGGCAGCCTAATCCGCCATCGCCCCTACTCCACCATATCCCCACAATAATGTGGCCAATGGCCATTTGTTCTCATTGTCCATGTTGGACCTTTGGTTTGTTCCCTGTTGCCATGTTGGCACCTTTGTTTTTTAGGCCCCGTTGGCCTCTTTTCTTATAGTATCCCACATTGGGACAGTGGGTAGTATGGTTTACCTACTACTAATCTGAAAATTAGCAATGTTTCAACAAATTAAAAAAATAATAATAAATGTTCGTGAAAACAAAAATACTGTGTGATCCCTTGTCTCAGCACACACAGGGACACCTTTGGGAGGTCTAATTTTTAAACACAACACATGGCTAAGGACTTGGCAAAGGTGTGCAGTGTGACATGAAAAAGACCTGACCATATTGTACCATTTGAACACGGAAGAAGCCCTATTTTACATCACTGTCTCCAAGATCACACCCACATTAACAAACACACAGACACAAACATACCCGCCAATGTCAGCCAGAGAAGACTCGTAATCTCTCAAAACTCACACATGTCACCTAGGGATAGGCTCCTGTCTGCTAAAGTGACACAACTATGTTATTATGGACATGAGTCCTCTTATTCTGCAACACAAACATCACCATTACACCCACAACACACTACACACACAAGCATACTGCTTGATCTGAAACATATGTTGACGTAGGTATGGGAAATCACAGTGTGGTTTATCACCACAAATTAAAAATACAAACACACTTTGTTTTCGCAAACAAAGAAAAACAACTGTCCAGTACGCCACGTACTGCATTGCCTAGTAGCGTCTTGCTTCTTCATCCTCTGCTGGATCAGACAATGGCTCCTACCCCTCATCCCCATAGTCCCACAAATTGGGGACCCTTCTGTGCTGGAGTCTTCTTGGGAGACATTGAGGATCCTGATTTTGGTGAGCTCTAGCCATGTGTTGTGGGGGAGCAGGGGGCAGTGGGGTGGTTTTCTTGGGCATGGCGAGGTAACCACCCCATCTCAGTGACCCATCCATGCCCGCTTCCAGTACCCGAATGATGGCCCTCTCGGTGATGGCACATTGTTCTGGCTCCATACAGCACACCAACTCACTGGCCATGTGCCTGATTGAAGTGGCGGGGGTCCTCTCTCTGTCCAATAGGACTCATTTTGCCCAGGTACCCAGCTAAGTGTTGGGTGAGGCAGGTTTGTGTCGCCGTTGTATGCCTGAGCTGGACCCTGGGCATGCCCCCCCACCACTGGTCAGGCACCTGCTCCCCCAAAGATGTTGATGGTGGAGCCTGGCCAGCGGGTGGGTCCTCTGCACTGGAGCCAGACTCACGAGGGGCCTTAAAGCCAAACAAAAAAAGTCAACAACAGTAGCAATGTACTGACATCAATTACCACAACCAACCACCCAGCACCAGATGGTGCATAATTTGAGCATGCCAAACACCAAAAACATCAGAAGCTGGGTTGGAAGCAGACAAGAAGAAAGAAGTAGACTAGTGCTCTGTACTCACCTGAGGATCCAAATTGATATGCCAAGTGCCCTAACATAACACAGCACAATCGGTGCCAACAGTCACAAGCCAACACACAGCAGAACACACAGAAAAATGGTGAAAGTCCAACATGACTGTGCTTTCAACATGTCCACCAACCCACACATTAGTGCAAACACAAAGGTGTGGACATAGGTAGGCAAACAACAATTACGCACCTCCGGTGACGGGGCAGGTTCTTGGCTTGTGGCCGAAGATGGTTGGGCAAGGCGGCTGCTGCACCGTGTTGGGTGAGAAGCCTCCTGGCTGAGGGCGAAGGTGAGGAGGTCATAATACCACAGACGTGGCCTAGGGACCTCCTCAGTTCCAGCCCCGGACCGAGCCATCAGCTACTTTTTGTGTTCTTTTGTGAGCACGGTGCTTGATTTTTTCCACAACCATCGGCACCGTCCAGGTCTTACTTTGGTCGAACCAGTTTGCCAGCTCGACAAGGTGCCCGTAGGCCACAGCCCTCGCCGCCTTGTTCTTATAGTCCGGCGCCGAAACCCGCCAAAGGCATTCCTGGTCCTCGAACATGGCTAGGAGGTCACGCTCAAAATCAGGACTCTCAGCGATCTGGTGTGGCACCCCACTAAGAGTGCGTCACAAAAGGGTACTGTACCCCTGAATGAAGGTGCCATATCCTTTGTTCTGGTAATGAGTAGAAGAATACTGAAGCTCCAACACCACACACATACACCTAGTGATAGGGGACCAATCAGACTCCCGTTGCTAGGGTAACTGGTCCCGGTGGGAGGAGAGCTAGGTTATATAGTGAGTGGGAGAGCAGCAAGGAGTTAGATCAGGAAGTGAGAGCTGAGAAGCCAGAAGGGAGCTGCACTGAGCTGTGCAGCCCAGAAAAGCAAAGTAAATGCAACAGATGTAGCAGAGTTGGAGAAGCTACAGAGAAGCACTGAGAAAGCTAACTGGGAGGGCACCTCAACCTGGTGACTCAGAAGAGAAAGGGGCCAAGAATAGAATGGATAAATGAATATCCTTGCCCAGTCCAAATCTGGAGTACCGGCTCTGAGGTGGTCCAGCAGGCTACATCCCTGAACAACAGAACCCGGAGTGGTCGCAAGCTTTACAGGAGCACGACCCACCAACTAAACATCTACCGCAGCTTATACCAGGAGAACCCACCATTGAAGGCCAGGGCCCGCGGAGTGAATTATGTGCAGCAGAATCCCAACCGGGGGTCTTCAGTGTTCCTACTGGATATAGCAGCGAAGTGAAGGGACAGATAGCAATAGAGAAGGACACAAGAGGAGTTTCGGAGGGACGCTGCTCACTGCCAGAACCACCCGGTCCACTACCTTTGCCGACACCATCGCATACCTTGTAAAGTTGCCATTTACCGGAGTAAAGAACCCGTGCAGAGTGAGCAGCGTGTCAGTGATTCTTTCCGTGAACTGTGACTAATCTGCCTTGCTCCACAGTGACTGCGCAGCCGTACTACACCATTTATTCCTACTTCCAACACCCCGGGGATCCTGCTACTCCTGTAGGGAGCTACTCCATCTTACTGCCGCCCATCACACCAGAGGTTCCCGCAGCGCCGGTGCCATCACCGGAACCTACAGGTGGAGTCACGAACAAAGACTTTATTTTATTTCTTTATTATTTTTCTTTTCCCCTTTTTACATTGACCACCAGGCCTACAGCCTCAGGCACCGCTAACCGTGACCTACAGACCGCGCCTGAGACCTGAGTCCCCTGGCCTGGGTGAGTCACTGGCAAAAACAAACATAGTGTGTTACCAAAACACATACATGTACATACCAGGTCACACCCTACTCTGTGTGGCCAAGCCATGTCCAGCACTAGCAATGCCAGGTGGTCTGCTACTTAGCTTGTGTCCGCAGAAGTGTGTAAACAGGTGTGAAATGCTGCACATGACAAGGGGCATATGTGTTTAGGGCCTGGGCATGCAAAGTTATTAAGCTGTATCATGGTGAAATGGCACACATGGCATAACACACAACATGTACACACAGGAAGGACCTCAGCACATATTTCTGGAACGATATAGTGCTGTTGGATTACACATTCTCATCTCATTGGTGGCAAGGATCATTATGTGTGACAGGAGACGGAGGGTGTTAACGATGCGTAGGCGTTGTAAACCACACATCTACATGAAGCTCTACATAACCCGCCCATACATCTAGCAAAATATGGCTCGGAAGCCGAAAATAAGATAACATACATGAGAAGCACAATAGCATAACCTCCGACTTACCGTCTGTCCAACAGAGTTTTGGTGATGAAACGCTACTAGAACAAATGCACATTGAAGTAGGAGCATGGGTGGCGGCCCAACTGGCCACATTTAAAACACAACATGACCAATCAGAAAGCAGCACAGGCGCCTAATCAGTAGTTGCACCTGGCAACGCCCAGGTGCCTACGTGAATTATATGACGCAGATGCGCTGTGATTGGATGCTTACCATATAAAAACCGCTAATGAGCGAGCTATCCACGCTTGCTGCCCAGAGTCATTAAGTAAGTACTGATGTTCACACATGATTTGTGATATGGCTGTGTATAGCGTTTGATAAATCTTTGCATTACGGATCGTTCTTGTGAACTGTAGCAGAAGCCCAAGTCCTGCTGTATGTAGTTTGTAATGATGATGTGTTTGCTTGATCTATTGTGTGCCGCCAAATGGATGGATGCCTTTCCTTGCCACAAAACACCCTCCTCATTGACAATCCCTTTTGCCTTCGCCATACAGGATCATGTACCAAGGAGGCCTCTGTGGTTAGTTTAGTGGAACATATGAAATGTGGACACATAGTACTGGCCTTTACCAGACAGAATTGAAGCATTCTGGTGAAAATGACATGTGGAGTGGCCCATGTGGGTTGGGAATGTCTGCCTGTGAAGATTCGGCCTTATCAACACAATAGGGATGTCTGTTGGGCATGATGAATATGCGATTGGCAGCTGCATGGGATGATGATTTGTCATTAGCACATGGCTCTGGTACGTTTAGGCCCCATTCACACACTGCTTTTTTTGTTGCGTATTTTTACGCACAAGCTCAAAAAAAGCCAGGAGTGGAACAATCAAAACCGGGAGTGGCACACTCAGAGGAAAGGTATAATATAAACAAGTGCTCCACTTAGGGTAGGGACACACTTCAGTTCCTGATCAGTTTTCCTGATCAGTTTTCCTGATCAGTGTTCATCAGTTTGTGTGCCAAAACCAGGAGTGACTCCAAAACCCACCACAGCTGTCAATCTTTCAATTATACTTTTTCTCCGCAAGGTTCACTCCAGGTTTTGGCACACAAACTGATAAACACTGATCAGGAAAACTGATGAGGAAAACTGATCAGGAACTGAAGTGTGTCTCTACCCTTATATGTTTAATCACCCACTCCTGGTTTGTGATGAGCTTGTGCTTAAAAATATGCAGCATAAACAGCAGTGTGTGAATGGAGCCTTAGCATGTTCTTGTATTTAATTGGTAACAAGCATCTGTCTGTGTGTTTGAGCTTTGTTTTTTTCCTAGACCTTGTGGTAGTACATATACATTATGGGCAGCTATATCGGGGTATGGTAATGATGTCATAATTTGGCTGATGGAGATGTAGTTGTGGAGGAGGCCCATGGGTGTAGTGATAACAGGTGTTGTTTTGAGGCAGTGTAATCTTGTTTGTGATCGTTCAATGATGCAAAATATCTATGTGGGTGGCCATATGAGCTGAGTCTGCTAGGATTTGGTTAAATGGCTAGATGTGTAGGGAAAGAGGTAGTGGTTAATTTTGATGCCTGATGACGTGTTCTTTTGATGATAGGCTTTTTTGGTTCTTTTTGCAGGGGTTGGTGGTTGGGATCATCATGGACCCTGATGGAGATGTTATCGTGGCTCTTGCCTTGGTGGAAGAGGACTTGTGGCTGAAGGAGAGAGCTGAGAAGTTGCGGGCTCACAGACCACGGCATGTGTGGGTTAGGGATTGGCTTCGGCAACGAGACAACCTGAGTCACATGCGCCTGCTGCATCAGCTGGAGTATAGTAGTCCACATGATTTCAGGAACTATCACCGTATGTCAGAGGACTCTTTCACATTCCTCTTGGAACACATAAGGCCATTGATAGCCCGACAGGACACTTTGATGCGTCGAGCTGTGCCACCTGAGGATTGTTTGGCTGTAACTTTGAGGTTCTTGGCAACAGGTCGTTCGAGGACAGACCTGCAATACACTGCAGCAGTCTCACGGCCACTGTTGAGCCGCTTGATACCCGAGATGTGTGAGGCCATCATGAGTTGTCTGCTGCCATCCTACATGCAGTTACTAACAAACAGCCCCCGCTGAATGGATGGATGTTGCCAGAGGTTTTGACGAGCGATGGCAATTTCAAAACTGCGGAGGTGCATTGGATGGTAAGCACGTGAGGATCACGCAATCCCCCAACACGGGGTCCTTGTATTTTAATTACAAAGGATATTTTAGCATGGTCCTCATGGCCATGGTGGATGCTCACTATGAGTTCCTGTACGTGGACGTTGGCATGAACAGCCGTGTCTCAGATGGGGGTATGTTTGCACGCAGCTCCTTGGCCCAAGACCTCAGGAGAGGTGCTCTAAACTTGCCCTCAAATAATGTGACTACCGGTCATCTCAACTGTGCGTTTGTGAGGGATGAAGCCTTCCCACTTCAGGCTCACCTACTACGGCCATATCCCCAGAGGACGGTTACTTCTGAGCAGCGCATTTTCAATTACTGGCTATCCCGGGCTCGCCGTGTGGTTGAAAATGCATTCAGGATCATGGCCAAAAGATTCTGTGTGTTTCAAATGCCTTTGCATATGAAACTGGAATCTATCAATGTGGTAGTGCTGGCCTGCTGTGTGCTGCATAACTTCCTGCGTCGTGAGGATCGGTCATCATACACGCCAGCAAGTTACGTGGATTCTGTGGACCCCACAGCAGGGGAGCTCCGTCCCGGGGATTGGCGTGCTGCCGACTATGGTGTGGCGCCACTCCAGCCGCTGAGCCAGGGTCTGAGTCAGCAGGATGCCAGGAGCAACAGAGACGCATACTGCTCCTATTTAATGGCCCTGGGGCAGTGGCCTGGCAGCACCAGCAGGTGTAGGGTGGCTGGTGTTGTGAGGCATCAACATGAGGAGGATGGTGGAGTCACCTGGGTAGCTACACCAGGGGGATTTTGGTTGTGTTTTGCTTATTATGGCTGTTGTAACATTAGTTAGTTTTTTTTTTTTTTTTTTTTTTTTGTTCTTTAATGTCAAATGTTTGGGTATGGCCATTATTCATCATCATTTTGTATTTGTGTGATGCTGACACTGATGTTTTTTATGTTTTGTGTGTGTTGTTCAAAATCATTTTTTTGTGCACAAAAAGTCCAACTACAAAACAAAAAAAAAAATACGTGGGGCTCCGCGCAATTTCTATGTCCAGCCAGGTACAGCTAGGCAGTTGGAGGCTGGAATCCACAGCGCAAGGAGGCCCAAGCTTTCTGGGCACCCCCCGCTGTAAATTGCAGCCCGCAGCCACCCCAGAAGATGGCGCGTTCATTGAAGCGCCATCCTCTGGCGCTGAACCCCGCTCTTCCAGTGGCCCTGGTGTGGTGGCTCACTGGGTAATAAAGGGGTTAGGGCCAGCTTTGTATTATCAGCTGGCCCTAAGCCCGAAATTATGGCGGTCACGCAGAGATTAGACATGACCGCCATGAATTTCCAGTAATCAATAGAAAAAAAACACAACACAGAGAAAATTTTTTTATTAAAAATAAAACAAAAAAGACATTAGGGACTCCATCTTTATTTAAAAAATCCTCTTCTGTCCGACGTAGTCCAAAACGCAATCTCAGCTCTGCTACATCCCTGTCTGTGCTTAGACCCGAGCGGTCACGGAAGTTAATTTATTCACTGCTTCTGTCAGTGCTCGGGAATCTCCGGAAAGAGTAGCAGAGACTCGGCGAGCGAGTCTGCGGCCGGCGCCGGCGGACGCAGCGGTAAGTAACCGGCCGGGCCGGTGCACCCCCAACCCTCTCCCCCCTCACCCCCCCCCTCACAAACTCCCCCAAAACCACCCCCCCGTTCAATCTTTATTTTTTTTTTACTATTCTTTAAAAGCAAGTGGCTTTTTGCCGCTGGCTTTAAAAGAATAACATGGGGAATGGCAGGTTTTTCCTCTGCTGCCAGACCCCTTATAGGGTCCGGCAGCAGAGGAATCGCTGCAATACTCGTTCCCCATTCATTAACATTGGGCTCGCTAGACTTGCAACTCTGACGAGTCCTGGATTCAGACTCGTCAGAGTCTAGCGAGTCCGAGTAATTTAGGATTCGCCCATCTCTAGTGGTAATGTCCAGTACACAGGTCCAGCCCTTTGGCCCACACTGTATGCCGTGACTGTGTGTACGTGTTCATTATGATGTGTTTGGTCACAAGGGAACGTGTCCACACACATGGAGAATGCAATGGTGTTTGTGCGGAATGTAGGTACATTTCAGTACACACACGCAAACATGTGTGCACACACATAGTTCAGTTCAGCCATGGCAGCTCTGCCATGGTGTGGACCAATGCAGGCACATATGTGCATAGTGTGGTTTGCATCTTACCGCCATCACCTATAGACGCACACATAGCCATTCTTTAGTGTAATCCACTGTACTGCACAAGACCGCTCCTGTGCGCCTCGAAAGTGTGTTGCAGAAGCCACAATTGACAACACAAGCGTGTATTTGGTACAAACTCCGATAGACAATGGCATCATGTATTAGCCAGCCTTCCAGAGTAGGCTGACCAATCGTAACGCTGTTGCGTTGTCCAATGAGCGTGTATGGGGTGCGGTGAAAACCACTGTGGCACCCCTATCTCCTCACCGCTCTGAACATGAACGCCCACATTACCTTTGAGCTTGCGGCGTGAGAAGCGGCGATGGAATTAGGCAAGATTGGTTCTGCTGTAGGTGAGGTGATTTCCAGTGCGACACATCGCCTTAGGTTCAGGGTGAAATTGCGGCGTGTTAAGCTGCCATCGGCGATCTGAGGCCACACATCGACAGCCAAGATTGCGGCGTGGGACGGTACCTTAAGACTGATGTTATGTATTTCTACTAGGGATCATTTTTATTTGGGAGTGAAAATCTTTCCTCATTGGTCTCTGTGTTTTTTTAGTTGCCAATATTTTTTCATTCTATCCCTCTCATTGCACATTTTTAGGTGCAGTTTTGTAATGGTAATTACACTTTTTGCATGAGGTATTATACCATCAAATTAAAATGTATGGTAATCCAATGGGGAATCGTTTCTGGTAATGGTAATATTTGTATTTTAAAGAAAATTATTCTGCTTCTACTAGTTTCATCTTCATTTTGCTATGGGGGAGTGAAAATTTTTGAGGTTAACAAAGTGTACTAAAATTTAAAGCTCCTGGACTAATTGCGTATGCCCAACTCCTTCCATTACTTCCTCCTTAATTCTGTCATCCAGAGCCACTACTTCAGGGATCCTGGTACTCTGCCATCTCCGGTTAGTGCTGAAGACGTCTTGAAGGTCAAAGACATCCTGAATATGAAAAAGAAAGGAGGCAGGACCATATTATTAGTCAACTGGATGGGATTTTGTCCTAAGGAAAGGATATAGGAGCATACAGAGAAAATTAATGCTCCTCTTCTCATTTGGATTTTTTTTCTCTGGCCTAATAAAGTGGGGGGTCATAAGAAAGAGGACCCCTCTGTCACACAGCGCTGGTCCCCACGTGGTAGGGAGGCTGACATCTGTGGCATACTCACCCCACCAGAGGTCCAGCTCCATCTATTCAATCTCCATCTGTGTCTTCCTGCTCTCAGGGCTTGTGCTCACTACACATACAGTATGTCACATATGGGCTGACTTATGCACATAGGTGCTGCTGTTGCTGTGGTTAAACTGAGTCTATTTCCCACATTCAGTGTGCGGCTCTGCAGGTGGAGGTTGCTGAATGTTTGTTAGGTTGATGTGAGGCTTGGGTGTGATTGACCTTTAATCCCCTCCCCCTGGCCTTTAAATTGTCTTCCCTCTCCCCTGTCAGACGCCGTTGTGAGAGTTATTTACATTTGGTCTCTGTGCTGTGAAGTTGCTTTGCTGCTGGGCTGAAGTCCTTCCAGGAGTTCCCTTGCCTTGGGAGTAGCTGTGGTTCCAGATCCGTGGATGGAGGTAGGGGCCCTCAGTCTAGGGCTAATCAGGAGCTTAAAGCAAAAGGGTGGCGACTCGGACCTCCTCACCATCAGACGTAACTCTGAGATCAGGGCGAGCCAGGGACCCCCAGTTCCAGAGTCAGATTAGCTCCCCTTGAATCCCTTCACCCATCACACCATCCAGTCACCTGATTTCCTCATCTCCCAATAATGGGAGCACATTTAGACTCTTAAAGGGCTAGTGTGCCTTAACCTGGAAGTGCTTTTCAGCCCATGGCTGTAGCTGTCTGTACCTGCCTTTGCCGTATACCAGTCTGCTTCAGCCTGAACCTGCCATGCCATACACCAGTCTGCACCGGCTTGCTACCATGGAGCAATGCTACCTTTTACTTCAGCCATCCAGCTGCATCTTACTACCCATAGACTTTGTCCTTGACAGCCAACCTCTGCAGTCAGCTGCCATAACATTGACATCCCCCAGGGCTGTACTTGTAAACCACCTACCAGTTAAGTTCATTTAAACCTCCTGTGGCTAAAGCAGAAATCACAGTGGCCCTCCCACGCTCGCTCCTCCGTGTGGCGATTGGTGTCACGGCTCGGTGGGTCCACTCCCGGACGCTTGCCCTCCTGGGGTGTGTAACAGGCAATGGCATTTTTTTAGGTCCCCTCTCACAGTACTGAAAGTGCGGCATCCTTGAGAAAATTAACTTTATTTCTTCCCGAAGCCTCTGGCATTCAGGTGTGTCTGCAGCTAATACAGTCACCACTCACAGCACTAATGGTACCTTTACACGCCGCCACTGCAGGATGCATACAACCCGCTACAGGCTACAAATGTAGCTTGTCGCGCCAATATCGCCCGTAGTAGCGGCGTCTGAAGACGGGACGACACAGCCGGCTACAGATACATCTGTATCCGTGCACTGCCCATAAACAGATGGCTACATCGCCGATTGTAGCGAGCTGTATCAGCGTGTAAAGAAGGAACAGAAGGGTTGTTCCTACACCATGCTATGTAGCTCGGGCGTGACACAGGCTCCGGGTTTCCGCGCCCCCTTCAGCGATCATTGGAGGAAGCTCCTGCGTTGCGATTGGTTGTCACCGCACAGGGCGGCATATTTAAGGAGCTGACGAGTCACACTACACAATTTCTCGAGCATCAAGTATTAATCAGCCTCCTGCGATGCCTGGCCAATCATGGTATTATTGCTTTGTCCTATCAGCGTACGGACGTCTCGTAATCCACAATTGTAGCACGCCTATGTGCTGTCCCTGCTGCACCAGGTACGCCCATATTAGATGGTTGTAGCGGTGTGTAAATGACATACGTTGGGCTACAGATGGCTACTTGAGACACCCGGTGATGTAGCTAGCTGTAGATGTAGCGTAGCGTAGCGCACCTTGTGGCGGCGTGTAAAGAGGGTGCGTTTCCCGTTGGTAACCGTTTGGGCGTGCTCGTGCACGTGAAGTAGCCGTTGGTATCCATCCTGCAGTGGCGGCGTGTAAAGGTACCATAAGAGTGGTATCTGTAAACCCCCTGCCAATGATTAAAACTAAGAAATGCATTAAAAGAAGCATAAATGCTTGTAATGAAAAAATGTTACATCCATACAAATACCCTGTCAGGCAATATTTAGAATACTTGGAACAACTTTTGATTTCACCGTATATATAAGACATAGCTAAAACAGAGCCGGAGCAGTGAAGAGCAATCAAGGTTATTTGGTAAGGGAATGTGTGATCTACAATACCAATACAAGATGGGGTTATTCAGGTTGGAAAAATAAAAGATTTATTATGTACAAATATATGAGAAAACAGTACAGAGATCTTTGTAATGATCTTTTTACACATAGATCTGCACCAATGATAAGGAGACATTCACTACATGTAGTAGAAAGGTTTATTCATAATCATAGATGGCGATTATCTACTGTAAGGGCCACGTCACACACACAGATAATTGTGCAGATATTGTTGGCAGATCTCTGGTTGCAGTGAAATCATGGACACATTGTTACATTTGTACACAGCCACAAAATGGAACCATGTGTCCATGATTTCACTGCAAACAGAGATCTGCCAACAATATCTGCACAATTATCTGTGTGTGTGACGTGGCCTTTAGAGAAGTGAGCCTTTAGATCTCTCTGCCACATGTTGTTGTAATGGTTGATTCACTAAACATTTTATGGAAGGCCTTAATGATTCTTGAAAAATATAATATTACAGGTTATGGCTCCTAGATTCTGTAATGAGACCAAAAGAACTAGTCTGATTGCCGTATGTGGAGTCAGAAAGGAATCTCTCCCCTAATATGGAGCTTAGTGCTTGCCTCCTAGCTTTTTTACCTTTCTCTAAAACAACATGTAAAGGCCACGTCACACGCATCAATCTTATGAGCGATATTGTTAGCGATCACGTGCACGCGCGATCGCTAACAATATCGCTCACATCGCTGGTGAGATGTCACACAGACAGACTCACCAGCGATGTTGAGCAGCGAGATCGCTGGTATCTATGGTAAACGTCGGGTTACTAGGCGCCGCGCGGCGCTTAGTAACCCGACGTTTACCATAGATACCATCTCCCAGCATAGGCTCTGCCGCTGGGAGATCGTTCATCGTGGTGTCACACACCACGATGAAGCAGATTGATCAAGCGATTATCGCTTGATTTGTGCTCCAGCTCACAAATCTGCGATCAATCAATCAAGCGATTTTACATCGTAAAATCGCTTGGTTACACGCAGCGACGCACAAACGATATCGCTTAAGCGATCAAAAAAGCAGATCGCTTAAGCGATATCGCTCATAAGATTGATGCGTGTGACGTGGCCTTTAGATTGAATTTGATGGATGTGTTCTTTCAACCTTAAAGGGAAGGTGCCATCAAAAATATTTTTTGGCCAAAAATGTAAAGTATTTGTTTTAATTTATTTTTCCAATATTATCATTTTTTAATGTAGTAGAACATGAAAAATTATTAAAAAAGTTTGATATATTCCACTTTTAAACACTAGGGAGAGCAGCTGCTTTAAATTCTAGTGTACAGCTGGCATGCATTACGATGTGATGAAAATGTGGGCTGGATCTGCTCAGTGTGTGTGATGTCTCCTCCCCCTCCCCTTATAGGTGTTTACAAATGGATAAGAGGGAAGAAAGTTTAAGGTCACAGATTGGAGCCATTTTGTTGGAGACACAAAGTGATACTGACACAAAACTACATGCAGATTATTAGGCTAGCTTCACACCACGGCAAGATCTGATCCGGGGTTGTCCAGTGTAAACCAGACAGCCCCAGACCAGATTTTGACCCCATAGTATCCTGTGGGGCCGGATGGAGCCGGATGGCAGCTATCTGCCATCCGGTTTCCATCTCTCCGGAAGTATCCAGGAGAATTAAAATTTTTCTCCCGGACCCAAAAACGTTTCTTGCAATGTTTTTGTTCCGGGGAGAAAAATCTTCCCAAATTGGCATCTCCCGGATCCTCCCGGATTCCCCGAGATCCACCCGAATCCAGGGCAATCCGGTGCTCCCTAACATGGGAGCCTATGGGGCCAGATTGCCCCAATCTGGGAGGATCCGGGAACTGGATACTGGCAGCTGCACGCCGCTGCTAGTTCAGGACCATAGCTAGCTCCTTGAGAGCCGGTGTCCTGAATCATCAGCAGCGGCAGCTGCGTCTGGCTGCACACCGGACCGGAGGGCATATTAGCCCTCTGGTTCTATGTGCTGATCCGGTCCGGGGCTATCAGGTTCATCCCTGACAGCCCCAGATCAGATCTTGCCATGGTGTGAAGCTAGCTTTATGCAGAAAACTCACTGAAAATCCTGATGTTTTGTGCACATGTTGCTTTTTTTCCCTTGCAGATTTGGTGCAGAAATAAATCTGCAGCATGTCAATTAGGCTAGGGTCAAATTTGCGGTAGCAAATGCAGATCCTGATCCGGTTTTGAGCTGTAAAAATGGTCATAACCGGATCAGGATCCGCAGCCCACAGGAGCCCATTTTAAAACCGGATTGCACTACATGCAATCCGGTTACCACATTCCGGTTATCCTGCCTGGAGTAAAAATCATGCAGGCAACGGGTTTCGCACAGTTTTCTAATCCGTATCCGGATTTCAATTGGAAACTGCAAATGTGAGTGGAGCCGGGTACGGTAATGATTCCTGTAGTCCCTTGAAAAAAATCGGACAAAACCGGATTCGCCCTGGACAATCCTATTTCAATAGATTTAATTTCCGGACAACAAAAACCATGCTGAGAAGGCGGGCAACATTTCTATTACCGCAACATCTCCTTCATCCTACACCCGCATTGCACATTATGGGCAATCCGGTTACCGGATGTGGGTTTCCGAACACATTTTGTAGGCAAAATGTGTCTGAAGGCACTTGCATTTACCACAATGGCACATGCAATGGTAACCACATTTTGCCTTCCAAGTGTGACCCTAGCCTTATTACAGCGTTTTTCCACCACAAATGCATGAAAAAAATGCATCTAAAACACATTGTGTTTTTAAGGCAGGAGATGAAAATTTTGATGCAGAAATTTCAGCAACCAAAGGTTAAGTGTATGTTCACACAGAATGGGCTGTTTCACATCTGTGTGCCGATGTGTTTGTCAGCATTGTGCTAGTGCAGGTGGTAGCACAGCCAAGCATAGCTTAGCGCAGCGGCACACAGATGCAGCGCATTGCGCTTATGCCGCCATTACCTTGTATGGGCGAGCACAGGAGAACTGAACCCGGAAGCGCAAGTGTGACAGGGCTTGTGTCACATCGCATGCACTAGTCCGGATGCACCAGAAACGCGTAATGTGACGTTTCCGGTGCGACCGGACTAGCGCATGCGCTGTGACACCCGGTTGGTGTGTTGGTATTTGGGTGCAGGGTAGTGTCCATTCCTTACCCGAGAGTGTGGTACCACACCTCTGCCTGTGGTGCAGTACCTCTGTTGCGACTGGACCCTCCGGGGTGCATCATGTGCCTTTCCAAATCAAGTCCTGTCAGTTTAATTAAACACAGCTGGTCTCCAATGAAGGAGTAGAACCATCTCAAGGAGGATCACAAGAAAATGGACAGCATGTGACTTAAATATGGGTGCCTGAGCAAAGAGTCTGAATACTTAAGACCATGTGATATTTCAATTATTTTTTTAATAAATTTGCAAAAATTTCTACATTTAAATTTTTCAGTCAAGATGGGGTGCAGAGTGTACATTAATGAGAAAAAATTAACTTTTTTGAATTTACCAAATGACTGCAATGAAACAAAGAGTGAAAAATTCAAAGGGATCTGAATACTTTCTGTATCCACTGTATATTAGCAGCAAATATGAAAATTGATGGTATGACATCGTGCCTTATTAGGGTTCCTCGTGCTTCCCACCATACATACTATTTATTATTTTTTTGCTAGCAGTGTTTTTTGTGGTTTTGCAAAAACGCATGTGCACATATGGGAAACACATGCGTTAATGCATTGTACATATATGTGTTTTTGCATGCATTTTCTATGCATTTTCCATTGAATTCAATAAGGGCAAAAACGCATGCGTTTGGATGTGTTTTAACAGTAAAAACGCATATAAATGGAAATAAAGCAAAACGCAGACCAGGCTCAGATGTGAAAAGGGCCTTAGTCTTATTTTTACTCAGTTGCATACCTCAGTTAGGCTGGTTTCACACTAGTGTATTTTTAATCTGAGGGCATGCAGTAAAAGCCTGCATGCCCTTGGATTCCCCCGCAATGACAAACTAGATGCACCTGCACCCCGTGCGGGAGCATCCATTTGCATTTTTACTGGGATCCAGAGGATGGTAAATGTTGCATGCACAGTTCATAGAACACAAACCCGAAGTCCAGATCCACCAGGATCAGGAGTCCAGTTGATTCCGTTTTCTATTGGCCTTATTGAGATTTCACACATGGTGCCTTGGATCATGTTTTTTTTTTCACAGAGAACAAAATCACTCAAGATGCAGATTTTGTCGTCGTGAATAATCTGTGAATACCTGTATCCACCCGAATCCAGGACAAACTGGACAAAACTGAATGCACCCAAAAGTGTCTCCGGCCCCATTAAAAAAAAGTGGGGCTAAACACTTATTCAGGTACATCCAGATTGTGACGGACTTACACTGATGATGAAAAATGGCAGTGTGAAGCTAGCTTTAAAGGTTGTTTTATAGTCCACTTTATAATCAATAAATATTTTGCATATTGAATTGTTGTTGACACTATACTGAGTCTTCTATGGTTTATGTGCACTTTGTGCCTGGTGTTTTTTCTATATGGTTAAAAGAATGATGTCATTGGCCTTGTTCACACATACCAATCCTTTTTTTCTGCATTTCAAAAACGCATGCGTTTTTTTTGGGTGGTTTTTAGGTCACGTTTGGCCATTGTGGGCCAGTGGGTGCGTTTTTGAAAACGCATGCGTTAACACATGGTGCCTATTAGTACATGCGTTGACGCATGCGTTTTTGGGTATTTGACCAAAAAAGAGTTGATTTGAAAAGACATGAATTAATATTCATGTTTAGCCACACCCCTCAAACTACATAAAGGGCTGGTCACTTGGGGGGGTTGAGCACCTTCCTTCTGGAGACAATTCCTGTTGTGTGTTGCCATGGATCTGCTCTCTCTGCAAATTGATGTGTTGCTGCTGCAGATGAGATATGTGGCTGCGCGGCGACGTCATCTGCGTCAGGGTCGCTGCCCACGTTTGTGGGTGCACGAAGTGAACCTGCTGCGGCCTCAACATGGGGCGTACCATGTCTTGTATCCGCAACTTCGTCGCTTTCCACCCAAGTTCAAGCGTTATCTGCGCATGTCCATTGCAGACTTTGACCATCTTCTGGAACGTGACGGCCCTGACCTCACACAGCAAGACACCCATTAGCGCCCAGCCATATCCCCTGAGGAACGACTGGTTGTCACGCTCAGGTAATTTTTGTTGGCCCTGATGTATGTTTGCCTGTGCACATACTGCACATGTGTTTATGTGCTGCCATGTAGTATGGCCTTGTCCACACACCTGTGATGTCAGTAGTAACTGCTTGTGCGCTAAATCCTTAGATTTTGAGAGTGAAGCGCAGGTGTGTGTGTGCGTGCCCTTTCTGCAGACGCTCTTTCTGGTTACCCAATATGTATCGTGGTAACCAGGTAATGCAGCAGGCTGCCTACTGAACGCTTATCCTGAGCGACCGGGGCAAAGCTGCAAGCAGCATTTTCCTGTGTGCTCGCAATACGCCGTCACTAGGCAGCCTGCTTCATGACCTGGTTACCACGATACACATTGGGTAACCAGGGATAGCGTCCGCAGAAAGGGCACGCACACACGCACCTGCGCTTCACTCTCAAAATCTAAGGATTTAGCGCACAAGCAGTAAATACTGATAGCCAGTCAAGTACGTGATCAATATTGTCATTATTTGGAAACTCATTCACCATGTATAATTAGGGTCATCAATTCATACTTAGGTAGAGTCTTCTTTGTTTGCGTTATGCTACATTTTCCCAGTGTGTGAATGTTTGTTTGTTTT
Organism: Allobates femoralis; assembly: GCA_033576535.1. NCBI lineage: Eukaryota > Metazoa > Chordata > Amphibia > Anura > Aromobatidae > Allobates > Allobates femoralis. The sequence continues at coordinate 99,841,235 of JARQOC010000003.1, read as the reverse complement.
TGGAATGTAGTACAACGTGCTTGTAATTGTCTGACGTGTGTGTTTTCCTTTAGGAATGTGAGGTTAATAAAGTGTAGGTGATAACACCTGGACTCCAAGGAGGCTAACACTGAGGCCTTGTTCACACACCTGCGCTCTCATTATTTAGCAGGTCACAGCTAAATCCTTAGAGCGCAGGTGTGTGGACAAGGCCTATGGGACTCAAAAATATTTCCAGCCAAAAGCACACATGTTTGCTAACAAAGTTTATTCACACAAAAAACACCATCTGCGTATCTGAAAACCAAAAAAAAAACAAGCTACTCAGCTACACGTGCAGAGAACATCACTAAACTACTTGGCTGGAGTCATCATCACCAAGTATTGTGACATCTAGGGCTATGGGGACACAATATTTCGCAATAGTGTTATGTAATTCACCCATTAGGGCATAGCGATCCCTGGTTCCCAATTTATCCAGATCTGTTACATATGTGCGGAAAAAATGCATCCAGTCACTTTCCACCCGCTGTGGTTGCTGGATTTCTTGGGAGTGCAGCCTTTGCTCAAGCATCATTCGCTGTGCTGACAACCCTTCCTGGAGGCGTTCCAGCCCATTTATGATGATGGTGTCTGCCTCTTCTCGGACAGTACGCCTCCTTGGCTGTGCCACTCTGGGTGCTGCACTGGATGTTGGGTCTTGTGAAGGTGGACGATTGGTAGCAGGTGGGGCGGGAGCTGCTGAAGTAACACTAGGGTGACTTGGTTCACCCACAGGTTGTGGTGCCTCTACTTCTGGCTCGTCTCCACTCGTCTCCGCAAGGTCCAACACAGTGTTGGTGTGTGTTCTGTGTTTAAAAATATAAACATTACAACCGGCCTCTCAGAACTAGTTCCACACATTACAAGCATTGAAGACACTTACTCTCGGGCCTCATATGCCTTTTCCAAGAACCGGAGCTGGTCAGCATATTTATATCTGACCAGTGGCTTGTCGGCAGCACCACTTAGGTATTTGGCCATGTCGCGGACATCACGCCGAATGCGGTCTTTCATTGACCTCCATCGCACATGGGTCACAAAACCTCTAGCGATATCGTTGCGTGTGAAGTACCCCTAACCCTCAGCTGAACTTGATGACTATGTGTCCTATTACTATCACAACAATATATATCTTAGGGTATGTGAACAAGATCCGAAATAGCAGCGTTTTGGACGCAGCGTGTTACCGCTACATCCAAAAAGCTGTGTTGTGCTGTACAAGCACATTGGATGTTATTTCTAGAAATTATATGCTCACTGTGCTTCTCCCATTCACAGCACTATTTCCGCTGCCGTGCGGGATACTGCGCTTCTGCACCTCCGTAGCATGGTAATTTAAAGCTGTGAAGTTGGAATCGAGCCCCAGTGGGTGAGCGTAAGGTGCCCCGAATGCAGATCATAGGCACAGGGAAGCTGCACTCACCCTGCGTTCACCTGCGGCGTCCCTCAAGTCCGGTGACACTGCGTCCAACACGCAGTGCCTCCAGATCGTCTGCACATACCCCTATTGCCTTTGAAAATGGAATGTTTTGAGACTTTAAAACTATAATTTAGTAACTTGGGAAGTTGATACAATTTCATCAGAAGTGTAAAAGAAAACTGAATTAATATACAGGAGGAATCTTACAATATTTCTCAGTCCCAGTATAAAATTAACAATGAAATGTTAGTGACATTTCTGAACTCTGTTCCGGAGCCTGGAGAAGTGTTCCGGCAATTTGCTGAGATCCAAAACATTTTTTTTTTCTGCGAAGCAATCAATGAGATATGCTCTAGAGCGGGAGAGAAAGCTGCACTCCACGCCAAAAATATTGCAATCAATCACTCAGCTATAGGCAAACAAAAACAATGGTCAATGGAGTTTATTTTCTGCTGATGGTATAAGCTGAATTGGATACAGCATTATTTATCAGGGGGATGCTGGAGAAGATGAAGAGGTTAGCAGAGACAGCATGAAAAGTGTTTACATGCAGCATAAGCTTTTTAAAAGCTTTCAGCAAAGTGTAAGCTGCAATTTTCATGCAAATTTTTATCTGTCCTCTCTTGAAAAGACTTTTCAAGTACAAATAAATGAATAATATATATTTTTTAAATATATATATATTCTGAGGAAATATATTTCACTATCTTATTTTTTTCAGTGCACTGGATGGATCTATTTGAGTCAGTATATCCTTGCTTTTCTTCATAATCTCAGTGGCTATAGCTTTAGGTTATGATGGGAAGGAATTAAGTATTGAGAAAATACAGTATACAAATGTATACACTTACTCAATAGTAAATCAGTCACCTCCACAGAGAATAATGTGCCGCTATTTGTCCACTTGACAGCAGGGAATATAATTTACCCTTGTCCTATTTTCACATATTAGTCATTATGCGAGGCAATATATATGAATATATATATACACTAGCTGGGTGCCCGATGCACATGCATCGGGATTCTAGAAGGGCGAGTCTCTGACTCACAATGGCCGCTTTGCTGCGCGGGCATAGCGAGTCGCCTTAGAACTGCTCGCAATGGCCGCTGCGCGGCCAATGCTTCGGGCGTATCCACATGACCACGCTGACTCGCATTGCGAGTCGACTCAGAAGGGGCAAAAAACCCATTCGCAATTATATAATAGATATATATATATATATATATATATAATTTTTTTTTGTACATATATATAATGTGGTGCCCTTGTGGACTGGTTGCCACAGTGGGGTACTGCACCCAATCCATGGGTGTGGAATTCCTGTTCTCAGTAAATGGGATGGTAAGTCCAGACACCCACAAAAGCACACAACATACTCCGTCCTGGGGACTGTGTGAGGATGTGAGGATCCGATAGAGGGAGGTCCCAGTTAGTCAGTGGGACGGTGGGGAGAAAGGTGGAGGGTGGGAAGTTAGTCGGAGGCAGTCAGACAGTAGTAGAGTGGGGAGTCGAGAGGAAGCAGTGGAAGAAGAAGGATCCAGAGGACTTGAGCGGAGATACGGCTCCTGAACCAGCAGACTGCAGAAAAGCAGAGGGAGCCCTAGGGGCACGGGCAGTGAGTGATCCACCCGTGCACCCAAATTTGAAGTAAAGCGGAAGGGCAGGTTGAGAACCAGGGGACCGGCACTGAAGGTGGCGAGGAGACTCTACACTCCAACTACGGAACCGAAGGACACGAAATCTAGAGAAGCTGTGGCCAACACCTGACACATCCACCGAGAAGGTAGCCGTGTTAGGGTCAGAGTAAATAGTCGACCACCCAAGAAGACCCGTGGCTGCTGGATTGGGGCACTGTGTGTGGAGGCGTGAGCAGGAGATCGGCGAACAGGCAGCGCTGAGAGAGAAAGCAACCTGAGAAAGAAGGAAGATGGAGGGGTTGTCTTGGACGAGTCAGTTGTTAGGGACTATCCGGACTGAGAATGTTCAATGACAGTGCCCTGTGTGTGAGACTGTTCATTTCCTGCCTGTGGAGTGGTAGACTGATAAGATGTGCAGGCCGCAGGAGTCCTGCCAGAGAATCGCTTCAACTCCTCTGCCCAGCTTGAAACAACCCTGCTGGGCCCCTTCACCGAACAACTCACTGATTGCCCTGGTGAACCGCTCCACCCGTAGGGAGCGAAGCCATCATATCTGCACTCCCATCATCCCCAGAAGTCCCGCACTGCAGTGCCAGCCACTAATAGCCGAATACCATGGGTGGCGTCACGGCAACCATCCCTAAATCCCAATAATCCCTGAAACGTTTATTGACCGCTCCGGCGCCACAGACCGGATCACGTCACCGTGACACCCCATTCCCTGATGACATTGTTGGACCCCCAACGAGAATCCTACAACCCCCACGGGGTGTGTCATTTACATACATATGTATTGTCTTCAATAACAGTATGACTGGTATGTGAAAAGAACAATATAATATATATATATATATATACTGTAAATATATATATATTGACCTAGCCCTTAAAATGGAATGTTAGTAGGAGACATTCAGCCTGCAAACCATGACATTAAAACAATGGTGGCTGGGGTAATGTACATAAAGTCAACATCCACAGGGTAATATACAATGGACGATTAGCATAATTAAGTTCTCTGGCCTTCTATGACAAACAAGTTAGATAGTTACATTACCATGTTAAAATAAACACCAATAGTCATCTACAAGATTCTAGGAACATCGAGTTGGCCATCACATGTTTGCAAACCAAAATACAATATGGTCTGGATGAATAAGAAATCCTCCTACAATATATATTAAAGGGGTCCATTTAGTCACATATGATATATTGTGAAGTGGCAAACACACATTAGGGCAGATTTATTAATGCTGCCTGTATTTTAGAAAGCTTAGACTACTGTAGACTCGATGCTTCAGAAGGGCTAATGCTAGGTGATTGATTTGGACTTTTTTGTGTAACATTTATAACATCTTTTGGGATAGGTTGCCTCAACACACTGTTTTTATGTCCACATTTTACCACGACATTACAAATCTTCTGCCACAAGCTAGTGTCACACATGCCAATCAGTTTTTTTCCACTGGCTTCAATAACAAATCCGGGGTTTTTTTTGGCTGTTTTTTTGAGCCTCCTGTGCAGCTATGCATTTTTTGGACTGATCCGTTTTTATACTGCACCCAAAACGTTACTTGCAGTGTTTTATGGGTCCGGTAAAAGAACTAATAGCTTTTGTTAACAATGCAGTCACACTTGATCCCAGGATCTGTTTATAGCATCAGTTTTTGGACTTAGAAAGATAAAGTTAAAAATCTGATGCCAATAACGGATCCAGGGCTTATGTGTGACCCTAGCCATACTTGGATAGCCCATGTCCCTTTCGAGCTAAGCCATGCTCCTTTTCAAGTTAGATACAAACTTTTTGGGAAACCCTGATCTAACCTTTCTCAAACACGTCTTGAATGTATCACAGACCTATGAGTAAGTCTACAGTAAAATAAGACACTAAGTCTAATAAGTGCACTCATCCCTCCAGTTTACTAACGACACCTGTTGTGTCTCTAGCTCCTGCTTCCAATTCCTGGTCCCTGTGCATGTCACACAGGTCTCCTGGGAGCGAACCTAGGTCACATGTGCAACACACCCTCTTTCTTAAAGGGCCAGCATGCCCATTCCGAAGGTGCCCATGGCTTACTTAAGGTACCTTCCCCCTATATATGTAGGAGAGGCAACTCAGGCTGGTTCATTGAGACACGCTGCTAGATGTCAGGTCCTGTTCCTGCACCCATTTCCTGTGCCATTGTTGTGCTTTCTAAATCTAACACCTGTGTTCTAGTGCTTGCTGTACCCGCCATACCTGCCAAGTCCCTGCAGCACAACCAACACCAACTGTAACTACTATACTCAAAGCACCTGCCTGACCCAACCATGCTGCAATACTTACTGCACTAGCCTGAACCAGCCGTACTACTGTAATCACTGCACCAGCAGTCTGAACCTGTCATACTGTAGTGCCCACTACACCATACTGAAGCAGCCATTCTACCATACCTGCTGCACTTGCTTTACCAGCTGTCCAGTCTGCACTGTTCTGTACCACCTACCCTGTCTGCTTCCATGTCCGTGCCTGTATTCCTAACCCCAGGGGCCAGCTGTCATGGTACTGTGACTCCCTGAAGTGGCACCTGGCGGCTACCTTCCAGCATAAACCTAACTTCAACATCAGAGGCTCTAGTAAAGAGAAAGTAGTCACTTAGTAACACCCCTCCAGTTGGTCCAGACTGATACTACAGCCCAGTGGGTCCACGTTTGCTCACACCTACAAGCATAACATTGGCTATATATGAATGTAAGCTAAAACCACCCATTTCCACAGGGTCGGCTGATTATAGGGACCTCCAATCTCACAAGATATTGCCAAGATATACTGTTAAAGAAAATAGGGTAATCAATCATTTAATCATTAATAGGTATTAGTGAATTGATTTACAGTACCCTGGTCCAACGGCAACATCAGTAGTCTTTGACTGCCAGATGGAGGCCCCACAAGCCTCCTTAAATCAGTTAGCATCTGCGACTTCTTTTCTAATCAGTAGGCAAGGTGAAATGTCATGTATGCATCACAGCATGACAACATCGCACTGGTCCCAAGTTTGCCAAATTGATTTATTTTTTTACAGACACATTGGAAAACTATAATAAATCATTATGATTATAAGTGACAACTGCATTCACTATAAACTGTAAAATAATGATGGCAATTAAAGTCGAAATTATCTGTACAAGTTTCTTCAGCATCAAAAAAAGCATGGACGCCTTAATTTTTATGCTCTATTTTTATGGACTCTTCTGGAATTTCAGGACAGATGGTGACCCAGGCTGATTATAGTAATCAGAAAAAGTTCCGGGAACCCTGGCAGGTAGATGGCTGCTTGTAGGGCTCCCGTCCGAAGCCACAGACCCATCCCAGGGTCCAACAACTCAACTAGTTCATCTTTATCGAATGATTATATTGCTTTTCTGAGAATGAATGAAAGTTACATAGCTGTTTTGTATACTTCAACGTTGCCTTTGGTTTTTCAGGAAAACATATATTGTATAGATTTAGAAGAGTTCAAGCAATATAAGGAACATGAAGAAAATCAATAAAATGTTCTGACTCCTCTGCACAATCCTGAACAATGTTTTGTATCCCGGACTCAACTAACCACACTCTGTCCATCTCCAATATAAAATAATACCCTTCCACAAATGCTGTCATCTCGCGCTTTACAGTAAGCTAGTGATTGACATTCATTTACATAAAAGAGGTGGCAATAAAAAAAAATATCAATTTGCTCTGAGCCTCCATTGACCTTTAATAAGTCCACAACTAGAGTGGGCAGGAACACCTTAAAAGCAGCAGATGGCATAAACACATGGTAGCAAATGTATGCGTAAGCGCTTTTGCTTTTAGTCAAATTTTTAGTTTCACGTTAGGTCAAGGGATTTCGTTTTTTTTAGTACTTGTAGTGAATTATCAATCTCCCTCTAAGCATATCTTACAAGACACAAAATGATTGAACAACTTGCTTTTTCTCTTTTTGCAAAGTTCATCCAGTTTCCTTGGAGACGTGAGGCATGCACGGCTTACCGGTGTCTTCTTTTAAAGGTGAGGTCTGGTCACTGATGTTGGTATACACAACATTACATGTATATAAAGAAATTCTTACATCTCTTATTATATCCTTACATTGCCAGATGTTGCACTACAGATTAACTCCTTCTGGTAAGGAACATAAAGGACTTGTTCAAGCAAAGACAATTAGAACATCATTTTGCTGTTTTATTTCTGCATCATTGGGTCCAGAGCTCTACATCCACTGCTCCCCTGGTCTGTGTTGTTTGGTTGCAGAAGTGACATCACGTCAAGAGCGCTGCAGCCAGTCACCGAGTTCATACGGTCTACATTAGCAAAGCCGCTGAACTCAATATTTGTCAATGTGATGTCACTTGTGTCAGCCAACCTCAATGTGAATAAAGACAGAACAGGATCGGGACCCTGACTGTTCATCCCCTGCCCACGGGAAGCTACATAGATGAAATGCCTAGCTCAGAGCCATACCCCGATACCTATAAAGTACCAAAATCTTCAGCTCTGCCTTTATCCACATTGAGGTTGGAGACACCAGGTAAGATTTTAATATTAGAGACAGGGGAGGATCATCCTGCCTGGATACAGTATGTCATGGCGGGATGGTTTTTAAGCCTTTTTTTATAAAAATTACATTTTCAAAAAAAGGCGCAGTAGAAAAAAACATTTTGCATTCACACACCGCGTTTTTTATGCGCTCACTCTTCTCCCCAAAAGTGCAGGGGAGATGTGATGTCACACAGGGGAGGAACAATCCTCCCCTGTGTGACATCTGTGACAGCCCCTTTTGGGTTTCATATTATGTTAATATACACTGCGAAACCCAAAATAAACAAATTAAAATGTGTAAAAAATTATAAAAATTGAATACTTACTTCTCCGCCGGGTGCCAGGAGCCAACACAACTGCAGGTACCGACCTTCCAGGGCCTGTCAAGATCGCTGATTGAAGATGTGATATGTGGTGTGCGATGACGTGCATATCACATGATCATGAGCGGCCAATCAGCGATCTTGATAGGTCCTGGAAGGTCGATACCTGCGGTTGTGTCAGCATCCGACTCCCGGAACACCCGGCGGAGAGGTAAGCATCCAATTTTTATTAATTTTTACACATTTGGATTAGTTTATTTTGGGTTTCGCAGTGTATATTAATACACTACGAAACCCAAAAGGGGCTGGCACAGATGTCACACAGGGGGTGGATTGTTCCTCCCCATGTGACATCACATCCTGCAGCGCCGGCATATTCCCGCTGGAATTGCGCATCGTCTGAATGGCGATGTGTAATTCCAGCGGGAATAATGGGCTCCTATGGGATAAAGCGTGGGCGCAGGTGTGTAAAAAATTGACATGGTCATTCTTTTTACGCCCGCACATTCTCCCATAAAAGCACTGCATATACTTACGCAGCATCTGAACAGCAAAGTGAATTTCACATTCACTTTGCAGGCGTACGCACACGCACTTGCGCTTTTTTGAAAAGTGCGTGCAAAAAAGTGCAGTGTTTGGATGTAGCCTCAAGCCCAAAGTGTTTATAATAGTTTTTATTTCCATTCATTGGGAACATTGCACACTGATTTCTAAATCAAAACATGAAGACAAATGTCTATAATTTGTAACTATTTTACAGAAAATAACAAATAATGAGCATTGGTCTGTTCAAAAAAATAGCAGTGTCTGCATTTGTCTTTACAACCTCAATAAATGTACTTTTTTTTTAGGATTTAGAATTTCTTTGAATTACTAACCTAATATTTTGTTGTATAACCACAGTCTTTTACAACAGCCCCACATTTATATTAACCAACTTCTCACACCTCCAGCCCAGGATGTTTTGACTACATCCCACCATTTATTTGCATTTGTTGTTTTTCAGTCAGAAATGGCATTTTTTATATCACCCCACAAGTGTTCTATAGGATTATGGTCCAGGGATTGGGCTGGCCACTCTATAACCTCAAATGTTTTGGGACTGGAACCAAGATTTTGCTCATTTACTTTTGTGTTTAGGGTCATTGTCTTGTTGAAATACCGATTTCAAGGGCATTTCCTGTTCACCGTAAGGCAATATGACCTCTTCAAGTATTTTGATATATGCAAACTGGTCCATAATCCTTGGTATGCAGTAAATAGGTCTGGCAGTATAGTAAGAGAGACATGCCCATATCATGATGCTTGCGCTACCATGCTTCATTGTCCTCAGAGTGTACTGTGGCTTGAATTCAGAGTTTGGGGTTCGTCTAATGAACTGCCTGTGTCCCTTGGACCCAAAAAGAGCAATTATACTTTCAGGAGTCCACAAAATGCTTGTCTATTTCTCATTAGGCCAGTTTATGTGTTTTTTGTCAAATTGCATCCACTTCAGTACATGTCTTTTTTTAACAGTGGGACTTTGTGGGGACTTCTTGCTACTAGATTAGCTTCACAAAGGCGTCTTCTGTCCTAGTCCTCACAGGTAACTTGAGACTGTCTTTAATTATCCTAGAGCTGATCTTTGACTGAGCCTTTGCCATTCTGGCTATTCTTTGATCCATTCGTATGATAGTGTGGCGCCCTGCTCACGCAGGTAACCACAGATCTCCCTATAATGCAAAGCCGGGTTTCCACAGCAGGTACCTACTACATACAACACCTTCCACCCCGGCACAGTAGGGGGAGCTTCACTAGCTGACCTTAGGCAACATCCCCTATAAATACTGCTGCTGAGGGCGGAGTTAGTCAGAGTGTGCAGACGCTTGGAGAGCTGCAAGGACATCCTGGTGGTCGGTGCTGCAATTAGGCCCGAACCAGTGACCCGGAGTGGCCCTTCAGCATCCTGCCAGCCTAAGTGGGACTGAGAGCTAGGAGCAGAGAACTGAAAGGAAGCAAGGAACTTGAGGGAGTTCGTCCCAGGAGAAACACCCTATATTGGGGATCCGCACCTGTGGGACACTATAGGACAACAGAATACCCCGTTGCACCGTGGAGGCCTCAGCTACACGGTTTGTCCCCCCTGTGAGTCAAGAGAGGGAGCAAGACACGGCAGGGCAGAGTCGCAGTGATCAGGAGAAGGTATCCCTGAGACCGTACAGGAGGGGAGGAGGACACTACAGTCAGGAAGAGAGAGGAGGCAAGTCAGGCTGCAAGCAGGCTGTGCTTCAGATAATACTACAGAGCAGCGGAGGCCTTACACCCACTTGCTGTGGGGACCCACTGTGCAACCTGTCCACCCGTCAGTGTCCTGGATTGTTTTACCTGCTTAACATTAGTAAAAGGTAAAAGAGACTTTCCTGCATGTGTGTATCCTTCCTTCCACTCCCAGTATCCTCAATAGACTGTTCCAACTCTCCCTATACAATCCCAGCTCCACTACAACCTGTCCCTCCTCATTTCCTGCCCCAGAGGTCCCAGTACTACCTGCAAAGGACTACACCATCTCAGCTGCAATACCACCGACCTCCGGGGGACTGTGTCGGCACTGGTACTACTCACTAGAAACTGCAGGTGGTGTCACGACAAATAACTTTGTAAATAATCCCTTGTACATAACTCCCCCTTTTTTAAAGAGAATAGTCCCCGGGGACACGGGGTCTGGCGCGGCCGCCATTCCGCCGTTGGTGGAGGTTCTGCTGCAGCTGCCTTATGCTTTCAAACTGGTTGTGGGTCTCACAACCTTAAAAGGTGAGTGGATATCTTTATAATCCACACGGAAACATGCAGTGTCTTTTTGATAAGGCACAATTTGCGCCTCTTGTATCTCCTCTCTTTTTTTAGTTGACATTCCCCGTGACACAGTTAACCACTTCTGCTGCCTGATACCCGAGTACCCCACACCCTGGGGCAACACAATAGTCTTCAATTTTCTTCCACGTCTCTCTGTATTGCTTTCCATTTTAAAGCATTGGAGATCATTTTAGCTGAACAGCCTATCATTGTCTGCACTTCTTTATAGGTTTTACCCTCTCCAATCAACATTTTAATCAAAGTTCTTCTGAACAATGTCTTAAACAACCTTTATTTCTCAGTATTTCAAGGATAAATTCATGTACACCATGTGCTGGCTTCACGCGTAAATAAGGGCCTCCTGATTCACTAACTGAACTCCACACTGCTATTAATTTGAACACCCCTTTTGATTAATTACTCAAATACACAGACTTATGGTGGGTTTACATGTTGCGATATCGGCGTCCGACCAAAAGTCACGTGGTTCGTGCGTTGGACCCGATATCATTCGTGCGTTGTACGGTGTGAACGTAGAATGCGATGCAGGAACGATGGCAAACCGATATCGGGGGTCGAATGAGCGTGCTATTCAACTGCCCGATATCGGATGCTGGTTGGAGCCGGATCGTCCTGTGTGACAGCCCAACTCCGATGTGTAGTGCAACGTCACCCATTCACTCCCATGTTAAATGGTCGTTCCTGGGTCGGGGGGCGTACACATCGTAGGGACGTTGTATCACGATATCGCAACGTGTAAACCGCCAATGCGATTCTGGGAAAACCGGGCACAAAATGCGCGCTCCCGCGCCGTTGTATACGATATCGGAACGATATCGTGACGTGTAAACCCACCATTAGAATCATGCAGATCATGAATGCCTAGTCTGTTGGTTTTTCTGAGAATCTACTGTACCAACTAGTAAACTGTTTGATATGCGGTAATATAATTTATAACAAATACAGTGAATCATCTGGTTAGTCATAATGGACTGCTATTATTTTGAACACTGCTGAATTTACTTACTATAGGGTATATGGTTAGTTTGTTTATTCTTGGGTTTTATCTGTTTATGTAATGAAAAAACAATGTGGAATTGCTTTTTTTTTTGCAATTTCAATGCACCTGGAATTCTTTTCCTGGTTTTTCCATACACTATGTGGCAGAATGAATGGTGTCATTCAAAAGTACAACTCATCCCACAAAACAAAAGCCCTCAAATGTCTTTACTGATATTAAAATAAAAAAATTATGGCTCTTGGAAGAAGAGTAGGTAAAAACAAAAATGAACAACGGAAAATCGACCAAAAGGGAAGGGGTTCATTTGAGTCCTGACAAAATAAACTTATAAACTACATGGAAGCAATAAGTGGCTTCAGACACATCAGCTGGAGGTTGTGTTAGGTAGTGTTGGGTTATGATCGAGGTGATTTTTCAGTTATTGATTGAAGGGCTTGTAGAGTTGTAGATTGTTAAAATAGATTGAATGAGAGAGTTCTACACTGTGAGGAGGTGATTATATTTGCAGATTGGTGGAGAGGAGTTTGATTTTGTGGTGATATTTATGAACTACAGAATTATATCATGAAAAATAATTGGATAAGGCATTGTACAAAAGAGGGGGAATTTTGTGATAATTTGGAGAGGAGAGAGAAACAAAAACTAATTGAGATGTGCCTGTCAGATCATCTGCTCCTGATGGAAGGTTAAAAGAGATCTCTAGTACTTTTCTTTGATGACCTATCCTGAGGATAGGTCATCAATATAAGGTCAGTGATGGTCCGACATAAGTAAATGTCACCAATCAACAGTTGCTGTAATGGGACAAAATACCGGAATGCCCGCGCTGCCACCAGGAATCACCAGGAAACGAAGAGTTAACTAGGCAGATTTTTCTTTATTTTATCCTACGCGTTTCGTAGCCACTAACCGAGCTCCTTCCTCAGGGAACATCCCTGAGGAAGGAGCTCGGATAGAGGCTCCGAAATGCGTAGGCTAAAAAAAGAAAAATCTGCCCAGTTAACTCTTCGTTTACTGGTGATTCCTGGTGGCACCGCGGGCATTCTGGCATTTTGTCCCATTACAGCATTCCTGTTTTCACGGTTTTCGTGAAGGTGCGTCCCTGCAGCAGCCATCCTAGAAGCCATCTTACAGGCGATCATACTGGTTGTAGGTGACACAACCGAGCCAGGTGAGCAGTCCCTGATATATACCGCTATAACCCTTTGTAAAAAGGATAAGACCCCATGCGCATTTATCTCACATTTACAGGTTGAACCAATCAACAGTTATCTCCACAGAAAGGCTGTGCTCCATGCCCTATTTACTTGCCATTGATGGATTCTGCAGATCTCCTCCTATTTTTTAATAGGAATTCATCATACACTTAGTAATTATAAGATCTTAGCCTATGAACCCATTTCATGGAGGTGTGGACTCAATGTAAGCCTGACATAAGATCACACTTTATGAATTATGGGCAGTATGAATCAAAGTCCAAGTCTGTTATTTCAGGCAGTATATTGTATTCTCAAATGTTATGGCAAGGAAGCACCATTTCCCCTCAGTTGGCTAGATCAAGAGACCAGTTCCTGGTGCCTTCTCCATGCCTTACACCCCATGAGTGACAGCACTCTCCCTACCCGTGTGTAAAGAGACAGACCTGTCACTCAAGGGGAACGAGCAAGGAGAATCCACCAGGGATTAGCTTCTTCGAGTAGTCACCCAAGTGGCATGATTCCCGGCTGGCTATTAAATATATGTGTTCTGGCTAAAATGACTCACTCGGTTTCTGAATGAAGCAGCATGTATCAGCTATCAGGCTTCCTATAACCAGACTGAATCCCAAGCCCCATTCTAACTGTGAATAGCCAATAAGGATTGGTAGTGGTAAAGATAGTGTGGTCATGCAAGCAGGGTTCAGCATGTGGGTTCAACAGAAATACTAGAACAGCAAGAGAAGACAAAGTCTATGCAACAAGCAGAGGTGATATAGTCTTTAAAAGAGTTGGGTGGATTGACTCACGGGAATCAATTCTTAGTGCAGCACTTGAGTAGCTGGGCTGACGTGACATCAGCATTGCAGTGTGTTGGGCAGATGACCAAAAGCCACATAGGTGATCCCAGAAAGTAAGATACTCATTCATGAGTCTCTACTGATCTTGCTGATGGACCGGAGACCCACAAACCAATATGCCCCTCTCTAGTCATTGCAAGTTACAGTCAGCCAAGGCTCAAGCAGGTGCAGAGTCAAAACAGTCCAAGGTTAGAAACAGTGAGCTATTAAAAGTATTAATATCAGCCCTAATTAAAATAAATCTAAAATACCTTAACTCCGGTAACATCACACATTCATCCCATGTTATTAGCAGATGCGACTAAATCAGTTAAATCAAAAGAGAAAGCCGCAGGTAACCGGATGCATACAAGAAGACGGAGCCAAAAAATCTGCATGGAAGCTGAGAAAGATAACAATAATGAATGTGAGGAAGGTAGATGGTTCCTATGCCTATTTATATATTTTTTATTTGCTCACTTATATAGCACTAATAATTCCACAGCACTTTACAGACGTGACCATCACTGTCCCCATTGAGGCTCATAATCTGACATTCCCTATCAGTACGTCTTTGGAGTATGAGAGGAAACTGGAGAACCTGTGGGAAACCCACACAAACACAGGGAGAACTTACAAACTCCTTGTAGATGATCTATCTATCTATCTATCTATCTATCTATCTATCTATCTATCTATCTATCGATGAAGAAAATTGGGCAACACTACCACAATAACAAGAAGGTGCAAACCTGGAAGGGCAATTTCCAAACCCACCAGCAATATCATCAGCAAAAAACACGGCAGCACTCCAAAATAGATGAAAAAGATGTGGATATTTAATTATCTATAGCTATGGATCATTAAATATCCACATTGTTTCATCTATTTTGGAGTTTTGCCTTGTTTTTTGCTTTTGATATCTATCTATTTATTTGTCTCTTTGTCTGTTTATCTGCCTGTCTTAGACTACTTTCACACTTGTGTTTTTGCCAAAATGCGGCAGATGCAGCAGATTTACCACATCTGCCGCCTAACGGCTGCACTTGCGGCACACTTGCAGCAAACCCCATGCATTGTCTATGGGGCTTGCGGTAAGGTGCGGCAATTGCGGTTGTGGCAAATGCAGCACTTGAGGCCACGAAAAAAATGCTGCTGACCGCTTTTTTTTTTACGGCCGCACTTTCCGCACCTTACCGCAAGCCCCATAGGCAATACATGGGGCTTGGCTCAAGTGCAGCCGTTAGGCAGCACTTGTGGCACATGAGGGGTTTTTTTGCCGGATCCGGGCAAAAACGCCTATGTGAAAGGGGCCTTATCTCTCTATCTATCTCTGTCTATCTACCTGTGTCTGCATGCCTGCCTACCTGCTTGCCTATCTACCTATCTGTCTAACTATTCTATCTCTGTATCTTTGTATTCACATTATTGATCTCTAATCCTTGATGAACTATGTGTAACTGCTGTCTATTAATTGTCTGAATATAAAATCAATGTTTTATCGGGCATTTTAAATTCTAATTTCATAGGTAATCGCTGTTGATTACACATAAGTAATTCCATTTAAAAAGAAGCGTAAAACTTAATGAAAAAGTACGATGGTCTCCTGATACTCAGAATGCATCAATAGAAGCCTGAAACAATTCTCCCAGTAGAAGAATGAACAGGAATCTGTGTATAAAGGCTGTTTTGTGATTTATATTGCCCTGTATCATTGTTGATACATCTTATCAAGCGGTGTTCTCCGACTCATTCCTCACTGAAAAAAGTGACACTTCTATAATCCAGGTGTTCCTTATACGCATTCCCCCGACTCAAGTCTTGCATTGTAAAGACCCCATATTTTGCTTGTGCAGCCATTTCAATAGTTAACTCACTGGTTTCTATAGAGACCTTTTCAATTTATTACCAAGGTGAAATGGAAATGTTTATATGCCCGGTCGCGATCAGCTGACCACTAATAACCTCTAAAAATAAAATTCTCACCTCATCGTTAAAAAAATAACATTGAAAAATGAGAAAATCTTTAAAGGTATTACTCTGTTTTGTTTGTCTGGAGAGTTAGGCCAATCAGGGCGAGCATTCAGATACGCCGCCACCTGCAACTCTTATTATCCAAGGTATTACATGTTTATGCTTCTTAGAAAAATAGTATTATCTTGATTGTTAGCTTAGACATTTTATGTAACAATCACAGCTGGCAGTGTTCATTAGCAATGCAACAAAGGGAAAACACAGCCTCATCAGAACCAGATTGATTGGGCATATAATAACATATATTTAACGCCTTCACCATCAGGTGAGTCACACTGTCACTGCAGATTAATGCACAGCTGGATACATGCCCTGTAGTCGTGCAATTGCTGCAAAATAACAGAACTCATCAACGTTAAACCAAAAACAGGTAAGATCGACATGACTTTGTTCCTTCTTATGTCTGACTAGAAATTCTCAGAAGCTCTCCAGGACAATTATTATTACTATTCATTATTCTAGCGCCACTTATCCCATGGTGCTTTACATGTGAAAAGGGGCATACACAGACAAGTACAATAAACATAAGCAATACAAGGCACAGACAAGTGCAGAAGGAGAGGGGACCCTGCACGCGAGAGCTCACAGTCTCCAGGGGATGGGTGAGGATACACTAGGAGAGGGTAGAGCTGGTCGTGCGGTGGTTCAGTAGACTGAGGATCACTGCAGGTTGTAGGCTTGTCAGAAGAGGTGGGTCTTCAGGTCTCTTTTGAAGGTTTCCATGGTGGGCGAGAGTCTGATGTGTTGGGGCAGAGAGTTCCAAAGTATGGGGTAAGCACGGGAGAAATCTTGTATGCGGTTGTGGGAAAAAGAGATAACAGGGAAGGAGAGAAGGAGATCTTGAGAGGATCAAAGGTTGCATGTATGTAAGTACCGGGAGACCATGTCACAGATGTATGGAGGAGACAGGTTGTGGATGGCTTTGTATGTCATAGTTAGGGTATTGACTTGTAGGATAGGTTGGCTCACCACTATGAATGCTCAGGTGAAAAAACTTTTGCAATAGGTGGGGTACCATGGCACACCACAATGTGTTTACAGAATAAATGACTTGGAGGTTTTCTCATATGCTTCAAACAAAGGTTTTATTTATCACACACTCAGAACGAAATCCAACATTTCGCCATCAGTATGCCTTCACCTGGGATCTGATAAACATATTATTCAAATACAGAACAAAACGTACAGTCAGAATCGACAAGTTAAAATACAAAACATCACTTGTGTTTGGTGATGCCCGTCATGTGTCAATCCATGTACGGAGATTGGGATTATATTGTGGATGTAGGGGTAATACTGTTCGCTAGTGGAGTTCACGTATGTGGTGGTGGAAAGGTTAGGGTGTATAATCTATGGAGTACAGTCTATGTGGTATATATTGAGACGGTGGGTGAGTAAGAAAGGAAGAGAGGTGGGTAGCTCTCAAGTAGGCATTCTTCTTTTGTATGTAGTAGGTGTCCTCAAATAGGAAAAAGTTATTTTCAAGTACTGTGGAAAGTATATCAATGCAGAAGCTCTTGTGATCTCTAGAAAAATCGGTATGGGAATCGAGGAACCACTGTAAAGCCTGAATGCCTCTGGAGTGATATATATTGGGGTGTAGACTGTTGATGTCTAGAGTTACTTTTTACTACCAGTAAGTAGTAATATTATATTTACTTTCCATTATTACAGTCTGTTTTCTGCACCTCAGAGATTAGTTATTACTGTAGTGATTCGCGTCACATCTGGACAATAGGAAGCCAGTGAAGGGATTGGCAGAGAGAAGACGATGGGGAATAGTGGGGAGACAGGTGGATTAATCTGGCAGCAGACTTTAGGATAGATTGTAGTGGTGCAAGAGCGCTAGAGGGGAGGCCAGAGAGTAAGAGGTTGCAATAGTCGAGGCGGGAGATGATTATGGCGTGCACGAGTGTTTTTTGCAGTTTCTTGGTCAAAAAATGTATGGATCCGGAAAATATTTTTGAGTTCAAGTTGGCAGGAGGTGGCAAGGGCTTGAGTATGCCAGGTCCAGAGAGGCAGATCTGCGTGTCATCAGCACAGAGATAATACTGAAGACAGTGACACTCTATGAACTGTCCCAGGCCGAAGGTGTAGATGGAGAAGAGTAGGAGTCCTAGAACTGACCCTTTAAGAACACCGACAGACAGGGGGCGAAATGAGGAGGTGGTGTGGGAAACAGAGACACTGAATGTCCAGTCTGTTAAACAATAAACAATCTTTCCATTAACTCTTTAAATATAAGGCTGGGTTCACATGGCCAGTAACACAGGCCTGCGATGAAAAAGATACAAGAGAAGTTTTCACTGATTTTTATGTAATTTGGTGTGCTGATTACGAAAATGACCTCCATTTTTTTCCATCACATAAGGATTTTTTGTAAAACCAAGATCGATATTTTTGCTAAAATCCTATTTAAAAAGGAATTCTGTCGAACAATTGTACATGTAATATCTGGCAATAGTGGTTTTTATCCATTTAAATTTATGTATAAATATACAGAGGCCCCCCTGCTGGCACACGGCCCCCCCATCGGTATACAGAGGCCCCCCTGCTGGCACACGGCCCCCCCATCGGTATACAGAGGCCCCCCCTGCTGGCACACGGCCCCTCATCAGTATACAGAGGCCCCCTGCTGGCACACGGCCCCCGCTTCGGTATACATGTATAGCAGCGCTATGGTATAGGGCGGTACATTACAGTACATGTATAGCAGTGCTATGGTATATGGTGGTACATTACAGTACATGTATAGGAGCACTACAGTATATGGCCGTACATTACAGTACATGTATAGCAGCACTATGGTATATGGCGATACAACGCTCCCCATAGCCCCCCGCTCCTCCTGGCCCCCGATCCTCCACAGCAAAAGTAAAAATAAAAAAATCCTCAGTGAGGATACTCACCTGTCCGCTGGCTTGCTCCACCTCTGTCTTCTAGGTCCTACAGGCCTTTAGGACCTGATGATGCCTGGGAAACCGATCAGCTGAGGTAGGGGGGGAGGGGGGGCAGGATGGAGCCGGGGGAGCAAGAACAGCGGGGGGCAGGATGGAGCCGGAGGAGCAGGATGGTGGCGGGGAGGCAGGGCAGGATGGTGGCGGGGGACAGGATGGAGTGAGCAGAATGCAGTGAGTGGGGCAGGATGGAGCCAAAGGAGCAGGATGGAGCTGGAGGAGCAGGATGGAGCGAGCGAGGCAGATGGAGCCGGGGGAGCAAGAACAGCGGGGGGAAGGATGGAGTGAGCAGGGCAGGATGGAGCAAGCGGGGCAGGATGGATGCGGGGGGGCAGGATGGAGCGGTGGGAAGGATGGTGGCGGGGGGGCAGGATGGAGTTGGCGGGGCAGGATTGAGCCGGAGGAGCAGGATGAAGCCGGAGGAGCAGGATGGGGGGGCAGGATGGTGGCGAGCGGGGCAGGATGGAGCGAGCGGGGCAGGATGGAGCGAGCAGGGCAGGATGGATGCAGGGGGGCAGGATGGAGCCAATGGGGCAGGATGGATTGCGGGGGGGCAGGATGGTGGCGGGGGGGCAGGATGGAGCCGGTGGGGCAGCATAGATGTGGGGGGCAGGATGGAGCCAGCGGGGCAGGACGGAGCGGCGAGGCAGGATGGTGGCGGGGGGATCAGGATGGTGGTGGGGGGATCAGGATGGTGGTGGGGGCAGGATGGAGCCGGCGCAACAGGATGGAGCAGGCGAGGAAGGATGGAGTGGGCAGGGCAGGAAGGAGCCGATAAGGCAGGATGGTGGCGAGCGGGGAAGGATGGAGCCGGCGGGATAGGATGGAGCAGGGGGGGAAGGATGGTGGTGGGGGGGCAGGATGGTGGTGGGGGTGCAGGATAAAGCCGGCGGGGCAGGATGGTTGTTGGGGGCAGGATGGAGCCGGTGGGGCAGGATGGTGGCAGGGGGGGGATCAGGATGGAGCCGGCGGGGCAGGATGGAGCTGGCAGGGCAGGATCGAGCCAGCAGGGCAGAATGGTGCCGGTGGGGCAGGATGGTGGCGGGGGGCAGGATGGATCTGGCAGGGTGAGGATGGTGGTGAGGGGGGAGGATGGTGGTGGGGATGCAGGATGGAGCCGGAGGGGCAGGATGGAGCCGGCGGGGCAGGATGGTGTCAGGGGGGATCAGGATGATGGTGGGGGGCAGGATGGAGCAGGCGAGGCAGGATGGAGTGGGCGGGGCAGGATGGAGCCGACAGGGCAGGATGGTGGCGAGCGGGGCAGGATGGAGCAGGGGGAAAAGGATGGTGTCGGGGATGGAATAGGATGGAGCAGGCGAGGAAGGATGGAGTGGGCAGGGAAGGATGGAGCCGATAAGGCAGGATGGTGGCGAGCGGGGAAGGATGGAGCCGGCGGGATAGGATGGAGCAGGGGGGGAAGGATGGTGGTGGGGGGGCAGGATGGTGGTGGGGGTGCAGGATAAAGCCGGCGGGGCAGGATGGATGTGGGGGGCAGGATGGAGCCGGTGGGGCAGGATGGTGGCAGGGGGGATCAGGATGGAGCCGGCGGGGCAGGATGGAGCGGCAGGGCAGGATGGAGCCAGCAGGGCAGGATGATGCCGGTGGGGCAGGATGGTGGCGGGGGGGCAGGATGGATCTGGCAGGGCAGGATGGTGGTGGGGGGAGGATGGTGGTGGGGATGCAGGATGGAGCTGGCGGGGTAGGATGGAGCCGGCGGGGCAGGATGGTGTCAGGGGGGATCAGGATGGTGGTGGGGGGCAGGATGGAGCCAGCAGGGCAGGATGGAGCCTGCGGGGCAGGATGGTGGCAAGCGGGGCAGGATGGAGCCGGCAGGGCAGGATGGAGCCTGCGGGGCAGGATGGTGGCGAGCGGGGCAGGATGGAGCCGACGGGGCAGGATGTTGGCGGGGTGATCAGGATGGTGGTGGGGGTGCAGGATGGAGCCGGCGGGCACCAATGGATGCCCTCTGTCTGGCGCGCGATTTCTGTGACCGACAGACGCCTTAGACAATATATAGTAGATACAGCCCACCCAGGAGTCTCTATATTATATATCCACAGCCCGCAGATTTTTATATTAAATTCATGAATCGTGGTCTGTGTAAAGGGCCCATGGAGACTGTTTCACCCGGGGGCCGCAAAAACCAAGAGCCGGCCCTGGTAATATACAACAGTAATACTATGTTGACAAACTATGGTAAGTCATTTCAACCTCGGAAAAATGACATGGAAAAAAGTACAGTCACATACTTTTTAAAGGGATTGTCCACATATTTTTTTTCTTACTTAAGTGAATATATTTTTGGCTAAAATAATTTTTGCATTTGAGTGTTATTAAAAATGTTGCACTTTTTGATTTTTCAGTCTTTGAGTTTCATCTATTTCTGGCTGCATGATAAGTTAACTGAGAATCTGGCAGTGAGCTTATTTTGACAGTTCAATAGGAAAGTTTCTAATTTATTCAACTGCCATAAGCTTCTCTCAGCAGGTGTAGGACCAAAGATCACATTAATGTTAAATGTTGAGGATGGCAAAAATCCTGTAAGAGTCAAACATTGCAAAATTTTCAATTAAGTCAAATTGCAAAGATTATTTTTAGTCCAAAATACATGCATAGTTACATACAGTGAAAAAAGACATAGATCAATCCAGTTCACATTCCCTATTGATAGATGATTTATAAGACACAATTGTCATGATTCCTCTTATTGATATTTCGCGACACAATGAGTAACAGTTCAGCCATCCAACCTTGGGCAGGGGCATGATGAGCTGTCTGTATGGTGATGGACAGTTCAGCCGTCCAATTGGAGGCTGGGTGGTACTTAGCTGTCAGTGTTTAGTGATAGTCCGTCTGCCTACTGTTTGTGGGGTTTCCTCCATGTGTCTCCAATCCTGAATGAATACCTGGCTATTTAGCTTGCTCTTTGCCTCCTATTACTACCAATCATAGTTTTAGCTTAGTGGTGTCTGCGTGCCTTGTGTTCCTGTGCTTAGTTTCAGACCTATTGTTACCCGACCTTTGATCTTTCATTCAACGATCCATTTGCCTAGACCCTTCGTCCTAATCCACTACCTTCCTGGAATTCAGTCCTCAGAGTGTGACCTGATTACTCCTTTTTCTTACCCTTTTGTTTATGATGGGTTTTCCTGCTACCTGACCCTGAACATCTTGACTACCCTTTGGTTCAAATAAGCATGGTTGAAGGAGGTTTGTACAGTAAAACTTGATTACAAGTCAAGCCCTCTCATCTAATACAAGTGTCTGACCGCTCAAATGCTCTGTCAGACGACTGGCAAAAATTCCTACACTCCAAAATCTTGTAGAAATTCTCCCCAAAAGAATGGGAGCTGGTATAGCTGCAAAGAAGGGGGGACAACCCGCTATTATTGAACACAGATTTAGAAAGGAATCTCATAGACGCTCATGTAGGTGTAATGTACAGTTGTCCCTATACATTTGTCCATATATTGTATGTAGGAGTAATCAACCTAATGGTGTACAGCTGCCGATTCTGTAGAAGCTTTCCATCTGTGTAGAAAAGGGAGATATCATACTGCCGTTACATAAAGTAGCAAACTAGAACCGATGAGATGTTTTTGTTTAGTTCTCGCTAGGAGAATCAGCTATGCTCTTGCTAGAAAAACACCTGCCGAGAAATAAAAAGCTTTTCAAATACACTAATAAGGAACATGCAGTAAAGCTTCTATATATGCTTTATATAAATAGTGTCATTCTTGCAGGCCACATGGTAGTGAACTCACTGGATATGAGAGTGCCCTTTCAGACTAATAGGCTAATTAAATAGCTGGCTAAAGTAGCACATGCTTAGACTTTAAGAATCTCTTTTCAAGAATATGCCTACATAGTGCACATATATCAATATAATAAGTGCTTTTATAATAGCTGGAACAAACACAGCATATACACAGATGGATTGATGGATGTATAGAGAAAGAAAAAGAAATAGGAAGGAAGGAAGGAAGGAAGAGAGGAAGGAAGATACTGTAGAACATTTGGTGCTACCCTAGGAACATGGGGAGATCTTTATCATACTCACAACTGATCAGAGCAATGAAAGATCAGCATAAATTGATTGTCTTCAGGAACTCACACGGAAAATTCAATAGGGGTTAACCCAAAGGAATTTTGAACATAGACCCACAATACTGGAATATCATTAACAAAAATGGGAAAGGAAGCTGGGAGTTAATTATTTCCCTTAATCTCCTCTCACTGATTGCAGTCCTCAAATTGGTAAAATTGTGTGTAATCTCTGACCCTTGTTGGGGGCTTGTGTACAACATGTACAAGAATTTAGTAAACCTCTACTGATTTCTTACAATTATGCAATAAATTTAGGGAATTAATTGGTTAGATCAGATATTGATACTTCTAGATGGAAGACTACAACCTTCTTGGTTCCACCACTATCTTTGCTACATTAATTATATTCACTGTTCTCTCATGAGAAAGGGTGATGTCTTATCCTCAATCCAATAATAGTATACTTTGTAATATTATTGCATTTGAGAATCAAATCATGTTAGCTATATTTTGATGTGCCCCTATAAATTGATGTATGTTGGGGAGACGACTATTGATCTTAAAAGTAAGTAAATAATAGACACACAATAGGGAAAATAAAGATGGAGCTGCCAGTCCCGAAACACTTGACTGAATGCAACATACAGAAAAGCAATTACCAGTTTATGCTATTGTTCATGTTCTTTCTCTCCAATGAGGTAGTATTCATAGAAAGATCACAGTGTATATATATATATACATACACAAGTATATATACACTGTGATCATTAAAACATGGCAAAAGATTAATTCTATGGGTAAATTAAAAAGGTGCTGATAATTGTTGTAATAAATATATTTCATGTGTTCAATGCAAGGGAAAACTACTAAATAAAAATAAGAGAGGTGCATGATCTCATAGGAGAAAATGGGCAAACAGGACTCTGCAGCATAACAGCCAACTTGAGCTACAAACAATCCTTTGTAGATAACAATTTTTAATGATCTTCCTATGAATACTGCCTCGTTGGAGAGAAGGAACATGAACAATAGTCGTCTCCCCCACATACATCAATTTATAGGGGCACATCAAACTATATCTAACATCATCTGAAAAAATAAAGAACATATATATATATATATATATATATATATATATATATATCTTCTCTACACAGACTTGCCAGTAAATATATATATATATATATATATATATATATATATATATATATATATATATATATATATATATAAACTGTATATATATTTATTCTTTTTTTCTGTAAACAAAATATTTCTTTCCATATTTCTTGTCTATATGTGAGATAATGTCCCTGAAGTGTCTTTACTTTAGAGCATATAATAAATGTATATTTATTGAGCCATTGATTACATTCTAATAGTGTGGATTCCATGATATGTTGTGGTGATAGATGTCATTTACACTGTCTCACAACTTTGGGAACTAAGGGTGGGTGGCACTCATCATTTCACAGTTGTGATTCACTCCAGTGAGGAAGATGGATGTATTTAATAGGTAGAGGAGACTAAAGGCCCCGTCACACGGTAGGATATCGTAAACCATATCACTGAAACTTCACGGGTTTGGAGTCGTTCAAACGACATCGTTAGTACGTCGATGCGTGTGACACCAAGATACGACTATGATAAGTCGTTGGATCGCTGATCGCAGATTTGAGAACATGTTCTCAAATCAGATGATCTTCGTTAAGCCAACCTGCTGCATCGTTGTGTGTGACACCACGATAAGGATGTCGTTCACGACTTTGACTATTCACAACAGTAAACAAGTATCATTCACTGGGTTGTGCGAACGACAGCTGCTCGCCACATCGTTGGTGCGTCGTTCACAATATCTAGATGTGTGACATCTCACCAATGATGTCAAAAAGATGTCCTAATGACTGCACTCCTCTGAGATCGTTGCTGAGATTGTTACGACATTGTAGCATGTAACGGTACCTTTATTGTAACGCCTGACAACCAGCAACGTGTCTCTAATGCATAAACCATGTTGCTCAGGCACCTTCCAAATGAGGAAGGCCCCTTAAATACTCTGTGCTTCTCAACCATAGGCTAAGAAGCATTTCCGGGTAGGGTGCACTGGCCCTTTAAGGAGCTGGGGTGTGTCACTACCTACTATGCTAAAAGTCCAAATTAGTGGTTAACTTCTCTCACTTGGCAAGCCAGTCACCTTCATCTGACTCACCGTAGCCGGGGGTACATGGAGCGGGCGTTGATTCTCCTCCAGTCACAGAACCGCGCCTGCGGTGGTGTAGGCCCGGTGGTCCAGATCAAAAGGGGAAATGGCGGAACAGTAGGGATGATTTGTCTTCGTGACGCCACCTGTGAGAGGTCCGGTAACTGTACCGGCGCTGTTCGGGTCTCCTGGGGATGTTATACAGCAAGATGGGACGCTCCCCACAGGCCGAGCGTGAGTCCCCGGAGCCAGGAGCTGCGCAAGATGTTGTGAGGCAGCTGCGGGATGTTGCGTGCCAAATCCAGGAGTAACTCACAACCATACAAAGTCTCTTTTAGGTACCTTTACTGGGTGGTAATCAGGTACACTCGGACCGGTATAGTGAAGTCGGCACTTCTGGAGATTCACAGCAAGCAGTGTTAGGCTTACTTTCTCTAGTCCTCTGGTTATGGTCGGGTGGATGTGGAATCCAGCTGGACTGGGCAGTATGTTCAATGGAACTTGCTTCACCTGGTTAGCAGCACTGAGGGCACTGTAAAAGGGTTTGAGCAGGATCAATACTCTTCCCTGGGCTCTCGTAGGTAGGTGCATCAGGTGGAACAGGTGGCTAAACCTCCTGTTAATGGTGCTGGTTCTCTGTGGTGGCTGGCTAGCTCTCACAGCTTCGGTTCCAGGAACCGGTTAGTAAGGAAAGAGTCAGAATAACTCTGTTTTCCTGGAGAGGTGTTCTCCTTCTTCCTCTTATCCCAGTTGCAGGGATTTCCTCACTTGCAAGCTGGCTGGTTGGGCCTAGTGTGTGTCTCATGAGGTGGAGATCACACACAACCTGCAGCTCTCCTAGCGTCTGCACACTCTCTGCCTGGCAGCTCTTGTAGTGTCTGCCACACTCTGAAGTTTCTCCCTCTAAAACTCTATTTATAGGGGGAACTGGCTCAAAGTGACCAGTGGAGGTCCCCCTAGAGGCTCGGGGTGAAACCAGGTGTTCTAAGGTGTTGTTGTGTTGTTTGGTGTTTTTGTGAGTTTTGCTTTGCTGTTAACTCCAGTCGTGCCCTAAGGATTTCTGTGGTGCCCAACAGGTGCCAGGGTGCCACACATCCCCTCTAGCACAGCCACAGTCCCCACTTACTACCATAAGCCTAAACAAGAAGTAACGGCTTTTAAAGATGGTCCTCCCTTATGGCTGAATTGTCTACTGGGTCTCATCAGGGATCTTCCTCTGGAGTGGGTCATGTTCTTCAGTGCTTTACCATTGGCACTTGGTCCCCCTCTAGGATGGGTAACATTCTTCAGTGCTTTACCATCGGTGCTTGATCTTTATGTCAGTTGGGTCACGGTCATGGTCTTAAGGTGCCATTACACGGCACGACGTTGGAACGATGTCGGCAATGATCTTGTGGGCGTGCGGTCGTTTCCGACATCGTTTTGACATCGTTGGTGAGATGTCACGTGTCTAGATATCGTGGAGGACTCAACGATTTTGTGAGCAGGTATCGTTTGCACAACCCAGCGAACGATCCATGCTTATTGCTGTTACTGGGCGAAGTCGTAAAAGTCAATGTTATCGTGGAGTCAAACACAATGATATACCAGGTTGGCTGATCATTGACCATGTGGTTCGAGAACATGTTCTCAAACCTGCTATCACCGATCCAACGATTTATCGTTACAACTTTGCAGAGTCACACGCAATGACATCCTAACAACGACTCTAAACCCATGATCTTTAAGCTATATTGCTAACGATGTCGTGCTGTGTAACGGGCCCTTAAAGGTACCGTTACACGGCACGATATCGTGGGCGATATCACTGAAACGTCACGGTTTGAGCGATGTTGAAACAACATTGCAAGTGCGTCATTGCCTGTAATAGCACGATACAACAGCGATAATTCATTGGATCGGAATTGACAGGATAATGAACATGTTGTAAAACCTGACGATATCAACCCTATCAATCTGCCATATCGTTGTGTGTCACACCGCGATAACGATGTCGTTGACGACTTCGCCCATTCACAGCAATGAGCAGGTATCGTTCGCTGGGTTGTGCGAACGATAACTGCTCACAACATCGTTGGTGACTCGTCCACGATATCTAGATGTGTGACATCTCACCAACGATCTCAAAATGATGTCGGAAATGACCGCACGCCCATGAGATCGTTGCTGACATCATTCCAACGTCGTGCCGTGTAACAGTTCCTTTACTCTCTGCTCAGGTCATGGATGTTCGGCTGTAAGCTTGCTTCGTTGCTCACACAACCACTCTCTTCCAAATGTAAGCACTGACTTCTCCCCTTTTCTGTCAACTTAGCCTTTTATATTTTGTAACTGCATCACAACTGTCACCTGACTTGGCATCCATTCTTAGCTCTTCCTTGAGCGAACACCTATCTTGCTATACAGTTCCTAGTTGCTCTTCTTGCCCATAGATTTTGATGTTTGCCTGCAGACACTACAAACTTTTAGCTAAGTACATCTTCTGCTGCTCCTACTCACAACTTCACAGACGACCATGCACATTTTACCGCACCAACCATTTTCTCTACCAGCCCTCCCGAGGGTGAAAGGAGGAAGATGTGGTACTGGGATCTGAAGACATGAGCTAAGTGCATCTATGAAGAATTACTTGGAACGTTGTGCATGGACAATTATCGTTACCTTTTTACATATACATAACAAAGCACCGGGACATAAATTGTTAATATTATGGAACAAGGACTGATTGCTTCAATAACAGGTTATTATCACTGACTCTTGAAGAAATGCTTATCAATTAACAATATCACAATTTGGAAGCTTTCTCACATAGTTATTAATAGGTGTGATATCGCAGGATCCGGCTATGCATACAGGTTTACCTGCACTGAGAATCCTTCACTAATGGCTGTTCAGAGATCCATGAGGCAGGGATGACACTTATGTACCTTGAAACGAATTATTCTCATCACGTGGGAAAATTTACTCTTACTAGAAAGAAGAAATATCGGCATAACCATCTGATTGGAACATGTTTGCTTTTTTTACACTTTATTTTTCCCTTTCTTCCCAGTCCCAAAATTGTTCAAGTAACGTTTCAGAATAAGCTTTACTGTGTGTACATGAGCAATATTTCTGCCCGGTATATGAGTTGTTTTCTGCATTTTTACAAGTTTTCCCCTCTGCAGGCTCTATGTCTTCATTTGCAATCCATGCTGAGCTGGTGGGGAGAGTCTATCTACTATGATTTCTGCCATATACAGCAAAGTACATAGATTTAGTACAGTCAAGCAGTACAATACACAGCAGTACTGAGCAGAGTAGATATGATGTCAGCTATCGAATAAGGTAAAAGACTTGTTATAAAGTTTCATATTATCTTTCTTTGTCTCATTCTGTTTCCTCACTATGCTCCTCATGCCTCCTCCCACATATTGTATAATGTACAGTTTACCTTGTCTGAGTAAGGCCATGTACACACATTGCATTTTTCATTCTTTTTTGGTTTAGATTTGGTGCATATTTGTCACAAATCTGCATGCCTCTCTGGAAAGCAGGAAAGTCAATAAGAATTCTGAAGTGTTGTGCTCATGTAGCTCAAATCTTCCTTGCAGATTTGGTTGCAGAAGAATCTGCAGCATGTCAACTCTTGTTGTGTTTTTTCCTGCTTTTATTCATTGACTTCATTATGAAAACGCTTGGCAAAAAAAAAACGCCCAAAGGAGGCGGCAAAAACGCACTGCATTTTTTATGCATTTTTGTGCCAGAAGACGTAGATTTGGTACACCATAAACTCAGTGTGTGCACATGTCCTAAGGCCGTGTGCACCCAGTGCATTTTTATGCATTTTTTGGTGCAGTTCAGTGAAAAATCAGCATGCTTATCCTTAAGTCAGCAAAGTCAATGAGAATTCTGAAGTTTTCTGCACGTGTTGCTTATTTTCCTTGCAGACTTGGCGCAGAAAAAAATCTGCAACATGTCAATTCGTGGTATACACATTCCATCTGGTGTATAATAAGGAGCTTCTGGACAGTATCCAGTTTTTTGCTCAGCAACTCAACACATGCAATTAATTCATTACGGAGGACAAAAGTGGAGCCAATTGCTTATACTTGCATATAAAACTTTAGTTTATTTAAAGATAGATGAGACTACAATAAAAACACAGATGTGTTGGACATGGGTGGTATTTTTCATCCAGCACATAAGCAACAGGGTATCATGGTAAAATTAACATACAGCAGTTTGAATCAAAAAATATATATTCAGCATACAAGCTGACAGTCAAAGGTTAGCATACAGAGCAATTTATACAATGCAAATCGCCATATAGTTAGACATGTTTGCACCTGACATAACAAAGGTATTGCTTCATACAGTGGCGTAGCTGGCCTGCTCCTGGCCCTGGGGTAAGATCAGCAACCAGGCCCCCCATGTGAGGAACGGGGGATAAGTGCTGGCAGAGAGATGTGAGGATCGGAGGGGTGCACACTCACCGTGGCCGCCGTGCGTCTGCTGTAGGAGGAGAGGAGGGGCGGGCAGGGCTACAGGACGGGAAGTCCCGTCCTCCCTCCTCTCTGGCCGCGCGGCGGCCGGCTGCCAGCACGGGGCCCCCCAGGGGGTGCGGGCCCCCTCCAGGGGGCGAGCAATGGGCCCCTCATGGTGGGGGGCCCAGGGTGCTCGCCCCCCCTGCCCCCCCGCTAGCTACGCTACTGGCTTCATATCATCCCATCAGGGATCTCACATATTCCACACATGTCTAAACATCATTGCGTCTATAAACCCAACCAGCAGGTAAAAACCTGTCTGTAGTACAAACTACTGATAGTATGTAAGTATCCATATACCATACCCTAAAGTGCAAGTGCTGGAGGTGGAAGGGGTCCCCCGATACCCTAGGACTCCTAACGCACGTTTCGCTGTTATAAGAACCAGTGCTTCATCATTTATCATTATCACAACTGTAATTCTAAAACTCTAAAAGTGAGGGGGATTGATAAGATCAATGAGGGGGTTCGGGGTGGTGATCTTAAAAAGCTACTGGCCCAGTGAGAAATGAAGTGGATTGTGACTTTGGATACGGTGGTACCTAAGGGTCTCAATGAATCATTTAGCTTTGTTTTGTTTCTTTGACTATGAATTATAAGAATCCTTGAGTTTGCAGTTGAGGCTCATATATAGTTGAGATTGCTAGCATCCGTTTTTTCCACAGGAGTGGATTGATATAAATTTGCTTTCCCTCCCCTTCTCCCTTTATCACTGTATAATGGTGTTTTATCTTTTATAGTTTTTAATTTTGAATTTCTCACCCATGCTGACACAGGCATCTTCCCTTCATTGTGATGATGTTCACAGTGTGAATAATGTGGAATGGAACACAAGATTGAAAAACCGCTGTAATAAACATGCGATTGGCAATTGAACTGTTAAGATCTTCTGTTGTGAATGTAACTTGTGTTTTAATGGGCTGTATAAAGTATATATCTCTCTTTGATTGAATTCTCACCATGTGGCCGTGTGCGCATGCGCTGCGCCGCGCCGGCGGGCAGCGTCGCAGAAGGCGCACTAGATCGCTAAGTGTTGTTTACCGTTGCCGGGACTACGGTTCCAGCGGGCAGTGATGACGGTGGTTGCGCCGGACGTGACGTCTGCCGCCGGCGGTGAGTGTGACGCATGCGCTGCAACAAACGACCGCATTGGCCCACTTGCTCATGTGACCATCATCAGTACTGGGATAAAAACCTACCAGGCTGGGGGAACCTCACTCCTCATGATGAAGCATGGTTCTTATAACAGCAAAACGTGCGTTAGGAGTCCTAGGATATTGGGGGACCCCTCCACCTCCAGCACTTGCACTTTAGGGTATGGTATATGGATACTTACATACTATCAGTAGTTTGTGCTACAGACAGGTTTTTACCTGCTGGTTGGGCTTATAGACGCAATGATGTTTAGACATGTGTGGAATATGTGAGATCCCTGATGGGATGATATGAAGCAATACCTTTGTTATATCAGGTGCAAACATGTCTAACTATATGGCGATTTGCATTGTATAAATTGCTCTGTATGCTAACCTTTGACTGTCAGCTTGTATGCTGAATATATATTTTTTGATTCAAACTGCTGTATGTTAATTTTACCATGATACCCATGTCCAACACATCTGTGTTTTTATTGTAGTCTCATCTATCTTTAAATAAACTAAAGTTTTATATGCAAGTATAAGCAATTGGCTCCACTTTTGTCCTTCGTATTGAATGAATGTCAATTCGTGGTACAGAAATGCAGCATGTTCACACAGTACGTTTAATTTTTAAGGTTTCAGTGTGTTTTTACACAAAACATATTGGTTGTTACGTCTAATTGATATGAAGGAATATTGTGCATCTCTCTCTCCTAAAATATGCCAATGTGTAGTGCTAGCAATGATAGAATAAGACAATCAAGTCCAAAATATAGAGCATACAGTTGTGGCCAAAAGTATTGACAACCCTGCAATTCTGTCAGATAATACTCAGTTTCTTCCTGAAAATGATTGCAATCACAAATTCTTTGGTATTATTATCTTCATTTAATTTGTCTTCAATGAAAAAACACAAAAGAGAATGAAGCAAAAAGCAAAACATTGATCATTTCACACAAAACTCCAAAAATGGGCCAGACAAAAGTATTGGCACCCTCAGCCTAATACTTGGTTGCACAACCTTTAGCCAAAATAACTGCGATCAACCGCTTCCGGTAACCATCAATGAGTTTCTTACAATGCTCTGCTGGAATTTTCTTTCTTCTTTGGCAAACTGCTCCAGGTCCCTGATATTTGAAGGGTGCCTTCTCCAAACTGCCATTTTTAGATCTCTCCACAGGTGCTCTATGGGATTCAGGTCTGGACTCATTGTTGCCACCTTAGAAGTCTCCAGTGCTTTCTCTCAAACCATTTTCTAGTGCTTTTTGAAGTGTGCTTTGGGTCATTGTCCTGCTGGAAGATCCTACCATACAGTCCCTTTTCATTCAGACGCTGACGGATAGTAAGGGTTGACACTGTTATACCCTTGGACTGCAAGGCAGCTTGAACTTGTTTGGATGTTAGTCGAGGTTCTTTATCCACCATCCGCACAATCTTGCATTGAAATCTCTCATCAATTTTTCTTTTCCGTCCACATCTAGGGAGGTTAGCCACAGTGCCATGGGCTTTAAACTTCTTGATGACACTGCGCACGATAGACACAGGAACATTCAGGTCTTTGGAGATGGACTTGTAGCCTTGAGATTGCTCATGCTTCCTCACAATTTGGTTTCTCAAGTCCTCAGATAGTTCTTTGGTCTTATTTCTTTTCTCCATGCTCAATGTGGTACACACAAGGACACAGGACAGAGGTTAAGTCAACTTTAATCCATGTCAACTAGCTGCAAGTGTGATTTAGTTATTGCCAACATATGTTAGGTGCCACAGGTAAGTTACAGGTGCTGTTAATTACACAAATTAGAGAAGCATCACATGATTTTTCTAACAGTACCAATACTTTTGTCCACCCCCTTTTTTATGTTTGGTGTGGAATTATATCCAATTTGGCTTTCGGACAATTCTTTTTGTGTTTTTTTCATTGAAGACAAATTAAATGAAGATAATAATACCAAAGAATTTTTGATTGCAATCATTTTCAGGAAGAAACTGATTATTAACTGACAGAATTGCAGGAGTGTCAATACTTTTGGCCACAACTCTATATATGTAGAAATTCATGCAAGATAAAAATCCCTGATAATGTGGTTTCTGATTTTCATTTTATTAATGAATATTAATAAAAACAAATACATCTGAGGTGCATGGGGACAAATACATAACCTCATCTTTCTTTTCTGCTCACTTTCTGAAACTGAACATGGACAAAACAGATTTTGTCACCTTTTACCCATCTCATTCTACCCTCCACCAGACCGATACATCAAAGTCAATGGCTGCTCACTTTCCCCAGTCCCGCATGCTCGGGGAAATCCTCAACTCTGCCTCTCTTTCAAGCCACATATCCAAACCCTTTCCATCTATTCTGACTCCAACTCAAAAATATATCTCAGATCTGCGCATTTCTTGACCAAAAAACATCAAAAACACTCGTGCATGCTTTCATCATCTCCCGCCTTGACTATTGCAACTTCCTTCTCTCTGATCTCCCCTCTAGTACTCTCGCATCCCTCCAATCTATCCTAAACTCTGCTGTCCGACTAATCCACCTGTCTCCACATTATTTCCCAGCCTCACCTCTCTGCCTATCCCTTCACTGGCTTCCTATTGTCCAGATGCTCCATTTCAAAATGCTAACCATGACATACAAAGCCATTCACAACCTGTCCCCTCCATATATATCTGACATGGTCTCCCAGTACCTACCTACACGCAATCTGTGATCCTCTCAAGATCTCCTTCTCTACTTCCGTTTTAACATTTCTTCCCACATCCACATACAAGATATCTTCCATGCTCCCATCATACTGTGGAACACTCTGCCCTAACACATCAGACTCTCATCTACCGTTGAAACGTTCAAAAGGAACTTGAAGATCCACCTCTTCCGACTAGCCCACAACCTGCAGTGACCTTCAGTCCACTAAACTGTCGCACAACCAGCTCTACCCGCTCCTAGTTTATCCTCACCCATCCCTTTTAATCTGTGAGCCCTTGTGGCAGGGTCCTCTCTCCTCACCTAATATATCCTCACCTCTCCCATCCCTTTTAGACTGTGAGCCCTCATGGTCAGGGTCCCCTTTCCTTACCTACTGTATCCTCACCCATCCCTTGTAGACTGTGAGCTCTTGTGGGCAAGGTCCTCTATCCTCTCCTAGTGTATTCTCACCCATCTCTTGTAGACCGTGAACCCTCGTGGTCAGGGTCCTCTTTCCTCATCTACTGTATCATCACCCATCCCTTGTAGAATGTGAGCCCTTGCAGGTAGGGTTCTCTCTCTTCACCTACTGTATCCTCACCCCTCCCTTGTACACTGTGAGCCCTCGCAGACAGGGTCCTCTCTCTTCCTGTACCTGTCTGTGCTTGTGTTGTTCATAAATATTGTACTTTTCTATGAATGCCTCTTTTCACATGTAAAGCTATGGAATAAATATAAAGATAAATATCTAATATAATAATTGCCTAAGCCAGCTTCCGTCCGTTTCTGCTCGAAATGACGTCAGATCCGGACCGGACTGAAACTGGCTTAGGCAAGTATGTAACACACACACAACACACACACAAACACACATACACAACACACACAACTATACTTGCCACCGGCGTCTTCCCCGCCGCCCTCAGTCGACATGTCGCTGCCCCTGGACAACTGGATCCAATATGGCGTCCGGGAAGTCTCGCGAGAAGTCTCGCGAGAAGTCTCGTGCACTGAGAAGTGGGGGGGTGGACAAGGAGGATAGGGATATCAGCGTAGGACTCATCGGACCTGAAGTCACTTTGTCGCAGTCGATGAGCAAACAGACATTGGCCAATGTATGTACCAAGAACTTCAGAAATAAAAAGATAAGATTTTGAGTTTTTTGAAAAAACGTAAGTTTTTAAACTTTTTTCTCATATATATATATAGCTTGTTAGCATATGTACATCATTGGTAGTAGCTGAGTGCTGCAGAGTACTTTTTACTAGTTATATATATATATATATATATATATATATATATATATATATACACTAGATCGTGGCCCGATTCTAACGCATCAGGTATTCTAGAAGAAAAAAAAAAAAAATATTTGAAATACAATGTGCGGCGCTCAGTGTATTTCAAATATGGCGCCATGGCACGCGCCGCTCCTCTGATTGGTCGGCGCTCAACGTTGTGCCTAATCAGAGAAGTGGCACGTGCCAAGCTGCACAGTGTATTTCAAATATGGCGCCATGGCGCGCGCTGCTATTCTGATTGGCCGCCTCGTTCAGCAGCAACCAAATAGAATAGCGGCGCTCGCCATGGTGCCATATTTGAAATACAATGTGCGGCGCTCAATGTATTTCAAATATAGTGCCATGGCGCGCACCGCTATTCTGATTGGCTGCCGCGTTCAGCAGCGACCAATCAGAATAACGGCGTTCGCCATGGCGCCATATTTGAAATAGAATGTGCAGCGCTCACTGTATTTCAAATATGGCGCCATGACGCCCGCCACTATTCTGATTGGTTGCTGCTGAACGTGGCGGCCAATCAGAATAACGGCGTTCGCCATGGCGCCATATTTGAAATAGAATGTACAGCGCTCGGTGTATTTCAAATATGGCGCCATGGCGCCCGCCACTATTCTGATTGGCCGCCACGTTCAGCAGCGACCAATCAGAATAACGGCGTTCGCCATGGTGCCATATTTGAAATAGAATGTGCAGCGCTCAGTGTATTTCAAATATGGTGCCATGGCGTCCGCCACTATTCTGATTGGCCGCCACGTTCAGCAGCGACCAATCAGAATAACGGCGTTCGCCATGGTGCCATATTTTAAATAGAATGTGCAGCGCTCAGTGTATTTCAAATATGGTGCCATGGCGTCCGCCACTATTCTGATTGGCCGCCACGTTCAGCAGCGACCAATCAGAATAACGGCGTTCGCCATGGTGCCATATTTGAAATAGAATGTGCAGCGCTCAGTGTATTTCAAATATGGTGCCATGGCGTCCGCCACTATTCTGACTGGCCGCCACGTTCAGCAGCGACCAATCAGAATAGCGGCGCTCGCCATGGCGCCATATTTAAAATTATTTTAAAAGTATTTGAAATATGGCGCCTTGGCGCACGCCGCTCCTCTGATTGGTCGGCGCTGAACGCGGCGACCAATCAGAGGAGCGACTCGGTTTGAATGCCGCTCTTCTGATTGGTCGGCCGCGGCAACCAATGAGAGACGCGGCATTCAAACCGCCAAGCCTTGCTACTTCTCTGATTGGTCCCAACGACACCAGTCATCTCCCGGCTGGCTCGCGCGCGCTGCGGCCACCGTCGGGAGATCCCACTGATCTCCAGACGCGTGTATCCCGGCGACAGTGGTGCCAATACGACGCTTGGTTTCAGCTTGGCGTGAATTTTGAATGCACGCGGCTGTTTTGCATATTCCTCGCTCATTGGAGGCCACTGATGCAATTAGGCAATTATATAGTATATATATATATATATATATATATATACCATTGATTTACATATGCACTTTATTGACTTCTTAATACCGGCGAGGTATCGTGTTTTTAACCCCCTATGTTTTATCTCCTTATTTTACTTTTGCTTATCTCAATAAATCAAATAAAATATATTTTTGTATACTATGTTGGTTTTTTGCACTTTAATATATAGGTTATTAGGTTATATATGTAATCAATGTATACAAAAAGCAGAAAAATACATGTATATAAGTACGTACAGCTTGTGTGGTTGCAACAATGCATAAAGTGCCAAAGGTACACAAATTAATAAGCATAAGCAAATCAGACAGATAGCAATCTCTGTTTTGAAACATGAACAGCTTTATGGTAACTGTGAATCAGAGAAATGTAAAGCAAGCATCATGTACCCCACGTGTATCGCTGTAGAGATTACAGCTTAGGGTACCTTTACACACCGCAACCGCGGTGAGAAAACTGACAGGCAATCT
The DNA here is from genome assembly GCA_033576535.1 of Allobates femoralis. Classification (NCBI taxonomy): domain Eukaryota; kingdom Metazoa; phylum Chordata; class Amphibia; order Anura; family Aromobatidae; genus Allobates; species Allobates femoralis. The sequence continues at coordinate 99,804,539 of JARQOC010000003.1, read as the reverse complement.
GTAGTCCCGTCACCATCGCAATGAAATTGCTACGAAATTGCAGCGTGTAATTGTGGAATCTGGTGGTGATCAAAAAAGTTGCGGCTGGTTCCGATTTCAGAGCACTGTTTGAAAACCAGACGCAACCATGAAGGTGAATTTCCCTGCTTTTGGCGTGTGAAGGGGCGATAGGGAAGGAATCAGCATCGCCAACTGATTTCCCGGAGGCGTGCCACAGCCAAAGTTTGGGGGAAAGTGGGGGGTGCGTGTTATAATCCAAATCTACTGCGGGAGTGCTTGTAGGAGAGGAGCAGTGTCCGGTGGCTGGAACGGGCTGGTGCAGGCTGCAGAGGCATCCTGTGGTCATATGATCCTTTCATTATGCTCATTTAATATGCACTGTATCCCGCTGTCCATCACTTCAGTGCTGAAGCAGACGCTGAGAGATGGACGGGGGGAGCGACGCATATCCCATGAGCCTGCACTCAACCCCCTCATCCTGAATATGGCTCCCCATCATACTATATGTCCTTCTGCTGGCGTGAATGCTAAAATAATAAATGCTTTTAACTTACCCTCCATCGTTTCCTGTTTCCAGTTTAGTGGTCTTCCTGTGTCTGTGCTCGGCATCCGATAATGTGACCAGCACAGTACAATGATGGATCAAAGGAGATTAAGTTAAAAGTCTTTATTATTTTATGCAGCACAAGGGGGCTATGTACCAGCAGCAAAAAATGACCATATGATATGCAGCACAAGGGGGATATGTACCAGCAGCACTAGGGGGATCTGTGCCAGCATCACTAGGGGCGGACTGGCCCAGGTGGCAAGTGCCCTCTGGGCTGGTGGTATAGCCCACATGTAGGGCCGCTCCCCCCCCCCCCCGCAGGAATGGGCCGGCCGGCGGCCGCGACTTGCGGCGATGCACACGGCGGCCGACATGGTGAGTGAGCGGTCCGAAGATCTCTGATAGCACCCCACCCCCCCCCGGTCATCAAAAGTCTCTGACAGCACCCCCTCCCGGGTCATCAAAAGTCTCTGACAGCACTCCCCCGGTCATCAAATCAGGGCTGGCCGAACCTGCCACCCAGGGCCAGAGGCACCATCCAGCCCCTGACTAGGGGGCTATGTGCTAGCTTCAGCGCACAATGCTTTGGCAGATGATTATTCCATCATGGGGAAGGAGATGTTTCAGTTGAAATGTAAGATGTGGGACTTGGAGGACAAAACCAGGCGCTGCATCCTTCACTTGCAGGGGGTCCCTGAAACAGTCGGAGATGGGGAGATTGCTTTTACTGCTACAGCATTTATCCAGCATGCCCTCCCTGAGACCCCCTTGAGTGATCTACATATAGAGAAGATATATAGACTGCCTAAGTCACCTCAAGTGACCAAATCATTGCCCAGAGACATTCCAATCTGCCTCTCCAGCTATACCACAAAGGAAGCCCTTCTACTAGTCCTGAGGAGCCTTGAGGAGGAAGCCCAGCCTCCCTGAAACCTTTACTGCATTCTCTGTCTACCAAGAACTCTCCCCAGACACCCTGGCAAGACGCAGAGATTTTGCACCCTACTGCAAGGTCCTAAGAGATCAGGGGTGCCCCTGTTAAAGTTTGCTTCAAGTATAAGGGCTCTCAACATGTGTTTGACTCCCCCAAACAGCTAGGGAAGGCCTTAAAGTCCTGGAACTTGTTCCCTACTACAGGATCAAGTCCATTCAACCCTTTCCTGCAGCCGGACAGGAGGTCAGTTACTTCTGATTGGGAAAAAGTTGGCTGAACGCTGACATGACTTTTTTTTCCTACCACCCCTTCCTTTTGGCAAACACCTTTTTTTGTCCTTTGTTATTTGGGTGCCAATCCTGTGGGAGCCCACCTGTGGTAGCCCAGCTCTCCCGCCTGTTTTGCCTATGCCCATCCAGGTCGGGCGATTTGACTGCGGATTCTCGTGCACAAGTTTTTTTCCCCTCCATCAGGCTTTTGCCTGAACCACAGGTTAGTATAAAAATTGTGTTCCTTAATGTTAAAGGGAACCTGTCAGGTGGTTAATGCTCCCCCAGCTATCACTATCTGCACCTGCAACTTCATAATATTATTCAAATCATCCCTGTCTGAGCTCATAGTGTAATGTAATGGTACCTTCACACGCCGCAATCTCGCCTGGGAATCCTAAAGGCGATATGTGAAATTGCCTCACAATTGCGGCGTGTGATTGGGGAATTTCGTGGCGATAAATCACCTCTCGCCTGTCGCCTGATTCCTAAGCACTGCTCTGAAATCAGCCGCAATCCTGAAGGCGATATTTCTGTGTTGTGGCGTGTGATAGGGCGATAGTGATGGAAAGAGCGTAGACTGGGATTTCCCGTAGGTGTGCCGCAACCGTTCTGTAGTCCGCGGCCCGTGTGCGATGATTGATGTTGGCTACTGTGTTCCCATTGGCTGTCAGTTCACAGGGTGCCATATTTGAAGAGCTGTCACTTCAGCACCACACACGCAAACATGTGTGCACACAAATACTTCAGTTCAGCCATGGCAACTCTGCCATGACGTGGACCAATGCAGGCACATATGTCCATAGTGTGGTTTGTATCTTGCCACCATCACCTACAGATGCACACATAGCCATTCTTTAGTGTAATCCACTGTACTGCACAAGACCGCTCCTGTGTGACGCTTTGGCGGCTCGAAAGTGTGTTGCTGGAGCCACAATTGACGACACGAGCGTGTATTTGTGAGAAACTCCGATACACAACTGTGTCATGTATTAGCCAGCCTTCCAGAGCAGGCTGACCAATCGTAACGCTACTGTGTTGTCCAATGAGCGACTATGGGGCGCGGCGTTGACCTCTGCGGCACGCATATGTCCTCGGGGCGCTGAAGATGTACGACCACATTGCCTTTGTGATTGCGGTGTGTGAAGCGGCGAGGGAATTCGACCGGATTGGTTCAGCTGTGGGTGAGGCGATTTCCGGGGCGACACATCGCCTTTCTTTCAGGGCGAGATTGCGGCGTGTAATACCACCATCGGCGATCTGAGGTGAGCATGAAAAACGTGCATGCGCATGTTAGATTGCCTCATATCAACAGCCAATATTGCGGCATGTGAAGGTACCATAAAAGGTGATAAAAAAGCATTTATACAGTTACATTTCAGACTACACCTTGGAGGAGGGAGACTGTCTGGCAGGATAATAGTTAACTCACTATTAACTTGCATGGCTAAAGGACCTGTGTGATGTAACGATAATGTGACTATAGTGGGCGGAACGAATTGAGGAAACTCATTATGTTATAGGGACTTAGCTCCACCTATTGTAGTCACATGGTTATGACATCACGTCAGGTCTGCCAACATGTTCTAACATAAGACTGAAATGTTAACTATAAACCTGCCAAACAATCTCCGTCCTCCAAACTGGAGACTGACTGCCTCATTACATAAGGAAATGTAAGTGTATAAATGCTTTTCTTTCACTTTTAACATTACACCATGAGCTCAGACAGGGTTGATTAGACTGGTATTATAAAGCTACAGCTATAGACAGTGATAGCTGGGGAGGCATAAACTAGCTGACAGGTTCTCTTTAATGGACTTAACTCACCCCCAAAACGCTCCATGTTTTGGAGGGAAGCTCAAAAATCTAGAGCTGATGTATTGTGTTTTCATGAGACACACCTAATACAGGAGGGCAATGTGACACTTCATCACCGTTTATTCCCTCACGCCTTTTTTTCCAACCACACCCAAAAAAAGGCGGGAGTTTGCATCGTAATCAAGAACTTTATGCAATTTAGGTTGATTGATTCATTTATTCATCCGTCCGGTAGATTTGTAATTCTGACATAATGTATCTCTGGGTCTGAGGTTACGCTAGCATCTGTCCATGCTCCAAAATATGTTCAACTTTAGTTTGTAAGGCACCGATGCCGATACCTCTGACTGATGAGCCCAGCTCCTGCCTGTTACATCGCTACTCCTCGCCGGGTAATGGCACATAGCCCCCCCCCTCTCTGCCCCCCTGAGCCACATTCCTCAGTTTGCCTACAGCCCGCCTCCGGGCTATATATAGCAGTCCCCAAATCCATCCTGCCTCTTACCACCCTGCTCTCAGGGTGAACATCATCGAACGCCTTCGCTGACCGGACGATGGACACCCTCAAAGCAATGATAAGACAGCGGTTCAGGCAGGAGGGAGCCAAATGGCTCGCCTCACTGGTGACCAACGGCTCCCTCCTTTCAGAACTTGCTCCCGGCGGGCGCAGGTCTTCCAGACCCTCCCGTCTGCCCCAAAGATTAAGCCCTTCTGAAAGCCCCAAAACCAAAAGTAGTGCAGCTCGGCCCCTACCTGCTCCCAGCACGGCATCCAGGGCTACCACAAACACAGGGCCCACAACCACTACGCCCACCGGTGCTGCGGCCCCACCTGTATCTAGCATCTCAGCGGTCCACCCCACATCCAAAAAGGGGGGCCACAGAGCTGGCCATTTAGCTCACCCTCCCCCGATTGCCGTTCCTAACCCCCGCTCTTCAAGGCAGCGGCGGGCCGCACTTCCCATTCCCGGCATCGCCGCAGTGTCCCCGGGTCTGGCAGCACCCGCCACATGGCAAGGTCTCCCACACTCGTGTCGGCCCCGATTCCGGTAGTGCATGGCGACGCCGCGCCCTGACATGCACGGGCTCGCGCGAGCTGGCCGGGTGGCAATGGATGGAAAAGTGTCGCGCCGCCTGTCTAAGGCAGAGGATTTTTATACAATTTTTTGCCATTGGATAACATTAGTGACCATTATTTTCAATGGATACATAATGACCTCATCCTGACAAAGGTAATACTTACATTTCACGTAGAATATAGGTTGACATGAAAAAGCATCAATGATTTCATTACTAACTACATACTACACTTAAGTTTATCCATACAAATTATCTTATAATAGCCTTTTTGGGACTAAGCACAAATCACAACTTATTGACATTAATTAGCTCTGTTCTTGATTATATGAAACGTCATATGGCCTTGAGGGATACACTACACCGTAAAATATCTGAGAAATACTTGAGAAAAAGAGTAAATAGTGAATCGGTTAACTGTTATCATGATGAGCTCTTGGTATATGTTCAGACCAAACCTAATTAGCCCCATGCCTGTTTTTCTTCCAGGGCTTGATTTCTTTTATTACCTGAGACCTACTGCAAAAGTTCAGTAGTTCTATTTTCAAGCTTAAACTGAAACTCTACACAAGACAACATGGCTGACAGAGGCCTTGGTAACCATGGCCTCCGTCTAACAATCATTAGCAAGTACTTTACGGCCCGCATGGCGCATGAAGGCACCTTGGTTAGTATGTGTAAAATCATGACTCCACATACAAATGTTGCTGACAAATAAATAGTGCCTGTGTTTGCGGGGGGTTACTTAATGACTCGGTATGGCAACAACACTAGGAACACAGATGCGAGAGGCTGGGACGTCTACTTGCAACACAGCACGTCTAGCGTTATCTCCATAGCGTACAGTGGGACCCTTCGCCAGGCTCCAGCAGGATCATAGTACAAGCAACGTCCACGATGCAGACATAGGCTTGTTGCCTCAAAAAATTAGCTCAAAGGGCTTAATAAACTCTTTTTAGAAATAGAGGAGGGCGCGTGGCCCATACTATATTCTTGCTTGTCCTGAGAGCATAGTACAAGCAACGCCTACGATGCAGGCATAGGCTTGTTGCCTCAAAAAATTAGCCCAAGGGGCGGGATCAAAATTTTTAAAATTAATGCAAGGCACTTGAGCTAAACAATATATTTTATTGCAGTTGGAGAAATGCCCACTATGCAGGCATAGGCTTGTTGCCTTGAAAAATTCAGCCAAGAGACTGTATTGTATTGTCTGACAAAAATCAACGTTCAAAAATCATCACAAGTGCATGCAGCAGTAAAGTAACATTACTGAAACTGATTGTGTAGTTTTGTTGTCATGCAGCAAGTGTAGCAGGAACATGAGTTATCAAAGCTTATTAGCAGAGGCACATTGTTTATCCTTCGTGTCAGAAAAGGACATAATGTTTAAACCGCAGTCAGCCAAACATATCAAATTTGATTATGTCCCTCTAGGTTTGGGTACTGTCGCCTGGAGGGGTTAAGAACTTTGATGATATCCAGTCCTTGTTAAACTTAATGAGAGTCAGCCTGTCAGCATTTTCTGTAGTAAGCCGTGACCTTCTATCAGTGACAATTCCCCCAGCGGCACTGAAAACACGCTATGTCACACTAGCAGCTGGGCAGGCCAGCAACTCCAAGGCATACAAAGACAGCTCAGTCCAACTGTGAAGCTTGGAAACCCAGTAATTAAAGGGTACAGAGGGGTCGGTTAAGAAGCTGGTAGTGTCACAGACATACTCGTTCAACATGTTTGACAATGTTTGTCTCCTACTCAAGGTGACCGTAGGCACAATCCGTTGCAGATTGGAAGGTCTGTTGAACATCGCCCACTTGGTGGACATCTTACCACCACCTCTTCTTGACATTGTGGCCGTTTGTGTCCCAACCAAAGGCTGCTGTGGCAAAGAGCTGCTTGTTCGGGGTATAGCGGAGTCAGAGGAAATTGACATCAAATTCTCAACAACAACATTCTTGAAATAATCCATCGTTAAGCCCCTTGGTGACTGCAACAGCAGCGATGGAAACTTGTCTTTGTAGCGTGTGTCAAGGAATGTTGACAACCAGTAGAGGTCGCTGTCATAGATGTTAATGACGCGTGGATCTTGGGACAGACATTGAGACATGAAGTCAGACGTGTGCTAGGCTGCAAAGACTCATCTCTTCTGTGTCACCTGACTGATGAACAATAGGCATCATGGTCTCAAAATCAGCCTCCGCCTCCTCCTCTTCAGCCCACCCATGCTGTACCGACATAAACCTGGGGTTGGGAGTACCATCAGGGTTCACATCAGTACCATGGATAAATAAATCGTCTTTATCTTCCTCATCACAGTCTTGTTTTGTAGCCAATGTTGCCGGCTGAAATTGGCTTTGCTGGCTCTGATCGTGGATGTTAAAATCTGGCTCCATAGCCCTCCACTGTGCCCTCAATGATTCTGTTTTAAGATTCAGGAGAGATTATTTAAGCAAACAGAGCATGGGGATGGTGAAACTAATAATGGACTGATCACCGCTGACAAGTTTTGGGCAGTAATCGAAGTTCTCTAGAACCTCGCAAAGGTCAGCGATCCAGATCCACTCCATAGTACCAATGTGTCTTGTATGACTTCCGGGGTGACGGGCATGTTGCAGCTGATATTCCGCTATTGCCCTCTTCTGCTCATTGAACCTTGCCAACATATGGAATGTAGAATTCCATCGTGTGGGCATGTCGCAAATTAACTGGTGTTTGGGCAAATTAAATTGCTGTTGAAGGGCAGATAGACTTCCAAGTGCCGTGAATGAATGTCGGAGATGTCCGCAATTTCTACGCACCTTCTCTAGTAGATCAGATAACTCAGGGTAATTTTTCATGAATTTCTGAACTACAAGGCTCAGCACTAGAGATGAGCCACCACCCCGGTGTTCGAATTCGATTCGATTCGTCGAATCGACGGGGTGTTCGACGAATGTTCGTCGTATGCTCGACGAACACCGTCGAACACCCCGGAAAACAAACAAACCGGACCTGTCGGGCATTTTCACTTCCACAATGTATATACATACATTGTGGAAGTGAAAAAAAGTGAAAGAAAGTGTTAAAAATAAAAAAATAATCAATGCTCACCTGTCTGCGGTCCACCGAAGCCTCCGGCAAGGTCCTGCGGCTTCTAGGTGCTGTGGTGACGTCATGTTCTAGCGCGAACTCCGGTCACATGACCGGAGTTCCGCGAGAACATGACGTCACCACAGGTCCTGGAAGCACAGGACCTTGCCGGAAAGCTTAAAATAGATATTTTTATGTTTCGGACCCTTTCTTTAAGTAACTTTTACTTAAAGAAAGGGTCCGAATCATAAAAATATCTATTTTAAGCTTTCCAGCAAGGTCCTGTGCTTCCAGGACCTGTGGTGACGTCATGTTCTCGCTGAACTCCGGTCATGTGACCGGAGTTCGCGCGAGAACATGACGTCACCACAGGTCCTAGAAGCCACAGGACCTTGCCGGAGGCTTCGGTGGACCGCGGACAGGTGAGCATAGATTATTTTTTTATTTTTAACACTTTCTTTCTTTTAGGGAATGTTTATTTTGGCTCAAAATGCGGCAGATGTGGTTTTCTGACCAGATCTGCCACATTTTCGAACCAAAATCGAACATGTTTGAAATTCGCCGAATTGGAACCAAATTGTTCGAATTCGGCGAATTACTCGAATAGCGCCAAAATCGACTCGAATTTGAGATTGGCGAACTATTCGAGTCGAACATCGCTCATCTCTATTCAGCACGTGAGCCATGCAAGGCACGTGTTGAAGGTTACCGAGCTTTATTGCTGCAACAAGGTTTCGTTCGTTATCGCTGACAACAAGACCTGTTTGTAGTTGCAGTGGGGCCAGCCACTCATCTGTCTGTTGCTTAACACCTTTCCACAGCTCGGTTGCAGTGTGAGGTGTGTCACCTAGACAGATCAGCTTAAGAAGAGCCTGTTGTCGCCTTGCTGATGCAGTACTGCAAAGCTCCCAACTTTGACGTGATGTTGCGGACAAGTCAGCAATGGTCAAGGAAGTAGAAGACGCACATTGTGTTGTTGAAGTATATGAGGACGCGGACACCCGGAATGATGTTGTGCCCGCTATTCGTGGAGTTGGTAGGATCGCAGATATTCCACTATTAGACTTTGGGACACTCTTGACCAGGTTGATCCAGTGAGCCGTTAGTGATATGTATCTGCCCTGTCCACAACTACTTGTCCAGGTGTCAGTTGTCAGGTGAACTTTTCCGCTTACAGCATTTGTTAGTGCACGCTTCAAGTTGTTAACCACGTGCTGGTGTAATGCGGGTACGGCAGTACGTGAAAAAAAGTAGCGACTGGGGACAGAGTATCGTGGTGCTGCCACAGCCAACAACTCCCGAAAAGCCTCAGTAGCCACAAGCCTAAACGGCAACATTTCAACAGCTAACAGCTTAGAAATTTGCGCTGTCATTTTTTGAGAAAAAGGGTGTGTTGATTGGTACTTCCGCTGCCTCTCATACAGCTGTTGAACAGACAACTGGACATTTGGGGCAGACTCACAAGTCACTTAACTACTGTCATATCTCTCGTCTAACGCAGCTTGTGATGACTACGTATGAGTAGGAGATGCTGCATGAACAGTAGATGGTGAAGGACGGATTGGAGGTGGCCTGCAAGTGTTGGGATCAGAAGGCCCTGATGTCGAACCCTGATGGGCCAACCACTGACTTGGGTGCTTTACAGACATGTGCTTACGCATACTGCTGGTGCTCAAGTTTCCTTTGCCCTGGCCTCTGCTTAGCCTGGCATAGCAGATGTTACAGATAACGACATTTGCTACTGATGGGCTATCTTTAAAAAATTGCCAGACAATGGCTTTTCGTCCTTTATGTTGTGTTGGAGGAACATGAGGATAACTCTGGCTAACACAAACTGTAGACACAGTTTGGCCAACTGTTGTTAAAGTTTGGGCAACAGTTGGTACAGTTTGTGCAGCAGTTGACACAATTTGGGCTACTGTTGTCACAGGTTGGATTCTGGATAAAGGAGTAAGCCTGGGTGCTTTAGGCGGTGGTACATAGCCACTTTCCTCCTCCTGGCTGCTCTGTTGGCTATGCATGTCAAGTGTCCAGGTTGGATCAGTGGTCTCATCATCCACCCCTTCCTCCTCAAAGTCTTCTGGATAACGTGACTGTTCAGGCTGGCCAGATGAGATGTGTGTCTCATCATCATCATCATCCTCCACCTCCTGAGACGGTGTATGCCTTTGTTGAAAGGGACGTTCTTCAGTACAAGGTGAATCCAAACTTTGTCCATGAATAGAACGTACGTCTTGTTCAAGTATCTGGTCGGGCAGTGACAAAGAAAGGTCAGGTTGTATGAATGGCTGATAAGAACCAAATAAATCATCCGAGTGTCCAAGTTTGCGGTCAAAATTTTCCTCTGTCTGGCGATGGCTTGAGGAAATAGGAAGATTTTGCGGATTAGATGACCCCGCGTTGTCAGTAGCGGCACTTGAATATGGTGTCAAGGATAATTGTGTGCTGCATGAACCAGTGGTTGAGGTCTTGTCAGCCATCCAAGATGTTATTTGGTCTTGCTCTTCCGGCCTCAAGACACGTTTAGGTTGAGTACTGGGAAATTTAGACAGCAGAAAGGTGAATCGATCAATCCTCGTCTGTCTACTTCTACCAGTGCCTTGTTGTTCACGACTGCTAGGGCCACGACCTCGTCCCTGTCCCTTTGCAAACTCTTTTTTTGGGCATTTGGTGTTTTTGGGACATTGTTGACAAATGATTGCAAAGTATTCACTGATCTCAGGGAGACCAGTCCAAGAAAACACTGCGGGCAGCTGGCTAAAGCGCTCAAACACAGTGAATTCCTAGGCACATTGCCCCCTGGGAAATATGAATATGCAAATAGAGTCTGTGGAGCCTCGGTTAGGAGTCTCAAACACAGGACTAGCCATATATCCCTCCAGGGAAGGACCTGTTTGTTGTTGACAAATGCACAGTCAACAAGATGGAGTTAGGTGTTGCTGTAGGTGTCACTTGCTGGCGGGTTAAGTGCGTGCTAACACTTGTCAGTGAAGCAGCACACTAGTCCCTGAAAAAATTATTAAGTGCGCACAAGTAGTCGCACAAGTAGGTGGCGTACGTGCTATTTGCAGGTAGAGCAGCAACGCACTGATCTGCCACAGACAAAATAAAGCTGAAGGGGTTTTTATGATCCAAAATCTATCAGGTGCAAAAAAATTGGAAATAGTACCTCAGCTATTAGGACAGCTGAGTGAGTAAGCTAAGCTAGGTCCTGTGTGCACTGGTAAGGCTGCACCTCCCTGCCTGCCTGCCTACAGTCCTCTACACAGTACTCCTCTGTCCTCCTGGTAGCTCTCACAAGAGCTGTTTGGGTTAAATATAAGGATTATTTTTAGTTTCCCTACACTGACTGACACTCCCTATGATCTGCTCCAGCATCTACCTCACCCTGCTCTAGCTCAGATCTTCACAGAAATGTGCCCAAAATGGTGGTGGCAAGGCTTATATACAGCCTCGCCTCTCATACATGACATAGGCATCACGATGGACAGAAGCCAATCATAGTCCTGCCAAAACCAACAGGGCTGTGGCATTACTGAATATGATTGGCTAACATGCTTGTCCATCTTCACAATTTTCTGACCTAACACGCTAGGCTGTCTCGGAAGCTTTGTCAGCACATAACAGATTCTGTATTCGCGAGTCCCGAATACAGAATACAGGACTCGGATTCGTAGACTCGCTCAGAATCGCTCAGACTCGCTGCTGACAGCGGATATCCGTGAAGTGGTGCGATTGTTTAAACGATTTGGGGAGATTCAAGCTACATAGCGATGTGATATAGCGAGTCTAGCGAGTGAGAAAAAGTAAACTCTGACAAAACTAGGATTGCCATTGACTTGCATTGGACTCGTTACTGTGCGAGTAATCGCTGGGAAACTCACAGAGTACCGAGTCCTGCGAGTCCCTTACTACTTGCCGAGTAATGAGTCCTAGCGAGTAGACTCGTCCATCCCTAGTTCAGCCTCAACGACATAGGCCTGGACATATTCTTGTTGGACATTCAAGATGGGGTTGAGCAAGCAATAAGATACATGTGTGGGGGTCGCAGCTTGGGCGCAAACCCTCGCCACTCCGTGGCCAGTGTAAGAGGGATTTGGTGAAAGTCAACCTGCCAAGGACAGCTGAGGCATCGGACTCTCCCCCTCAGTTTTTAAGGCAGTTAATGCCTGGTTTATGAGCTGCAGCCAAAACTATCCAATCCCCCTTTTTTCCAAGTAATTTGAGTGGTGTTATGTTGATGCCCTCAATAAAGAATTCAAAGATATACATTGGTGTGGTCTCAATCATTGCGTGGCGAGGAGAACCGGGTCTTGGCAGTCTGTAAGGCACCTCGGCAGATGCCGATACCTCTGACGAGCCCAGCTCCTGCCTGTTACATCGCTACTCCTCGCTGGGTAATGGCACATAGCCCCCCCCTCTGCCCACCTGAGCCACATTCATCAGTTTGCCTACAGCCCACCTCCGGGCTATATATAGCAGTCCCCAAGTCTATCCTGCCTCTTACCACTCTGCTTTCAGGGTGAACATCATCGCTTGCCCTCCCTCCCCTAGGAAGGATGCTTCATGAGACAAGTCGCAGCCAGTGTAAGAGGGATTTGGTGAAAGTCAGCCTGCCAAGGAAGGCCGAGGCATCGGGCTCTCCACCTCAGCTATTAAGGCGGTTAATGCCTGGTTTATGAGTTGCAGCCAAAACTATCCAACCCCCCTTTTTTCCAAGTAATTTGAGTGGTGTTACGTTGATGCCCTCAATAAAGAATTCAAAGATATACATTGGTGTGGTCTCCATCATTGCACGGCGGGGAGAATCGGTGGTCGGGGGTCTTGGCAGTCTCTCCGTAGTTTCTTTAAGAGGGTAACCGATGTGTCTAAAGACCTACAGATCATCTGCGGAGATTTTAACATACCTCCCCAGAGGGATTTGGATTCATCATCCGACTCAGCACAGGGGATGCTGGGAGTTGGGGCTGCTTTGCTGGAAGCTCTGCCTCCATGACCTCTGGCACTACCTTCATGCATCAGAAAGATATTATTCCTTCTTCTTACACAGGCACAGGTCATACTCCCGGATTGATTATTTTTTGGTAGATAGTTGTACCTTGCCGGCCTGTGCCTCTGCAGAGGTAGGACTGATCACGTGGTCGGACCACGCACCAGTGAATCTGGAGGTGCAGTTAGTTGAACAGCAGTCCCCCCACAGAGCTGGAAACTCAACCCCAGCCTTCTGTCAGATCAGGGGTTGACAGATGACATTCAAAAGAAACTTCTTGAGTTCCTCCAACTAAATGATAATGAAGATGTATCTGATCAGACCCTTTGGGACTCTCATAAAGCATACATGAGGGGTGTTTTTCTGCAAAAAGCCACCCAACTCAAAAAGACTTAAGGCCCCGTTACACCAGGCCACATCGCCGCCAATAACATAGGCAACGTAGGGGCGTGGCCTATCGGCGGCAACATCGCCCCTATGTCGCCTCATGTAAAGAGGGGATGTCGGCGCCGCCGGGCGGTCACCTGGTTTCAGAGCAGGGTCTGAAACCAGGAGACCATCATGGGGCGATGTGTACACATCGCCCCATGTAACCGGCCGCCAGCGACCCATCAGGCGATGGGAGCCATAGGCTCCCATTGTCCTGCATCGCTGCTGTGGCTTTCAGACACCCCGGCAGTGATGCTGGAGATGTCGCCCCGTGTAAATGGGGGACAGCGACGCTGGCGGGGCGCCAAAAACGTGCGCACCCTCCAGTCGCCGCCAACATCTCCAGCCCCATCGCCAGGTGTGACGGGGCCTTAAAGACAGGGCTCATCAATCACTATCACTGTTACAAACCTTGGAGATAGCTAATAAGGTGGCTCCTTCTCCCCAGAGAACGGAACACATTCTCAGGGTTAGATTCCAACTGCACTCTGTTCTTCTTGCTCAGCATGAAATGTCCCTTAGATGAGCAGATATCGCTACTAAATTATTCAAAGTAAGCACTTCCTAGCCTTCTGCTCATACATGAAAGATTTGAGGCCCTCGCGTACTTCCTCTTTGCTCCACAGATTTCTCCTTTCTGCTCCTCACCGGACCAAAGGCTTCTCAGGCATTAATAGAGAATTTATCTTTTCACATATTCCCCTCAAATTAAACTACATGCAGAGGTGGGAGATGAACCTGGGCTTCACTGTCTCTTACAAAGACTGGCAGGGGCTCTGCCAGAGATTCACAGGGCTACACGGGTGTGTTAACCATCTGGAAAATCTGAAAAAGATTCATCTCCAATGGTAGCTGTCTCCCTCTCGTCTGGCTCGCTTCACCCCCCTGGCCGGTCTCCGCTGTGCTGGAGACTGTGTGGGCTTGAGGGCACCTTGATAGTCATGTGGTGGTCCTGCCCAAAGATCGCCTCTTTTTGGACAGTAATTGCTAATCTGAATGGATTCCTCTCTGGTAGTTATATTGATCTTACCCCACAACTGGCAATTTTGAATGTTGGTATGGATCAGTTCCTCCCTGATCTCTTGGGAAAGATCTCCTATGTCCTAATAGTGGCTAAGTTGTACCTGGCGGCAAGATGGAAGTCTCACCTACCCCTACTTTCAAGCAGGTGATAGAAAAAAACAACTCCATCTTTCAACACACATTTTTTTCTATCCTTGGATAAGGACGCCAAACAGAGGATCTTGAAAGGTTGGGTTATATGGGAACAGCACCCGCAATTTTCTACTTGATACTTACTCACTTTGATAATGCTTGTGTTTGTTTGTGCTTAATTGTATTCTGCTTCGTGATGGCTCTCTTTATGCATGGTTTTATCCCCCCCTCCCCTCACTCCACTTCCCCTTGGTCCAGCTAAACCCCTGTATTCCTTCTGTAATGTCATTGTTATCACCAAAAGCTTAATAAAAATGTATTGAAACCAAAAAGCACTAGGGTGCTATGTGCAAGCAGCACTAGCGGGCTATGTGCCAGCAGCATTAGGTGGCTATGTGTCAGCAGCACTAGGTGGCTATGGACCGGCAGCACAAGGGGCCCATATGCAGCACAAGGGGGCTATGTGCCAGAAGCACAAGACAGACACTGGCATTATCAGACGGACCCCACTTAACATTGAAAATTATTTTTATTCTCTTTTTCTTCACCAATTTTGGGGTGCATTTTATAATCCGGTGCGTCTTATGAAGTGAAAAGTATGGTACCCTTCTTTATGCCTATTTAAATCCTATAGATTCTGTTAAGACACTGTATAGGCAGAGTGACAATCTGCACATACAGCTTCTGTAAACCCTAACATACTAAGACAGAAGGCAATTTCTAGTTTTTACTATTAGGATAAAGAAATGGTGTTGCTTTTGCTCATTTTATTGAATGACTGTATACTTGTTCATTCTAAATGCGGAGATGGATATCCGCACCAAATCTCCATCTCTATCTACATTACTGGGCATGACATTTTCAACTGGATCCTGCTAAAAATGGTACACCATCTCAATTCACGGGATGCACCCGAACTGGTATTATCACTGATGCTTCTCACGGATCAATGATAATATCAGTGTGGGTGCATCCAGTTGCGTCCAGATAGATGGGGAATCCGAGGGGTTGCAGGTTTTACCTGCATTCTTCTGGATTCCAAAAAATGGTAGGGTAAAACCAGTCTGAATTATGAAAAAAACCTGGAGTGCTCATTGAACAATTACTGAATTGGGCAAAGTTATCTTTAATGGTACCTTTACACGCCGCTACTGGATGGTGGCAACAACCGGGTACTTCACGTGCACGAGCACGCACAAACGGTTGCAAACGGTAATCGCACCACCTTTACACGCCGCAACAAGGTGCTCTACAGTAGGTTACATCTATCTCTAGATACACCGCCGGGTGTCTCAAGTTACCTTCTGCAGAGCACCTTACCTCATTTACACACCGCTACAACAAGCTAATATGGGCGGACCTGGTGCAGCAGGGCCAACACATAGGCGTGCCACAAATTGTGGATTACAAGATGTCCGTACGCTGATAGGACAAAGCAATAACATCATGATTGGCCAGGCAGCGCAGGTGGCTGATTAATACATGACGCTCGAGCAATTGTGTAGTGTGACTGGTCAGCTCCTTAAATATTCCGGCCTATGCAGCAACAACTAATCGTAATGCAGGAGCTTCCTCCAATGATCGCTGAAGGGGGGTGGTTTCCTGGAGGCTGTGTCACGCCCCAGGTACATACCAGGTACATAGCATGGTGTAGAAACAACCCTTCTGTTCCTTCTTTACACGCCGATACAGGTCGCTACAATCGCCTGGGTAGCCACCTGTTATAGGGCAGTGCTCGGAAACAGGTGCCGCTACTGGCGGGTGGCTACAACCGTCTTCACACGCCGCTACCACGGGTTGAATTGGCGGTGCAAGATACATTTCTCTCATGTACCCAGTTGTTGCCACCATCCAGTAGCGGCGTGTAAAGGTACCCTAAGTACGTTCAGTCTATTCTTTTAACAAAATGTGAACATGATTCAATTTATTGATGACTTTGTCTGTACAGATCATCTTTTGCTGTTTAAAAATATCCCATATTATTTACCAAATCTACTTTGCATTGAATTATTTTTTATAACAAAGAAAATAATTGAATTTTTACTTTTCGTGTAATGAAGTAGACTGTTACCCAAGGTAAACGATGGGACAGGTGACTCTGTAATTTACTCTACCATTTAAATAAACACATGCTGTAAATGCATTCATATCAGTTCATGCTCCTCTAAAAATGAATGGAGGTGATTATTTCTGATAGTGTTATAAGTTCTCTGAAATCTGCAGGGGTGTGCAATGGTGGAAAAAATATCAAAGTAGAAAGGCAGCGATGATTAGGATAAAGTGTTAAAAGTCAAAACTAATTTAAAACCTATTTTTGAAAAAGAAATCTCTGGTAGCTCTGATATGATGAACCTGAAGGTACAAAACTGCAGATGGTACAAATGAGGAAGACTTCTTTATAATAAATGAGTTACTTCAAATAACTGCCTGTTGGAAATTGTAGTCAGAGGACCTTTCACCTGTTCAGCGAGCTCATGTCTAAAACCCTTTTCATTCATCCCTACCTACTGAACTCTTCTCTACTCAGTATTTATCAAACACTTCTCTTTTCAGAAAAAATCTTCCCGTCTTATGAAGATTCAACTCCTTTAAGGAACTTCCATTTAAAATATTTACACAATTGATCTAGAGACCCTTGACCTTCTCAACCAGCAGTATTCCTGTATAATTCGACATATAATTACGTACAGGGGCATCTCAATGAATTAGAATATCAGCAAAAAGTTCATTTATTTCAGTAATTCAATACAATAGGTGAAACGCATATTTTATATAGTCATTGATCTATTTCAATTGTTTATTTCTGTAAATGTTGATGATTATGGCTTACAGCCAATGAAAACCCAAAGTTCATTATCTCAGAAAATTAAAGTAGGGAGGATGAAGGGTCTGAGACATAAAAATATGACCTAAATAGTTATCAGAGGCTTCACCTTGTTTGGTTGTGAGAGTCACAACCACTATAAAAACAGATCACAGCTGCTGCAGTCCCCAGCTTGGTGCATATAGAGTAGGAGGATGAATGGTTAAAAACTGTGCTGCCGTATTCCACAAAACATCAAATGGTGAATATAATATTGATTTATTAGTCAATGTGTTTCAGGGCTCCCTGGCCCCTTCCTCAGGACAAATTAATGTCATATTGCCATGTTTCAGAGGGTTGACTAATAAATCAATATTATATTCACCCTTTTATGTCTTGTGGAATATGGCAGTGTGATTTTTAACCCTTCATCCTCTCTACTCTATATGCACCACACTGGGGACTGCAGCAGCCGTGATGTGCTTTTATAGTGGTTGTGACTCTCACAACCACACAAGGTGAAGCCTCTGATACCTATTTAGGTAATATTTTATCTCTCAGGTCCTTCATCCTCCCTACTTTAATTTTGTGAGATAATGACCTTTGGGTTTTCATAATCATCAACATTTACAGAAATACACACTTGAAATAGATCACTGTAATGACTCTATATAATATATGTGTTTCACATTTTGTATTGAATTACTGAAAAACATTACTTTTTGATGATATTCTAATTCAATGAGATGCACCTGTATGTACTAAGAGTTTATTACTGAATGAATATGGCAAGGAAATATATTCACAGTGAAAATATTCTAGAGATACATTTGCACGGAGTCAACATGTTGATTTCTAAAAGAATAGTAGTAATAATGAAAAAATCCCACATATACATATATATTTATTCTATACAAATCAATAGGTTAATAAGAGGAAAATGTGAGTACCTCATTTTATTTTCCTTTGAGAAACATTATGAGTAAACATTATATTACTGACTCTTGTCACTGACAAGAGTGGATAATTGATTTTTAATTTCAGGTGGAAACACTGTGTTACTCTACCTGATGAAGGTATAGTAGAACGATTTCCTATCACTATATCAGTCTGATCTTTGGGACCTTAAATGATTCTAAAAACAAAGGGGACATCTTAAGCACCTCTGAGCTTAGAATTGGTGCGTAGCTCCATTCAAGTGGATGGAATCAACTGCAATTCCCTTCATAGTCAGAGGTCAGGCGTGCTGCTCTGAAGGGAAATCTTTAAAGGATATGGATAATAACATCAGTACTACAGCCCCCGTATTCTAATAACAGGGGAGACCCAGAGATCGGAACCATAAAATAATGAAATATATTAGAGGAAAATGTATTATAACCACAAATGACTCAATGACAATGGGTACCTACCACTGTTTAGCGCTCTCTTAACC
The DNA here is from genome assembly GCA_033576535.1 of Allobates femoralis. Lineage (NCBI taxonomy): Eukaryota > Metazoa > Chordata > Amphibia > Anura > Aromobatidae > Allobates > Allobates femoralis. Next base: position 99,786,013 of record JARQOC010000003.1, on the reverse strand, counting down.
ACTCTCAGCTTCAAGCAATAAACAATTGGCAAGAACAGTAAGGGACACCCTTTATTGGGGCCCTCAGCAGTGCAACGTTTCGAACTGTGATGGTCTTTGTCAAGCACAGTGCCCTGAATCAAGTGTACGTCTTTTATACAAAATTGTGAAAAAATCTATTAAAATCATTAACAATGAAATTCACAATACATACAGTCATTTTATAATCATACATATACCCATGTATAACTTATTATCAAAGTGCTTCAAGAGTGCATACAGCTAGTGTGTTAATACACCGCCTTATGAATAGGACAGCGTTTTTGTGAAATTATTAATTTACAATCAGCTGTGACTCAATCAAAATCATTACCAGCAGAGCGCACGATAACCTTTGGCCCATTGTAAAACAGTTCCATATCACTAATCCCTGGCGTCTTCCTGATTACACAACGCATGTCCGTGCATGATACTGACGTCATCATGTCAACATGCACTTACTTTAAGTGTCATTGAACAAACTGCGCATGCGCGGAAGATATCAACGCCATTTTGATTACTGGCATTGTGTGCAACAGTGCCCACACTTACTGTACACTGCCATAATATCTAGAGACGTCATTAGAGCACAATAAATCATTTTGTTATTCAGTTACAGGGATTATAAAGGACCTTCATCCAGCTCAAATATATGTAGCTTACACATTCCTATCAATCCTAATAATAGGTGACAGACTGTGCTATGCCAGTGTGTGCAGCAGAGCCAGGAGATTCCCAGAACTCCACACACAATATAGCACCAGCTACCATCCATTTCCACATCATACATGGTCCCATCCTAATGAATATAAAAGTCAAAAGGCAGAATTTAAATCGCTCATCTTTTTTAATAGACGTCAATAGAAAAACATTATATATTTTTAATCTCAGACTGTATCAATACTTGATACGGTCTTCAGGTCTGCATCACATCTGTAAGGCAAGAAAAAATTAAATTCAAAAACTTCCTTATAAGAAAGTACAATTTCACTATAAAGTTGCTATCAAGAAAATATTTGACAGACATATTTTCCCTATGGGTGAAACCTTCTCTCTCCCCATAAGGGAAGAATCATACCTCTAATGGTAATAAATTTCTTCGTGCTCCTAGTATAAGTGGATGTAAAATTAGAATGAGATGGATCTAGGGCAATGGAAAGTAGGTATACACAATCAACAGAGAGTATGGATCTTAAAATCAACATTGATTATTAATTCATTATCAATATTAATTATTAAGTAATTAAGTCCGCGGCTGGCGGCGACCAATCAGCGAAGTGGAGCATGGCTTGGTGCGCAATTTGAACTGCCGCTCATAGTGTGACGCACTTCACTCCTGTTTACAAGGCTGTCAGTCATAGTGTGACACACTTCACTCCTGTTTGCAAGGCTGTCAGTCATAGTGTGACGCACTTCACTCCTCTTTACAAGGCTATCAGTCATAGTGTGACGCAGTTCACTCCTGTTTGCAAGGCTGTCAGTTAAAGTGTGAAACACTTCACTCCTGTTTACAAGGCTGTCAGTCATTGTGTGACGCACTCCACTCCGGTTTGCAAGCTGTCAGTCATAGTGTGACGCAGTTCACTCCTGTTTACAAGGCTGTCAGTCATAGTGTGACGCACTTCACTCCTGTTCACAAGGCTGTCAGTCATAGTGTGACGCACTTCACTCCTGTCTATAAGGCTGTCATAGTGTGACGCAGTTCACTCCTGTTTGCAAGGCTGTCAGTCATAGTGTGATGCACTTCACTCCTGCTTACAAAGTTGTCAGTCATAGTGTGACGCACTTCACTCCTGTTTACAAGGCTGTCAGTCATAGTGTGAAACACTTCACTCCTGTTTACAAGGCTGTCAGTCACAGTGTGACGCACTTCACTCCTGTTTACAAGGGTGTCAGTCAAAGTGTGACACACTTCACTCCTGTTTACAAGGCTGTCAGTCATAGTGTGACGCACTTCACTCCTGTTTGCAAGGCTGTCAAAGTGTGAAACACTTCACTCCTGTTTACAAGGCAGTCAGTCACAGTATGACGCACTTCACTCCTGTTTACAAGGCTGTCAGTCATAGTGGTGACGCACTTCACTCCTGTTTACAAGGCTGTCAGTCCTAGTGTGACGCATTTCACTCCTCTTTACAAGGCTGTCAGTCATAGTGTGACGCACTTCACTCCTGTTTACAAGACTGTCAGTCATAGTGTGACGCAGTTCACTCCTGTTTATAAGGCTGTCAGTCATAGTGTGATGCAGTTCATTCCTGTTTGCAAGGCTGTCAGTTAAAGTGGGAAACGCTTCACTCCTGTTTACAAGGCTGTCAGTCATAGTGTGACGCACTTCACTCCTGTTTACAAGCTGTCAGTCATAGTGTGACGCAGTTCACTCCTGTTTACAAGGCTGTCAGTCATAGTGTGCCGCACTTCACTCCTCTTTACAAGGCTGTCATAGTGTGATGCAGTTCACTCCTGTTTGCAAGGCTCTCAGACATAGTGTGAAACACTTCACTCCTGTTTACAAGGCTGTCAGTCATAGTGAGACGCACTTCACTCTTGTTTACAAGGCTGTCAGTCATAGTGTGATGCACTTCACTCCTGCTTACAAGGTTGTCAGTCATAGTGTGACGCACTTCACTCCTGTTTACAAGGCTGTCAGTCATAGTGTGAAACACTTCACTCCTGTTTACAAGGCTGTCAGTCATAGTGTGACGCACTTCACTCCTCTTTACAAGGCTGTTAGTCATAGTGTGACGCACTTCACTCCTGTTTATAAGGCTGTCATAGTGTGATGCAGTTCACTCCTGTTTGCAAGGCTGTCAGTCATAGTGTGAAACACTTCACTCCTGTTTACAAGGCTGTCAGTCATAGTGTGAAACACTTCACTCCTGTTTACAAGGCTGTCAGTCATAGTGTGACACACTTCACTCCTTTTTACAAGGGTGTCAGTCAAAGTGTGACACACTTCACTCCTGTTTACAAGGCTGTCAGTCATAGTGTGACACACTTCATTCCTGTTTACAAGGTCTGCCACTCATAGTGTGATGCACTTCACTCCTGTTTACAAGGTCTGTAAGTCATAGTGTGCTGTTCTTCAGTCACATTTACTTCACACGTTGTGTCAGTGACAGTCTGAACTACTTCAGTAACGTTTATTCAATGGGTTTAATTGGTTGTAAGTGCAAATATGCCAATGACAATGACAGAAAAGCTGCAGAAGCAGCAAGGCTACAACAGCGTCGACACCAAGAGACACCACAACAAACTGCCATGAGACAAGCCCAGGATGCGGCATCTCACAGACGTCGGCGGCAACAGGAGACACCACAACAAACTGCTGCCAGACAAGCCCAAGATGCCGAATCTCTTATACAGTGTTGGCTGAATGAATCTCCAAAAGACAGGGCAAACAGACAACAACATGTTCGCGCCATTCATACAACACGAATGCTCTACCAACTAAGGCAAGCCCAGGAGAATATTGATGAAATGATGAAATGATGAAACGACAATTATTCAACACAACTGTGGCAATATTAATGTAGTTTGCTCTACACGCAACTCTCTAAATTTTATTCTTGAAAAACTTCACTACTCAGATCTGTTTGAGCAATTGATGAAAGGAACTCTTCAACACAGTAGAAATTTTATGGACAATATCAGAAGCATCAACAGTTCTCATGTGTTTGCTTCATTTGGTGCCAACATTGCACCGCCCCCTGAATTTGGACCGCATTGTTTTAAAATTCATGGCCTGATCTACCACTGCACTGGAACACTTTACCCAGAAATAGGACAACCACCAAAATTTGCACAATTATACATCCTTGATGCAAATTAGGCTACAGAACAAAGGATGATTCAAAAAGAAAGTGAAAAGTGTAATGCTGAACTGATGAATCTCATTGCCGTACATTTACAACAAATCAGCCCATTTGCTGCCGCATATCGCATGCTAAAAGACGCTGAAGCTCAGGAGCAACACAGGGCTATACAAAATGGGACTGAAATGCCTTCTATTGTCATGGCAATTAAACAAGAACGTACACAAGATCCCCGACGTTATAACAAACCACGTGTAACTGAGGTTGCAGTTGTTTTTCAAAATAATGATGGAGAGCCTCCTTTTCAAAGGGATATAATATTCCATCTTAAGCTAGACCTCAACAACCCTTTACTTCCTAAGACACAGCAAATTAGCATTTTGCACAACAATCTTGATGCTCTTCTGTATCCGCTATTCTTTCCAAGAGGTGATAAAGGGTGGCATGAAGACCTACACCAGCAAGGCACTTTAAAACGAATTACACAACTGCAGTACTACAGTTTTTTTTGTCTGTACGAAATTACTTCAATCCTATTTTAAACAGTGGCATATTGACACAACAGTACTTAGTCGACACATACGTTAAAATTGAAGCTAATCACCCAAATTTTATACGAATGGACAAAAAACAACTTAAAGTTCAAGACTACTGCGTTCTTCAAGAACATTTGAAAAACTAATCAATTCAAAAGGGAATTCCCATTGGAAAAACAGTAATTCTCCGGTCGTCGTTTGAAGGTTGCCCCTGCAACATGCAACAGCGTTATCAAGATGCGATGGCAATAGTCACAAAGTATGGAGAACCTGACATTTTTGTGACAATGACCTGTAATCCTAAATGGCTGGAAATTACTGAAAATCTAGAACCCTGGCAACAAGTGGAACACAGGCCGGACTTAGTTGCACGCGTATTTCAACTCAAACTCACCAGCCTTTTGAAAGATATCAAAAATGGCCGTTTTGGAACAGTTGTAGTAATGGTACACGTCATTGAGTTTCAGAAACGAGGTCTCCCACATGCGCATGTACTTATTGCTTTAGATGCAGATTCTAAGTTTCGCACAGATGAAGAAATTGAAAACATAGTGTGGGCTGAAATTCCTAACCAAGAAAAATATCCTGAACTGTATGATATTGTCATATCTCATGGTTCATGCGGTGAAGCAAGTCCAAAAAGTCCATGCATGGAAAATGGCAAGTGTACTAAAGTCTTTCCAAAGGAGTTAAAACAACACACTGTTAAAGACTTGGATGGCTACCCATCCTACCGGCGAGCACTCATTGTTCACAAAAAAAAAATTATAAATAACTCATGGATAGTCCCATACAACCCATACTTATCAAAACGCTACAACTGTCACATCAACGTGGAAATTTGCGCTTCAATAAAAAGTGTCAAATATCTTTTCAAGTATATCTACAAGGGCCATGACAAAGCTAATGTTGAAATACATCAGACAACAGTCAATCATGATGAATCATCAACTTTTCTTGACTGAAGATATGTGAGTGCTCCAGAAGCTGCTTGGAGGATATTTGCATTTCCAATGCATTCACAGTCCCATGCCATTATACGTTTAGCTATCCATTTACCTAATCAACAACAGCTTTATTTCTATTAAAATTGTCAAGTCGAAGATGTCTCAAAAATTTTAAGCACAAGACCAACATTAATGGAATGGTTTTTGCTGAACCAGTGTGATGACAACGCAAGGCAGTATTTGTATCGTGAGATTCCAGAGCATTACGTGTGGAATAAAACTTGGAAGCCAAGGCAACGAGGAGTTAGAAAAATAATTGAACGCATGTATACTGTTAGTGTCAAGGATCAAGAAAGATATTGCCTTTGGCTGTTACTGCTGCATGTCAAAGGAGCTACAAGTTATGATTATTTGAAAACAGTTAACATGGCTGATCTTTGGAAACAGTTTACTCAACTCCAACTCATTAACAACATACGATCTTCAGACCCAGAGTATAGCAATTGGCTTCTTAAACTTGGTAACGGTGAACTTAGCAACGAATACAACCTTGGAGAAGATATTATTGAAATACCAGAAGACATGTTGTGCACTGACTGCATTGTAACTGATGTTTTTGGACAAAGCATTGAAATTGATGTGAACGACCAAAGCAGTGTTGAGAGGGCCTCTTCCCATGCAATCCTCTGTCCCAAGAACGATGACATGGCTCTGCTAAATTCCCGTGTGATTGATAGAATGCCTGGAGAGTATAAGCTGTACAACAGTGATGATTCAGTGGATGTAGACAATGAAGATGAACTAGAGCATTATCCAGTTGAATTTTGTTTTTCTTACGCCATCAGGAATGCCATCCCACAGACTACAACTAAAAGTTGGAACAATTGTAATGCTGCTTCGGAATCTAAATACAAAAAATGGTCTATGTAATGGAACTCGCCTTATTGTTACTGGACTCCATTCCCACCTAATTCAAGCAAGAGTCATCAGTGGATCAGCAAAAGGAGATGAAGTGTTTATTCCACACATTGATTTATGTCCTTCGGACACAGGTCTTCCATTTAGGCTTCGGCGTCGACAGTTTCCAGTAAAACCAGCTTTTGTCTTGACTATAAACAAGTCACAAGGTCAAACTCTACACCGTGTTGGCATATATCTACCGGAGCCAGTTTTTGGTCATGGACAACTGTATGTTGCATTTTCTACAGTTAAAATGAGATCCAACGTCAAGGTGCAAGTTCTTGATACCCCTTTACAAGGACACTTGCTTACAGATAGTCCAAAGGTTTTCACAAGAAATGTGGTGTACAAAAATATTTTAGGTTGATTATAATGTATATATTGCATCGGGAAAATGCTGTATATTCATTGCATTATTAGTCTGTTACATAGATATTTCATATAGATTCAAGATTCAAGATTCAAAGAAGCTTTATTGGCAGGACCAAATACATCTCAGTTTTGCCAAAGCAATTGTATAAAGGGAATAGAGATAGGGACTGTGGGGATGTTGGGTAGGAGCTGTAGGGAAGGTGGATGGGATGGATCCAGGATGGAGGGGCTATTGTCCATGGCATAGGAAAGGTGGATGGGGGCAGATCCAATGTGGAGGCTATAGAGTCCATGGCATCATAGCTCTTTTTCTCGCAGTCTATGGCATTCGCTCACATACTGTGCTGCTATCTCCACTGCTCTCTCTTCTTCTCCCAGCAGGATAGATGTTTTTTTCTTCCTCCTTCATGGTGATGAAATCCGGGAAGAGATGCGAGAGTCTCCTGAAGTGAGTGTCCCTCACTGCTGAGTATTTGGAGCAGTGTAGCAGGAAGTGGGTTTCGTCCTCCAGGGCCTCCTGATCACAGTGTTGGCACAGTCTTTCCTCCCTGGGCTTGTATCTCTGCCTGTGTCGGCCGGACTCGATGGCCAGACTGTGGGCACTGAGTCTATATCGGCTCAGGATCTTGCGGTCTCTGGGATCTGGGAGTTTCTCCAGATATGGGGCCAGTTTGTAGTCTCTCTGTAGACTCCGGTACATGGTCAGTTTCTGTGAGCTGAAGATATCGTTCTTCCAGTCACTGACATACCTCTCCTGGCCCTCCTCTACCATCTTCCTGATTCCGGCTTTTGTCAGGCTGTGATTGGTGTTCCGGTTGTGTTGGGCTTGGCTGGGCTGTTCCGAGGGTCCTGGTTTTCCTGTTTCACCTATATGTAGCAGGGCTTTATGGTGATGGGAGCTTGGATTGCTCCTATGTAGGTGAGCCCGGAATGACAGCGCCCTCTTTAGAACCGTTAGGTGTAGAGGGAATCTGCCCAGCTCTGCCCGACAGGCACTGTTGGAGGTGCTCCGGTGGACCTGGAGAAGGTGCTTACAGAATTCCAGGTGGAATATTTCTGTTGGGCTGGAATCCCACCTTGACCAGTCTGGGTAGGTGTGAGGACCCCAGACTTCACTGCCATACAGGAGGATTGGGGCGATGATGGAGTCGAAGATTTTTAGCCAGACCCTCACTGGTGGCTTCAGATGGTAGAGTTTCCTTCGGATGGCATAGAAGGTTTTGCAAGCCTTGTCTTTCAGGGTCTCTATGGCTTGTTTGAAGCTCCCTGACCGGTGAATCTCTAGGCCCAGGTAGGTATATTTGTCTGTTCCTGTGAGGTCGCAGTTGTTGAGGACAAATGATGGGTGCTGGTCTGATCTTCTCCTTCTCCTCTGGAACACCATGATGTTGGTTTTCTTTAGATTGACCGGTAGGGCCCAGGTGGAGCTGAATTTCTCTAGGATTTCCAGGTTGTCTTGGAGGCCTTTCTCGGTTGGTGACAGCAGCAGCAGGTCATCTGCGTACAGCAAGAATTTCACCTGAGCGTCATGGAGGGTGAGCCCCGGTGCGGTGGAGGATTCCAGGGCGGTAGCCAGCTCATTGATATAGATATTAAAGAGCGTTGGACTTAGGCTGCAGCCTTGTCTGACTCCACGGCTCTGTTGGAAATAATCCGTTCTTTTGCCGTTCACACTCACACTGCAGAGGTTCTCGGTGTAGGAGCTTTTGATGACATCGTAGGTCTTTCCTCCTATTCCGCTCTCCAGCAGTTTCAGGAATAAGCCCGGGTGCCACACCGAATCAAAGGCCTTTTTAAAGTCCACAAAGCAGGCATATATCTTCCCATTCTTTGTATTGTGGACGTGTCTCTGAATGAGGCTGTGCAGGGTGTAGATGTGGTCAGTGGTGCAGTGGTTCGGCATGAACCCTGCTTGGCTCTTGCTGAGGACGTTGTGCTCGGTGAGGAAGGTGAAGATCCTCTTGTTCAGGATGCTGTTGAACAGTTTTCCCAGGTTGCTGCTGACACATATCCCACGGTAGTTGGCTGGTTCATACCTGTCCCCACTCTTGTGGATGGGTGTAATGAGGCCTTGGTTCCAGGTACGGGGGAAGTAGCCGGCCCTCAGCACAATATTGAACAGTTTGACCATTGCAGCCTGTATTTCTAGTGGGCTGTGCTTCAGCATTTCTGGTAGGATCCCATCCAGGCCACCGGCTTTTCTACACCTTATGGAAGAGATCCTCTCGGCTACTTCCTGTAGTGTTATAGGTGTATCCACCGGGTTTTGGAAGTTTTTGATTTTTTCCTCCATTGCTTTTAGTTTTGCCATTATGCTTTCCTGTTCTTGGCTTAGTTCTTCCTTTGGGATGTCTTTATAGAGGTCTCTGAAGTACTGGAGCCAGATGTTGCCATTTTGGATATAGGTGTTGTTTTTCTTTTTTGTGCCCATGTGGTTCCATAGATACATAGATAAATACATAGATATAAAATGCAAAAAAAATAGATAGACAGATGCACAAATAAATAGATCTAAATACATAGATAATACATAGCTAGATAACAGATAGATGGATAGATAGATAGATAGATAGATAGATAGATAGATAGATAGATATAAATTGCAAAAAAAAATCAATGGACAGATGCACAAATAAATAGATCTAAAATACATACATAACACATTGCTAGATAACAGAGAGATATGACATAGGTACACATAAATACATAGGTGTGATAAATGTATAGATATTTTATATAGTAAGGTGATCACACGTTAAGTATAAGAGGGGAGATGTGTATCATTCAAATTGTTAAATTTGGTGATATTAAGTCAGATGTAATGTTCCAGTATCATAGATGCTGAGAAACTTAATTTATCTTTAACAGGGCTGGGTTTTTGTGAACAGCTTGAAGAGATGGGCGGGACGGCTGTTCACCACATCTTCATCCCAAGGTGTGGTCTATACACGTAGATAGATAGATAGATAGATAGATAGATAGATAGATAAAACATGCATAGAGAGATGATAAATAAATATAGCATACATAGACGATAGACACATAGGTAGATGATAGATAGATAGATAGATAGATAGATAGATAGATAGATAGATATTGTATATTCATTGCATTATTCTTAAATCTTCATAAATAAACTACATACATATTCTAGAATACCTGATGCGTTAGAATCGGGCCACCATCTACTATATATATAAATGTATCAAACTTTATCGTAATAAAATTAGAATCCACAACTTTTTAAAAAAAAACTCTCCCTATAAAACCAACAAGAAGGCAGTTACGGTGTATAATCATCACAATGCATAGTAAATACTCTGTATACAGACATAACTGACAATGTATGGATTCAGGTTTGACCTATAATAATACAATTGCTGTGGTAACCTTATGTTAGAACTATGTCCTATCAGAACCAGGGATAACAGAGAGCCCATTAACACATGACTTTTTGACCAGTCACCTGTATATACAACTACATGTAGTTAGTCACCTACTGACCGCACTGCCCAGCACCTCAACATTTCGCACACCGCTTTGTCAGGAGGTGCTGGGACAGTGTGATGGTTGCCCTTATATAGCAAAACCCGAGTCCGATTACTCACAGCTGTTTGGATGGCACACGGATGTCAAGGGGCCGCTGCATCCGCCTGTGTCCCCGCCATCCCGAAAGTGATGACCGCACATATCATGACGCAGCGTCCTCTGATTGGATGCCGAGAGCAACAGGAGAGGTGGAGGCAACACAAACACTGCGCGCACACAGCCAGTGAGCGGCGGCGCCTTGTTGGGTATGGGCATATTGCCCTCATACCCAAAATGACATACAACCTGCTCTCAACTTGATATATCTCAAGGTACCGTCACACAGGGACATATCGCCGGCGATGTTGCCGGGGATCGCGGGAGCGCGCATACCTGACAACATCGCCGGTGAGCTGTCAGACGGAGCAACTTACCGGCGATGTTGCCGGCTAGTTGCCGCGGCTATCGCTTGCTGGGTTGCCCAGCAACCCAGCGAGCGATAACTCGCAATGTTGTACATAGGCGGAATCGCCCGCAACATTGCTGGTTGCCGCGTTACACAGGGCGATCAGGCATGATCGCCTGAGCAACATCGCCAGGTTTCCCAACATTGTTGGGAAACCTGGCGATGTGACTCAGGCGATTCATCGCCTGATTATCGTCCTGTCACACGCGGCAATTCGCCGGCAATGTCGCCGCAACCTGACCACGCCCCTCAGTTGCCGGCAATATCGCCGACGATATGTCCCTGTGTGACGGGCCCTTTAGATATAAGTTTTTTCACAGCACAAGAACCTGCCCAGTTACAATTTTTTACATAAATGAACTCACACTTCCATCAAGAATTACACAATAATACATTCCCATTCCTAGATGCCGTCATGCTGCACAATGACAATAAACATGAACCGCACAATAGGTTAATCATCTGTACAGATTACATCCTCCTGACGAAGCGGTGTTTGGTGGGCAGTTTTATATCTCTTTCTCTGTGAAATAGTTGACATTGGTGAAACAAGTTCATCCAGGCTGTTATCCCGTGTTTATAGCAATAAGATTAGGACATAAAAGTAAAAAAAGAATAAAATAAAATTTAGACCTCAACAAGTCCTGTGTAACTTTAGGAGTCATCTCTGTCCTCCATGTTATAAAACCTGTAATGAGAGGGGACATGAACACAAAATGCAAACAATAATGCAGTATTCAAGTCTGTACATGCAGTGGAATGTAGTCCTTAAATGCAAATGGAAGAAATAAAAAAAAAGAAAATTTAGTCCATGTTCAACAAACCCATCTTCGGATTGGGGAAGCCGCAATATGCCAACTCTTCCACCAACCCAACAATCCAGTGGTAAGGTCCTAGTCAAAGGAAAGATTGCGAGTTCTGTTGGACACCGGCAGTTCTGTGCCCTGGTACAACAGGGGTAGGGGGAAGTGCGCTCCCCACCATGGCACAGTCCAGCGACAAGTTCAGTTTAAGTGCCTCCTGCTTGAAGGAGCCAACCAGGTGATGCACTTGGACTGAATGTCAGCCTGCACAATGGCTGACCAGGTTGGAGAGTGTCCAGGGTGTGGGGCCTCAGCTTCAGTGCTGGCACCTGGGACACATGGTTTGAGCTGTAGGTTGGTCTGAGTCTTATTCTCCACTCAGCTAGTTGGAGGTTAGTAGAGATGAGATGCCATTATTCAGGTGTGACTCTCTTGGCTCCAACTGTTAGCGCCGCAGCACTGAGTTCTAGCCTTGTTACGGTGCATGCAAGTTTTGAAGTGAACTTTAGCTTGTTCAGGATGAAGCTGCGACATACCTAGCTGCTGGTTTCTGATGTACTCTTGGAGGCTGCTGCAACTGTAACCTTTGTAGACGTGTCATAAGAAACGTGGATTTGACTCTTGGTGACAGCTAAAAGAGTCCTTAGAGAGCCAAAGTGCAAGATTTGGAGTTGCTGTATCGCCTTTAGAGACTTCTTCTGTCGCCCACCTGTGTTATCTCTGCGATGGTGACGTAGTGTTTCTGTTGATGCCCTCAAAGGCGAGCTGTCCCAGCGGTACCCTGTCTTGAACTGTGGTGGGTGTCCTGAACCCAAGAAGATCTTGGATGCTGTTTTCAACAGGCGAGACTCCTTATTTATTACAAGGTGAAACTTGGAAGGTGAATGTGTCTTGTTCGATGTCTAGTGGTGCGCTGAGGTTACGGTGCGCGGAGAGAACACTAGCACCTTCTTAAGAGGTAGGCTGTCGAGAGAGGGGCTCTCACTCTGGGCACTGAAGTCTAGCATGGTTTCGGCTTGACCAGATTTGTGATAGAGATAGGCTTCATAGTTTGGGAAGTTAGCAGTTGTTTGCTGCGAGTCCTTTGGCAACTCGGTCTTTGCAGGAAGAGAGGGTGAGTCGTTGACCTGATTTGCGGGGTAGAGTGTTGTTGACTCAAGGTTGTCGTCTTGAAGACAAAACAGGTTTGTGTTATCAGGTGGTTTATCTTTCCACCTAGTGTCGTTTGGCTTCTCCCTTACCCAGAAGTGATGTGGGTACGGCAGAAGAGACATGTCGTAGTCATCTGATGTGATGACGGTTTTGTAAGAAGTGAGGTTCCTTGGCTTTTTTGTCTGGTTGCTACAGACGTCACCAATGATGACCCAGCCTAGCTCGAGGCGCTGAGCGTACGGTTCATCAAGTTGACCAAAGATTTGTAGATGCGCCTTGTGCAGTCGTATGATGTTGCTGCTGAGGAGAATTAAGATGTCTGCCTTGTTGTCAAGGGCCGGTATCTCGCTGGCTATGTCATTAAGGTGAGGAAACTGAAGAGCCGCTTCTGGTGTTGGGATTTCTTCCCTGTTGAAGGGTATTTGGTTGCACTCTGTGAGTGTTGGAAGTGGTATCTCCTTGGAGCTGGAGAGAGAAGTTATTATGAGGCCACTGGCCCTTCTTGGGTGTTTCCCCTTAAGTCAAGCAAATCGAAGAGTTCTGACCTGGCCAGTGATTTGTTGCTCTGGTCGTCCAGGCTGACGTACAGCTTGACTGCCTTCTCTGGATGACCTTTAGGATACACCTTTGACAGGCAAATCTTCGCGCAGGACTTGTCGCGAAGACCTTCTCCGCAAACCTTGGCGCAGGATGAAGTTACCGTTAGTTGCCTTGTCTGTACTCTCCCCAACATTGCCTATGGTGGGAGAAGGCATAGACGCTGAGTCAGGTTGTGACGGATAGAGCGCTTGTACGTGGCCTTCGCTGTTGCACTCTATACACTTGTTGGTGATGACACAGTCCTTAGCAATGTGTTCGGTAGAAGCACAACATCTGAAGCATACTCCAAACTTCTTTAAGAGTTCCTTTCCTTCTTGAAGTGGTTTCTTCCTGAAGCCGATACATTTCTTCAGGGGATGTGGCAGTTTGTGGATAGGACACTGGCGGTTCAGGTCTTCTACCTTCTTGCCTTCACTGCCTTTGTTTGGCGGTGATGTTGGTGAAGGCAGAACTTCAGTCCTTTTTGCAGACACCAGACCCCTGCGTTTTTTGTCGCGAGAGTGTGAACTCTCGTACTTGGGAAATGACACAGGGCCACTGGGTTCTTCATAACAGAAGCTGGGGTCGTTTTTATACTCTGCAATCTCCTTGATTAAGTCGCAAAAGAAGGAGAACGGAGGGAAGGAGACTTGGTATTGTCTCTTGTAGTTTGACCCTCGTGTGGTCCATTTTTCTTGGACGTTGTAAGGCAACTTGGCAATAATGGGTTTCACCCCACGAGTGGTGTCCAAGTAGCTGAGGCCAGGTACATGTGTGTCTGTCTTGGCCAGCTGGAGCTTGGACAGCAGGTCGCTGAGTTACTGGTACCTTGAAGCATCCTTGCCGGATATTTTGGGAAAGTCATATAGTTGTTTGAGTAGAGCATCTTCGATAGCTTCAGGACTGCCAAACCATTTCTCTAGTCTGTCCCATGCAGTTGCGAGACCGGTCATTGGGTCGCTGATGTAAACGGATTTGAGCTTCTTTATTCTCTCCGTAGATTGTGGGCCTAGCCACCTGAGTAGCAGATCCAGCTCTTCAGCAGCGGTAATGCAGAGGTCACTGATTGCGGTTTTGAAGGTACACTTCCACCCTCTGTAATTTTTGGGCTGGTCGTCGAACCTTGTGAGACTGGTGTTGGTGAGTTCTCGGCGAATCATGTACCTCTTAAAGTCCGACATATCTGCTCTTTCTGACCTTGAGGGCACACTTGCTGGCTGAGCAATGTTGTTAGCGTGAGGCGTAGCTTCTTGACTCAGGAACGTGGGAAGGTACGGAGTGGCATAGGCGTTTAGGCTAGCGAACGGTTTGGTGTGTACAGTTGTTGTTGTATGCGGGTCTGGAACTACACAGTTGTCAGTAGTGTAGTGCCTTACCGACATGTTGGGTTGCATGTGGACATTGGCATACGGAGGTTGCTGAGGTGCAGGGTCTTGCTGTGCACTAAAGTGTGAAGGTGGCTCAGATTTGAATGTCTGAGGCACATTGGACTGACCTGGGAAGTTGGAAGCTGCAGGTGGATCGGCGTATTGATGCTCTGGAGAAGTGTTGTTGCTGACGGGAATGTTGGTGTCGATCGGTGGTTCGCTGGCTTGGCTCAGCATGTAGTCTCTCGAGCGCTTTAGGGGGTCTTCTGTGTCGAGTTCATACAAACTGACGCTGCCTTCTTGGCTTCCACCTAGAGCTTGCTCAAAGACCTTTAGCCTGGCCATGGTTGCCACGTGTTCACATTCTTTCTGTAGGGCTTCTATCTCCGCCTTCTTTTGCGCAGACTCGGCTTCCACCTCCACCTTCTTTTGTGCAGACTCTGCTTCCATGACTGCTTTCTTCTGGGCGAAGACAGCTAGTACTTTTGTTGTTTCTGCTTCAGCATGCGCCTTTATAAGCTGCTCAATGAGGGTTGAGTACCTTGATGAGCCCGATTTGAGTGAGTGCCTTGAGCTCTTAACAGACCTGTATTTGTGAGATGCCACTTCTGACATTTGGGCTATTTTTGCTTCAGTCTGGTTCACGATGTCGCACACGGTGCAGTCTCGTTTGGCATCGAGCTGTTGGAAGTCCAGGAGTTCCTTTAGCGACTCGGACGTATTTACTTTCAGCAGTGTAAAGACGAATTTTTTTCAAGTATCCTTGTAAAGGGTCTTTCACACTTGCGGTTTTTTCCTGATTTGGAAGATCAGGAAAAAGCCTGATTCTTACAGGATTCATTTTTTTTGCCCATTCTCTTTAAGGATTTCAGGAGAAAACATGAAGCAACAAGATTCTACCTGACCAAATTAAAGTGAATGGGCAAAATACAGTAAGAATCGTGTTTTACCTGATCTTCCAAATCAGGAAAAAAACGCCAGTGTGAAAAGCCCCTAAGACTGGTATGCGGAGTACAGTTGTTGTAGGGCTCCCTCTGGTGGTAGCTCATGAGCACCTGGCACAGATAGCACAGTGACTTGTTTTATCACTCTTTGCCAAAGTAGTGTTATGTGAATAAGCAGTTCACTTCTGGCTGTTTCTAAGTTCTCTTTAACTCTCCATGTTGGTTTGGTTAACCGTTTAGGTCTTTCACTATGAGTAGACTTAGAGTCCATCATTTCTCCTTGTTAATTCAGGATGGGCAATGAATGAGAGCTTTGCATCTCAAGAAATGAGCACAGGATTGCAAGGGTGGGGGCTTACTGCTCCTGGTTGTCAGGGAGACCGATGACAAAGTATCAGTTCTGTGCTTATAGAATCTATGCAGGCTGTATTGCAAGTCTATTCACTGCAGCCTGATAATAATTTATAGATGATCACTTCTCAGGCAGGATTTATAATCTGTATACTGTTGCAGGCTCATGTAGTTTGCTGTACAGTTATGCTGTGGCTTGTTATCAGTCTTATTTAGGCAATCTTGTCTCTGAATTGCATGCAGTATACTGCTCCTGGTAACAGGTTCTTTTACTGATTGTGAGCTGTATACAATCCCGATCACAGCTAATCCTTTTTACTGTTCTGTCCCCATCTGATGGCTGTAAATCTAAGTGCTCTAATTACCAGTCCCTTAGGTAAAATTGTATGCTCGGTACTTACCCCATCAGAGGCAACAGACAGTTTCAACTCGATCGCCAGTGCAGCTGTAGTAAGACAGGAGAACACTGTAGTTTTCATCCAAATCTTGTATTAGTCACAATAAATGATAGGTAAAAAGGATTAATCTGTACAGGGGTATACAGATGTGTCTTGAGCAATGGCTTCTGCAGACTAACTGGGGAAGAAGGGGGGACGTCCTGTACAGACACAACTAAAGGAGCAACTTAGGGACAAACTTAGTAGACAGTCTAATCTACCTGGTAACAACAAGGAATTACTGATTGGAGGAAATATATACAATGCAGAGAATAGACATTACAGGTTGTACGCATTCGTGGGACACAACAATCGCCATTTTTCTTTTTTTTTTAATTTAGTGGACAAATTTGGCTTGAAAAAAATTGACATTTCAAAATAAAGAGCCTCATGTGTGCTATAGCTATTTTTTCCTATTGAAATTAATAAATAGTTTATTAAAAGAGTCATTTATGTCAGTTTTGAAGTAAAATCCACACCAAAATATAAGGCAAAAACTTGTGAGACTACACCATTAGACCAAAGGTACCGTTACATTCTTCAATGTTGAAACGATATCACTAACAATCTCGGGTGCGCGGTAATTAGGACATCGTTTAGAGACCGTTGGTGAATTGTCACACGTGTTGGACGACGCACCAACGATGCAGCGAGCAGCTATCGTTCGCACAACCCAGCGAACGATGCTTGTTCACTGATGTGAATGGGTGAAGTCGTGAACGACATAGTTATCACGGTGTCACACACAACGATGCAGCAGGTTGGCTGATTATGGATCGTTTGATTTGCAAACATGTTCTCAAATCTGCGATCAACGATCCAACGATTTATCATAATTGAATCTAGGTGTCACATGCAATGACGTACTAATGATATCGCTTGAACGACTCCAAACCCGTGACGTTTCAGAGATGTTGTTCACTATATCGCACCGTGTAACGGGGCCTTAAGGTTGCACAGTAACATATATTTTCCATCATTGAAATTGTTTGTGTTCTTAGGGGCAACCTTTTTTCTTGAGGATATTGAGAAGCCAGCGTAAAGAGACATAAATGTCATGCAATACTACTCTTGGAATTTAAAGGGGAAATATTCTCTTCAAAGACGAAGCGGACTGAACAACTGTGCCACCTGTTGGAGAAAAGCTATCCTAAGACTCAATAATGACCCTATTATGAGCCATATGACTTAGGAATAAAAGCTCAACAAGACAGTACATTTACTCATTAAAGGATTGATGCAGACTTTTAGAATTGCAACCCCCAACAGTTGTCACTAAAGTTCTACTCCTTTTCCTCTCTGAAAAGGATATTGGAGTATTTAATTTTGGGAGAAGCATTGCATGGTATATACAGTGAAAAAAGTATTAAACATGTCACCAATTTTCAAAAGTAAACATATTTCTAAAGGTGCTATTCACATGAATTTCTCACCAGATGAACACATGAAGAAAAAAGGTGCAAAAAGCCATATAAACTCATGGAACCAGCTGAAATCAATCAGTTATTACAAAGCAATTCTACCACTTAGTGAACAATAATATCAGCTGGTTCAACTGATGGGCTATAAAAAGGAACACAAGAAACATCTCATGATAGGTAAAATCAGTGAGCTGTCTCAAGACTTTTGCAATCTTATTGTTGCAAAACATATTTATGGCATTGGTTACAGAAGAAGTTCTAAACTACTGAAGGTATCAGTTATTGTTGGGTCCATAATCCGGAAGCAGAAAGAACATCACTTCACAATAACCAGCAATGACGAGGTGCTACCTGACATATTTCGGAGTGAAAATAATTTTTAGAAGAGTTGTCCAATAATAATTTTTGGGGAATTGGAGAATAAAAAAAATGTTTCTCCTTCTCCAATCTGTTAGTCTGTGAAAATTGGACTGTACTCGGAAGCCATTCAAATGTGGTTCGATTTTTTTCACAGGCCCATGGACAAGTTGTTGAGGGCCATTCGATTCTTGGATGCAAACTATGCATGCTGCAGTTTTTCACCTCAGACTGAGTACACATACTTTTTTGTTTTCTCCACCGCACGGGAGATGTAGTATGATCAAACCATGTCTCTGTACAGTCAGACACATCCATTACACAGTACATAGCAGGGACACATGTATAAGATTATCTCAGCACAGGAGATGTGGTATGATTAGACCATGTCCCTGTATGGTCAGACACATCCATTACACAGTAATTAGCAGAACACATATGTAAGATTATCTCAGCACAGGAGATGTGGTATGATCAGGCCATGTCCCTGCATGGTCAGGCACAGCCATTACACAGTACATAGCAGGGACACATATATAAGATTATCTCAGCACAGGAGATGTTGTATGATCAGGCCATGTCCCTGTATTGTCAGACACATCCATTACATAGTAATTAGCAGGACACATATGTAAGATTATCTCAGCACAGGAGATGTGGTATGATCAGACCATGTCCCTGCATGGTCAGACACAGCCATTACACAGTACATAACAGGGACACATATGTAACATTATCTCAGCACAGGAGATGTGGTATGATCAGGCCATGTCCCTGTATGGTCAGACACAGATATTACACAGTACATAGCAGGGACACATATATAACATTATCTCAGCACTTCTACTATACACTAAAGGGGGGAGAAATAGCGCAAAATAGGGTCTTAACTGTGTGGTAAACGGTCATGTAGGTGTGTGTTGTGCTCACCTTTTTAGGTTGTGCCCAGTCAAAACACCTTAAATGCGTATCCGGCTGCTCCACCTCCCAGTAAAAATGATGATCTCCAAAGTAAAAGAAAGGGATTTTTTCGTGCGCTGCCTCCAGACAATAGGCGATCCAAATAGTATCCAAACTGTTCTTTATTACTCTACGCGTTTCATGAGAACCTCTCACTTCCTCAGGAGTTATACAAAGTTACCTTTGTATAACTCCTGAGGAAGTGAGAGGTTCTCACGAAACGCGTAGAGTAATAAAGAACAGTTTGGATACTATTTGGATCGCCTATTGTCTGGAGGCAGCGCACGAAAAAATCCCTTTCTTTTACTTTGGAGATCATTATCTCAGCACAGGAGATGTGGTATCATCAGGCCATGTCCCTGTATGGTCAGACACATCCATTACATAGTAATTAGCAGGACATATATGTAAGATTATCTCAGCACAGGAGATGTTGTATGATCAGGCTATGTCTGTATGGTCAGACACAGCCATTGCACAGTACATAGCAGGGACACATATACTGTATAAGATTATCTCAGGAACATTATTTTAAACATCCAATCGTGGAATTCATTTTTGTTCAAAAAACCTATTGGTTAAAATTACCTTTGTTTGTGAGACAGTTCCTTTAATGAAGTTTGCTAAAGTTAAGGATGGATTTAAGTGTATGTGTCTCCATAAGATTACAGAAAGAGCTCTGCCTTTACTGATGAGGCTACATGTGTCTTTGAAAAAATTAAGTACCCACTGAAGATGTAAAATGCTTGCATTTTGCCAGAATTTGTTGTTTTTTGTTTGTCCACCCGTCTCTTGATGATTGACCACAAGTTCTCAATGGGATTAAGATCTGGGGAGTTTCCAGGCCATGGACCCAAAATCTCTATGTTTTGTTCCCTGAGCCATTTAGTTATCACCTTTGCTATATGGCAAGGTGCTCCATCAAGCTGGAAAAGGCATTGTTGGGCGCCTAACTGCTCTTGGACGGTTGGGAGAAGTTGCTCTTGGAGGACATTCTGGTACCATTCTTTATTCATGGCTGTGTTTTTAGGCAAGAATGTGAGTGAGCCGATTCCATTGGCTGAGAAGCAACCCCACACATGAATGGTTTCAGGATGCTTAACAGTTGGCATGAGACAAGACTGGTGGTAGCGCTCACCTCTTTTTCTCCGAATAAGCTGTTTTCCAGATGTCCCAAACAATCGAAAAAGGGATTCATCAGAGAAAATGACTTTACCCCAGTCCTCAGCAGTCCACTCCCTGCACCTTTTGCAGAATATCAGTCGGTCCCTGATGTTTTTTCTGGAGAGAAGTGGCTTCTTTGCTGCCCTCCTTGAAACCAGGCCTTGCTCAAAGAGTCTCCGCCTCACAGTGCGTGCAGAAGCACTCACACCAGCCTGCTGCCATTCCTGAGCAAGCTCGGCACTGCTGGTAGTCCGATCCCAAAGCTGAAAGAGTTTTAAGATACGGTCCTGGCGCTTGCTGGTCTTTCTTGGGCACCCTGGAGCCTTTTTGACAACAATGGAAGCTCTCTCCTTGAAGTTTTTGATGATGCGATAGCTTGTTGACTGAGGTGCAGTCTTTGTAGCTGCGATACTCTTCCCTGTTAGGCCATTTTTGTGCAGTGCAATGATGGCTGCACATGTTTCTTTAGAGATAACCATGGTTAACTGAAGAGAAACAATGATACCAAGCACCAGCCTCCTTTTAAAGTGTCCAGTGGTGTCATTCTTACTTAATCATGACTGATTGATCGCCAGCCCTGTCCTCATCAACACCCACACCTGTGTTAACGGAACAATCAATAAAACGATGTTAGCTGCTCTTTTTAGGCAGGACTGCAATGATGTTGAAATGTGTTTTGGGGGTTAAAGTTCATTTTCTAGGCAAATATTGACTTTGCAAGTAATTGCTGTTAAGCTGATCACTCTTTGTGACATTCTGGAGTATATGCAAATTGCCATTAGAAAAACTGAAGCAGTAGACTTTGTAAAAATTAATATTTGTATCATTCTCAAAACTTTTGGCCATGACTGTAAGCATCCTATCAGTATGTCTTTGCAATGTGGGAGGAAACCAAAGTGCTCGGCGGAGGAAACCCACGCAAACATGGGGAGAACATACAAACTCCATGCAAATGTTGTCCTTGGTGGAAATTGAACCCAGGACCTCAGGACCTTAAGCCACCATGTTTATTTATAACTAATTGAAAATAATAATAATAATAATAATAATAATAATATACATAAAACAAAATTATAATTAGATAAAATAAATAATTTGAAAAAATAGCATGGGGTGACCTCTGTTTTGGAATACCAGCTAAGATAAAGCTATCAGGTTTGGTCAGCAGGCTCCAGGCATTGACATTACCCAAGCTAGCAATGAAAAACAGGAGGGACCCTGCATTATTTTTTTTAATTCTTTTTTTTTGGTGGGGGCTAAACATAAGACCAAAGACCCTATAGGGTACCTTTACACGCCGCTACTGGCGGGTGGATACAACCAGCTACATGCGAGAAATGTATCTTGCATCGGCAATTCACCCCATGGTAGCGGCGTGTGAAGACGGTTGTAGCCACCCGGCAGTAGAGGCACCTGTTTCCGAGCACTGCCCGGAAACAGGTGGCTACACAGCCGATTGTAGCGACCTGTATCGGCGTGTAAAGAAGCAACAGAAGGGATGTCTGGACACCAGGCTATGTACCTGGTCTGTAGCTGGGGCGTGACACAGGCTCCGGGTTACCGCGCCCCATCAGCGATCATTGGAGGAAGCTCCTGCATGACGATTGGTAGTCGCTGCATAGGGAGGCATATTTAAGGAGCTGACCAGTCACACTACACAATTGCTCGAGCGTCATGTATTAAACAGCCTACTGCGATGCCTGCCCAATCATGATGTTCTTGCTTTGTCCTATCAGCGTACGGACGTCTCGTAATAAACAATTGTGGCACGCCTATGTGTTGTCCCTGCTGCACCAGGTCCGCCCATATTAGCTTGTTGTAGCGGTGTGTAAATGAGGTAAGGTGCTCGGCAGAAGGTAACTTGAGACACCCGGCGGTGTATCTAGAGATAGATGTAACCTACTGTAGCGCACCTTGTTGCGGCGTGTAAAGGTGGTGCGGGTACCGTTTGCAACCGTTTGTGCGTGCTCGTGCACGTGAAGTATCTGGTTGTATCCACCTGCCAGTAGCGGCGTGTAAAGGTACCCTTAGTGCCACATGAAAGGCACTAAAGGGTGCAAACTTACAATATACAGTGGGTTTGGGATATTACATAGCTGATTGAAATATATCTGTCTAGCTATCCTAGCTTTTCAGAGTATGTAAAAAATTATGGAAAAACTCAATGTGTGTACAGTCCGTGTGTGATCCGTGTGCCGCACCTTGTTCTCACACACCAATACTTCATATGTAATTAAAAACTACCTTTGAGATACAGTGCAAAGCTTAGAAAGAAAGGAGCAGCATACTAAATTTCAGATTTTGCTCAAATGCTGTGGGGGTGCCATGTCGCATTGGCAGAGCCTCCAAAGAGCAGAGTAGCATAAATCATGCACAAGTGATCATATTTTAAAAACTACACCCCTTAATAAATTAATCTAGGGGTGTCGTGACCATATTGACATTACAAATGTTACACAAAATGTGATAGTGATACTATTGGGTGGTAAACATTTTTAACACTAAAATGTTGCTTTAACCACATATTATGAATTGGAACATTTGGATTTGGGAACACAGGGTTTGCTGATGTTCTTTTGGGGGTGCAAGGAGCCATAGCCTTTTTAAAAGCTTTGGTGCTATCAGTGCTGAGAACCCTCCCTATATTTTTGTTGACAGATGACAGACCTTGGTGGGGAATTTATTTTTTTGTGGGTTGAAACGAACGCTATCGTTGGCAATTTAGGTACACAATATTTTGGCAATAATTGTAATATGTGCAAATGCACTCCCTTATTGTGGTTCACACTCTGAGCCACTAAAAACCCACCGAAATGGGGATGCCGCTAATAGCAAGTTTGTATTTGTCCCTTTATGCCAATACACTAAGGATTTATGAATATCAAAATATATGTGTATGTTCTTGTGCAAATTTTATACAGGTACAGGAGAACTGACTGAGTTTACACAACTAAAAGTGGGGTCAAAGAACCCACACAACACAAATTTCCATATACTGCAAATAGACTACAACTTTGTTTCTACCTCAATCAGCCCTTATGGTACCTTTACACGCCGCCACAACAGGATGGATACAACCCGCTACAGGCTACAAATGTAGCTTGTCGCGCCAATATCGCCCGTAGTAGCGGCGTCTGAAGACGGGACGACACAGCCGGCTACAGATACCTCTGTATCCGTGCACTGCCCATAAACATATGGCAACATCGCCGATTGTAGCGAGCTGTATCGGCGTGTAAAGAAGGAACAGAAGGGAACTCTGGACACCCTGCGCTGTAGCTGGAATGTAGCTAAGGCGTGACCCAGGCTCCGGGATACCACGCCCCTTCAGCGATCATTGGAGGAAGCTCCTTCGTTGCGATTGGTTGTCGCTGCACAGGGCGGCATATTTAAGAAGCTGACCAGTCACACTACGCAATTGCTCGAGCGTCATGTATTAATCAGCCTCCTGCGCTGGCTGGCCAATCATGGTATTATTGCTTTGTCCTATCAGCGTACGGACGTCTCGTAATCCACAATTGTGGCACGCCTATGTGCTGTCCCTCCTGCCCCAGGTCCGCCCATATTAGCTTGTTATTGCGGTGTGTAAATGAGGTACGCTGAGCTACAGACGGCTACTTGCGACACCCGGCGATGTAGCTAGCTGTAGATGTAGCGTAGCGTAGCGCACCTTGTGGCGGCGTGTAAAGAGGGTGCGGTTCCCGTTGGTAACCGTTCGTCCGTGCTCGTGCACGTGAAGTTGCCGTTGGTATCCATCCTGTTGTGGCGGCGTGTAAAGGTACCATTAGGCTACGTTCACACATTTGCGTATTTTGTTGCGCTTTCTTGTGCACGCTTTTTGCCGTGATTTTCATCCACAACAAAATACGCCGGTGCTTTCACACACCGCGCTTTCTTCACCCCACAAAGCGCAGGTGATATCACAGAGGGGAGGAAGAATCCTGCTTCCCCCTCCCTGTGTGACATGAGTGACCGCCCATTAGATTTCGCAGCGTATTAATATACACTGTGAAATCAAAGTTAAATAAAGTCAAATGTATGAAAAAATAATAAAGAATCAAATACTTACCCTCCGACGCCTTTTCTCCAGTCTCCGGGTGCAGAGGCAGGCGATTTATCGTCCTGCCAGGGCCTGCCGTGATGTCAGAGTGACGTCACGGGGGCTGATTGGCCGCTCGCTGTCATGTGATACATATCACATGACCGGAACTCCCTCTGACATCACCACAGGTCCTAGCAGGGCAATTCCAGTGGTGACTCCTGGCTTCCTGGACACCGGAACACCAGTCGGAGGGTAAGTATTTAATTCTTTATTGTTTTCAATGCATTTGTTTTTATTTAACTTTGATTTTGCAGTGTATATTAATACACTGCGAAATCAAGTGGGCGGTCACAGGTGTCACAGAGGGGAGGAGGAAGCAGGATTCTTGCTCCCATCTGTGACATCAGATGCAGCAGCGCCGCCCCTATAGGAAAAAGCACCAGCGCTGCTGCGTAAAGAATTGACACGGTCATTCTTTTACGCAGGCGCTTTTTCCTATAAAAGCGCAGTGTATTTTTACGCACTGTCTACACGGCAAAGTGAATTTTCCATTCACTTTGCCGGCAGTTAAAAAGCACAATGCGTATTTTGAAAATTGTGCGCAAAAATATGCAATGTGTGAACGCTGCCTTATTCTGAGGTTTCCACTACATATAAGCAATGTGTATTTATCAAAGACTGCTTAGGAGATACTCCCTAAATATTAGGATATAGGTATACAAACAATTGGAATTATGTCTATAGTTAATATACCATCCCAAGGCTACCAATATATTTCACTTATATGTGCGTTTCCTCAGATTACAATTAACATTTAGGCTGGCTTCACACCACGGTTTTGTGCATCAGGTTCTGTCCGGTTTGAACCGGACAAAACCTGATCCGGTTTTGCCTCCCATGTATCCCTATGGTGCTGGATTGGTTCTATTTGGCCATCCGATTTTGTTTATTCTGTGCCTGATCTGGTTTTGTCAGGTTTTTCACCGTCCCAAAAATCGGAGTCTGCAGCATTTTTTGTCTCCGGTGCAAAAATCCGACAAAACTGGACAGAACCAGAACCATTTGGAAAAATTGTATTATATCTAAAAATTCAGCTTGATTCAGCGCGGGACAGCTGTATTTCTAAATATAATACAATTGTTTGAATGCGGAATTACAACTATTCGTTTCTAAATATATGAAAAATAAGACTAAAGGTTGTTGTCCCAGAGAAAGAGTTTTTAAGGGAAGTTTATTTGGATATAAAAAAGATTTTTCCTAAAAGAAATTCATTTAAAAGAATCCTCTCTTAGGGTGCTTTCACACTACGATTTTTGCTTCTCCGATGCTGCCCGATAAAAATCGGACAGCATCGGACTGATTTTCCGACCCCATGCATCCCTATGGGGATCGCGTCAGATCGGATGTGCACTAAATGCCATCCGATTTGTTCCGATCCGATTCTGTCCGATTTTATTATCGTTGCAAAAATCGGAGCAGGCTGACCGCGTTTTTTTTCGCGGCCGCACCTGCCGCAAGTGCCAAAACCGCACTTGCCGCACCTGCCGCAAGCCCACCTATACATTGTATGGGGCTTGCCGCAACCATGCCGCAAGTGCAGCCGGTATGCGGTAATCGCGGCAGATGCTTTTTTTTCACCGCATTTGCCGCGATTTGAAAAAAACGCTGATGTGAAAGGGGCCTTAGTCAGTTCTTCTGTATCTATATAAAATTTGCGCAATAGTATACACATATATTTTGATTTACACAATATTTTAGATTAGTTCATGTTTATCCTGTGTTCTATGCTGAGCACTTACATTTGGGTATCCAGCTACATCTCCAAAATATGTGATTTATGTGACACCCTCTACAGATCAATTCACTAATGAGGCAACAGAGTTAAGATGCGTTCACATGCGGCTTAAAGGGAACCAACCACCCCGAATGACCCCCCCGGACTGTTAATATGTGTCCCTAAACCCAGCACACACATTTGGGGCAATCGTTTTTGCTAAAAAAACTGTTTAGTAGAAGCTAAGATATAGCTTTATGAAGTTTAATCAATTCTGACGAATGGGTGTTACCTAGCTTTGTCCTCGTGCATTTGTTCGTGCCTGTCAGCCTCCTCTCCCCCCCTCCCTTCAGTGAAGCCCTTCTGTGCAAGCTGAAAATGCCCCGCCTGTCTGCTGCTGCCTGATAAATTATGCACGCCCCTCTGCTTCTAAGAGCCTGGCCGCGTCATGAAAGGGGCGGGGCTAGATCGCGTCATGCCGGAGCCCCGCCCCCTTTCATGACGCGGCCAGGCTCTTAGAAGGTGAGAGGGGCGTGCATAATTTACCAGGCAGCAGCAGACAGGCGGGGCATTTTCGGCTTGCACAGAAGGGCTTCACTGAAGGGAGGAGGGGAGAGGAGGCTGACAGGCACGGAGGACAAAGCTAGGTAACACCCATTCGTCAGAATTGATTAAACTTCATAAAGCTATATCTTAGCTTCTACTAAACAGTTTTTTTTAGCAAAAACGATTGCCCCAAATGTGTGTGCTGGGTGTAGGGACACATATTAACAGTCCGGGGGGGTCATTTGGGGTGGTTTTGCTGTGTTTTTTTACAGGCACTTTTTTTCCCACGCTTATTTGCTCTGGTAAAAAAATGCGTTGCATTCACACACCGCATTTTTTCCCCGGGAGGTGCAGGAGTAAGTGATGTCACATGAGAGAGGAAGAATCCTGTGTTCCTCCCCCTGTGTGACATGTCAGGCTACGGGTTTTGCTTTCACAGTGTATCTACATACACTGTGAAAGCAAAATGAAAGAGAAAACATGTATTAAAAATAAATAAAATACCTCTGCCGGCTGTCTGGGCCTGAAGAGAAGACATATGATCGATGCCAGGACCTTAAAGATGTGATTGTCCGGTAGTGATCAGCTGATGTATCACATGACGTATCACCTGATCGCTACTGGGCAATGATATCCTAAGTTCCTGGCAGTGGTGATCGGACATCTTCTCCTCGTGTCCCGGACAGCTGACGGAGAGGTAAGTATTTATTTTTTTTATTTTTAATACATGTTTTCTTTTTTCTTTGGATTTTACAGTGTATGTAAATACACTGTGAAAGCAAAACTCCCGACCCGACGTGTCACACGGGGAGGAACACAGGATTCTTCCTCCCTCGTGTGACATGACTTCCTGATTTTCCTATTGCACCCGCTTTATAGGCCCTGGAATTGAGCATTGTCTGAATGGTGGTGCGTAATTCCAATGCTTATAATGGTGCCTATGGAGGAAAGCGCGTGCTATTAAGCACAAACAATTAACATGTTCATTCTTTTTACCCGCACGAGTTCGGCCCCAAAAACGCGGCTGAAAAAAGTGCTGCGTCTAAACAGCAAAACTGAATATCTTTTCACTTTACCGGGAAACGCAAACGCAGATATGCTTTTGGGGAAAAAGCGCGTATAAAAAGACACGAAAATTACGCATAGTGTGAACGCAGCCTTACTCTGGACTCTACACAATAAAAAGACATACACTCTACCACCATCTGGCTTGATTCCATGCACCAAATGAGAGAAGGATCCTTCATTGATTAGAAAAAAACAGTGCTCTGCTGCAGAAACCTGGGCTTTGGGAAGACATTTCCAATGCAGAGAAGAAAAATCCTGTGGCACTTGTTTCTGTAAAATTTCCTGGCTTTATTTCAAATCATTAAAATATCCATTACGAGCAAAGTATGGTAGTGAGGAAAGAGTTCAGGTGTGCAGTGCACCGATTGAACAACCAGACGATGGCCATTTCACACATGTGTGCGCTTCTAGAGGGCAAAGCCCAGAAGAAATGCACACATGTGCTAAATGGCTGTCATCTGGTAGCTCAATAGGTGCGCTGCGCACCTAAGCTTTCTCCAGCACTACCATACTTTGCTTATAATTAGTATTTTAATTATTTGAAATAAAAACTTGTAATTTTATAGTAAAAAGGCCACATTATTTTTCTTCTCTCTATTTCTCTGGACTCTGTTTTCTCTCTGTTCAGTGGCAGGGCCGGGACGATAGCTAGGCGACCCTAGGCGATCGCCTAGGACGCCATCTTGTGGAGGGCGCATTTTTTTCTGCATGAGGGGCCCATTGCCCGCCCCCTGGGGGGGCCCCGCACCTCCTGGAGGGCCCCGCACCACCTGGGGGGCCCTGTGCCGGCCACCGGCACCCGCGCCAGCCAGAGAGGAGGGAGGACGGGACTTCCTGTCCTGCAGCTCTGCCCGCCCCTCCTCTCCTCCTCCTTACATCAGACGCACGCACGGAGGCCGCGATCAGTGTGCAAAGGCGCACGCCTCCCCCCCAGCCCCCGCATACTGGGCCCTGTATACCACCACTGGGCCCTGTATACCACCACTGGGCCCTGTATACAGCACCACTGGGCCCTGTATACAGCACAACTGGGCCCTGTATACAGCACCACTGGGCCCTGTATACCACCACTGGGCCCTGTATACAGCACCACTGGGCCCTGTATACAGCACCACTGGGCCCTGTATACAGCACCACTGGGCCCTGTATACAGCACCACTGGGCCCTGTATACAGCACCACTGGGCCCTGTATACCACCACTGGGCCCTGTATACACCACTGGGCCCAGTATACACCACTGGGCCCTGTATACCACCACTGGGCCCTGTATACAGCACCACTGGGCCCTGTATACAGCACCACTGGGCCCTGTATACAGCACCACTGGGCCTGTATACAGCACCACTGGGCCCTGTATACAGCACCACTGGGCCCTGTATACAGCACCACTAGGCCCTGTATAGAGAACCACTGGGCCCCGTATACAGCACCACTGGGCCCTGTATACAGCACCACTGGGCCCTGTATACAGCACCACTGGGCCCTGTATACAGCACCACTGGGCCCTGTATACAGCACCACTGGGCCCTGTATACAGCACCACTGGGCCCTGTATACAGCACCACTGGGCCCTGTATACAGCACCACTGGGCCCTGTATACAGCACCACTGGGCCCTGTATACCACCACTGGACCCTGTATACCACCACTGGGCCCTGTATACACCACTGGGCCCTGTATACCACCACTGGGCCCTGTATACCACCACTGGACCCTGTATACCACCACTGGGCCCTGTATACACCACTGGGCCCTGTATACACCACTGGGCCCTGTATACAGCACCACTGGGCCCTGTATACACCACTGGGCCCTGTATACCACCACTGGGCCCTGTATACCACCACTGGGCCCTGTATACACCACTGGGCCCTGTATACACCACCACTAGGCCCTGTATACCACCACTGGGCCCTGTATACACCACTGGGCCCTGTATACACCACTGGGTCCTGTATATACCACTGGGCCCTGTATACACCACCACTGGGCCCTGTATACACCACCATTGGGCCCTGTATACACAACTGGGCCCTGTATACAGCACCACTGGGCCCTGTATACAGCACCACTGGGCCCTGTATACACCACCACTGGGCCCTGTATACCACCACTGGGCCCTGTATACACCACTGGGCCCTGTATACACCACTGGGCCCTGTATACACCACTGGGCCCTGTATACACCACCACTGGGCCCTGTATACACCACTGGGCCCTGTATACACCACCACTGGGCCCTGTATACACCACCACTGGGCCCTGTATACACCACTGAGCCCTGTATACACCACCACTGAGCCCTGTATACACCACTGGGCCCTGTATACCACCACTGGGCCCTGTATACACCACAGGGCCCTGTATACACCACCACTGGGCCCTGTATACCCCACTGGGCCCTGTATACACCACCACTGGGCCCTGTATACACCACCACTGGGGCTGCTGTATATACTGCTGGGGCCTGTATATACCACTGGGGCTGCTGTATATACTGCTGTGGCCTGTATATACCACTGGGGCTGCTGTATAACCCCTGGGGCTGCTGTATTACCCCTGGGGCTGCTGTATTACTCCTGGGGCTGCTGTATTACCCCTGGGGTCTGTATATACCACTGGGGAGGCTGCTGTATACCACACTGCTGGGGGCTGTATACCTGTGCTGGGGTCCACCCTCGGCTTATACACGAGTCAATAGGTTTTCCCAGGTTTTGGGGGCAAAAGTAGGGGGGTCGGCTTATACACAGGTCGGCTTATACACGAGTATAGTATATACGGGTAGTAATCCTACAATGTCTGCTGGACATAGTATGAGGAGGTTTATGGCTCAGTTAGTACACTCCATACTTCATGGTAAGGGGAGGGTTTATGGCTCAGTACACACTCCATACTTCTTGTTATTAACCAGTTAATGCTCTCTTGTCCACCGCACTGCAGTGTCAAAAGAGGACAACAGCGAGACAAGCAGCAACATGGCATCAGAGAGTCCCTGACCTCGAAATAGAAGATCCTCAGATCCTGGTATTGTGACATAATATTAAGAATAATACTTTTTGCATTTATATTACACTATGAACTCCACAGCACTTTACATACATCATGAACACTGTCCCCATTGGGGCTCACAATTTAAACAACCTATCAGTATGTCTCTGTAGTGTGGTTGGACGAACCTTTTATAGGTCACCGTTAAATTAAATTTACTTTCAAAGTATGCTGACATTTTTATTCCCAGACATATTTCGGGGGGGGGGGGGGGGGGGGCGCCGTTTGCCTTACCTGCCTAGGGCACCAAAATGCCTTGTCCCGCACTGTTCAGTGGTGTCTTACTTTTCAAAAAACTGTTGTTGAGTGTACTAACAAAGACGCAGAAAAAGATGGACACCCCAGACCATAGGTCACATGGGAGTTCAAAGTGACTCCCTCTGCCTTATTACTAAAAAATTTGCATTTCAAATTTTTCCTGAATAAATGCGTACATTCATTCAGAGCAATCTCCCTATAAAGACTACAAGAACTACAGATCACTGGGAACATATAATGGATCATATAAGGATCTCTTTTTTTCTACAGTACCAAAAGCTTTACAAGAATGATCATTCCCAATAAAAGCTGTCAGACAGAAAAAATATCTCTCTAGTTCACAGAACTCTACTAATACACTTCATTAATTCCAAGTAACTAAAGCTGCTTACATGCACAAATTTATACAAAATGTGACTTGAGCTATGTTTAGCAAGAACAGATTTTGTCAACTATTTAAAAAAAAGTTGTGCAATTTCTTGAAGTCATTTCTTCTTAAAAATTCAGTTGTTCCATCTTCATGTACACAAATTAGTCACATAAAGCAAGTGAAATGTGATATTATTGCTAAATGTAACCAAGTCACTTGTGATTTAAACAGGATGTTTACTAGTTTAGCATTGATTATCTATCCTTAGGGTCCAACATTCGGCACCCCCGATGCCGGCAGCAGCAGTTGGCCAGTAATGCTCCATCTTCTGATAGTGACCAAGGCTGGGTACTACACATCTGAATGCTGTTGATTTGAATAGGAGGCAGATGTGCAGCACCCAGCCACAGCCAATAAGACGGAGTGTGGAGACATGGGGGTCAGTGGGTGCTCTCCACCGCTGGCCAGGCTGCCTTTAGAAAGACTGCATGGACCAGGGTTCATCCCAACTGAACGCGCAAACTCCTTAACGGTGGATGGAACACTACTCAGACAACACAGGGTAAGGGAACCACAATAGTAAGACTTTATTTGATCCCCAACAGTTAAAGGCATATTAAACTGTCGGCGGTGGGCGATTTAAACACAGTTGATCTGACAACTGTTTAAATTTCCCGCCAACACCGCTCAGCTGATGTTGGCGGTGGGCAATTTTGGTGGGAGATTTAAACAGCTGTCAGATCAGCTGTTAGTTTAAATCATCCACCAAAACCGAACAGCTGATGTCGGCGGCGGGCAATTTAAACATAGCTGATCTGACAGCTGTTTAAATCTCCCGCCAACACCACCCACCACCGACATCAGCTGAGCGGTGTTGGCCCGTTCCTGCCTGCTGTACCTGGCTGGACACAAAAATACGGCGAAGCCCAAGTCAAATTTTTTTGGAAAAATTCATTAAAAAAATACATTTAGGGACTGCATCTTTATTAACTCCTTGAGGCCGGAGCACTGCAGCATTGAAAGGGGGTTTAACTCAGGTCACCTGAGGATAGCTCAGGTCATGCCACCTGAGCTGTCCTCGGGTGACCTGAGTTAACCCCCCTTACAATGCCGCTGCACTCCGAGCGCAGAGGCATTGGAAGAAGGGTTAACTCAGGTCACCCAAGGACAGCTCAGACCTGAGCTATCCTCGGGTGACCTGAGTTAACCCCCTTACAATGCCGCAGCGCTCCGGCCTCGAGGGGTAAATAAAGATGAAGTCCCTAAATGTATTTTTTTTTTTATGAATTTTTCGAAAAAAATTTGACATGGGCTTCGCCGTATTTTTGTATCCAGCCAGGTACAGCAGGCTGCCTCCAACCCCCAGGTGCCTATTTGTACCTGCCTGGAAAAATGCATGGGGTCCGCGCTATTTCCATGTCCAGCCAGGTACAACTAGGCAGCTGGGGGCTGGAATCTGCAGCGCAGGGAGGTCCAAACTTCTTGGGCACCCCCGCTGTGAATTACAGCCCGCAGCCACCCCAGAAAATGGCGCGTTCAGAGAAGCGCCATCTTCTGGCGCTGATCCCAGCTCATCCAGGGCCCTGGTGCCGTGGCTCACTGGGTAATAAAGGGGTTAGGGCCAGCTTTGTGTAATCAGCTGGTCCTCAGCCCGAAACTCATGGGGTGATGCCAATATTAGACATGAATTTCTAGTGAATTTAAAAAAAAAACAAAACACAACACACAGAAAAAAATATTTTATTAGAAATAAAACAAAAAATACACTTAGAGACTCCATCTTTATTAAACAATTCATCTTCCGTCCAACATAGTCCAATCAGGTATTCTTCTTTAACTCAGCTACATCTCTGCTAGAGAACCTCTACCAGAGATTTAGCTGAGCTGTGCAGCACCCAGCTATGGGAAAGTTCAAGTCAGTTCATGCTGCATGAACTCACATTAACCTTTCCCTGACATCACCGCGGCTTCTTCAAAAGAACATCTGATCTGCATCAGCTGAACATTTGAAATAACCGGCGGGAAAGCCAGCGGTGAGACTTCACCGCCGGCTTTCCTGCTCTGTTCTGCGCTCCCCGCTCCTGATGTCACCTCATCACTCCCCCCACTGCCTCCCCTCCTGATCTTAAGTTAGGACCGGGTGGGGGGAGCAGATCCAGGGAGCGGGGAGGGGGCATCAGGGAGCGGGGAGAGCAAGACAGAGCAGTAAAGCCAGCGGTGAAGTCTTCTCACCACCGCTGGCTTACCAGCCCTGGTCCTTTGCTCCCCACTTCCTGGGACTTTGCTCCCTGCTCGGTCCTAACTTAGGATCGGGATGGAAGGTGGCGGGGGGAATGGAGGATCAGGATGGGAGGCTGCAAGGGCAGTGGATCGGGCTGAATGATTGTTTAAAAGCCGGTGGCTTTTTACCTCCCCCATTTCAGCCTTTTCCTCTGCCCCAGACCACTTTATAGGGTCCTTTTGGTGAACGAACTGTTATCGAACATAACCTAGAACTGCCGAATTTGAAGCTAATTGTTCGCATTCGTCGAATGACTTGAACACCGCCCAAAACAGCTCGAATTTAAGATTGGCGAACATTTCAAATCGAACATCGCTCATCTCTGGTTGCGAGCTGTCTTAATGAGATCTTGGGTTATCAGCAGTGAAAAAAAAGCTGAAGTACTTTCCTGTAGACCTGAAGTGTTGTGGATGCCAAGATCTGGGCTGAGAGAAGAAGTTAAAGGACGTATTATAGTGCCATAACCAGCGGGAAAGAGGAACGCTGCTCCATATCACCGGAAAGAGAGCTGAGTTCATAACACCATCATAAACTGTGACTCTGTATATTGAATAAATAACTGTGGAAAAGATGTAATATCATCACCATCATAAACTGCTCCAGTAAACATGAGTTTTATTCTTTTACACCTGAGGTCTGGACATTACTTTTTGAGAGTGACTGATCCTGCATCCCCATATACAACTTTAACTTCGTATTTTGCTGAAGACAGCCTGTCAGCCGGAGAGACCACCATGGAGGCTGACCCAGACATGTACCTAAGCAAGAATGGAGAAAAATGCCCTGATCATGAACCAGTTAAAAAGAGTTGGATACAGCTAGAGTGCTGTACACATACTTTTGGTAACAATTAAAGTACTTATGCCTAATACTGAATTAATGAGCGGCAAATCAAATTTTGGGGACAGATTCAGTGAAGCCACCGAATATCACCCTCAGAATATTTGCTAATCTTTATTCCGCACACCTTTTGTACGTGTCAGATTTTCCCCAGTGCACTTTAAGCAGCTGCTGCAATAAGGACATGCTTCCATTACAATGAGAATTAATACCAGCATGCCTGTATGTTTTATTTATTCCTTCTTTGAAAAATGTGGTACGAAATATTGAATATTGCTTTTAAATTAATAAATAATAAATCCCTTCTGTCATTTAGAAGTGATAAATTTTATGCTGCCGTATTTTATGGTAATAACTAACTCACCCTAGTCGATAACATATACATATATCCTAACTGCTGACAAGATGGACAGTTTACAGATCTATTTTTACCTCTTTTACATGTTTTATGTTACATAGCAAAATCATTTTAATTTATCATTTGTGCTGGATATTTTTTCTCTTATATGGGCTATTTCTCTCCCTATTTTACATTCTCAGTTTGGATAATCAGCTGTAATGCAATCTGAATACACACCGCTAATTGATAGATAAGTGAAAAACGTGGATTTATTTTTTTAAATATCTAAGTCAAGGTCAGAACTAGTGGGATGCAAGCTGACAACCCAGTGTTAACCCTTAATTGCTTCTGATCAATCATTCCTTGACAAACACCCTGATCACTCATATGTAAATAGGCCGGTGGCAGCTTTATCTCCCTATCCACTGCAGAACACTGAGTCTCAAGAGATTTTCACTCCCCCAAACAGCGAACATGGGAAAACAGGGGACAGCGATGATGTAGTATCATTAGATTCACTTACCGACAGCTACTTTATCCTTTTGGACTCATTGCTTTGACTGTTCATTAATTTTATGTTGTTGTTGTTGTACACCAGATATCAGACCAAAGCATACAACAGTAAAGAAGGAGAAATGTAGATGTGATACACTCTATTCTTCATTTGTGGCAATATATATCAGTGCCTTGAAAAAGTATTTTTTCACCCTGAGCTTGTCCATATTTTTTCATGTTATACCCACAATAGTAAATGTGTTTTATTGGGAATTTTTCTGCTATACCCATTACCCACACTAAGTAGAAAGTATGTGTGAAGTGTAAAGGGAGTGATCTATGGTGAAATAAATGTTTTAAAAATATAGATCTGAAACTTGTGACATGTATTTAATATTGAGTCAGTACTTTGTATCGCCTTTTGCTGCAATTACTGCTGCAAGTCTTTTAGGGGAATGTCTCTACCAGCTTTCTACATCTAAAAGCTCACATTTCTGCCCATTCTTCTTTGCAAAATAACTCTAGCTCAGTGAGATTGGATGGAAACTGTGAACAGCCATTTTAAAGTCTTGACAAAAATTCTCAACGGGACTTAGGTGGACTGTGACTTGGCCATTCACTCACATGGATATGATTTGATCTAAATAATCTACTGTTGCTCTCTCAGTATGTTTACTGTTTCCGTCCTGTTGGAAAGTGAATCAGCACCCCAGTCTCAAGTTTATTGCAGCCTCTAGCATGTATAAAACATTTCCAGGTATAAAGCTTCGCCACCACCATGTTTGATGGTGTGGATGGTGTTTTCAGAGTGATGTGCAGTGTTAATTTTCTAACCACATAGCATTCTGCACTTAGCCCAAAAAGTAAACAGAGCTCCTTCTTCCATAAGCCATGTAGGTGACACAGATAGTAATTAGCACAAGTAATATGTGGCCTGGTATTGTCATGTTAAAAAACAGCTATTGGGATCCTTTAGAAACATGACCATACCACTAGTTCCACACCAAGTACAATGCTGAGACGTTAGGGTACCTGAAATAAACACTAAAGGGGTCTGACTACTGTACATTATGCCATCGAACACCATATTATTTGGTAATAAGGTCTGTTTTACTTTTTTATGAAGGAATTCACATTTTTAATGGAACTGCACAGTGAGATTACTCTGTAAATCTTCTCCAACTAAGCAAAGATCGGTTTGAGTATATCTTTCTATCTCACATACACTCATTATTGTTAAGACCATGGTTCTCTAAGGGCCAAATCATCACTTCCAGGACTCTGTTATTGTTTATGCTGATGATAGTTCTTAATTACATTAGCTATATGTTTAAAGTCATTATCAACTTGAAGAATACATTTGGAGCCCATATCACACCTTCATGCCTGATGGTATTGCATGATAGATTAGTATCTACCTGTATTTCTTAGCACTGAGGACATAAAAAAGTGGTAACATGGAGGACTGTAGACATATCAGTCGGTCTTGGAATCTTAGTGCATTAGATGTAAGACATCTCATACTTTCAAAATCAGAGGTTGTGCAGCAATACAATCCATTCAATTACTGGAGTCAACCATTGATAGCCATCTACTGCTTGGAGAAATCTGTCCTTAAGTGGCCTGAATTGAATAAATATAGCCAAAACTTAAATCTTTAATGTGATAACAAAATAAAGCAACTCAAATTTGCATCAAAACACTGCATGAAAATATTCTAAATTCATTTTTTAAATGCATGGTGCCTATAGTGAAATATGGTAGCAATGTCCTTATGTGAGGTTACCTGACTGCTGCTGGTGTCGGAGAGGTACATTTCATTGATGGCATCATAAATTCACAGATGTACTTCTGTAAAATAAAAGAGAAGATGCTCCCATCACTCCATACCATTGAAAAAAATGCACTTTTCCAACATGACATTGTATGGCGCCCCACTGGTCAGTGCGCCACAGTAGGGGTACTGCACCCATAACGGCGTGTGCAGTATTCCTGTCATTGAGGAGTGTAAAGTCAACCTGAGGCTCTTATCCCAGCATTCCTACACCTAACATAGGGGACCAATTGACCACCCATTACCCGGGTAACCGGTCCCGGTGGGAGGAGCCATAGGGTAGAAGGAGCGGGAACGAGACAGTGAGGTGGCAGAGTAGTGTTTGGAACAAGTCCTAGAAAGACACCACAGGGAGGGCACCCGAAAAGGAGTGGCGATCCAGACTGAAGGAGGAGACCCAGTGCCGGACCTTATCGACAGTCCGGGGGGAATCCTGGACCACAACAGGGTACCCGCTCTGAGTCACAGTGCAGGCGAGTTTAACCCTGAGCCGTCAATACCGGTGGGTCACAAGGTTTGCCAAGCAGCCCCGACCTTGTCCAGAATGTGCAGCTCCACCAGGAGCACTAAACTGGGTTGAGCCCCTTAGAGAAGAAGGGTAACCTCATAACACCCAACGGGCCTGGTAGACAAGTGGGTTGTGCAGGACAGCACAAGGATAGTAAGGAGATGCAAGCAAAGACACAGAGGACAGTGAAGGAAGGAACTCTCTGGGAGCCTCAAAGACACTTTATTTTCCCCAGTGACTACCCGGCCAGCTACCCGCAAACACTGTGTAACTGTGTACCTGAACTGCTAAGAACTATTGCCAGTAAAGTACCCGTACAGAGTCAGCAAGCCTCCAGTGTCTTATTCTATTAAGCTAATCCATAGATCTGCTACCACGACAACCAGCACAGTGGCTACACTGCCCCGGGGATTCCGCTCCGCCTGAAGGGAGCGTTATCAACTGGCTGCAATACCACCACCCCCGGCAGTCTGACAGCGGCGCTAATGAGATTACCAGACACTGCAGGTGGCGTCACAAGACTTTATTTTTCCTGTTTTTATGTTTTCCCACTTTTCCAAGTGACCCCACGGTACTTGTCCGGGCAGGCCACCAGTGACATCAATAAAACTTGGATATAGGGAAGAGGGAAATACTCTACCGGACTCAAGCGTAGCCTGGTAGGACGTCTGAAGTCAATCCAATTGAAACAATTATAAGAAAACCGACACCTGGCCGAAAATCTTCATTTTTCAATGCTTTTATTCAGTACTGCATGGTGATAAAAATATAGCGAACACAGTCCCAACCGCTGGACGCGTTTCATACAGGAGTCCTTTGTCTACAGCATAAACTAGACAGATTCCTGCAAAGTTTATATACAGATTAAAAAATCCCACCCACGGAACGCACATGTTAATTAAACATCATCAATTATTAACCATTTATAGCTCAGGCTAAAGACACCTGAATCATTGGAATGAGAACGGAAACATCTCAGACACAGACAAAAAGATATACATTTAGATAATCATATAAGACAGAATTTAAAATGCACAAAACACCAGAGCACCTCTATATACTTCTGCCTTGTCCTTTACATCCTGACCGTGCAACTTGTGCCCATTATAATGGTGTTCAGTGTGTTGTATTTATTCCCAGGTTGATCCTTTTGTTGTTTAGTTAATAAAAATAAGCCAGATCTGATCTATAATTTAACCCCTCAGGAGCTCTTGCATTTAGTCTTAGGATCCATATGAGTTCCCTGCTGCGGACAGCCTTCTCCACATCTCCCCCTCTTCTATTTCTATATACCGTACATGGTCTATCCCCTTCACAAGAAGACTACTCATGTCTCCCCTGTGTTCG
The DNA here is from genome assembly GCA_033576535.1 of Allobates femoralis. Lineage (NCBI taxonomy): Eukaryota > Metazoa > Chordata > Amphibia > Anura > Aromobatidae > Allobates > Allobates femoralis. Next base: position 99,747,090 of record JARQOC010000003.1, on the reverse strand, counting down.
TCCCTAAAATGCTTGGATAACCCTGACAAATTTGTGAGGCATTTGAATCCGGATTTGAAGTAATGTGCTCACTCTGCAGCTTCTTTAAAGGTCTTGAAGTGCAGCCTACATAATCCTTGCATTGCTTCACACATGACGCTAAATACAGGTGTCGGAGAAGTGTCCTGTTTGATTGTGATAAGCAGTTAGCACCATCGGGATGTCCTTTTGGGGAACCACGATCTGCCAGACCATTTCATGGGTTCTGGGATTGATGTATCTTCTGCAGAGTATATCCTGGTAGATAAACAGCTAACTCCTTTCATTCCAAAGATGTTTTGCTTCTGGTGGAGGATTTGAAGGTAATTTGGAGGACTCCTGAGTTATCAGTCCTTTGACCAAGTTAATGGCTGGGTTGCTGTCTTGGGATTCCTTCCAACCAAATGCGGTAATGGGTTCATTATTGTCTCAGGGGGTTCTGTGTAGGTTTGTGGACACTGTGACGCTCTGCGTTGATGGAAGGCAGGTAGCTCTATCTCTTCAAGCTTATCCTCATCTTCTACTACGTCCACTAAGTGAGACATCCTAGACAAGGCATCAGCATTGTCATTGTTATGGCCAGCCGGGTACTTGATGATAAACTGGTAATTAGACAATCTGGCCATCCAGCGTTGTTCCATGGCACCTAGTTTTGCAGTTTCCAAGTGTGTTAAGGGATTGTTATCCGTAAAGGCAGTAAACTTGCTAGATGCCAAGTAGTGTTTGAATCTTTCAGTGACAGCCCAGACCAAGGCCAGGAACTCCAGCTTAAATGAGCTGTAATTTTCAGGGTTCCTTTCTTTAGGGCAAAGCTTTCAACTAACATAGACAATCACTCTTTCTCTGCCCTCTTGCTTTTGAGAGAGTACTGCTCCTAACCCCACTTTGCTGGCATCTGTGTACAGCAGGAATGGTAGGATGTAGTCAGGGTAATCCAGGATCTCTTCACCTGTCAGGCCTCTTTTATTTGCTGGAAGGACTCTACTTGTTCCTTGCCCCACTCAAATGAAGGTTCCCTGGACTTGCCTTTCTTGAGTTGGCCTACTAGGAGGTTTTGTAAGGGAGCAGCCTTCTTCATGTACTCCTTGATGAATCTCCTGTAGTATCCCACCAATCCCGGGAACTGACATACTTCCTTGAGGGTCTTTGGTTCTGGCAAATGGCGGACCTGGAGCCGTGTGGGCCATGGTGCAGCTGGTTCTGCCCCAGGTGAGCAGCGGGGGGGGCTGGTGAGTATGGGCTGCCACCCGCATCTCCAGCATGACCGGAGAGTGGAGAGAAGTGGATCGGCCGCGGGAAACAGGGAGCTTCCCGCGGCTGCACCTCTCTGACACACTATCGCGGTCTCCGGGCCCCCTGCAGGGAAGTATCCCTACAGGTGCCTGAGGGGCCCCCTAGCCTGTCGGGGCCCTGGTGCAGCTGAACCAGCTGCACCGCGGTAGGTCCGCCACTGGTTCTGGCCATTCTCTGATGACGGTTACCTTGTCTGGGTCCAGTGCCACTCACTCTGAGCTGACTATGTGTCCCAGGTACTGGACTCTTGGCTTTAACAGGTGGCATTTGGATGGTTTTAGCTTCATTCCATACTTGGATAATGCTTCAAATACCTCTGCTAGGTGGGTTAGGTGTTCTTCATAGGTTTTTGAATACACTATGATGTCATCTAGATAAAGCAGCACAGTCTCAAAGTTCTTATGCCCCAGGCAACACTCCATTAGCCTTTGAAATGTTCCGGGTGCATTGCATAGTCCGAATGGCATGCTATTAAATTCACATAGACCCATAGGTGTTGTAAATGCCACCTTCTCCCGGTCTTCCTCTGCAACGGAGACCTACTAATACCCACTAGTGAGATCTAGGGTTGAAAAGTAATTAGCAGACTTCAATGCAGCTAATGATTCTTCTATGCGTGGTGACGGGTAAGCATCTTTATGTGTTATGCGATTTATCTGCCTGTAATCTACATACATTCTCATGTTGCGATCCTGCATTCTGACTAGGACTAGTGGAGCTGCCCAGGGACTACAACTATCTCTTATGACCCCTGCGTCCTTATTATCCTGTAACATCTCTTTGGCTTTTTGATAGTGTGCAGGTGTAATAGGCCTGTAGCGCTCTTTGATTGGTGGATGTGTACCTGTAGGGGATGTGATGGTGTACCCCTTTGATCCTACCAAAGTCAAGTGGTTACTGAATACTTGTCCATACTCCCGGACTACCCGATAAACAACATGCTTTTTATGTGTAGGAGTGGAATCAGTTCCAACATGGAGCTGCTGACACCAGTCCTCTAGCTGTCCCTTGCAGTTAATATCGTCTAAATCATTGGGTGGAGGTAAGGGCCCCACTGCTTGTATCTCAGTGTTATGCACAGTGAACAACTTAGCAACGGTGGAATACCTGGGTAGTTTGACCTCTTCACTCCCACAATTCAAAAAGTGAACTGGCGCTCTCCCTTTGTGTTCATCAACTACACCTCTGGCTGTCAAGAATGTAGGTCTGTGTTCTGAACTGATAGGCTCTACTACCGGCTGACAGTCCTGCCCTCTTAGGCCTATAGTTGCTCGGCATCAGATCATCATTTCACTCATTGGGGGTATCACAATAGGAAGTGGGTCTGTTACTCATGCACTACCAATTTCACCACCGGTCAGTTGTACCTGTTGTTGGTGCAGGAGGACTCTTATCTCTCCTGAAGAACCTTCTTCTGTCCGGGTTTGGCAGTGTCTGCAATCTGTTGGAGTAAGAACAACACTTCTCCCAGACAATTGTTGACAACATTTGTACCAAGAATGATGTAAGGATCTCGGTTATTTGGATTTTCTGCTACCACAATGATCCCCTGGTCTTGTAATTCCACCCTCCCCACTTTTATTGGTACTTTTCTAACCCCCACTATAGTAAGGGGTTCACCGTTAGAAGCATAAATATTGAGGTTTAAATCTGGTGGCTTAAGTTCATCACATGACCAGAATTTCTTATAAAGGATATCAGGGATGGTGGTCACTTGTGACCCAGTGTCCAGTAAAGCAGGTGTTGAAATGCCATCTAGTATGATAGACAGGAACGGTATTTGTCCAATGTTAGTATCATACCAGGCTGATGGGCCCTGTTGAACTACTCCTGAGGTTTGTCCCGGCCCCCAGGGTCTGCTCGTTTAAAGGACAGTATCTTGCAATATGGCCGTCTGGACGCAGCGACGGCAGATGGGCTCTCCTGTAGAGCTGTAGTGGTCAGTGGTCCTCCCTTGTTGAGACGTGGTCTTCCCTCCTTTCATCCATGGGACATCCTCTGGACTGTCAGTGAGCTGGATCAGAGGTTGTGGATTAGGCTTTGGCTTTGGCCCTGACCGTAAGGTTTCAATTACGGTGGCTAGGTTTTTACCCAGCTGGCGCACCTCTGCGCACAAGGTGTCAATCCTGTCAGTGTTGGTAGACTGGACATTGCTGTCTGCTGCAGGTACAGGGACTGGTGTCACAGTTGCCTGAGCTTAGCCACTGCGCCATCGCCGAATAGCTGCTTTGGGGGCCTCTACTGGTTGTAACTATTTTATGGCCATGTCCTTTAAAGTGTGGAAGTCAGTCTCTGGGTGGCTTAGGGACCACCAACGCAGGGTTTTATTGTCCTCGGGTGACCGCAGCCCGCGGGTGAATTGTTCAATCAACAATTTGTTTTCATCCGCTACACTAGCAGGGCTGACTTGTTTCAGAGCCGCAGCCCCTCCTGCTGGCGCCAGGTGTATGCTCGAATATTATCCTCTGGCTTTTGATAACAGTGGTAAAAGCACATTCTGATGTCAGCCTCATTACAGTCCTCAAAAATAACTTTCAGTTTGTCAAAGACTATAACTACTGATCCCCATTCAGTGGCGGACCAGGTTTCAACCTTCCGCTTGGCTGCACTGGTTAACTGTCCCAATACAACGGCAGTGAGCTGCTTGCCAGTCATTGCATACATGTCCAACACACTTCAGATCTTTCTATTAAATGTTGACAAGGTATCTGGACGGCCATCGTACTGAGGCAGCTACTTACCACCCGGGATATACGGTAGCGAAATCGGCATGATTGGGGCCACGGCGCCTGGTGGGTCAGATGCCCCACCGGCAACAGCCATGCCTGCTTCGGGGTGATTTGCGGGGTCTAAGTAAGAATTTTAATCGTCGCTTGACGTAGCAGACATCTTATGGCCCCCCTAGTGAATCACGGCTAGTCTTTTTAATAGTTTAAAAGCTTTAGGACTCCGTAAACAGGGAGTTAAGCGTTCGGGAATTTCTGGATTAGGCCGCTGCACTTTGGAACCATCCGGCATAGCGAGGGGTGGGGGTTTTAGCTCTGCGCTCTTTCGGCCGTTATGCCCCCTTTCTTACCGCTCCACGGTACAGTAATGGTGGCGGCTCAATTTAACAGTTCAAAAATCACAGTCATTAAACACGGCACACAGTACCCAGTTGCATCGGGCACGGGATTCTGTTCATGACGCCAAAGTTGACTAGCCCTGGGGCCTATATGGGGACTCGGGTGTCTGGGCCCTGCTGTGGTTGGGATGTCACTGGTGGCCTGTCCAGACCCGTGGCCCTGGTGGTCAACTGGTAAAAGAGTTAGGGAATGGTAGTAAAGAGAATAAAAGTTTGTCGTGACGCCACCTGTGGCTTCTAGTGATTTCACTAGCGCTGTTTTGGGCCTCCAGGGATGATGTACGGGCAGCTAGGTGTTGAAGCTCCCCACAGGCGGAGCTCAGTCCCCGGGGCTCTGGTAGTAAATGGTAAGGGATGAAAGCAGGGAACTGGCCTTGCTGGCCGGCAGCTGGAATAGTCTCCATAAATGGCAGGGTCAGGGGTGGAGGAATGGACACACACACCGGAGATTGTTTCTTTACCTTTTACTGGAATTGCGGGTAAAAGTCAAGTATACTGCCGGGTGTTCAGGTAGCACTTCTGGATCTCCACAGTGAGTGGGTATAAGGCCTCCTCGTCTCCTTTACCTTGTGTGAAGCCACTTCCTTGTATGGAACTTGTCTGGCCTCCTCTATTCTCCTCTCACCTGTGCTGTGTTGGGTAACCCTCGTTGGACTGCCGCTATAGACTCTCTTGCGGTGCCTGGCTCCCTTGTTGGTGACTGCACAGATGCCCAGGAGACTGAAGTCTCCATGAAAAATCGGTATTCTCTGCTGGGCTGGGTGCTCTCCTGTAGACTCGGACTCCAGTGTCTGGGGTGCTTTCTGGAGTGAACCAAGACGGTTCCTCGGTCCCCAGGCTGCTACTTCTTCGTTGTGCCTACGTCTCGCCTTTGACCTCACTCTTGGGTCCCTGCAATGGCTAGACTGAAGGCTGTTCAGTTGTCTCTGGCTCGGGCCTAGCATGGCTCCAACCACCAGGACATCTTCACAGTTCTCGTAGCTACTGCACACTCTGTCTAACTCCACCCCCAGCACCAGTATTTATAGGGGATCTTGTCTAAGGGCAGCAAGTTGAGCTCCCCCTACTGGGTTGGGGTGGAAGGTGTTGTTTGAACTTGTGTACTCACTGTGGAAACCCATCCATGCTGTAGGCGATTCCGTGGTTACCTGTGTGAGCAGGGCACCACATTTGCAACTGCAAATTTCATGAAATGCGACAATAAGTTGATTCATAGCAGATCAATTTGACTATCTCTAGTTCATACCAATAGAAAAGGATATGCAATGTGGTTGAAAATATTCATTGGTTTGTTATATAAAATGTACACTGTAATGTGGTACAGTAACTTCATAAATGACATTACATAAATTGAATGTGATTATTATTAATACTATTGTTACTAGATGGGGACCCGATTCTATCGCATCAGGAAGGCGGTGACATCACAATAGGAGTGAGCGCTGGGAGTAGCGGATGTCTCTTCCTCCAGTGCGCTCTCTCCTCTGGCCCCCTACTCTCCCCCCTGTGTGTGGTCTCTCTCCGCCTGTGCTGTCTTCTCCACTCCGTTCTCGCCTTTGACATGTCTCTCATCGTGCGCTCTCTCTCCTATAAGCAGTCTTCTTCCCTCATGTGCTCTTTCTTTGAGCTGTCTTCCCCCTGTGTGCTCTCCCCACTGTGTGTGGTCTCCCTCCAACCTGTGCAGTCTTCTTCCCTCTGTGCTCTCTCCTTTGAGCTGCCTAGCCCCTCTGCACTCTCTCCCCTTGGGCGCTTTTTCCACTGTATGCTTGCCCCTGTGGGCTGTTTCACCCTCTGTGTGCTCTCTCTCCCCCCTGTGTACTCTGTCTTCCTCATGTGTGCTCTCTCTACCCTTGTGCTTACCCATGCACTATCTCTTCCCCCATGGGCTGCTTCTTCCCCATGCCCTCTCTCTCCCCTTGTGCTGTCTCTTCCATCTATGCGCTTGCTCCCTCCTGTGGGTTCTTTCTAAGCTTTTGCTGTCTTTTCCTCCTGTGCACTCTCTCCATCCTTTGGGCTCTCTCCCCCCTAGGCACTTTCTCTCCCCCTATGGGCTGGCTTTCCTCCCTGTGCGCTCTCTCTTCCCCCTATCTGCTGTGTCCTTCCCTTGTGCTGTCTCTCCCTTATGTGCTCTCTCCCCACTCTGCACTGTCTCTGCCCACATGTTTTTGTATCTCCCCATTGTGCACTCTCCCTGCTATGTGTTGTCTCTTCCCCACCTTGTGCTCTCAATTCCCCCTGTGCACTCTCTCCCTTGTGGGCTGTCTTTCCCCTGTGTGCTCTCTCATCCACATGTGTTCTCTATCCCCTTGTGTTGTCTCTCACCTTGTGCAGTATTTCCCCATGTGTGCTCACTCTCATTTTGTGCTGTCTCTCCCCTTGTGCAGTCTCTCTCCCTGTGCTCTCTCTTTCCCCACTGTGAGCTCTCCCCACTGTGTGCTGTCTCTCTCTTCCTGTGGGCTCTCACCCCTGAAGGTCTGTCTCTCCCCCATGCACACTCTCTCTTCCCCTTGTTTGTTCTCTCCCCACTTTTTGCTTTCTCTGCCCTCTATGCACTCTCTCTCCCCTTGTGCACTCTCTCTCGTCACTCTGGGCTGTTACTCCTCCAGTGGGCTATGTCTACCCCTTGTGGGTTATCTCACCCCAGTGCGCTCACTCTTCCTGATGTGTGCTGTCTCTCTTCCCCCTGTGGCATACAAAGAAGGCAGCAACATGAGTAAGTGCGCATGTGCGCCCAGTCACACTGCTGCCATCTTTGTATTCCTAAGTGTCCAAAGATGGCTGCTGCCTGAGTAAGCATCCATGCATGCATGCACACTTACTCAGGCAGAGATTATCAGTGTCAGATGTGATGATTGTGTAGCATTTGCATGCAGTGGTTACTGGTGGCAGTTTCAGTTGTGGGTGGAGGTGGTTGCAGGCGGCTGTGGCGGTACCACTGGTGGTACTGTAGATTGGGACAGTACCACCAGCGAGTGCCATATTTGCAAACCCATCACTTGGATGTGCAAATATGGCTGCTGCCAGAGCATGTTGGGAGGACATTGGATTGGAAGTGTGTGACAGATGCCACAGGACAATTATATACGGTAAGTAGATCAATACCGCATTTTTCAGATTATAAGATGCACTTTTGTTCCCCCAAATTTTGGGGGAAAGTGGGGGGTGCATTTTATAATCCGAATCTACTAGGGGATAGGCTGTAGGGGAGGGGGGGTGGCTCTGCAGCAGTGTCTGGGGGCTGTAGGAGGCTGCTGGGCACAGTGGGACTAATGCAGGAAGAGAGACCGAGGAGCAGGGAGCACAGAGGACGGGAGCGACGGAGGCTAAGTAACAGCGTTTGTTATTTTAATGTGTGCACATCAGCAGGGAAGCACATAGCGTGACGGCAGGGCCATATCCAGCACAAGGGCACTAATGTGACAGCACAAGAGAGCTAATGTGCTAATGTGCCATCACAAGGGGGATAATATGCCAATGTGCCAGTGCAAGGAGGCTAATGTGTCAGTACAAGGGGGTTATGTGAAAATGTTCTAGTACAAGGGGACTGATGTGCCAGTGTGCCAGCACAAGGGTGCTAATATGCCAGCACAAGGGGCTCATGTGCCAATGTGCCAGCACAAGGGGGCTCATGTACCAATGTGCCAGCACAAGGGCTTTAATGTGCCAGTTCAAGGCGGTTAATATGCCAGCACAAGGGACTAATGTGCTAATGTGCCAGCACAAGGGGGCTAATGTGCCAATGTGCCAGTGCAAGGAGGCTAATGTGCCAGTACAAGGGGGTAATGTGCCAATGTTCTAGTACAAAGGGGCTGATGTACCAGTGTTTCAGCACAAGGGGGCTAATATGCCGGCACAAGGGGGCTCATGTGCCAATGTGCCAGCACAAGGGGGCTAATGTGCCAGCACAAGGGGGCTAATGTTCCAGCACAAGAGGGCTAATGTGCCAGCACAAAGGGGCTAATGTTCCAATAACAGGGGGCTAATGTGCCAAAACAAGGGGGCTAATGTGCCAGTACAAAGGGGCTAATGTTCCAAAAACAGGGGGCTAATGTGCCAGCATAAGGGGGCCATATGCAGGATATGAGGGCTATATCCCAGGATGAGGGACATATTTATGATTTGTAAGATGGACACTGGCATTATAAGACTGACCCCATTTAACATTAAAAATTAAGTTTTTCTTCACCAAATTTGGGGTGCATCTTATAAACTGGTGCATCTTATAAAGTGAAAAATATGGTACTTTGATTTTAAAGCACCATTAATTCCTGGGTGATGTTCAGTACATGTAAAGAGGGTTTATATATTCTGTGATAGACCGAAACAAAGAAAGACAGGACTCTGCATTCATAGGCTTATAATCTATTGATATAACTGAGAAAATGATATAGGGAAAAAGGTAACATTTGTAGCAAACATTTGAATGTTGGGCATACATACTAATGCTGCTCTGAATATTAAGTGTTGGGATAACTGGCATTTCCTAAGGAATGTATAAATGAAAGAACATGTGATCCAATTAGCAATATTATCTCGTTCTACAGACATTGCTTCTTTTCATTACCAAATTATTTTCTAAATTAGAGAGAAAACTGTGCTGTTTTCCCACACTTTAACCAAGTTACCAAGAAAGGGAAATGAGCTAATTTTAGAGGCCAACACTCTTAAGTGACATTCATCAGGAAAACAACAGCAAATTAACGCTACTTTGCTTTTTAATTGATTTCTAAAAAGATATACAGTGTCACAAAGATAGACTAAGACAGCAAAGAAATGTTTTTCTCCAATTACATAGATCTTTATTACTGCATACTTTGCTAAATTGTATTTAGATCCTACTTTACAAGAAGTATGAGAAAATGTAAATTAAATGTTAAAATTAGAAAAAATATATATATACACACGCATATTATATATATACACCTCTATATATATATATATATATATATATATATATATATACCGTATTTTTCGCTTTATAAGACGCACCTGATTATAAGACGCACCCCCAAATTTGGTGTAGGAAAAGAGAAAAAAAATTATTTTTAATGTTAAACGGGGTCCATCTTATAATGCCAGTGTCCGTCTTACAATCACTTTATATGTACCCTATTCTGGTATATTTGTCTCCATTCTGGTATATGTGCCCCCTCCTAATATATGGTCCCCCACCTGGTATCCATGCCCCCATCCTGATATGTGTCCACCTCCTGATATATGGCCCCCCTCCTAATATATGGTCCCCTCCTGGTATCCATGCCCCAATCCTGGTATGTGTCCACCTCCTGATATATGGCCCCCCTCCTAATATATGGTCCCCTCCTGGTATCCATGCCCCAATCCTTGTTTATGTTCCCCCTCCTCATAAATGTCCCAAAATGGGGGACATGCATCCTGCTACATAGCCCCCCAACTCTTACCGGTGGTGCTCTGGGGCCATGGAGGTTGGGTCCTAAGCAGGAGCTGCGCGGGTGCCACAGATGTTGGGGGCTAAGGAAGAGGCTGCGGGGGTGCCACGGTGGTTGGGAGCCAAGGCACAAGCTGTGGGGGTGTTGCGCCGATCTCCGGTGGGCGCCGTCATTATTATTTACCAGCATGCATTGCCGGTCTGGCAGTGCTCGCTCTTGTGTCCAGAATTGTCTGCGAATCGCAGTCTGCGCATGCGCCGCGGCCATTTTATTGAAGACTGGAAAACAGTACTGTAGTACATAGAAATGGCCGCGGCGCATGCGCAGACCCCATCCGCGGCCATTTACAGACACAAGAGCGTGCATTGCAAGACCGGCAATGCATGCTGGTAAATTATAATGGCGGCGCCCACCGGAGACCGGCGCAACACCCCCACAGCTTGTGCCTTGGCCCCCCAACCTCCTTGGCCCCGTAACAACCGCATCAGGCACCTCCGATCCATCCCATCCCACATCCCCCCTAGGTAATATTTTTTTTTTTACATTTTTTTTTTATATTCTCTTTTTAAGACGCACCCCCGTTCTCCCCCCAGCTTTGGGGGAACAAAAGTGCGTCTTAAAAAGCGAAAAATACGGTATATATATATCCCTCCCTATTTCTCTCTCTATTTCTCTCTCTCTCTGTATATATATATATATATATATATATATATATATATGTGTGTGTGTGTAAGTGTGTAAAAATAGGTTTAGCACAAAATACCCTTAAGCAGTGCACTCTTCTCCAGACACCTCAATGTCCTTAGATAATAGCAAAAAAAGAAAGAGCAGGGGTTACCAGTCTGTGATTCAAACTAGTTTTAACTGCTTTGAACAGGGGTGAGTCTACAACCTTGAGTAACAAAATGTGGTTTGACTGGTTTTAGTCAGAAAATAACATCTAGCTGCCCCCTCAGCTTCAGTTGAGAGCTTGTTTCTGTGAGGAGTGGTTTAGTGTACTTTTTCTCTCAGTGTGATTCGTGCCTGTAAAAAATGGATGTTACTCCATGGAAGAGGTCTAGAATTATTACTCTTAATGAACATACAAGTCTGACTGTAAGAGAAATCGCTTCCACCGTTGGTATTGGAGAATCTACCGTTTCAAGAATAATTCGCACACACAATGAAACTGGATGGTTTTCTCCAAAACAAAAAGGGAAATGTGGAAGAAAAAGGAAAACAACACCAAGAATTGATAAAACACTTATCAGAAATAGTAAAACTAATGTAAGAAAAACTTGCTTTGTCCCAATTAATTTGCACAGCACTGTATATACATATATATATATATATATAATATATAATTGTCTAATGTTCTCTGTCACAGAAATCGCACGCAAGACAGAGGCCACTGCCAATGAGCGCAGACTATGCAAATAGGCGCGAGAATTCAAAGTTCAAATTTCACGCCAACTTGCAGCCCGGCAAAAGCCGGGATAAACGGTGGCCGCAGCGGCGGCTCTCCTCACAGCCCCCCCGCTCTTCCTGCCCCCGCTCCCTGTGGCACCCCCGCTCTTCCTGCCCCCCTCCGCTCCTCCTGCCTCTCCTGCCCCCCTCCGTTCCTCGCGGCACCCGCGGCACCCCTCCCTCTGCCCCCCCGCTCCTCCTGCCACCCCCGTTCCTCATGCCCCCCCATTCCCCGCGGCCCCCCGCCCCTACTGCCCCCCCGCTCGCTGAAGCATCCCGCTCCCCACGGTATTAATAAAATAAAAAAAACCTCAGTGAGGATACTTACCCGTCCACCGTCTCGCTCCACCTCTGTCATCTATAGGGTTTGAGGACCTGTCGTTGCCTGGGAGCTACAAGACGGAGGTGCAGTGGCACCATCCTGCCCCCCACACTGGCTCCATCATGCCCCCCCGCCGGCTCCATCCTGCCCCCGCCCGCCGGCTCTATCCTGCCCCCCCCACTGGCTCCATCCTGCCCGTCCCCTGCCGCCACCATCCTGCCCCCCCGCCACTATCCTGCTCCCCCGCCACCATCCTGCCCCGCTCGCTCCATCATGCCCCCCCCTGCCACCATCCTGCTCCTCCGGCTCCACCCTGCCTCGCTCGCTCCATCCTGCCCCGCTCGCTCCATCCTGCCCCGCTCACTCCATCCTGCCCCCCGCCACCATCCTGACCCGCTCGCCACCATCCTACTCCTCTGGCTCCATCCTGCTCCTCCGGCTCCATCCTGCCCCGCTCACTCCATCCTGCCCCGCTCGCCACCATCCTGCCCCCCCCCACCACCATCCTGCTCCTCTGACTCCATCCTGCTCCTCCAGTTCCATCCTGCTCCTCCGGCTCCATCTTGCCCCGCCGGATCCATCCTGCCCCGCCGGCTCCATCCTGACTTGCCGACTCCATCCTGCCCCGCCGGCTCCATCCTGCCCCGCTGCTTCCATCCTGACTTGCCGACTCCATCCTGACTTCCCGACTCCAACCTGACCCGCCGGCTCCATCCTGCCTCGCTCGCTCCATCCTGCCCCGCTCGCACCATCCTGCCCCGCTCGCACCATCATGCCCCGCTCGCACCATCATGCCCCCCCACCACCATCCTGTTCCTCCGGCTCCATCCTGCCCCGCTCACTCAATCCTGCCCCACTCGCTCCATCCTGCCCTGCTCACTCCATTCTGCCCCGCTCGCTCCATCCTGCCCTGTTCGCCACCATCCTGCTAATATCCTGCTCCTCTGGTTCCATCCTGCCCCACTCACTGCATCCTGCTCCCCCCACCTTCCACCATCCTGCTCCTCCGGCTCCATCCTGCCCCGCCGGCTCCATCTTGCCCAGCCAGCTCCATCGTGCCCCCCCCCCCCCCCCGCCACCATCCTGCTCCTTTGGCTCTATCCTGCCCCGCTCGCTCCATCCTGCCCCGCTTGCTCCATCCTGCCCTGCTCGCTCCATCGTGCCTCCCCCGCCACCATCCTGCCCTGATCGCTCCATCCTGCCTCGCATGCTCCATCCTGCCCAGCTCGCCACCATCCTGCCACCATCCTGCTCCTTTGGCTCCATCCTGTCCTGCTCACTTCATCCAGCCCCGCTCGCCACCATCCTGCCCCCCTCCACCACCATCCTGCTCCTCCGGCTCCATCCTGCTCCTCCGGCTCAATCCTGCCTCGCTCGCTCCTTCCTGCCCCACTCACCACCATCCTGCCCCGCTTGCTCCATCCTGCCCTGCTCACCACCATCCTTCCCCCACCCAACCACCATCCTGCCCCCCACAGCCACGATCCTGCCCCCCCAGCCACCATCCTGCTCCTCCGGCTCCATCCAGCTCCTCCGGCTCCATCCTGCCCCGCTCACTCCATCCTGACCCACTCGCCAACATCCTGCCCCCCCGCCACCATCCTGCTCCTCCGGCTCCATCCTGCTCCTCTGGCTCCATCCTGCCCCGCTCCCACCATCAGCCCCGCCGGCTCCATCCTGCCCCGCCGCCACCATCCTGCCCCACTCGCTCCATCCTGCCCCGCTCGCTCCATCCTGCCCCGCTCGCCACCATCCTGCCCCCCCAGACACCATCCTGCCCCCCAGTCACCATCCTGCCCCACCCCCCCACAGCCACCATCCTGCCCCCCCCCAGCCACCAACCTGCCCTCTGGCTCCATCCTGCTCCTCCGGCTCCATCCTGCCCTGCTCACTCCATCCTGCCCCGCCGGCTCCATCCTGCCCCGCCGGCTCCATCCTGCCCCGCCGCCTCAATCCTGCCCCCCGCCATCATCCTGCCCCCCCGCCACCATCCTGCCCCGCTCGCTCCATCCTGCCCTGCTCACAGCATCCTGCCCCTCCGCTACCATCATGCTCCTCTGGCTCCATCCTGCCCCGCTCGCTCCATCCTGCCCCACTCGCCCCATCCTGCCCCACTCGCCACCATCCTGCCCCGCTCGCTCCTTCCCGCCCTGCTCACTCCATCCTGTGCCCCCGCCACCATTCTGCCCCGCTCGCTCCATCCTACCCCGCTTGCCGCCATCCTGCCACCATCCTGCTCCTCCGGCTCCATCCTGCCCCGCTCATTCCATCCTGCCCCACTTGCCAACATCCTGCCTTCCCCTGCCAACATCCTGCTCCTCCGGCTCCATCCTGCTCCTCCGGCTCCATCCTGCCCCGCTCCCACCATCCTGCCCCGCTCCCACCATCCTGCCCCGCTCGCTCCATCCTGCCCCGCTCGCTCCATCCTGCCCCGCTCGCCACCATCCTGCCCCCCCAGCCACCATCCTGTTACCCCCCCCAGCCACTATCCTGCTCCTTCAGCTCCGTCCTGCTCCTCCGACTCAATCCTGCTCCTCCGGCTCCATCCTGCCCTGCTCCCTCCATCCTGCCCCTCTCGCTCCATCCTGCTCCCCTGCCTTTATCCTGTCCCCCCACCTCCATCCTGCCCCCCTCCTCCATCTTGCCCCCCCTCCGCCTCCATCCTGCCCCACCCCCCGGCTTCATCCTGCCCACCTGCCTCCATCCTGCCCCCCCGACTCTATCCTGCCCCCCCAGCTCCACCTTGCCCCGCTTGCTCCATCCTGCCCCCCCGACACAATCCTGCCCCCCCAACCCCCCCCCCCCCCCGTCACCATCCTGCCCCCCTGCTCCATCCTGCCCCTCCCGGCAGTTAGCGGTCATAAGACCGATCAGCTGATCGGTTTCCAAGGCAACAACAGGTCCTAAAGTCCTGTAGGACCTAGAAGACGGAGGTAGAGTGAGCGTACTGTAATGTACCGCCATATACCATAGCGCTGCTATACATGTAATGTAATGTACCGCCATAAACCATAGCGCTCCTATACATGTAATGTAATGTACCGCCATATACTTTAACGCTGCTATACATGTGCTGTAATGTACCACCATATACCATAGCGCTGCTATATATATGTATATATATATATATAATATACAATTGTAGGTCACTCACATTGACTGAACAAGTTCTGTCAGTCACAGCATGTCAACTACGTACAAATTCTAGAATACCTGATGCGTTAGAATCGGGCCACCATCTAGTGTATAATGTATATATACATATATATAGAGAGAGAAAAAATCCAGACAGCACTTCCTTTAACCTTTCAGCCCAGGTGCAACTCTATATAACTAGATTACATATATATGCCGGGGTTGGACAAAATAATGGAAATACCTAACGTTTTGGCATCATAATCTTTGAAAATGTTAAAAACATGCAATCCGTGACATATGCTAATGTTTTGCCGTTGATTATTTGTGTTAAGTGATATGTGTATGTAAATTAACTGTTTGTTTTGCCGAATTGTACGAACATTGATGAGAACCTGATACCAATGGCAGACCTTTCGGATTTTCAAAAAGGCCAAATTGTTGTTCGTATGGCAGGCGTTAGAGTAACAAAACGTGCCCGAATGCTTGGTGTGTCAAGAGGTACTGTCTGCAAAGTAATGACTGTGTTTGAAAGAGAAAGAAAAACGTCCATAGCAAAGCACAGATCCGGCCGAAAGTGCATTGTGAGAGAGGATCGCAAGACCACAGCTCCGAAAATCACTGCTGAGCTCAATGAACACCTAAAGAACCCAGTTTCAACTAAAACTGTTCATCGGGAGCTGCACAAATCTGGATTCTGGATTCCACAGAAGAGCTTCAATTAGAAAACTGCTGCACTCAATGAGAAATGTTTCCAAGCATTTTGAGTGGTGTAGAAACCTCCAGAATTGGTCCCTCGAACAGTGGAAACAAGTGATATTCTCAGTCAAATCACCATTTACCTAATTTTCCGACCTCCGGCAGAGTGTACATTTGGAGACAGACGAAAGAAGCATTCCATTCGGACTGCCTTCTCCCAACCGTAAAACATGGCGGAGGGTCTGTGATGATCTGGGGTGCTATTTCGTGGAGTGCGTTTTTTTCACCGCAACTGCCGCGATTCAGTGAAAACCACTGATGTGTAAGCACCCTTACACCATATTAAAATTAACTTTTTTTGATTTTTCCAGGTGTTTACATTATTTTGTCCAACCCCTGTATATCAAATAATAGCAGCATACTGGTCATGTCAATTACATGCATGAGGTCCTGTAGGCTTACACAGTAAGATCTATGGGCAGCGCTGCCCATAGATCTTACAGTATAAGCCTTCAGGACCTCGGACAGCGCACATACTATACCTACAATAGCTATAGTATGCGTGCTGCTCTCAGAGGAGTCGGTGCCTTCATTGATAAAAATATACAGAGCCGCCAGGAGTCGGCTACTGTACATAAGAGATTAAAGCATTATATGCCCACCTGAGTGGGTGGTAGGTTTCTAGGAGGGTGGGCACCCCCTAGAGACATTATAGCAACATTTATTAATAAAAATACAACTTGTAAAACACACAGAACAGTTTGCTCATCTCTGCAGCAGCAGGGATGAGCAAACTGTATGGTAACCGGATTGCTCCAGATTACACATCCGGAGCAATCCGGTAACCGGATAGCGGCTTCACCATGTGTGTGGAGCCAATTGCATTCACCGATCTGGATGCGGTGAACGCAATTCTACTACCAAATGTGACCCCAGCCATATTCAAATATTTGATTTTAATCCTTGATCCCGGTCAATCAATACACGTGATCTAAGCCTTAGAGACAATTGTTTCCACACATGTGACTGGTGGATCACACAACTGTGCCACTACAATTACATTCTTTATAATTGGTAAAAGACGAGTCCATGGGAATATGGAGGGTACTGGTACTCAGTAATGATTAATTTAGAATGGAAGCTGTTTTTCTATAATATGACGTGTTAAGCAGATCCTTAAGCCACGATATATGGTTACAGGAATGTGTTTTATTTAGGTCATCCGGATTTTGAATGCAGTGTGGAATGTATGGAAGCTTTATTTTAAACGTGTGTCTATCGGGAGGTAGGAGGGAGTGGGGATGAGGGTATTACCTGCCTGATTTCCCTGTCTCCAGCAACTTCTTGGATACACACTCTTATTGGAATGTTTCCCTTATTTATTTGAATGCTCAGTCACTTTACTGAGCCACAGCATGGATGTCAATAGCGTTCGTATTCTGCCCTTTCTCTACAATGGTGACCGCTGCACTGAACACTGCACATGCCCAGGTGCTCTGAACCGATTGGATTGTGACTGGTGACATCACAAACATGCACAGAGTGGCAAACAGGTCGCGTATGATAGCTAAATCTGCAATCTACATGTACAGTAAACGTTCTTTTTCTATAATACAGCTTTTTGTAAGTATTACCTTATATAAACCTTGCACAGTTATGCACTATTGCACTTTATGGAACACAATATGAAGAGAGGTGTTACTGTATGTTTTACCTTTATGAGTTAATTTACTATCTGTTAGATTGAATAATTAATGTGACATGGATTGTGGTAACACTATATAATGTCGAGCCCCAGGCCCTGGGGTACTCGGGTATCAGGCTCGGTGCGTGTTTTCCACGAGGGATGTCACGGGTGGCAGCGCCTGAGCCCGTGGCCTGGGTGACACTTCAATAAGTGGTTATTTACAGGGGATAAGAGTTTGTCATGTGACACCACCTGTAGTACCTGGTGATGGGTCACCAGCGCCGCCACAGTCCTCCGGAGGCAGATGGTAATGCGGCTGAGATGGCAAAGCATCCTACAGGAAGAGCTGGTCCTCCAGGGGCAGCATTACTGTAAACAAGCAGGTTGATGGAGATAACCACACTGAGGCAAAGTCACTTTCTCCCGGGTACTTTACTGTAAACATTCAGTAGTAAATACAGAGTACACATTTCAGCATCAGTTGTTAAAGTAACAGGTAGCTCTACGGGTGGCTGCAAGTGGATCACAGGTAGTGTGGTGGGACCCGTGGTGTACCTTAGTTGATGAACCCGTGTCCTTTCTTCCCACCTAGGATGAGTCTATACCCAATGGCTCCGTGTAGGTAGTATTGGGGGTCCCCTCCCTCGTGTTGAGGAAGCAGGCAGACCGGTCCGTCTGGCAGGGTGCTGCGGCTGTTAAACAAACCACAACAGCCGGTTGCCGACTGCAAAAATAGACCTTGGCCGGATCCTCGAGCCCAACGTTCCCGTGGTGGACTGGAGAATCCCCTGGAGTATGGTCACTCCACGCTGGGGTTCCCCTTTCTCTCTAGGGCCCAGAATCCGCATGTTGGGTGCCTTCTTCCAGGATCCCCTCAGGATACTCTTTCTCCTTTCCTCCGGATCAGCGTGGAGCCGTCCGAGTAACCTTTCGACCTCGTTCCACACTCTTTTCCATCTCTCCCAACTCCTCTCCTCCTCTGTCTAGCCGCTCTTTGTTCCCCTTAGAGGTGAATATATCTCTCTCCTGGGTAATCTCCCACCACTCTACTAATGTGGGAGTGCAGGAATGGAGCCCACCCGCCAATCTAAGGTCCACTTGCAGCTGGGGACTTACACCTCATTTACAGGTGCAACACCCCTCTGTGACGCCTGACTACGTGGGGCGCCACAATAACATTTCACTCTTCACTTGTATGTTGCTTGATAAAGGTGGAAAAATCCACCGAAACATCGCCATATATGGATCAGTAAAGCCACAACTTTCATTACATTTTATTGGAGTGTTGTCTGTTTTTTCTTTTTTGATATATATATATATATATATATATATATATATATATATATATATATATGTGTATGTGTGCGTCTGTGTGTGTGTGAATATATTCATGCAAATATGCATAATGCTCAACAATGAAGTTAACATATCAATAAGTAGAGAGACAGGCGCAGGGAGGAGACAGGGTGCAGGGGAGAGATAGGTGCAGGGGGAGACACAGCTTTACAGAGAGGGGACAGGCACAGGGGAAGATAGCATGCAGGTGGAGACAGGTGCAGTAGAGAGACACTGTGCATAGGGGGGAGACAGGCGCGCAGGTGGACACAGTGCAGAGGAAGGAGACAGACACAGGGGGAGACAGGTGTAGGGGAGAGACACAGCGCACAGAGAGGGGAACAAGTACAGGTAAGAGACAGGCTCAAGGGAGAGGCAGAGACAGCGCACAGGGAAGAGACATGCACAGAGAGAAGCGAGATAACGCACAAGGGGTGACAGGCACAGAGAGGCGAGAAACTGCGCACAGGATGACACAGGATGAGGAGAAACAGACAATGGGGGGAGAGACAGCATGGTAGGGATTAAATTTGCGAGGGATATATAGATATATATATAAATATATATTACTGTCTGCAACCGTTATAAAAAAAAAAAAAATATATACATATATATATATATATATATATATATATATATATATATATACAGCAGTATGTGCTAAAGGGGGCTTACTAAGACTTTTTGACCTGGCGCCCACCACAAAAACCTGGAGCCCTTCCCCTCGCCACTGTCACATCCTAGTCCCTGGCTGTAACCTATACTTACCTTGTCTACTGCGTTGGTCAGCAAGGATGCTTGCCTCACTCCTATAAATAATATTACACAGGGAAGGTAAACAGACACAGGGGACATAGACAATAAGAGGATACACAAACTTGATCACAGCAGCCAGACACCATGTGCTGCATGGCGCTAGATAGGACTCCAGATGAAAATCTCAAAACAGCAGATCTCCAGCAGCACCAAACCTTGCTTCCTCATCAACTGGTGGTCATTTAAGACAGAATGTATTACCGACGTCAGTGATACGTCATGTGACTAGTTATAAGGAAGTGGATGTGGTTAGGCTACCAACTTAACTGCAAGCAGACCAACTGACATGGAGCTTCTAGCAAGGTAAAATTTATATATCTTTACTGCTACAAAAGAAATTAAAACATTTAAAATCCAGCAGATCCAGAGAAGTCACAAATCTGCTAATGACTCATGAGAGCTACAGGTACATCTCAATGAGTTAGAATATACTCAAAATGTTAATTTATTTCAGTAATTTAATACAAAAAGTGAAAAGCATATATTATATAGAGTCACTAGATGGTGGCCCAATTCTAACGCATTGGGTATTCTAGAATACCTTGTAAACAGGAGTGAAGTGCGTCACACTGACTGACAGCCTTGTAGACTGGAGTGAAGGACGTCACACGGACTGACAGCCTTGTAGACAAGAGTGAAGTTTGTCACACTGACTAACAGCCTTGTAGACAGGAGTGAAGTTCGTCACACTGACTGACTGCCTTGTAGACAGGAGTGAACTGCGTCACACTGACTGACAGCCTTGTACACAGGAGTGAAGTTTGTCACACTGACTGACAGCCTTGTAGACAGAAGTGAAGTTCGTGATGTAATGGATGCCCCCAACACCTTTCGGGTGAGGCTGTCGTCTTAATTGTCTGCCGCCAAATTGGATGCTTTGTCTATAGGTGCGTGCACGTCACCGGAAAGAATCTACGCTGACACAGTATTTGTCTCAATGTAGAGCTTAATGACAAAGACCTTTTATTAAAGGAGCAGATAGCAGTTTTATTACTTATCCTTAAAGGGATGAGCAAAGGGTGTGTTACTAGATATTGTGTCATTTTATGCTGAATATACATTTTATTCTGTGTGTTAGTTAGCTTACACTAGCCTTGAAGTCGTACAAGACGTTCAGAACAATCTGATAAGAGCTTCTATACGGCTACCTCTAAATCAAAACATTTATACAGAATCAGAGACACAGAAAATTCTAGAGGAAAGTGCAAGGATCACATAACCATGTTTTTGGAAGGGTTCTGAAATGGCTTCAATTATTCCAATAAAATTATTAACTATTTTATTGCCATAACAGTGACACTGACTGACAGCCTTATAGACAGGAGTGAAGTTCATCACACTGACTGACAGACCTTGTAGACAGGAGTAAACTGTGTTACACTGACTGACAGACCTTATAGACAGGAGTAAGGAGTGAGGATGAGGAGGCAGTGAGGATGGGGGAGGCTGTGAGGATGGAAGATGTCTCTCAGGAGTTAGATTTAGCACAACATATACCCAAATAAGTCCACACACGTAAGTTTCTCAATGTTGCCAACCCTTACCAAAAGGTCATTAATTCCCAATGCCAAGTACACAATGTACTCATTGCCTATAGGCCATACACAGGTTACATGTAGGAATTACCACTAGTCTTTATGGATACACTTAGTTTCTTATGGAAACAAAGCAAAACTATTAAAGTTTTAGGCATTAATGAACAAAAGTTACAACACGTAATAAAATAGTATAAAAGTAAAATGGTAACCAGGAAACTCCTATGCTTAAGGAACTGAGCCTCTACAATTTTATTGGCTTTCAATGCCTGATTGTAGTGGTGCGACACCTGGTACCCTCACCGATCAGCTGTTTCCCTCACTGGCGGAGGCCGGAACGTCTCGTAATATGCTGGAGCACAGCAGCTCCATGATTTCTCAAGTGGGTACAGTCGAGTACTAAGGATTACTAAATATTGCAATGAATAGGGGGTGGATCTGTAGTACCTGCCATGGCCACTATTGTTTTGACAGGGCTGCCATCTTCTGTCAGCATTATAGAACTAAGGATAGGCCATCTACAAATGAAAAGTAGTGGTTAATCTCTTTAACAGAATTGTAAAAAAGTCTTTCTCTGTTCCCAGGAACATGGTTCAGAACATGTACACAAACTTGAGTCATTATGAGTGAAATTATCTATTTATTATATACAGTACAACAATAGGGATCAGTTGGAGTTGCAACATTGCTGTCCTCCTTCCTGGGTCAAGCATTAAAAATGAGATATTATATACAATGATATCACTGGATGTTGCTCCTTTGGGGTAGCAGCCATGTGCTTCTACTAGAATATATTCTGAATTACCATAGTAAAGATGGTGTGTCAAGGGTAGAAGTCATGTACTAATTGAGTTCCCACTAAGCAAGATG
This sequence comes from Allobates femoralis, assembly GCA_033576535.1. Classification (NCBI taxonomy): domain Eukaryota; kingdom Metazoa; phylum Chordata; class Amphibia; order Anura; family Aromobatidae; genus Allobates; species Allobates femoralis. Next base: position 99,725,402 of record JARQOC010000003.1, on the reverse strand, counting down.
AGCGAGACATTTATATTTTATATGGATCATTACACATTCCGGAGTCAGTGAAAAACATGAGCTTTTAGAAATGACCAATATTTCTATACAAGACAATACATGGCAGTCTATCTTCACTACAGTGAGTATATTTTTTTAACACTTTCCCTTCACCCAGGCAAATCAGGGGAGTTTCAATTAAGATAAAATTTACTCAAACCAATTTGAATCGGTGAGTTGGATTTAAGCAAATCTGCACAAATTATATTTTGGGAGGTTCATTCATCTTTAAAAGCCTTTATTTCCCATATGGTGGCATTGTTTATATTGCTAACAGAAAATGATTGCCTGGTTTCCACACATACAGTCCTGCTCGTTGTTTTCAAAAAGTCTTTATTGAAAAATTTTTTATAAAAGGGGGGAGAGGAGAGTGGGGTGGGGGAGGGGGAACAGAATAAACTAGGGGGGGAAGGGGGGAAAGGGAGGGAGGGTACATACATAAATAAACAGTAACATGGTACAAGTTGCAAACACAAATACAAGTTAAATAGCATATGCATCACATGTAGTGTGAATAACGAGGTTATTGCTTGTAATTCTAAGTTAAAATGAAAATTCGTAATAATCGGGGAAATTGAATTGGGTAATAACCAAAAAAACCAGTCAGTATTAACGTTACATCACAGGATGTGAGGCAAGCAAGTGGTCCCTTATATTCTAAATTAACTAAAGAACATAATAGGGCAGGAAATAAACTGAAAAATCACCTGTAAGCTGTTGTTGTTATTATCACAATGTCACAATGTTGGGACTAAATGAGGAAAGAGGGTGAGAAGGCTGCCCACCAAGGCTCCCATCTACGCTTAATTTTAGCGAGGGTATTGGTGCGCAATGCTGTGTTAAACTCAAAGATCCCGTGCTGCGTGACTCTATCAATGAGATGCAGCAATTTGGGAGTTTCGGGCTTGTTCCATCTAGCAGCAATTAGAACCTTGGCAGTGATCAGTATATGTGAAGTCAAGAATTTGAAGTCTGGAGAAAGGTTTTCTATCCCTATAGAAAGGAGAGCTAGCTCCGGAGTGAGATTGATTGTGAGGCCAGTGGTGTCTGAGATTAGGGTTTTGATATCAATCCAAAATTTGGACAGTAGCGGGCAATCATAGAAAATATGTGTCAGTGTTCCCTGATGGCCGCAGCCCCTCCAACACAAGGGCGAGATCTGAGGATCAAAACGATGATGTCTGACCGGGGTGAGGTACCACCGAGAGAGCACCTTGAAGTAAGACTCATGCAGCGTTGCACAAGCAGAATTGGCGTATGAGGTCTGTATGGTTCGTGTCATCTCCTGCAGGTCAATTTGAATGTTGAGTTCCTCTTCCCATGCGGTAAGGTAGGAGAGACGGGGCAATTCAATTTCTTCGTTGAGCACTCGGTAGAGGCTATTGGTTTTCCATAAAGACCCAAGTTCTGGAGATGATATGAGATTGACTACTAATTGTGGAAGGGCAAATTTAGGTCTAGAGCAAGTTAGGAATTCAGATATGGTTCTCCATTGTGAGCGCTCATCTCTGGATAGGGAAAATTGGTCTTGGAGAACGTGGAATGGACGAATAGAATCGTCAAGAAGCAGTTCCTCGGTATATAAGACCCCTTTTGCCCTCCAGGCGGAGAGGTCCAGGTTCTTAATCATCACTTCGAGCGTGCTCAAAGGAATATTTTTAAGTCTGGATAGAGGAAAGTGTTTAGCTGCTCTGTGGGCCAGGTGCTTCCAAGCTGAGATTGTAGCCTTGACGACGGGGTGAGAAGGAAGAGGTTTGGAAGGGATGACTAGATGGGCGATAACAAGCGCTTTTAAGTTGTTGTGTGCTAGTGATTCCTCTTACATCCAGCCATGGCGAGTCCAATGATTCCTTAAACCAGTTTTTAGAAAGTTTAGAGATGGAAGCTAAGTAGTAGTGATACAGGTTTGGGACCCCTAGTCCACCCGCTTTTTTGTGTCGTTCTAACGATGCTCTGGCGACCCTCGGCCTTTTGTTATTCCATACAAAGGCACGTAATTGCGATTGAAATTTATTGAACCAACTCTTTGGTATGAAAAGGGGGAGCGACCTGATTACATATAGGAAACGCGGTAGTAGAGACATCTTGAAGGCTTCTATCCTGCTCAACCAGGAGAGCTCAATCTTAGTTAGACGTAGGTAGTCCCTGTGAAATGCTTGAAATAGGGCTGAAAGATTCGTTTGCACAGTTGCTGTTAAGGGTTTAGTTAAGGTGATACCTAGGTAGGCAATTTCTTTGTTTACCCATGTGAAATTGAATTCTTCTTTTAGGTATTCTAACAGAGTGGTGTCAATATTGAAGTCAAGTATCTGGGATTTAGAGGCATTAATTTTGTAGAGAGAGAGGGATGAGAACTGGTCAATGCAAATTGTTAGGTGTCTTAGAGATTTAAGGGGATTAGCGAGGGTTAATAAGATGTCATCCGCGAATAACGAGATCTTATGGCCTTTATAAATACCTGTGATGTTGTTATTTTGTCTAATACTGGCCGCAAGGGGCTCGATAAACATAGCGAACAGTATGGGTGACAGGGGGCAACCCTGCCTAGTTCCATTGGAAAGCGAAAAGCGGCTAGACAAAAAATTGTTGGAGTAAACCTTAGCTGTTGGGCCATTATACATTGCTTTAATAAGTTGAAGTATGTTGCCCTGAAGACCAAAGTTCTCAAGAACACAGAAAAGAAAGTCCCATTGAACTCTATCAAAGGCCTTTTCGGCATCAAGTGCCAAAAAGGCCGCTGGTTCTTTTGATTTTTCAGTGAAGGCCAGCAAGTCCAAGGCTCGTCTAGTGGCGTCTGATGTGGTTCGGCCTGGAATAAAGCCCGACTGGTCAGGGTGAATCAATTTGACTATATGTTGTTTAAGTCTGTTGGAGGCCAACTTCGCAAGGAACTTTGTGTCCGCGTTTAGAAGAGAGATTGGGCGATAGCTATTAGGGACTGTTGGGTCCCCTTTGTCCTTTGGGAGGACTATGATAATGGCTTCCAACATGTCGGACGAGAGTTGGCCTTGGGAAGCAGTATAATTTGCTAGTTTAGTGATATAGGGGGACAGAAGAGCTCCAAAGGTCTTAAAGAGCTCATTCTGAAACCCGTCTGGGCCTGGCGATTTTCCGTCTTTGGATTGTTTTACTACGTCAGAGACCTCAGCCTCAGAGTATGGGGCATTGAGTTCAATAAGATCGTCCTTTGTAAGTGATGGTAAATTAAGGTGTTGCAGGTAGTCAGTAATGTCTTGGTGTGAGGGTCTCTGCAATGTAGGGCTGTCTTTAAGATTATACAGAGAGGCGTAGAATCCGGCAAAAACATCCGCGATGTCTTTAGGATGAGTCTGGTTACGTCCAAGCGGGTCTTTAATCTCCTTTATTCTTGATTTTAATTGCCTGTACCTGATTTTGGCTGCCAGCAATTTTGACGGTCGGTCGTCCGAATAGTAATGCTTAGCCTTCATTGTTTGGGACATCTTATCATAGTCCGATGCCAAAAGGGCCTTCAGTTCCAGTCTGAGTTTCATGAGAGTTAATGCTGTTGTTAGACAGGGGTTTAGTGCGTGAGAATTTTCCAAAACTTGTATGGAGACCATAAGATTCCTGGTTTGTTCCCTGTTTTTTTTGTTCAAACGGGCATTGAGCTCAATCATTTTGCCTCTAAGTACCGTTTTGAATGCGGACCAAAGGGAGGGAATTTGAATGTCATCTCTGTCATTTTCCTGGAAGTAATTTATTATTGTCTGTTCAATTTCTTTTTTATAGTCCGGGTGGTTATAAATGTAGCTATTATTTCGCCACAGTTTTTGGGAGTGCAAAATGGGGCCTATCTTCAGTTCGAATAGAATCGGGGAGTGGTCAGACCAGCTCCTTGGGCCGATAGAGACTTTGGTGAATTTGGGCAGTGTGAAAATATTCGTGAGGACAAGGTCTATTCTTGAGTAGGATTGATGGCGTTTTGAAAAATGAGAAAATTCAATGGATGTTGTATTAAGGCATCTGAATGTATCATAAAGGTCTAATTTAGTCAGCCAGGGGTTCAATGCCTCCAGATGTTGTCTCGATTTCGTGGATGAATCAAGTGCACCATTGGGCACCATATTGAAATCACCCAAAACAACTAGATCACCCTTTTTTACTGTCTCTACGATTCTCATGATCTTATTGAGAAAGGAGATTTGTCCTTTGTTAGGCGCATAAAGGTTGATCAGTGTGAAGAGGTGGTTGTTCAATTTGCACACTAAGATAAGGAATCTGCCGTTTGGGTCCTCCACTTTTGAGATCATCTCAAACGCAATTGTGTTTTTAAATAAAAGTGCAACGCCCCATTTTTTCTTTGAGTTATTAGCATAGTAAATGTTGGGGAAATTCTTGTTAGTGAAATTTGGAGGCTTGGAAGAGGAAAATTTTGTTTCCTGAATGCCCACTATATCCACGCTGCTCTGCTTCAGCATTCTCCAAAGGTGAAAACGGCGCTGAGGAGAATTGAGTCCATTCGCGTTCTGGGATAGGAATTTAAGAGACATAGTGATATAAGATTTACGGTGGAAGTTCAAAGGTTTGTCAGGTGACAAGTAGAGAAGGTTCTTTTTTTTTGTAGATTAAGGTTGGGGTGAGTGAAGTTAACTTGACACGTAAAATTTAAACTACCGGTATACTTATTCTTAAAAACGTATCTAACTATAACTGGGTACTGAGAAGTCAGGTCCAAAGACCAATATTGGTTAAGTAAGTTCACAACTTGTCCCAAATGGAGGGGATCCAATAATCTCGATGAAAAACCTCCTTTGGCGGCTAATGTTTTGGCTGAGCTGTCCAGCCATTTGGGTAGGGGAATCTTCCTATGAGGTTTTAAGTCCTAAATCCCTAAGGACCCTGAGTCCCTCGTTCGTCTCGGAAAGGGCTAAGGATTTTCCCTGATGGTGGAGAAGTATTCTGGTGGGGGTGAACCCCCATCTGTAAGGAATCCGGTTTTGTTGTAGTAGCTTTGATAGTGGGGCAAGTTGTCGTCTCCTGAGCATGGTCTCCTTTGAGATATCCGCAAAGATTTTTAAGTCGTTGTATGGCTTGGGAAAATATTTGTTCGTGCGTAAGTAGTCCAAGAGTTGTTCCTTGACATGACCGAATTGAAATTTCATTATCACATCCCTTGGAATTTCTGGCTGAAGGGATTTGGGTTTAGGAATGCGATGTATTCTTACGGGAGTCATTTCTAGGTCCGTCAGGGAGGGGAGAGTAGTTTTTAAGAGGTTTTTAATGTAGGGGGCAAGTTGGTCGGTTTTAATAGTCTCAGAGACCCCTCTAAATTTTAGGTTTTGTCTTCGGTCTCTATCTTCCTGATCAGTGACCTTGTTGCTAAGTACATTAAATTCTTCTTTAAGAAGACGATGTTCTTTAGCAAGTTCATCGTGTTTGTTTTCTAATTCTGATACATCTGATTCAGTCTTATCAGTTCTGCGTGAAATGGAGTCAATGGAGACTTGTAGGGAGTCAAATCTAGATTCTAATGCAGTGAATATGCCTTTGAAAAATTCTTGGTTAATTGGTTGTGTCCAGTCAAAATTGTCTAATGTGCGCGAAGTCGGACAGGAGGGGGTTTCTTTTCTTGTCCGTTGTTTCAGCGGGCTAGAGGTAGGGGAGGTGTCGCCTTCTGAGCCTGAAGTGTTTAGTATAGTAGATCTCTGGGAGGAGTGTTTTGTCTTGGTGGCCATCTCCTTCCTCTTTGGATTTTGTTTGTAGGTTAGAGTGTCAGAGGGGTTTACAACTCCCATCTGATCTTGCTCGTGATCTTTAGTCCAGGGATCTGCCTGGTTGGATCTGGGGGATCTAGATCTGCTTCTTGTTAGAGGTGTCAATGATGTATCTTCTATTTGAGAAGACTTTGTCCTCTCCCCCTTTGATTTGGAGGAAGCCATCATGAGTGCTAGGGTAATTTGGCTATTGTATCCGTGAGTTTTTCAGATTATGCAGGAGTTAGATTGAGGGGACTAGCCAGGCGTGGCATGAGGAGCTACCAGAGAGAAAAAGGGTATATAAACTCTCGTTCAACCGAGTCCAACTCCAAGGTGTCCGTCTCAGGGTGATCTCAGTCGTGGGTCAGTTAGTATAATCTAAGATGAGTTGTGTTGTATGTATGGCGTATCAGTGGGGGTTGCTCTAAGGAGTACCTACCGCCAGATAGAACAATGATCCAAAGGTTTGTTTCTCTCGTGTTTCTTTTTCATGTCTCACCCTCCCTCCCCTCCCACCCCAGACTATGATCTAGGTGGATCTGGTAGATTCCAGGTGTGAGTAACAGTGATGGGCAGTGCACACAGTAGTTTTTACACCAGGAGCATATACCGCTAGATTCTCGGTGTAGGTGAAGAGGTAGATCGACTCAGGATGATTAATATTGTTTGATCTGTGTTTTGGAGGTCAGCAGATTGGAGCAGTAATGGCAGCTCCAATGTCTTTAATAAGTTAGTATCTTATGTTGGTTTTCCTGAAGTATATTATATTCTGAAGCGTTTTAAGGCTATCAGTCACCACTGCATGTGGATGGAGGACAAAGTGTGTAGTAGGGGGGGTATTTAAGTGTCTATAACACCGGCTCACCAGAGTTATAAGGACAGTCTCCACAGTTTAATTATTTATGAGTAATAGCAATGCCCTGCTAGGCACGTTCTGTCACTAAATTATCCAGAAATGCAACGTGGTTTGAACAGGGTAACAGAATTACACAACCCAAGAGCACAACCATATGGGAACAGAGGATCCTGGACTCATGGAACAAGACAGCTTAGTGTCCCCCAAGTCCAGGACCACCCGCCACACAAAACAGTCGATCAAGTTATCCTATTCAGTGATAGATGAGGTATAACCAATAGCTGAGAGGGGGTTAGGGAAAAGGAGGGAGATTTAAGAAGATAGATAAGAAAGGGAGGGGGAGAAGAGGAGGAGAAGGGATTTTGGCTGAGTTATTAGTGAGTGGGGGTTAGGGAAGGTAGAGTAAGGAGTAGGAGGGGGGAGGAAGGGGGAGCAGGAAAGATAGGAAGGTTGGTCAGAAAGATAGGTAGGGATATGGGATGGAGTAGAGGTCAGGGAGTAGAAGGGCTGGTAGAAGAAATGGAGCAGGGTGGTGGGAAAAAAAGAGGAGAGAGAAGGAGGGGGGGAAAGAAGGAAACACACAGAAGTCCAATACAGTTCTAAGGGTTATACCGATATAGGCAGTGCTGCCGGTTGAATGAACCAGACTGTCCCACCCTATGGGTTCCAACACTGTAGGGCCAAGGATCCAGCAGTCCACAGGTAGATATCTGGAGCTTCTCGACGGCTTAGGTCCGGTGCGACGTTCTGAGCGTCCAGCAGTCAGTGCAGACAGGCTTACAGAATAGGTCACCCAGTTCCTTATCCACTGAGATTCATCAACGCAAGGTCCATGGAGCTGATGGTGCGTTGATGGGGTGGAGGTGTAATTGCTGCTGTGACTGTGACAATGTCCAGAAATTTGTAGATGTCCACAGGTGTCACTCCTTTAATTCCAGGAAACAAAGGGAGAGGAGAAGTGAAGACAAGATTCACTGGGCTCTGAGATGATGGTAGAATCAGCCTTTAGTATGGGATGAGCGGCACTGACAGACAAAAATCCTCCTCAGCTGTAACGTTAGGTTGCTCTGTTGTAGGAGCCTATGGAGAGGGGAGGAGGGAGTGAGCACTCAGTGGTGCTGGCAGGCAGGCTTCTGCTCTTGTGTGAGAGCAATAAGGAAGTCTATGGAGGGGGGAGGAGGGAGCGAGCTCCCGGCCAGAGCTGACAAGTTCTGCTGTTGTGAGGATATGAAAAAGTCTATGGAGACTGGAGAGAGAGGGAGAGGCATACCCCTGGGGCCAGCTGCCGATGGAGCTTTATAGAGGTCCTCTTCTCCAGTGTCTCCTCTTGTCAGATGCTGAAGTGGTGCCGATTAAGGGAAGGTTGAGAGAGCTGCGCAGTCAGCTCCTCTGCTCTCCAGCTCCAAGCAGCCACAAGTGGCAGGAGGGCTCCGGATGCTGCAGAAATGGCGGGAAAACCCCAGGAACGGATCCAGGGGGAGCCCCCGACTCCGGAGGGTCTCCCACAGTGTAAAAAGAGAATGAGTTGTTAAATAAAAGAAATAAAGGCTCAATCTTCGACGGATCTTCTCAGGGAGTGATAGGAGCAGGAGGATGACCTATGCTTCTTCTTCAATGTGGAAGGAGGCGAGAACTCCCGAAGGGCTGGGTCCAGAGGGTCCAGAAGTCACAGAAGGGTGTCCAGGGAGGATCCCGTTGGTTTAGTGGGATCCATAGCCCAAGGATGGCTGTGGATCCTGTCGGTTTAGGCTGGATAGCAGGAGCTCAAGTTAGATGCGACTGCTCTCCATGAGGTCCTAAGCCACGCCCCTGCTCGTTGTTAGTGTAACTCATGAAGTTTAAATACATAATGTAGAATATTTCCTAAAAAATGAATCAAGGGAAACAGCTTTTTTGTATAGAGCACTTGTATTGAATGCAAAAGAGCAAATGACAAACCATAATTTAAAACAAAAACAATTTGAAAAAAAAAAAAAAAAACTACTGCTTTTTTACAGTGGTATTGGCACTCTTTCCATTACAGAAGCATGGAAACACATTTGACTCACCTACAGTAAATGAGAATCACCTGTGATAAAATGTCAGTGGCCATATGACATGAATTAGCCAATGAATGCTGACTTCAGTGTTTTAAAAAGCTACATGTTAGGTCATGTCCTTTTGTCATAATAGTGAAGACAAAAGAGCTGTCTAAGGGGCCCTTTACACGCTGAGACTTTCCAGCGATCGCACCAGTTATCCGACCTGGCTGGGATCTCTGGAAAGTCTCTCTGCAGTCGCGGTGAGCTGTCAAACAGGCAGACTCACCAGCGATCAGTCAGCAGCGACATCGCTGGTAACCAGGATAAACACCAGGTAACTAAGCAGTGCACTCTGCTTAGTTACCCAGTGTTTACCCTGGTTACCAGCATCCTCCCGCTTACTGGCTGGGCTAAGCGGGAGGATGCTGATAACCAGGGTAAACACTGCGTAACTAAGCAGCACGTGCTGCTTAGTTACCCGGTGTTTACTCTGGTTACCAGTGCCCAGCATCTAATGTGCAGTGCTGGGCATTGCCTGGAGGTCGCTGATCGTTGGTCTCTCGCTGTCACACGCAGTGATGTGTGCTGACCAGCAGGAGACCAAGGACCAAAAAATGGAACAATTTGCAGCAATCAGCGACCTCACAGCAGGGGCCACACTGCAACATCGCTGGAGAGGTCGCTGTTACGTCACAAAACCTGTGATGCTTCAGCGACATCGCTAGTGATGTTGCAGTGTGTGAAGTACCCTTAAGGTACCTTTACACACTGCTACGGAAGGTTAGAAACCACTGGGTGTTGGAGACAATTGTGTCCTGTACCGCCAAAACACCGCGAGGTAGCGGCGTGTAATTCAGGTTGTTGCCACCGGTCACTGTCGACACCTGTCTTTCAGCCGTGCTCAAAAACAGGTAGGTTTAAACCCTATGGTAGCTGCGTGTAATCGAGGAACAGGAAGGTATTTTCGTACCTAGTGAACTCCCTGGGGCGTGACACAGCCTCCGGGATACCGCGCCTCATCAGCGATCATAGGTGGAAGCTCCTGCGTTACGATCAGTTGTCCCTGCATAGGGCGGCATATTTAAGGAGCTGACCAGTCACACTACACAATTGCAATAGCATCATGTATTAGCCAGCCTTCCTGCGCTGGCTGGCCAATCATGATGTTATTGCTTTGTCCAATCACCGTACAAGCGTCTAGTAATCCACAACTCTGGCACGCCTATGTGTTGTCCCTGCTGCCCCAGGTCCTTCCATATTGCCTTGTGGTAGGGAAGTTGCTCTACAGAAGATAACCTGCGGCACCCGTCGGTGCCTCCAGGGATAGAAACAACCTACTGTGGAGCACCTTGTAGCGGTGTGTAAATGCGGTATCAGGTACCGTTAGGAACCGTTGAAACGTGCTCGTGCAAGTGAGACACCCGGTGGTTTCTAACCTTCCGTAGTGGCGTGTAAAGGTACCTTTAAGGATATCAGGACTGCTATTATTAGCAAAGAAGTTTGCCAGGCATGGAACTGTAAAGAACCTCCCTGGACAAGGGGGAAGAGAGGAAAATTGACAAGAGATGTCTTCAAAGGTTGGTGCAAATGGTGGAAAAAACACCACAGACCTGAAGGCCAACCTGGAACAATCTTAGGTAAAGTTTACAATATGTACCATACGTAGCACACTTAACTAAGCAGAGCATTATGAGCAAAGGCCAAGAATGAAACCATTGCTGAAGAAAAGGCATAAAAAGGAATGACTTATATTTGCCAAAGAGTACATTGACAAATCACAATCCTTCTGGGAAAATGTTCTATGGACAGATGAAACAATAACAGACCTTTTTGGCAATGGAAAGCTACAGTTTGTTTACAGAAGGCTCGATGAAGCGTATAAGAAAAAGAACACCCTACCAACAGTTAAGCATGGTGGAGGATCTATAACTCTGTGGGGTTGCTGTGCTGTGTCTGGTACGGGAAGCCTTGACCGTATCACTGAAATCATGAAATCAGAGAGATATCAAGAGATTTTAGAGCAAAATGTCCTACCAATTATAAGAAAACTTGGTTTTAGTCAAATATCATGGGTCCTCCAGCAAGACAATGACACAAAGGACACATCCAAAAGTACATAAGAATGGTTAAAAAAGAAAAAAATGAAGTTTTAAAATGGCCAGCAATGAGTCCTGACCTCAATCCCATTGAAAGTCTTTGGGGTGAGCTGAAATCTACCAGTGAGAAAAAGAACCCTGCAAACATTCAAGAGCTTGAACAAACTGCAAAGGAAGAGAAAATACCAACTGACAAGTGCAAATAGCTTATTGATGCTACAACAAACATTTGGAGACTGTCATCAATGCCAAAGGTTGTGCAACCAAGTATTAATTAGGGGCCTTTATTATTGCACGGGATGTTTATTTTGTTTCTTCTTTGAAATTATGACATGTAAATTGACCAAATTTATTGTTGCATTACTTTACACCACTAATTAAAAAATCCTGAGGATATACCAGTGATTCTCAATAAATTAGAATATAATCAAAATATAAATTATTCAATTTAATATATAAAGTGATATGCATATATTATATAGAGTCATTACAGAGTGATCTATTTCAAGTGTGTATTTATATTAATGTTGATGATTATAGCTTACAGCCAATGAAAATCCAAAGTCATTATCTCAAAAAATTAGAATATTGTTGAAACCAACTGTAAAAATGATTTTTAACTCATAAATGTTGGCCTAATGAAAAGCATGTACAGTAAATGCACTCAATTTCTGGTCCTTTTGCATGAATTACTGTTTCAATACGGTGTGTGTCATGTAGATGATCAGCCTGTGGCACTGCTGAGGTGTTATAGAAGCCCAGGTTGCTTTGATAGCAGCCTTCAGCTTGTCTGCATTGTTGGTCTAGTGCAGGGGTCTCAAACTCCAGGCCTCGAGGGCCGCACACAGTCCAGGTTTTCAGGATTTCCATAGTATTTGACAGTTGGTAATCAAATGACCAACTGTCAAATTCCAAGGAAATCCTGAAAACCTGGACTGTGTGCGGCCCTCGAGGCCTGGAGTTTGAGACCCCTGGTCTAGTGTCTCTCTTCTCCCTCTTGACAATATCCCATAGATTGCCTATGAGGTTTAGGTCAGGCGAGTTTGCTTTCTAATCAAGCAGAGTGATACTGTGGTTATTAAACCAGGTATTGGTATGTTTGGCAGTGTGAACTGGTGCCAAGTCCTGCTGGAAAATGAATTATCGATCTCCATAAAGCTTGTCGGCAGAGGGAAGCATGAAGTGCTCTGAAAGATGGTAGCACTGACTTTGGTCTTGATAAAACACAGTGGACCCACACTAGCAGATTACATAACTCCACAGACCATCACTGATTGTGGAAGCTTCACACTAGACCTCAAGCAGCTTGGATTGTGGCCTCTCCACTCTTCCTCCAAACTCTTGGACTTTGATTTCCAAATGAAATGTAACATTTGCTTTGGTCTGAAAACAACACCTTGGACCACTGAGCAACAGTCCAGTTCTTTTTCTCCTGGGCCCAGGAAAGATGCATTTTTGCATAGTCTATTGGACATGAGTGGCTTGACAAAAGGCATGCAACATTTGTAGCCTATGTCCTGGATACTTCTGTGTGTGGTGGCTCTTGAAGCACTGGCTCCAGCAGCAATCCACTCCTTGTGAATCTCCCCAAAATTTTTGAATGGCCTTTTCTTAGCAATCCTTTAAAGGTTGCAGTTATCCGGTTGCCTTGTGCACCTTTTTCTTCCACACTTTTTCCTTCCACTAAACTTTCTTTAATATGCTTGGATATGGCACTCTGTGAACAGCCAGCTTCTGTAGCAAAGACCTTTTGTGGCTTACCCTCCTTGTGGAGTGTGTCTGACTTCTGGACATCTGTCACGTCAGCAGCCTTCCCCATGATTGTGTAGTCTAATGAACCAAACTAAGGGACCATTTTAAACACTTAGTAAGCCTTTGCAGGTGTTTTGTGTTACTTATTCTAATTTTCCGAGATAATAACTCATATTACTCATAATAACTTATGGATAATAATATAATCCATAATCATCAACATTAACATAAACACTTGAAATAGATCACTATTTGTAATGACTCTAAATATTATATGCAATTCACGTTGTGTATTGAATTAAGGGCCTGTTTCACGCTACGATATCATTAACGATATCGTTTGTGCGTCACAGCTTTTTGGGTGGTGCAACGACTTAACGACGTTGTTGCGTGTGACAAGTAGAAACAATCAACGATAAGTTGGCTGATCGTTTATCGGAGGTTTTTGAACTGGCCCTAAAACCAATGATGATCGTCTGTCCAAACTGCAGCATGTGTGTGTGTGGCACCTTGATAACAATGTTGTTAACGACTTCGCCTATTATGAACTGAAGGACGTAGGCGATCAAACGACCACAAGTATCGTTCGCTTGTCGCGGAATCGTTGCTGCGTGGTTAGCGATATCTGTACGTGTGACATTTCACTAGGATCAATGAACTACGTTCAAGCGATCTAGATCAAGTCGGATCGTTGATCAGATCGTTCAACCATTGAAGCGTGAAACGGGCCCTTTACTGAAATATATGATCATTTTGATGATATTCTATAATTATTGAGATGCACTTGTAAATTTGGTACATTTTCATTTATTTCTGAAGATATCATACAGTCTATGTAAAAAATGAAAATGAAGAGATGCCAATAATGGTGATCAGCACTATATTGCACCTGATCACAAGGGGACACTTAATTATCTGCTTATTGTCAAAGGATCCTCCTAGAAAGCTGTGTTTCCAAAAGACGACAACCTCTCTTACGTCCCTTTCACTAATTCTTTGCAAGGCAAGAATACCATTTTTTATCCTATAGTCTCTACAAAATGAACTTTATTCTAGACAAGAGAATCATTTTTTTTGCTGCAGATGCAATGCAGAACTAGCTAAATAGAAAAGTAAAACCAATGATTCATGGAGGAAGGTTTCTAAAAAATGTGCCCATTGTGAGTACTGTCACATCCCATAATAAACCTTGTCAGTGACTGCAGGAACATGAAGTATGTCAATATGACATTTTATTCTAGCACTGATACACTTTATATATCTCAATGGAGAAGAAATTCCATTAAAGGGAAAGTATTACGCTATAATCATGTGATTCAGTTATCCGTTATCATAAAACAATACAGCTGAAGTCTTGAATCACCAAGGTTCGATAAGCAGTGTACGGTAATGAGCAGAGCGCTCCATGACCCACTGGTGGGTTCACCGAGCAAGTAATGCAAAAATAAAAAATGACCATTGTTACCGGGAAGTTAAGTCCGCACAGATAGCGAGAAGCATTATGTTGTGTGTTTCTTAATAGGAGTAAAAATGGACATTAACAATGTCCAATTATATGATACAGCACAAGAGAAATGCACAAGGTCATGACCTGTAATTATCGTATTTGTCACAAAACTAGCAATTAAAATGCATAAAGATGACAATTCATACATTGGCCTTGCTCTTGATATTCAGCTACATGCATTATTCAATGTTCACCTGCACCTCTGAGATGTCAGCCATCCAGTACTTAGCAAATGGGATTAGAAAAGCTGTTTGGAGCTTTTCTCTTGCTGTACTCAACAGGAAAATCTGACAAATCCATACAAATGGATACATATATTTTATTTATTTCTGTTGCTTATACTCAGCCCACATATTCCATAGAGATCTCTAACACTGACATCAATCCCTATTTCCAATGAGGCTTAAATTCTAATATTCCCATCTTAAAGGCGCACAGTCCTGCATTACAGTACATTTTATCAGAAGTCAATGAACCAAGTAATTTTTAGAATAATAAGATGAGGAAAAGGTATGCTCCCCACTTGATTTATAAAAAGAAAGCCAGAGTATTTTCTGGTGGGTGCCCAAAGTCACTGGTTGACAATTCTAGGGAAACAGATAGGTGAGAAGAGCTGCTGTTTCAAGTCTTCTCATGCAACTATATTCTTTTTGGAATGTTGGAGGAAATCAGAAACCATTGTATATGAACATAGCTTAAGGAGGTCAGCCACTACTACTGTATTGATGTTCTAGTCTTAGAATCGGACAACAATGTCTAAATGATGGGGGTGCAACATCCCGGCCAATCAGCTGTTGGGACGGAAGTTCTCAGATGCTGTAGGAATACAGACGTTCCATCAAAGCTATAGCGGATATAACAGGAAATTGCAGATCGACCCTCCATTCATTTGAAAAGTTGGTGGATTTGTAGCACTGATGGCACCAGCTATTGAAAAGATGGATCTGCTGCATTCCAGATGCTGTAGGAATACAGAAGTTCCCTCAAAGCTATAGCGGATATAACAGGGAATTGTAGATCGACCCTCCATTCATTGGAAACGTTGGTGGATTTGTAGCACTGATGGCGCCTGCTATTGAAATGATGTATCTGCTGTATTCCAGATGCTGTAGGAATTCAGAAGTTCCATCAAAACTATAGCAGATATAACAGGGAATTGTAGATCGACCCTCCATTAATTTGAAAAGTTGGTGGATTTTTCAGCATCGATGGCACCTGCTATCAAAATGATGGATCTGCTGCATTCCAGCAACGTCAAAGTTCGGCCAACGCCAATAATAGCTGGGTTATCAGAAAAAAGTAGTGGTCAACCTTTTAATTAAGGGCTTCCCATAATACTTTATATAAGTATAGTCAATCAGCTATTGGGTTGCGAAACCATAGACTTAGGAGCTAATTTTTCGTTGGTTAAAAAAAAATCTTTTTACAGGATGGAGGACATTACTACAGGGGCTGATAGATCTAACCAATGTGCTGATTGTAGCCTCTATCCAAATTTTGCACAGGGACCCATAGAACTCTAGTTATACCTCTGAAATATAGGTATTACATATACCAATATATAATAATGACAAGTTGTAAATTGGCCTAAGACCATGGGTACATGGGTATGATGTGGGCTTGATTGTGGGGTTTGACACTGCAAGAATATAGTATAGATTTCATTTGGATAACTTGGAATGATGAGAGCAGAGATGGGGTGCATATACCATGCTACCGTTAAAAGTGGGATCAATAAAATTGATAAAGCATTAAATTTTAAATTTGTATTGAGATATTTACTTCTATGCATTTCAGGGTCTAAATGCCCCTTGTTCATGAAAAAATCACAAGATCTTATGATTTTTCCTGAAGAAAGGTCATTTAGACCCTGAAACGTGTAGAAATAAAGATCACAATAGATCTTATAAATGTAATGTTTTATTAATGTTAGTGATGTTACTTTTAATGGTAGCATGGTATATACACCCCATCTCTGCTCTCATCTTTCTTGGTTTCCTTCTGATCGGAGACTGCTGAAAGCCGGTGGATACAGGATATCAATTGATGTCAAATGCGATGTTAGTGGTTGAGACTGTCTCATAACCTTTCCAGGTGAACAATATTATACTTACATAATCACAGGTAAACCCTATTATGCGCCTTTGTGTATTTTCTAGTTTATTTTGTGATTTGAAGACCTTAGACAGGAATAAGAAAATATATTGTAGCCTGATCTGGGATACCTTAGTAAATTTTAAGCGTGCTTTCAGAACTAATTCTGGTCTGTGTCAATGGGACAGTAGAAAGGGTGTTGTAATAGTTGCCTGAAAACATAAAGCAGATCGCTGTGCTGTTGGCAATACACATTTGCATGAAGCAATACTGCACATATACACAACAACCCCTAAGCTATGTGCCCTGTGGGCACAGGGCACAGCTTAGTAGAACTCTAAGCTCTATGTCTAAGTATTGATGTGTAACCACTAGGTTTATAGATACACTAGATGGTGGCCCGATTCTAACGCATCGGGTATTCTAAAATATGTATGTAGTTTATTTATGAAGATTTAAGAACAATGCAATGAATACACGATATCTATCTATCATCTACCTATGTGTCTATCATGTCTATTGAAGATTCTCCTGGGCTTCCTTAGTTGGTAGAGCATTCGTGTTGTATGAATGGGCGAACATGTTGTCTGTTTGCCCTGTCTTCTGGAGATTCATTCAGCCGACACTGTCTATGAGATTCGCATCTTGGGCTTGCCTGGCAGCAGTTTGTTGTGGTGTCTCCTGTTGCCGCCGACATCTGTGAGATGCCGCATCCTGGGCTTGTCTCACGGCAGTTTGTTGTGAAGTCTCCTGGTGTCGACGTTGTTGTCGCCTTGCTGCTTCTGCAGTTTTTCTGTCATCGTCATTGGCGTATTTGCACTTATGACCAATTAAACCCATTGAATAAACATGACTGAAATAGTTCAGACTGTAACTCACACAACGTGTGAAGTAAATGTGACTGAAGAACAGCACACTATGACTGACAAACAAACAATAAGGTAACTATGAGGAGTCTTGAAAAATGTGTCACACTATGACTGACAGATCTTGTAAACAGGAGTGAAGTGCGTCACACTATAAGTTGCAGACCTTGTAAACAGGAGTGAATGTTTCACACTATGACTGACAGCCTTGAAAACAAGAGTGAAGTGCATCACACTATGACTGATAGCCTTGTAAACAAGTGAAGTGCTCACACTATGATGACAGCCTTGTAAACAGCAGTGAAGTGTGTCACACTATGAGCGGCAGCCTTGTAAACAGGAGTGAAGTGCGTCACACTTTGAGCGGCAGTTCAAATTGCCCGCCAATATAACAAGCTGTGCTCCGCATCACTGATTTGTTGCCGCCAGCCGCAGCGACCAATCAGTGCACTTGGCGCGTGTTTTAAAACACGCTTCGCTGATTGGTCACCCAACCGGCGGTGACCAATCAGCGAAGCAGAGCGGCTTGGCGGGAAATATGAAGAGCGGCGCACACCAATTATTTCCTGCCAACCGCACCCTTCACTTATTGATCTTGGCCGGCCCGGCGACCAATCAGCAAAGCGTGTTTTAAAACACGCGCCAAGTGCGCTGATTGGTCCCGAGGCTGGCGGCGACCAATCAGTGAAGCAGAGCACGGCTTGGCAGGGATTTGAATCCCGTGCCGCTGATTTTAAAACACGTGCCAAGTGCACTGATTGGTCGCCGCGGCTGGTGGCAACCAATGAGCGCTGGCGGCGATTTTCTGGACAGACACACACGATTAGGCAATTATATAGTAGATTATTAATTGTGCCTAAATACTGCTATCAAACTATTAATCTTGTGACCATATTGAGAAATTATAACCGTCATGCTTGCTTGCCTCAAACTGAGTAAAGTTATATGAAGTTAACCCTTCCTTAGCTGTGACCATCAATGCTCCTTTTTCAAGCTGCAAGCATCTTCGAACCGGAGAAGCTATGTTAATTTAGGCTAATAGGCTATGGTCGTTGTGACCTGTTTACATCTCTATGTCACTATCTCTTTCATTTTGCTGCAATACTACCTTGTATGTAGTACGGTGTGTTGCAGGCGCATAACAATCGCAGTCACAGGGGAGGTCTAAGGTAGGAGGGGCCCACTGACCCCTACGTCTGCTTCAGTTGTATGCGCGTCCAAGAATGCACATTCAGCTGAAATGTATAGCAGTGCAGAGATGTGTCGGGTCTCTGTGCCGCAATACATGTTTCCAGCCAAACAGAGGTCAGCAAATGACGCTGGCATGCCTATGACTGAGGGCACATGGCAGTTATGCCATGCATCACCATAGCAGGCTCACTGATGTCAGCTGCCAGCCACTGCACTGGTTACAAAGGAGGATGTCACGAGATGTTGAAAAAGAAGTAATAAGTAGAACTTTTATTGAAATGTTTATGCATTAGAGGCAGAACGGGGAACATATATACTAGGAAGGGTCCCTGGAAAAGGGCATATATATACCAGGATTGGGGACATATTTATCAGAAAGAGTCCCAAAATGGGAGGCAAATATACCAGGATAGGGGACATATATACCAGGATGGTGCCTATTATGGGGGATATATATAACAAAATGGGGGCATATATACCAGGAATGGGGAACTTATTTATCAGGCAGGGGCCCAGGAGGGGGACATATGTACCATGTAATGGCTCAAGATGGGGACATATATTCCAAGATGGGGGACATATTTACCAGGAAGTGGTCAAAGATGGGAACATATATATCAGGATGGGAGAAATATTTACCCAGAAGGGGTCCAGAATGGGTACATATTTAATAGGATAGGGGACATATTTACCATGAAGGGGCTCAGGATTGGGTTATATATAAGTGCGCTTTCAAGGTTGGAATAAAAAAAGCGAACAGTCAGAAATTAAAAGGAATGACCACTATTTTTTTTTATTAATGGCCTATCAATAGGGGTTGGAGCTGTAGCACCTAGTCAGCACCCACCACGGTCACTATAGACTAGTGATGGGCGAGTCCTAAATTACTCGGAATCGCTTGACTCTAGCGAGTCCGAGCCCGGGACTCGCTACTCGTTGTGAGTCTAGCGAGTCCAATGTTAATGAATGGGGAAGCGAGTAATAGCGAGTAATGTGCGATTTACAAATCGCAGATGTGTCTCGGAAGCTTCAGGCTCTATCTGCTAGGACTCGTTACTCTGCGAGTTTCCCAGCGTTTACTCGCACAGTAATGAGTCCAATGCAAATAAATGGCAATCCTAGTTTTGTCAGAGACTCTGACAAAACTAGGATTGCCATTGACTTGCATTGGACTCCTTACTGTGCAAGTAATCGCAGGGAAACTCACACGAGTCCAGCTGTCTGCTCTGTGCCCTCGGATCCTGCAGGCTGCCGCAGCTCCAGGGTCCTAGAGCCCGCCTGCTGCCTGATGTAGCAGAGCTGAGATTGTTCTCAGTCTGCTCATTCCCTGTGCATAGACATCTAAATCTATGCACAGGGGATGTAGCAGAGAGGACATCGCGTTTTGGACTACGTCGGACGGAAGAGGATTTTTTAAATTAAAGATGGAGTCCCTAATGGCTTTTTTTTTATTTCTAATAAAAAAATTTCTCTGTGTTGTGTTTTTTTTAACCCTCTATTGGAGATTCTTAGTGGCCGGGTCAAACCTGGCCTGACATTAAGAATCTCGGGCTTAATACCAGCTTGTATAACAAAGCTGGTATTAACCCCTTTATTACCCAGCGTGCCACCGCCACCAGGGCCGCTGGATGAGCGGGGTTCAGCGCCAGAGGATGGCGCTTCAATGAACGCGCCATCTTCTGGGGCGGCTGCGGGCTGCAATTTGCAGCGGGGGGTGCCCAGAAAGCTTGGGCCTCCCTGCGCTGCGGATTCCAGCCCCCAGCTGCTTAGCTGTACCTGGCTAGACATAGAAATTGCGCGGAGCCCCACGCATTTTTTTTTATTATTTCATGAAATAATAAAAAAAAAGGACTCCCATATATTCTTGTGTCTGGCCAGGTACAAATAGGCACCTGGGGGTTGGGGGCAGTGTATGGAGCTGAATGGGGGTCTATTTTTTATGGGAGAAGATGATGTTTTCAGGGACACCATTTATATTTAAATGCAATTTTGATCAAGTTTTATTCCACTTTTTTCTGTGGTTTGATGAAAAAGAATATTTTTTTTGCCATGTTATTATTTTTTTTACCATGTTCACTGAAGTGATCAACTACTATGACAGTTTTACATAGCGGGACATTTTATATACGGTAATACCAAATGTGTGAACTTTTTTTGTTTTATTTTTTGTTCTTTATTTTGTGATTTTTAAATATTTTTACAGGTTTTTAAAACTTTTTTTTTTAAACTCTTTTACTTAGTCCCAGGATGGGACACAAACTTTTCCTATCTCATTTTGCATTGCAGAGCATTAGATCAGTGCCAGAGACTCAGGTTCAGTTACCCACAGAACAGCCAGCGAAAAAAATTAGTTGGCCAAAGAAAGTGCCGCAACCACCTGCACCCGCCCCTCCTAATGTGTCTCTGTTATCTAATTTGTCTCCACTATCTATTGGCTCTCTCCCTTCCAATCTGTCTCTCCCTTCCAATGTGTCTCTCCTTTCCCATGTCCCTTCCACCTTTTTTTCTAGTCGTAGCGTCTCTTCTTCCCCCAATGTTGCGTGTACTGCGTTTTCGTCTACTCCCAATGGATCAGCCAATGTTTTCAGTGTCCTCCCTGAAATGGACCGTACCATACAGGACTCTATTTTACAGTACATTGCACCTTCACTTGTAACTGTTTCCTCACCTATTACTACCCAATTCTCCAATCTTCACACCCCAGAGGTCCAAAATGTTACCCCATCTTCCACACCCACCACCTACACCCATTTATAATGTTATTGTCTTTTTATTTGACCCTTTTTTTATTTTTTTCTAAATAAAAATTGTAATTTTTTTTTCAAAAAAATTGTTGTTTATTTGTCTCTTGAGGTAAAGACACATGTGTCTTGTTTCAGGTTTACAATTGAACAAGCAATGCAATTTTTGCAAAATAAAATGTTCATTGCTTACCTGTGATTATTATTGCTGAGGGTCTGATACTTACAAACCCTGGGCAATAGTAATGATAGGAACCCAATGTCCACCTTTTAGCATACACCAACATCTGAGCTTTGGGTACCTCGGTAGTATTGTGCAGGTGTTCATGATTGTAACCCTTGTGTAATATTACCAAGATCTCTGTTGTTGCAAAGTCAGGGTTTCTGGGCGACAAAGGTGTTCATTCCTTACCTGTGATTACTATTGCTGAGGGGCTGATGCTTACAACCCCTGGGCTATAGTAATAATAAGAAACCAATGTCCACCTTTTGGCATACACCCAGGGCCGTATTACCAATTAGGCACTTGTGGGTGGGTGCCTAGGGCTGCACGTTGAGGGCATTACGATTAAAAAACAAATGTAAAAAGTTTTTTCTCTCCCCCTCGCCGGGCTAAGTATCAAAACTGGCGTATTTTTAGGGGGAGGGGTGGTGAGGGAATGCCAGGTGTCAGGGCTGCAGGGGCACAGGGTGAGCTGTATACACTCTGTCTACGGAGAATACATACCTGATGTTCCGGGTGGAACAGGACCTGTGATGATGTCATGCACATGTGACTCGAGTGGGCGGAGCCAAATTTTGCCCGGCAAGAAAAATTGTGAACAGATTAGACGGAGCTGGGACTGACTATACAAGGTACATGGGGGGGGTGTGCAGAGGACATGGAGGGGGTGTGCAGAGGACATGGAGGGGGTGTGCAGAGGACATGGAGGAGGTGTGCAGAGGACATGGAGGTGGTGTGCAGAGGACATGAGGGGAGGTCCAGGGAACATGAAGGGGTGTGCAGAGGACATGGAGGAGGGTGTGCAGAGCACATGGAGGGGTGTGAAGAGCACATGGAGAAGGTGCAGAACGACATGGAGGGGTGTGCAGAGCACATGGAGGTGTGTGCAGAGCACATGGAGGGGATATGCAGAGCACATGGAGGGGTGTGCAGAACACATGGAGGGGTGTGCAGAGGACAAGGAGGGGTGTGCAGAGGACATAGAGGGATGTGCAGAGGACATGGGAGGAGGGTGTGCAGAGGACATGAAGGAGGGTGTGCAGAGGACACATGGAGGAGGGTGTGCAGAGTGACATGGTGGTACACATGTCTGTGCACAGCATGGAGCTGAGGGATATGGTGTGTACACTGTCATGTGCACAGCACGGAGTCTGAGGACATGGTGGTACACTGTCTGTGCACAGCACAGAGCTGAGGACATGGTGGTACACTGTCTGTGCCAGCACAGAGCTGAGGACATGGTGGTACACTGTCTGTGCACAGCACAGAGCTGAGGACATGGTGGTACACTGTCTGTGCACAGCACAGAGCTGAGGACATGGTGGTACACTGTCTGTGCACAGCACAGAGCTGAGGACATGGGGTACACTGTCTGTGCACAGCACAGAGCTGAGGACATGGTGGTACACTGTGTACAGCACGGCAGGGGCTGACTAGCCCAGGTGACAGGGAGCATTTGCTCCCCAGGCTGGTGGTTTAATCTCCTAGTTCAGGGCCGCCCCCACAGTGAGAGCGGCCATGCACTCACTTGATTGATAGTGGGACCTGGACACAGCAGGTGGGACGCGGGCGACAGCGTGGAGGCTGATAGTGATCTGGACTGGACGGCAGTTGTTATGAAGAAGCACCAGACCCCCCTCCCTGCTCTTCACTTGGCCTCTGGCCCCCCAGTACTCACTTGGCTCGGAGCGCTGGACAACCCCATGGTTCTCACTGTGCACAGCACAGACTGAGCTGTGGACACTGTCTCGTGCTAAATCGGTCTTTCCACAGGAGTCGAAGAACATCTGTTTTTTGCTCTGTTTGGCATGCAACTGCTGTGCTAGTGTCCGACATTTTTCTCAGATTCTCAGATCACATCCGTGTGCTGTCCATGTGCAATCTGTTTTTTTCTCAGCAGCTATTACTGTATAATCATTTACAGGAACATTTTACAGTGTTCTCAGCTACAGAATGAGAATGTATCAGTTAAAAAAACGGATACCACTTGGATGGTCCATGTGCTGTTCGTGAGCTGTCCGTGACTTTGTCGGACCCATAGATCTTGCATTGGCGAGTCTTGTACGTGAATCGCATACTGTCGCAGCATGTTGCGACTTTTTTCTCATCCTGAATCTGGATGAGAAAAAAGCGTCCGACACACGCCAATGTGCTCTCAGACATTGATTAACATTGGTCCGAGTGCAATGCGATAAAATCATGCATTGCCCTCGTCCAAGTTTCAAGCCAGTGTGTCTAGACCCTAATAATAAAATCCATATAGTAATCCTACAATGTCTGCTGGACATGGTATGGGGAGGGTTTATGGCACAGCTAGTACACACATCATACTTCTTGCTATTAACTAGTTAATGCCTCTTGTCCACGCACTGCAGTGTCAAAAGTGGAAGACAGCGAGACAGGCAGCAGCATGGCATCAGAGAGTCCCTGACCTCAAAATATAAGATCCTCAGATCCTGGTATTGTGACATAATATTAAGAATAATATTTTTTGCATTTATATTACACTATGAACTCCATAGCACTTTACATAAATCATCAACACTTTCCCCATTGGGGTCACAATGTAAAATCCTATCAGTATGTCTCTGTAGTGTGGTTGGAAATTCATGCAAACACTTGGAGAATAAATTTGCACATAAACCAATTAAAACCATTAAAAGATAATTCTTTTTTAATTTATCTCAATGCAGTCTGTCTGCAGGATTTTACCCCTACAAACCTTTTATATGTGCTACATGGAATGTGGGGGGAGAAGCTGCAAGGATGGGGGAAGAAGCCACATGAAACTTAAAGGGACGGCCGCGATGGGGGATTTTGTCCGTGAATGGGTGTGTCCGCGACGGGGGTGGGGATTTGCGGCGGGGGTGATGCGGGGGGTGCGGCGACTGACGATGCCTAGGCAGCAGGAACTCCAAATATGGCCCTGTATACACCAATACTTGAGCTGTGGGTACCTCGGTAGTATTGTGCAGGTGTTCATGATTGTAACCCCTGTGCAATATTACCAAGATCTCTGTTGTTCCAAAGTCAGGGTTTCTGGGCGACAAAGGTGTTAATTGCTTACCTGTGATTACTATTGCAGAGTGGCCGATGCTTACAACCCCTGGCAATAGTAATGATAGGAACCCAATGTACACTGTATGGCATACATCAACAACTAAATTAACAAACAAACAGAATGTAAACGCTCTTTATATTACACTCTCAGGTGAAATAAAGCTATGACAACAAATGTATAGTTTAACAGTTTTATTTCATGGAAGTAAACGTACTTCACTCTAATAGTTTTGATCCAGAGGAAGGAAAAAAAAATCCAAGGTCCATAAATAGACAATTTTGGACATTGGATTAAAAAAATTTGTTCCTGACTGAGGAATTGCAGTCTGATACATATCCTGGATCAAAAAACAGGTTGAATAGAATGGAGG
Organism: Allobates femoralis; assembly: GCA_033576535.1. NCBI lineage: Eukaryota > Metazoa > Chordata > Amphibia > Anura > Aromobatidae > Allobates > Allobates femoralis. Next base: position 99,700,868 of record JARQOC010000003.1, on the reverse strand, counting down.
TTGATGGGTTAGGAAACCTATAACTGCAATAATAGTAACTTGAATTTACATAACAAAACTCTTATCAGGATTTACTACGACAATATGAATATAGCTGAACAATTCATCGCATAGTGTCTACAGACATTAGTATTACAAAATTGGGGAAGAGATAGGAAGTGGAATACAAGGCTCAAAGCTTTATTACTCCCACAAACAGAAAAGGGAATACACTGATCAAATTAAAGTATTATGCACATAAATATCACAACATTGGTGATGAGGGAGGAAGTGGAATTGCAGGCCCAAACCTTTATTAATCCACCAAAAGTACCGGGAATACACTAATAAACTTCCAAACACTTCAAGCATTGTGCTGCTATTCTACCAAAAACATTAATGTAACAAAATTAGGTATGATGAAGTCGAATCACATGGCCAAAGCTTTATTACACCACAAACACAAAAATTATGATTTGTCAACTTCAACAAATTAACTATTTACAAAAACAATAATATAACTTTGTGTATAGTTGGCTAAATGTATCTACTGGAAAACTTTATCAACAATCAGATTAATCAAAGGGAAGGGGTGGTGGAGAGGGGGTTTACAATCAGCGAATATTTGGTACATTTACTAACAATTCTTGATTGATGTAGTTTGCAAAATCGGCTTTTACACCATTTCATCCTGCCATGCAACACATCCATTGTCCGAAACAAAATAAGCAGCAAAATTGTCCATCATTTGGGCAAATTCAACTGTAGTCCTCAAAGTGTGATTTAGGTAGTCCAAATATGTGGTAGCAACTAGTTCCTCGAGGTGAAAGCGGGGTCGCTCTCTCACTAGGATGAAATTGTGCAGAACAACACACCAACACACACTTTGACAACCTCATCAATTGTCTCAGTTTTCAGATTGATGGCAGTTCCTAAAGTACGCCATTTTGATGCCAGTAAACCAAAGGCAAACTCCACAGTCTGTCGTGCACTTGTCAGTCAGTAATTGTAATCCTTTTTGTCTGATTCAAGTCAGGACTAGAGTATGGTTTGATGAGGTGGGCACACGTTTGAAATGTCTCATGCCCAACAAAAACAAACGGGATTGGCGATCCTTCAGTGTTTGGCAGGGGTCGTGGCGGTGGAAAGTTGAAATTGTTCCCATACAAACATTGGCCCATTTCGGAGCTTTTGATAATCTGCGAGTCATTTCCTCATCCAAATGAGCCAACGTCCACCACGACAAATTGCCAGTCAGCATCCACAATCGCCATCAAAACTATCAAAAAGTATATCTTGTAGTTGAAATACTCGGATCTGCTTCCAGCTGGCTTCAGGATCCAAATATGGTTGCCGTCCATGGCCCCCAAGCATTTCAGCAATTAACAAATCTCCTGGAATCTTGCAGCGTTGTCCAGCCAGAGTTGAGTTGTGGGATGGGGGAGGAATTATTCTCAAAGATTTTCACAGATTGCAATGCAGATCTCTTCAAGAATCCCACACAGGGTGGACACTCCAATCCGGACCTGGAAATGCAGAGATGATAACGTCTCTCTGGTCGCCAGGAATCTGACAAACAGAAAAGTAAAATAAAGTAAATTCATTTGTTTTGTCATAGTTACATCATAATGACATGTGTTGTCATGTCCCTGTTTTTAAAAATAAATGTACCACAGGGTCACCAACAGCCGTTCCTCCACAGGAATTGCTTGACGTAGCTGTGTGTCCTGCTTGTTCTTCGATCCTCGGACACATCGCAGCAACTCATTGAAGCTCTCTTTGGATAGCCTGGTGTAATCAAAGTACTTCAGCGGGTTCTCTCGAAGTTCGCGGTACAATGAGTGGTACGCTCCCGGCTCTCTCGCACTTGCACGATGGGGTGTTGCCAGAAACGACGGCGTCTTATCCGTCTTTTTCTTCAGTGATCTTCTTCACACGCTACAGCGAAGGAAAATGCCATTTTCAACGATAAACCCAGGTTACAATAAAAGCTCTCCATGTCGAGATCCATCTTGTATCTGGATACAGCAGCAAAACAAGAGAATTTCCTCTGTGCAGGGTCTATTTATAGATTTCCCTTAGACACGCCCTTTTGGAAATGGCTTTTCTGGAAAATCCAAGAAAACACTCCCGGAATTATAGAACGCATTAGCAATAAAGACGCACACACATGCACAAACGCATACAAATGCATGCATGCGCTGTATTTTTTTAATGTCTTGCGTACGCTCATGCGGATAAAAAATGCTGCATATGCATATGTTTGCATGCATTTTGGCACGCGTTTCCGCATGCGCAGCATACGCAGTGTTGAAAGACGTAAATGTGTAAGTAACCTTACTGAGAATAGTATTTTAGATGGCCATCTCGAACCAATGTACACCCTAATCATTTTTAGCTGTCCAGGCAAATGAATATGAAATAGATTAATGCCATATTTTAGTACAATTTGTTGTGTGAATAAAATTAGTACATCAGAACTTGGAGGGCCGAGCCCCATCAAGCCGCCCCTCACCCCTTCTGTTCTAACATTAAGGCAGTCCTTCTTTTAAAAGTATCAATATGGCTGAACAGCAGATAAAATATGTGAAAGTTGTGGGAAATTCATTTCAATAACAGACTGTGAAACAATAAAATTTGTAATAATTTGAGGGACATCAATAATCTTTTTCAATATATGTATCAACACATTCCTGCCCTGCATACTAAATAACATCACAACGTCTGTCACCTAATATAAAGGCAAAGTTGCCAAATAGATTGTTTTTTCTGGACAGCTTATTAAGATATCAAGGACAGCCAGCTTTTTAATAAACACATTGAAAAAGCATAATAAATCTTCAAATTTTTAAATGTTATATATCTAAAGCCCTCAATTTTGAAATGAAGACATTAGTTACATTCACGGTAAAATGTAAAACAATGATAAATACAAGAAACAACAAATAAGCCAGCACTACCAGATGATAGCTTGCAATAAAAAGCAAGTAAATCCACATATTCCTTCCAAATTGTATAATATTATGAGATTTACATTTTTGGCAAAATATTGATCATTCTTTTGAGCCATCCTGCCACGTCAAGGCAATCTCATCAGGGTGATTCTGCTCTATTATTTTTTATTTTAGTTGTACCATGGGGCCTCCAACATGCACGTAAAGCAGAAACATTATAAGCAGAATTTACCTGGAGCATCTCAAAGCTGCTCCAATGGTGCCAGGCTAGTGCATGTGTATAAAGGCAAATCAGGCCCTAGCACATGCAGCTGATGCTACATGCTAGCACTCATGAAAAAACTTGAGGCAGACACAAGTAAATGGAGCTAGCTATTAACTGAGCCTGACAGCAGGTTGGGATTATTATTATTATTATTATTATTTATTTATTTATATAGCACCAATAGATTCCATGAAGCTATACATATGGAAAGAGCAGACGAGTACAAGTACAATATATATGGGCAATCAAGTCGTACAGATACAGGAGGGGAGAGAACACTGTCCGCAAAAGTTCACAGTCTGAGAGGGATGGGTGGGGATACAGTAGGAGGGGGTAGTGTCGAGAGTGAGATGGTGCGGTGAACCGGGTCTCATTGCAGATTGTAAGCTTGACGGAAGAGGTGGGTTTTCAGCTTTCTTTTGAAGGTTCTCAAGGTAGGGGAGTGTCTGATGTGTTGGGGGAGAGAGTTCCAGAGTATAGCAGATGAATGGGAGAAATCTTGTATGTGGTTTTGAGAGGAGATGAGAGGGGAGTAGAGAAAGAGCTGTTGGGTGGATCGCAGGGTGCATGAGTGTAGGTATCGGGAGACCATGTCAGAGATGTATGGAGGGAACAGGCTGTGGATGGCTTTGTATGTCATGGTTAGTGTTTTAAAAAGGGGTTCTCTGAGAGGTGGGGAGCCATGAAGGGCTTGGCAGAGAGGGGAGACAGGGGAGTAGCGGGGAGACAGGTGGATTAGTCGAGCAGCGGAGTTTAGGACAGATTGGAGAGGTGCAAGGGAGGTAGTGGGGAGGCCGGTAAGCAGGAGGTTGCAGTAGTCAAGGCGGGAGATGATGATTGCATGAACATGTGTTTCACAGTGTAGTGGTTAAGGAAAATGTGAATCCGGGAAATGTTTTTGAGCTGGAGTAAGTAGGAGGTGGTGAGGGCCTGGATGTGAGGCTTGAGGGAGAGGGAAGAGTCAAGGATTACCCCGAGGCACTTGGTGTGGGGGACTGGGGAAAGTGATCAGTCATTGACAAGGATGGATAGGTCTGGTAGTAGGGGAGAACGACTTGTGGGGGAAGATGATGAACTCAGGTTTGTCTATGTTCAGCTTAAGGAAGCGAGCAGAGAAGAAGTATGAGATGGCGGACAGGCATTGTGGAATTTTGGATAGAATGGAGGTGATGTTGGGTCCAGACAGGTAGATCTAGGTGTCGTCGTCATAGAGATGTACTAAAGGCCATGGGACTCAATAAGTTGTCCTAGACTGAGAGTGTAGACGGAGAAGAGTAGTGGTCCCAGAACCAAGCCTTGGGGGACACCGATGGATAAGGGGTAGGGTGAGGAGGAGGTGTGGGAGTGGGTGGCACTGAAAGTCATGTCCATTAGGTATGAGGAGATCCAGGAGAGGGCTAGGTCAGTGATGCCAAGAGATTCCAGGATCTGACGTAGGATGGAATGGTCAACAGTGTCAAAGGCAGCAGATAGGTAAAGGAGGACAGAGTAGTGTAGCTTGCTTTTGGTGGTCAGCAGTTCGTTGGTGACTTTGGTTAGGGCTGTTTCGGTGGAGTGGTGGGTCAGAAGCCAGATTGTAAGTGGTCAAAGAGGAAGCAGGAGGAGAGGTAGGAGGACAGTTCTGAATGGATGTGTTGTTCAAGTAGTTTTGAGGCGTAGAAGAGAAGAGATATGGGGCAATAGTTAGAAACAGATGCTGGGTTGAGGGAGGGTTTTTTGAAGATGGGTGTGATCAAAGCATGTTTGAAGGATGAGGAGAAGACACCAGTAGCAAGTGATAGTTTGAAGACATGGGTTAGGGCTGGGATGAAGACTGCGGTGAGGCTGGGAATGAAGTAGGAAGGGAGCGGATATAACCGAGTGTGAAAAGTTATCAAGATTTGTCACAAACAATACAGAATGAATAGCAAGCCAAAACTGTTGTGAAAGGCATAGTGGGGGTGAGCCACAAACCAGTAACAAGAAGCAACAAATAAGCCAGCAATGTCAGACTGTTAAAATTTAATTTACTGGTAACTACCAGTTGGTGTAGTTTTATTTTCCCCTCTGTCATCTACTGTAGTAATAGGTGATGGTGAAATATGGTAAGAGCCCAGCTATTAAGAGGTGGAGGAGGTGTTTTTTTTCCTTTTAATTTTGCCATATGTACATGTATTAGGGTGCTTTCACACGCTGCGTATTTGCTACATTTTTTTTACGCGCGTGCTCATCACAAACCAGAAGTGGGTGATGAAATCCAGAAGTGGGCCTAGCTCACACACACCTATGCGTTTTTTTAGCACTTAGAGAGACTTATCAGTTTTTCCAAGAGTGCCAAATGGTGTCCCCTGTGGGTCTGAAAGTGTTTTTGAAGTTTTTGAATTTTGTCATTTTTTCATTAAAAACGTATGTGTTAATGCAGGTGCTTATATGTGCCATGCGTTAACGCATGCGTTTCCCATAGGGCCCCATGTTAAAAAAAATGCATGCGTTTTTGGAAACAACCCCTGCGTTTTTTTTACAGCACCCAAAAAACGCTGCATGCAGCGTTTTTTGGAATGGGGAAAAAAAACGCAGGTGTAGCTAAAAAACGCAGCTACACTTAAGTGTACCATGCGTTAACGCATTTGCGTTTTTTAAAAACTGCAAAAAAACGCAGAAAGTGCCAAAAACGCAGGTATGTGTGAACAAGGATGTGGAGAACTTGTTCTGTTAGACTTTTCCTCTGATTGTTCCACTCCTGCTTTGTGATGAGCTTGCGCATGAATAAATGCAGCAAATATGCAGCAAATAAGCAGCGTGTGAAAGCACCATTGAAGAATTTTATTCTGTAAAATCTATTTTAACTTCGGTTTTGGATATTTTATTTTCAGTCCCTAAAAGTGTAGTAATACTCTTACAACATTGTTCCCAGCAATGCCCTGAGAGTCAGAGTTGTATCTAGGTGTCTTTGCTATGCTTTTCCCATTCCATTTTAATGATGTTTCCATCCATTTCAGCAATTTTCCTGCCTCTAAAAAATGCTTAACTTTCCAATTGACTTCTATTATACTCAGTATTCGAGTCAAGCCCATCTGAGCATCTGACATCACATTTTATGGACAGGGAAAAAAATTGCCCCATTTTTGTGGATTGTAAAGAAATGAAATAGTTGGAAGCCCTGTATTCAGCTTTCTGCTTTTGTTTGGGAACTGTAAGAAAACTCTAATCCCTACTGATCAGTGTGGCAACAACCTAGCAGAGTGGCAGTCATCCCACACTCCTTGCTTGGAGGGTCAGTTTCCGGGCATGCCATGATAGGACATCACTGAGGATAGTGGTGGGTTTATACGGGAGTAATAAAGATGGAAATGAGGATTGTCATTGTGTTCTTTTTTCAAATAAATACATTTTTTCACAGTGTGGTGTATTATTTACTATTCACTTAGATGTTCCTATTGGCCAGGTCTAACATTGGCCTGGCATTAGGAACGTTGGGCTTAGTGCCAGCTGGCAATACATGGTTAGCATTAACCCCTTTATGACCCACTTCTCCACTGCCACAGGGCAGCCTAAGAGTAAGGTACAGCTCCAGAAAATGACCCTTCGATGCATGCACCTCCAATGAATGTGCCATTTTCTGGGGTGGCTGCGGGATGCAATTCAAAGCATGGGGGACCCTAAATGCTTGTGATTCCCCATGCTGAGGTTTTTAGCCCCCAACTGCTTAGTTGTACCTGGCTGGCAACCGAAAATGTGGCAACGCACACGCCTACTGTTTCCATCAATTATTTATTTTTACAGTAATCTGATGTCAGTTTGAATGCTATACTGGCAACCAATCACAGGCACTGGCAGAGAGGGTGCGTGGGGCTAATTCTAACTTTAACCAATCAAGAGGGAGAAGTAGTGACATTTATGAGTGAGCAGGGTGAAAGTGGCACTGAAGCTTGGTAACTAATACTTTAGGAAGCTAATGTTTGTGTTAAAATTGCAGGGCTCCACTGTAAAACAGTTTGAGCTGTGTTTGAAAGCTTTTGAGCCCTTTTGAAAGCGTTTTCTATGCCCTTGATTTTGCCTCCCATTGATGTGGTTTGGAAGTTTGGCTAACTTTTTGCCGAACAAGTCAGCGAACTTATGCCCGTTCGGTGAACTTAATGCGACCCTCAAAAGGTTCACTTACTGTATCTCTAATCTCTACAGATGACTCATGGCTGAATGAAATTGTCATTTTGGCCAGATGAAAAAGATGAGAAAAGTGAACAGCTCTTTAAGAAAAACATCAGCTGTAAGTCACTATGTATTCTTGTACTGTAATCTCTTACATGTTCTGCTGGACTGGTACCTACCACTATATGTTCACAGCATGGTGGTAATACCAGCATTGGTTTTTATCTAGTTAGATTTCTTTTTTCTTTTTAGGAACCGTGCTGTCATCTGCTCATGTTTCCCTATACACAAGATTAAGGTGTGCCACAGGGGCGGACTGGCCCAATTGACAGGGAGGCAAGTGCCCCCCAGGCTGGTGGTATTGCCCTCATCTAGGGCCGCCCCCTTATTGAAATGGGCCAGCCGGCTTTGCGTCTGCAGCTGCTGGCATCATAGAAGGCGACGCGCCGGGCAGTGTGGTGAGTGACAATGGGCTGCGAGTCAGCTGACACAGCAACCCCAAAGCTCCCCCCCTACTCCTCACCTCACCATGTCCGATAGCACCACCCCGGCTCCTCGCCTCACCGTGTCCGATAGCATCCCCAAAGCTCCTCGCCTCACCATGTCCAATAGAACACCCCACCACCCCCGCTCATCACCTACTCCAAGGGCTGGCAGGATCACACTGCCTCCTGGGGCAAGGTGCACCAGCCTGCCCCTGGTGTGCCACCGTAGTTGTCATCAGGGTTACCGGTTAGGGTCTCACTCAGAAGGTTTACCCCCCCACCCCAGAGTTGAACCTTTGGCTACATCTTTGCTGCTGATCCATGCTTAGGTTGCATTCCCACTTTGAAGACAAATGTTATTGTTTTTTCTCTACCACAATTACCCTTTACCCCCCTGCTAATTCTCATATGTCTCACAGTTACTTAGGAACTCACACACCGATAAGAGAATTTTTGGAATAATGAACAATGTGGTCTTTAGGTAACATGTAGTATTATAACATTAGTATTGGGGAAAAGGGTCCATAAAGTGAAATAGGATTTACACTATCATTTCTATTTTTACTCTTGGCATTTTTAGTAATTATTTGAAATTATAATTCCTATTGGTCATGGCCTGAATTGAAACCGTACAGCAGCTTTCCCACTGTGACTCTATTTATTCACCTACTAGCATGCAAAGAAAATCATACACCAAGTCATTAGAATAAAGCATTGAGAATGTGACTGTCTACACTGATGTGTATAGAAATCTCTCAGCAGTTCAACTCATCATCTCTTGTCAAGATCACAATTGCACCATTGATATTAGATGGGGAAGGACTTGACCTTCCCGGTGCACTGGGCTCCACTATTGAATGCAGTTCACACATATAAATGTAAGCACATCCATCTTCACAAATTCCAGATATATACATAAAATTAATAGAAAACAGAGGTATATTTGTGTATAAAAGTGTTTTTAATTATTTTGAGATATAAAAAAAAAATCTACTTCTAAAACACTCAGATTTTCCTATTTTTATGTTAGAAACTGCAGGCAAAGAGATCAATTGTTTGCCATGTTTTGGTGCTTGACAAAGGTGTAAATGCACATCATGGCAGTGGTGGAAAGAAAAGTAGCAAGTACGATTTACCAAATTTAGCGTGCAACGTAGAGGTGCATCTCAATAAATTAGAATATCACCAAAAAGATAACTCAATACATAAAGTGAAAGGCATATATTATAGTCATTACAAACAGAGTGATCTATTTCAAGTGTTTATTTATGTAAATGTTGATGATTATGGCTTACAGCCAATGAAAACCCAAAAGTCATTATCTCAGAAACTTTAGAATATTATATAAGGCCCTTTTCACATCTGTGCGTTCCTGCACTTTGCATGCATTGCGCTTGCATTGTGTTAACGCATGCAAAAGCATGCAAACGCAATTCAAACGCATGTGTTTGTACACCCATTATATCCTACTAGATTGTGGTCCGATTCTAACGCATCGGGTATTCTAGAATACCTTGTAAACAGGAGGGAACTGTGTCACACTATGACTGACAGCCTTGTAAACAGGAGTGAACTGCTATGATTGATAGCCTTGTAAACAGCAGAGAAGTGCATCACACTATGAGCTGCAGTTGAAATTGCGCGCCAATATACCAAGCCGTGCTCCACTTATTGGTCACCACCAGCCGCAAATACCAATCAGTGCACTTGGTGCATGTTTTAAAACACGCTTTGCTGATTGGTCATCACGGGCTGCGGCGATCAATCAGCGAAGTGGAGCATGGCTTCGCAGAGGTTTTGAATCTCGCGCCGCTCATTGGTCGCCGCTGAGAGCGGTGATCAATCAGCTGCACGGGATTCATAATTCCCGCCGATGTGCGCCACTTCGCTGATGGGTCGCCCCCAGCCGCGGCGACCCATCAGAGAAGTAGCGTAGCTTGGTGGGGGTTTTGAATTCCCGCCGCCATATAGGAATACCATAATGTGGATGTTCCAATATGGCAGTCGGGGTACTACCACTGCAAGCTGACGCCAGTTATCTCACGGCTGGTTCACCGCGGACCTATGTGCGGCAGTAGATGAGCCGCGGCTACCATCGGATCTCCTGACGATAGCTGCGGCCGGAAGCTGATGTGTCGCCGTCGCCAGGTTTCATCTTGGCGCGAGTTTTAAATGAGCATGGCTATTTTGCATACACTTTGCTCATTGGTTGCCGCGGCTGGAGGCGACCAATGAGCGCTGGCGCGCGATTTTCTGGACAGACAGACACGATTAGGAAATTATATAGCAGATGGGGGAACACATTGAAATGCAGTGAAATGCAATGCCAAACACAACTGCAAAGTGTGGTTGCCTTTGAAAGCATGTATTTGCTGTAGCGGACAGAAAACGTCGCCTGCTCAGTTGATCCGATTATGGATTAAATGACACCATGGGTGATAGCGTAGGTTACCCTGTCAGTCTAACACTTTGGTCCACACCCAAAGGACCTTTGTGAAAATCTGTTGCCAACTGAGTCAAAGAAAAACACAAATCAAATCAGCTGTTTGAAAAAACAAGGTCAGTAAAGAAGGATGAAAAAATGCCCAATTGAACTCTCTAGCCCACAGCAGTGACATGCCCTACTCTGTTGGTCAAATTATGGGTTAAATGACACCATGGGTGATAGAGTAGCTTACCCTATCAGTCTAACACTTCGGTCCATACCCAAAGGATCTTTGTGAAAATCTGTTGCCAAAAGAGTCAAAGTAAAATCCAAATCCAACCAGCTCTTTGAAAAAACAAGGTCAGTCATGAAGGATGAACAAATGCCCAATTGAATTCTCCACTTGGATCTTAGCTTTACTTCTGCGGCCAAATTATTTTTCACCAACAGTGTTATGTGACAAGAAATCTAGCAAAGGTTACCTTGACTTGGCTAACAAGGCACTGGAATATCATGCTGCAAAAAAGTGACATCATTCAGTGGCAAGTTATCTTAAAGAGGTTTTCCACTACTAATGAGACCCCCTTTCTTTTCTCCTGTTAATAACAGTTTCCTAATATACTTCTGCTACCTACCTGCTCCTTTAAAGGGAATCTGACCCATAAAAATCAGCCCCCAGCCTATTTATACCTGTCCCAGTACCACCAGTATAACATTGTAGGCATCCCTTTGTGTCAAAAATGGGTCTTTGTAAAGTTCATAAAACTGCTTTTTTTACCTTCAGATCTGCAGCTTCTCAGTTCATGAGAAGTCAAACAGGGCGTTCCCTGTGGCTTCTCATCGCCGCCTGCACATCAATTATTCACACTCAGATGGGTGTGCTAAGGCATTGTGATCTCCCTCACCCTCTTCCATGGGCGGTACAGCCGGTATGACGCTATTCACATCATATCTGGCTATAGTGACATTGTACACCCATCCATTTGGGTGTATTGAGGACCTCGCGCATGCGCAATGTGCATCGCGAAGTCAGCCATACATACAAATGGGTGTACGACATTACTTTAGCTGGATATGACATGAATAGCATCATACCGGCTATACTGCCCTGAGAACTGAGAAGCCACAGATCTGAAGGTAAAAAAAGCAGTTTTATAAACTTTACAAATACCCATTTTTGACACAAAGGGATGCCTACAATGCTATACTGGTGGTGCAGGGACAGGTATAAATAGGCTAGGAGCTGATTTTTAGGAGTCAGGTTCCCTTTAAGCATATCAGGCTGAGGCTTGTAAATTACTTTATTGTTGTTGTTTGCTTTAATCCTTCTGGGTTGCAGACTGGAATCGGGCCAAATGAGCAGGGTACATTACTGGTTGGGGTAAGGATGCCCCTCTGTGCATGCCCAAACCGCACTTTACTCTCAATTCAGCCCTCAGCAGTGACATGCCCTGCTCAGTTGGTAGACTTGTGGTGTGCAGCTTGGAAGGATCAAAACTAGAACAGCAATAAAGTTATTTGGGAGTCTGAGACAGATAAGCTTACAGGAGCAGGGTAGGTAGCAGAAGAATATTAGGAAAAAGTTAGGAAGAGTTAGGACAAAAGAAAGAGGATCACATTAGTAGTGGAAAACCTCTTTAATAATTTAGGATGAGATAACCAACTGTAATGGATGCCCTCCACACCTTTCGGGTGGGCTATCGTCTTAAGTGTCTGCCGCCAATTGGATGCTTTGTCTAAGTGTCTGCACGCCACCGGTAAGAACCACGCTGACAACAAGTCAAAGTAGAGGTTAATGACAAAGACTTTTATTAAGGGAAAGGAAGCCAGTTTTATACGGCTCCTTAAAGGGATATTAAAGGGGTGTTACATTTTATTCTGAATAGAACATTTCAATCATTTTGTTTGTTAGTTAGCAATTCAGTTTAACCTTGATTAGTACATTTGGGACATTCTGATAAGAACTGCTAAGTCTAAATCAAAACAATATATATATAAAACTAGAGGAAAGGAGCAAGGCCTTTTTCTACAAACAGGCCACTAGCCTGCACGCTGGAAGATTTCTGGGTGTCTGCAATAACTTTCAGAAGTACTCTGATGACTCAGTGATAGTCGGAGGTATTGAGAGAGGCCGGGGGGAGGAGGAATACAGAAGGGTGGTCTCGGACTTTGTTGACTGGTGCCAGGTTAACCATTTAGAACTCAACGTAAAGAAAACCAGGGAGTTGGTGTTGAGATATGGAAGGTGCATGAAGGATTGCTTACCTATCACTATTGATGGTCAGGATGTGGAGATGGTGGAGAATTTCAAATATTTGGGGGTTCACCTGGACAGCAAGCTTGATTGGAGGTGCCATATGGAGAAGGTTTGCAAGAAAGGGATGAGTAGACTTTACTTCCTAAGGAAATTAAGGTCGTTTAATGTGTGTAGCAAAATGCTTGAAATGTTCTACCAATCTATTGTGGCGAGTGCAATCTTTGCTGCAATAATATGCTGGGGTAGTAGTGTGCGCACAGCTGACGCTAATAAGCTGAATAAACTTATCAAGAAGGCTAGTGCGGCGATGGGTCTACAACTTAGGACTTTCGAGGAGGTATTAGAGGATAGAATTAATAAGAAATGCAAGGCTATAATGAGCAACAATACACACCCACTCTCTGAACTGTTTGCGAAGCAGAAGAGCACATTCAGCAAGCGTCTAATCCAACTAATGTGTAAAAAGGAAAGATACAGAAAATCGTTTGTTCCAACAGCTGTGGGGATGTTTAACAAATGTATAAGTGTAAAGCGTCCCAAGACTATGTGAAGTTCTATGTGTATGGGGGGAATAGGTGAGGTACATGTACCAGTCTACCCACATCTGCTGTCCATATAGACTTATTTTGTAAAGTGTGAAATGTTCTTGATCTTTGTTCTGCTGCTGTAATACTGTAATTTCCTCCAGGATCAATAAAGTTTATCTTATCTTATCTTATCTTATCTTATAATTTATTAACATTAACTATTCATTGCCATGACAACAGGAACACCTGGTGCAGGAAGAGATTTCCACATCAGGTAAACTTACACATGCAATACCTTCCACCCCTGACCTGAAGGGGGAGCTCTACTTGCTGACTTCAGGCAAGGTCCCCTATAAATTCAGGCCCGGGGGAGGGGTTAGGCAGTGCAGTTCCAGGGAGGACTGTGAAAACATCCTATTGAGTGGAGCCACGCTAGGCCCGTGCCAGTGAGGAAGCCTAGCCAGTGTAAGGGACCCAAGAGTGAGGGTCAGAGGCAAGGTGTACCAGAGACAGAGTGGGGGCAGAGGAACCATACCGGTTCACCCCAGGAGAGCAACCCAGACACCGAAGTCCGAGTCTGCAAGGGTCCAGTCAGCCCAGCAGAAAAGACCAAAGGACCAGGGAGACTTCAGTCTCCTGGAAGACACTTGTAGCACAGCAATCAACAGAGCCAGGAACCGCAGAGGACTAACGGTGCCCAACAGAAGGTTCTTACAGCCTGCTATACAAGTGAGGGACACAGGAGAGGTCAGGGCCAGGATTCAGACAGGTCAGGACTTAAACACACACACACAGAAACAAGGAAGCCTCACAACTCATTGGGTGTGGAAATCCTGAACTGTCACTCGATCACCTGGAAAGTACCCTGGATGTTACCTTGAACCATCACCATCAGTAAAAGGTACAAAAACAACTTCCAGAGTGTGTATGCCTGTTGTTACGGCCCCTGATTCTGCCCATACTATAGACTGTCTGCCAGCATCTGCACCTGATGAGCCGCTTTCTCCTGCAGCACAAGAGGCAAGGCTATGTGGAGAGCTGCCTTTTTGTGTAAAATCTCTATCATCGATTGTTGCCCATGGGACCCGCTCCACCTTAAGGGAGCGTTACCAAAAAAGCTGTCTCATCATCACCCCGGTGGTCTGCAAGCAGCGCCGGAAACATTACCGAATACAGTAGGTGGCATCACAAACTCTTTTTATTTTATTTTTATTTTAACCCCTTTTCAGCGACCGCAATGGCCACCGGACCAGGCACAGGCCGCCCTTGACATCCCCAGTTAATTAATGCCCGGAACGGCCCTGGGTTGGGTCAGCTTTTGGCATCACAAACAGGATCCCGTGCCCGGCAAAACTGGGTACTGTGTGCCGTGTATTGACTGTGTTTTGATCTGTTAAATCGGGCCGCCATAAATGCGCCACAGGGCGGGAAGAAAGCCCCGCGTTCTGCCGTGAGCTGACGAAGCGCAGCAGCCCGATCCGAAAATACCTGAAGCGCTCAACTCCCCGCCTGAAGAGCAACTGACTGTTTTTTCTATTGTAAGAGACTGTCTAAAGTTAACTATGGGGGAGCGAGGATGGATGCGCAGGGGAACAATGATGCAACATTTCCTAACCCAAATCTTAGTCGCAATGAAACACCAGCCGGGACCTCAGCCAGCGGAGCAGCTGCAGAACCTGGAGCTGTGGCACCGATCATGCCAATTCCCCTGCCGTATGTCCCGGGAGCGGCGTGGTTGCCGCAGTACGATGGCAAACAAGGTACCCTGGCTGGGTTCAAGAAAAAGATTTGTAATGTACACAAAGACTGGCAAGCAGAGAGTGTCTGTTGTAATAGGACAATTAACAGGTACAGCAGAGCTTGAGGTTGAAGGCCGTACCTGTCCATCACACTAGACGGCATTTCCACGCATGTACTGCTGGATACTGGCTCACAAGTAACAACCATACCACATATCCTTTATAAAAGATTTTGGACCGATGTTGAACTTACTCCTCCAGATCCTAACCTAACTATTTATGCTGTAAATGGGTTACCAGTAAATCAAGTAGGGTTTAGAGAGGTAACAATAAAAGTGGGGAGAATGGAGCTAAAGGGTCAAGGACTTATCGTGGTAGAAACAGATACTAATGAGAAAAATCCACAGGTGATACTTGGTACAAATGTAATTGAAAATTGTCTGGACAAAGTGTTGTTTTTACTCCAACAAATTGGGGAAACTGCCAGCATCGGGTTCAGCGGGTCCTACATAAGAAGATTAGAGCCCTCCTGCACAGACAACAGGTAACCCTGTCTGGTGGTGAAATTGGTAGTGTACGGGTGACAGACCCGATTCCCATTGTGGTACCCCCAAAGAGTGAGATGATGATCTGGTGTTGGACAGCAATAGACCTCAGAGGGCAGGATTACCAGGCAGTTGTAGAGCTCATGTGTTCAGAAGGGAGGCACACAATCCTGACAGCCAGGGGGGTGGTTGATGTACGCAAGGAAAGGGTACCCATACGCATATTAAACTGTGGAGAGGAAGAGATCAACCTGGCCAGATATTCCACCGTTGCCAAGCTGTTCACTGTACACAACAACTCAATACATACAGTGGAACCCTTGACCCCACCAGACTCAGCGGAGGACAATAATTCCAAGGGACAGCAGGAGGACTGGTGTCAGGAGCTCCATGTAGTAACTGACTCCACTACTTCCCACCAGAAGTACAGTGTGTATCGGTAGTCCAGGAGTTTGAATGGGTCTTTAGTAAGCATCCACTTGATTTTGGGATGATAAAAGGGGTACGCCACCATACACCCACAGGTAACCATCCACCCATTAACCCTCTGTCACATACAATAGGCCTGACAGGCACATCTCTTTTACTTTCATTTCTCCTTCCTCACCAGATTGTGAGGAAATCCCCTCCCTCCAGGTAGTCAATGGGTTTTTTTTGCACCTGATTATGTGTAGTCTCTTTTATTACATCCCTATGAAGGTCACTTATCACTTTTAGAGCACTGAAATTGGAAACATTAGATATTTTAGGTATTTTTCTAGCCTGTGCCTGACAGTCACATTGTATATGAACTCGTTAGAACCGATATTGTATGTGACGGAGGGTTAAAGAGCGATATAGGCCTGTACCACCAGCTCACTATCAGCATGCCAAGGAAATGTTACAGGACATGAAGGATGTGGGAGTCATCAGAGATAGTTGTAGCCCCTGAGCAGCTCCATTGGTCCTAGTTAGAAAGAAAGACGGCACTAAAAGATTGTGTGTTGATTACAGACAAATAAATCCCATAACACATAAAGATGCTTACCCATTATCCCACATAGAAGAGTCAATTGCTGCCTTAAGGGTTGCTAATTACTTTTCAACCTTGGATCTCACAAGTGGATATTGGCATGTCTCCGCTGCAGAAGAAGACCGCGTTAACAACACCAATGTCCTTGTGTGAATTTAAAAGCATGCCATTCGGACTCTGCAATGCACCCGGAATGTTCCAAAGACTGATGGAGTGTTGCCTGGGGCACCGAAACTTTGAGACCGTGCTACTCTACCTGGATGATGTCATAGTGTACTCCAAAACCTATGAAGAACATCTGAAACACCTGGCAGAGGTATTTGAAGCATTGTCAAAGTTCAGAATGAAGCTGAAGCCCTCAAAGTGTCATTTGCTGTAGCCAAAAGTTCGGGCATGTTGTCAGCGCAGAGGGTGTGGCACCAAACCCTGAAAAGATAACTGACATTAAGGACTGGCGAAGACCAACAACCGTCAAAGAGGTTTGTCAGTTCTTGGGGCTAGTAGGATGCTACTAGAGGTTCATAAAGGGCTACACAAAGATGACAACGCCTTTGCAAGATCTCCTGGTGGGCCAGACTAAAAAGGGCAAGACCGCTGTCCCTCCATTTGAATGGAGTGAAAAAGAAAACTCCTTCAGACAGATGAAGTGGGCCTTGATGGGTGAAGAAATCCTGGGATATCCCAACTACAACTTACCATTCGTGCTGTATACTGATGCCAGCAACGTGGAATTGGGAGCTGTCTTGTCACAGAAGCAGAATGGTAAAGAACATGTAATCGCTTAAGCCAGCAGGAGGCTCTGTTCTACTGAGAGGAATCCAGAGAACTATAGCTCTTTAAAGCTGGAATTCCTGACCTTGGTCTGGGATATCAGCGATTGGTTCAAGCACTACCTGGCGGCTGCAAAGTTCACTGTCTTCACGGACAACAATCCTCTGACCCACCTGGATTCCGCAAAGTTAGGTGCACTAGAGCAACGCTGGATGGCCCGGTTGTCAAACTATGACTTTCCCATCAAATACTGGGCAGGCCGCAAGAATGCCAATGCAGACGCCTTGTCGAGGATGCCTCACTTACCAGATGTGGGAGAAGACGTGGATGAGCTAGAAGAAATAGAGCTACCAGCCTTCCACCACCACAGTGCATCCCACTGTCAGCAGACTTGCCAGAAACGTCGTGAGACAAAGCTAAATCTGTTACTTAACCATGGGTGGAAAGAGACACAGGACATTGTCAGTTTAGTCAAAGAACATATAACCCAACCAGACTCACGTCTCAATCTGGATGCTCAACCTGAGGCGCAACACCTGTGGAAAGAAAGAGCAGGTTGTTCATCTACCAGGGTAAGGTAAAATACCTGATCACAGTACTGCACCTCGTGGAAGTACAGTCCCTGCAGCAGCTGCATTGTTCGAGCGATTACGCTGGTTGTGTGCTACACAACCGGACCAGGTGAGCAAATCTGATTTTTTTACATTTACCTGCCTATAAAGGATAAGACCCTATGTGCGCATTCTCAACCCTCTAGAACATCTACCAGGGTAGGCTGTGTCAACATTTCATCAATCCTAGAACACACAATATGGTGTGGCAAATAGTGGTACCGAAGAGAGATGTCCAGATGGTGTTGAAAGCATACCACAATGGTGCAGGACACTACAGATGGAAGAAGCTTGAGGTACTGTTACGCGAGAGATTATTTTGGGTTGGCATGAGCAGCATCATAGAGAGATGGTGTAGAAACTGTGGACCATGCAACTTAAAAAGAAATGACTGTAACAGCCAAAGCGCCCCTCTACAGCCAATTGTCAACAAACAGCCCCTAGAACTCATAGCCCTGGACTACGTGAAGCTGACACCCAGCAGGTCAGGCTATACCTATGCCCTCACGATGGTGGACCACTATTCCAGATTCCTAGTGGTATGCCCGGTAAAAGACTTAACAGTGAAAACTGAAGCGAGAACCTTTCACGCCTACTTCTGTAGACCACCATGGGTTTCTAGAGCAGGTATTAACAGACCAAAGTCCTGCATTTGAAGCTGAAGTATTCCAGGTGTTTTGCCACTTATATGGGTGCAAGAAAATCCATACCACTCCTTATCATCCGCAAACCAATGGCATGTGCGAGAAGAAGGATCAAGTGGTCATAGACCTGTTAAAAACCTTGCCTTTGGAAAAAAGAAACCTGTGGCCGGAAAAGCTACCTGACTTAGTGGACATGTACAACAACATACCTGTAAGCTCCACCAATTGCACACCAGCGTATCTAATGAGAGCAAAACCTGGAAAATTACAAGTTGATTTTGAGATGGGAATTGTCATACCTGAAACCAGTTCACCTGATACTGATTGGGACTGAAACCACAAAGAACAGTACAAGAAAGTACAAAAATGTATAGAAAGAAGTCTATATCATATTAAAGAAAAACAGGAAAAAGATTATAACAAAAATGCACAAGCTATTCCCTTAACACCTGGAGAAATGGTTCTCAAGGGGAAGAGAAGAGTTCACAAACTTGATGACCAGTGGGAAGCAGAACCTTACATTGTGCAACCCTCTAACTTTGACAACAAGAAGACTTGCTTAATCAGTAAAGACGAAGGTAGAACAACAACAGCAGTTTCTCGAGACCATCTAAAGAGATGTCCTGACCAACTAAGAACTCAAGAAGAGATCCCATGTACATCTCAACTAGAAGAAAAGAAGGAAAAGATGATCCATACTGTACTTGCAGACTTTCCTGAAAGTTGGCATCAGTTCAACAGAGCCATACGTGTGCCATTGATCACTTTCCCGCAACCAGTGGAAGAACAAGAAAGACAGGAAGAACTCATTCAAGTTCAAGAAAAACCACCTGTTGTAGCAGAACCAGATGATCCTGCAATTGGTGAACCTGCCAGTCCGCTAGAAAGACTAAAGCAATACTACAGTATTACAGAATCACGTAGGTCTACTTGTAGACTGGTGGATAGTGCACGCACAACACTAGAAGTAGACACTAGTGCACAACCTGTAAATACTCCAGTACTACGCAGATCAACCCATAATAACTTTGGGCAACCACCACACAGGTACAGAGAATAGGTGCATCATGAAAAATGTATATGTGTCCTTATGTAAATAGACAGTAAATAGTAGTGTACAGAAGGGCAGAGGAATTGGACTCACCCCCATGCATATTAAGTTAGGAAAAGAAAGTTCCTGGGGGTGGGAGGGTGAAAGGCAGGACTCCTAAGCAGAGACGCCCATAAGGAACCATAGGTAAATGTGTACTTATGTGTTGAATATTTATTGCAATAAGAGAAACCCGTACCTGTTAAGCGTATTGAGCCTACAGAGACTTTACCTGTAAGAACTTTTACATTTTGCTTGGACTTCTACTTCTTCAAACACAGACCTTTAGCCACGGGACTGGTATGTGGCAAAAATACTTCTTTAATAGCCTGCGGCGGATGGACTAGCACCGTATGGACTACATCTTTACCCGTTATTCCAGTTTTATTGGTTTTTGTACATTTTTGAAGTTTATGACTTTGTACATATAATATTGTTATTAATGTTTATATTGTTTGAAAAATGTTTCTCAGTCGAGGAGTACTGAATTTAACTAGGGGGGAATGTGGCACCCCTATGGTTCGGTTGCCAGAGGAACACCTGGTGCAGGGAGGGATTTCCACATCAAGTAAACTTACACATGCAACACCTTCCACCCCTGACCTGAAGGGGGAGCTCTACTTGCCAACTACAGGCATGATCCCCTATAAATTCAGGCCCGGGGGAGGGGTTAGGCCGTGCAGTTCCAGGGAGGACTGTGAAGACATCCTGATAAATGGAGTCACGCTAGGCCTGTGCCAGTGAGGAAGCCTAGCCAGTGTAAGGGACCCAAGATTGAGGTCAGAGGAAAGGCGTACCAGAGACAGGGTGGGGGCAGAGGAACCATACCGTTTCTCCCCAGGAAAGCAACCCTGACACCGGAGTCCAAGTCTGCAAGGATACAGTCAGCCCAGCAGAAAAGACCGGAGGACCAGGGAGACTGCAGTCTCCTGGAAGACACTTGTAGCACAGCAATCAACCGAGCCAGGGACCGCAGAGGAGTAATGGTGCCCAACAGAAGGTTCTTACAGCCTGCTATACAAGTGAGGGACACAGGAGAGGTCAGGGCCAGGATTCAGACAGGCCAGGACTTAAGCACACACACACAGAAACAAGGAGGCCTCACAACTCATTGGGTGTGGAAATCCGGAACTGTCACCCGACCACCTGGACAGTACCCTGGATGTTACATTGAACCATCATCAGCAGTAAAAGGTACGGAAACACCTTCCAGCGTGTGTGTGTCTGTTATTACGGCCCCTGATCCTGCCCTTAACATAGACTGTCTGCCAGCATCTCCACCTGATGAGCCGCCTTCTCCTGCAGCACAAGAAACAAGGCTGTGTGGAGAGCTGCCTGTTTGTGTAAAATCCCTATCATCCATCACTGCCTTGGGGACCCCGCTCCACCTACAGGGAGCATTACCAACAAAGCTGCCTCATCATCACCCCGGAGGTCTGCAAGCAGCGCCGATATCATTACCGGATACCGTAGGTGGCGACACAAACTATTTTTATTATATTTTATTTTTATTTTAACCCCTTTTTCAGTGACCGCCAGGGCCACCGGACCAGGCACAGGCCGCCCGTGACATCCCCAGTTAATCAATGCTCGGAACCGGTACCCCACTGCCCTGTGTGTGTCATTCACATTTTACATGATCCCCTGTTTTGTACCTTGCAGATGTCTGCTCTTAAGAGGAAGAGGAAGTCCAGTGCATCAGTTGTCAGCAGCCACTACTATAGGACTACAACAATGAACTTTGTGCTAATTGTATAGTGCCACAAATAGATCCTGTGGTGCAATCCGAGGCTGCCGCTTTCCTGTGATAGTTTAAGGGACCAATGTAGGCCACATTACAGAAAGTCTACATGAAAATAATTGGAGTAATTTTACAAGCCAGATAGTTTAGTGCAAAAAAGTGACATACATTCTTTATTTTTACCCAAACTAGTGACATACTGGGTTTTAAAGACAAAGATGTAAGGGCTCACAATAATAGATCCAGTTAAGCACATACAAAGGAAACAATATTTATCGGCTTGTGGAACGCTAGGATGAAATTGAAACAAGGATATAGATGAAAAAAGACCTTTATTGGCCCCTTGTGCTGCCACGACGCATTTCAACAGTACTCTACTGTCTTCCTCAGGTGATACCACCTGAGTTGAGAGCATATAATCATATAAAGTGGCAGTGCATCAATTCTTTGTTTATAAGGGGCTTTTCTTATAGATTCTCCTATCTACAAGGCTGACTCTTCACTTCCACTGAACTACACTTTGTTTAGTGCTGAGTTCTGGGTTTTAAGGATGGTAAGAAAAAGGTTTAAGTTTTACCCATTTGTCCCTTGTAGGACCTGGGTGCTGTGTGCAGCCAAGTAGTTGGCGCCCCTAAGTGCCTTTCACCATAGCTTCGTCAGGGCGCATGGCTTGGGCTATACTGAAGGCCAGTTTTATAGGCCAAGCTGCCAGTCACATGGACACAGTAAGCCAATCAAAGCGGGATGCCGGCTTATGCCCACTGCCACCCTCAATCCCCTCGAGCGTGCTGCTACTCTCCACAGCGCAGGTGCATCCCATCTGTCGATTATACAGAGGGGATATTCTCTAGAGTTCACAGAGCTTCCTCCAGACCACTTCATCATAAATCGACCCAAGGTTGGAGTGGTGTGGTCTCTAGTTCAAGAGTTCCTCCAGAATGGGGCAATAGAATAAGTGCCCATACTTCAAAAAGACAAAGGTTTTTTTTCCCCTCTGTATCCCAAGCCTGAAGGGAAGTGGTGACGAGTGATAAACTTGACCTACTTGAACACTTTTCTCCAGAAGAAGAAATTCAAGATGAAGGTTCTTTGATCAGTCCTGTCAATTCTGTGCAGAAGCAACTGGTTAACAACCAAAGATCTGCAAGATGCTTATCTGCATATTCCAATTTTTCTGTTCCATCACAGGTCCCTACAGGTCACAGTGCAGCAAGGGGCTCATCTTCACCATTTTCAATTCACTTGTCTACCGTTCAGGATCTCAGTGGCTCCAAGAGTATTTACCAAGACAGCGGTAGTCTTGGTAGCTTCCTTCAGATGTCAGGGCATTTACATTGTGCCCTACCTAGGCTATTGGTTACTGAGAGCCTCCTCCAAGGCTCAGTTTCTGGATAATCTACAGATGACCCTGACTCTACTGACCTCCCACTAGTTCCTGATCAACAGAGAGAAATCACGGCTATCATCTTCCAGAGAGTAGACGTGTCTTGGATGCGTGATCAATTCCCAAGACATGACGGTGACATTGACCAACGAGAGAATTCGAAGTCTTTAAGACAGCGTGTCTCATCTTATCTGAACACCTCGGGTATCAATCAGAGTGGCAACAAGTGTCTTGGGGAAGCTCACTTCAACTATCAAAGCAGTTCATTGGGCCAAACATCATTTTTGGATGCTGAAGGGAGATATCCTAACATCATGTCAGATCCATCAGCCACTTATATCTCTGGTCTCTATTCCCTGGGTCACCAAGCTGGACCTACAGAGGTGGCTGGTTCCAGCTAATCTGAATCAGGGCAGGTCACTTGCACAACATCAAGCATTCACTCTGACGACAGACGCCTCAGAACATGCATAGGGAGCTCATATAGGAGAGCTCTTGGTTCAGAGACCCTGGTGGAGATTAGAAGCCAAGATATCGTCCAATTTCAATGAACGGAGGGTAATAGGCCTCGCTCTTCGTCTCTTGCAGACATTGCTATTCCAGCAAGCGGTGGTGGTCCAATCCAACCTGGCAGCAGTGTTCTACATCAACAAACAACATGGGACAAGAAATCATTCACTTGCTTCAGAGTGCCACAAGGTATTTGTTTGGACAGAGAACAATCTCCACAGTCTGACGGCAGTCCACATACCAGGAATCTACAACATCAAGGCCGCTTGATTCAGCTGCAACCAAGTCCTGCCAGCAGAATGGAGCCGCAAATTCAAGGTGTTTCATCAAATCACCGAGATTATGGGAAGATCAAACTTAGACGCAATGGCTACTCACCTCAACGCAAAGTGTTCCCGCTTCGGCCCTCTTCAAAGTCACGATCAGCCTTAGGCTCTGGACGGTCTAGCCCTCTCATGGAAGAGATTGCTGGTGTATGTCTTTCTCACAATTCCTATGATCCTTAAGGTGCTCAGCAAGATTCGGGATGAACAGGCGGAGGCGATTGCAGTCATTCCTTTCTGGTCTAGAAGAAATCGGTTTCCGCTTATGTGGCAGCTTTCGAGAAGAAGATTCTGGAACTTTCTGATCAGACCATCTCTTAACACAAGGGAATATTCTATTCTCCACCTGGACCCAGTCAGGTTGCATTTGACCGCATGGAGATTGTTAGGGAGAATCTAATATTCTGCGGGCTCCCAGATAGCATCATCACTATGTTTGCAGCTGCTCAAAGACCAACTACTCATGCTAGAGTTCGTGCCGAAAGTGGGTTCTGCAATGAACATCAAAAGATTATTCATCCTGTGCTCGGCAAGGATCCAGATGTTTTTAATGGACAAAGTCTTGCCTCATTGGACATAAGGAAGATGATTCTGATCGACCTTCAGAACACTCTTACGTTCAGGAAGGATGAGAACGTATTCATTCAGTTTGCAGGGCCGAACTGCAGCCTAAAGGCTAGCAAGAGCACTCTATCTTGATTGGATACAATCAGTAATCTGCAAGAATTACGTGTCAAAGCAATTAGAACAACCATTGTCAGTTAGAGCTCATTCTACTCGCTCTACGTTTGCCTCATGGGCTGAATGGACACATATCCCACTGGATCACATCTGTAGACCCGCAACTTGGTCATCTTCTCATCTACGTTCATGAAGCATTACTGGCTGGACATCTCAGCCTTTACCGGCTCAACCCTTGGCAAAGTAGTACTTCATCAGGTGTCAAGGACTGATTTTCGACCTTAAGTTGGTGATTGCTAGCTAAGTCACATAGTGTGCAGCCTTACGACGATCAGGCATGATTCAAATTTGCTTATCCAAAATTTTCATTTCCCGGTGACCATAGGCAGCACAAACTTCCCTACCATTAAAATTCATTGTTTCTTGGAAATTATATGTGTGGTATTGTTTCTCCCCCGCCCCCCTTTATAGGACTGTGGTGGGGGGACACAGAGGGTGTTAATTAGTTACTTAGTTGTTATTGCTAATTAACATGTCTTCATTTTTGACTAGGAATTAAGGGTTTAACCTAAACTGTGCTGCTTATCGACCCCAAGAAATCAAAATTTTGGGTAAGTAAATTTTAATTTTTATTTCCACCATGTAAATACGTACCAAAACAAGCCCACATGTGAACTTAACCTAAGACATTGGTAAAAATTGACTATATGGACATAAGTGCTCTCTCTATAAGCTAAAGCGTGTATAAAATATGTTTGCATAGCTGAGTATATTCAATATACTATGTACCTTTTGGGTGCCATTGATAATGTAGCTTTTGTGGTCTGGTATAAGAACCCTGAGGAGACTACAAATTGTAGAGTTCTCAATGTAAAATATTAATTGGTTCCAAGACAACCATTAGAAAACTAGTAATTGGTTCCAAAGCCGGCAAAATGTAATTCAAATGAAATCTAACTCTTGTCTCTGCAATGGCACTCTTCCACCAAAAGTAACTTTCTCATCATGCTTGACCCTATGATTAGTGGATATGCCAGAAAACCTTCATATATGTGTATATCTATCTATCTATCTATCTATCTATCTATCTATCTATCTATCTATCTATCTATATATACAGTCATTAGTGATGAGCGAGTATGCTCTGCGCTGCTCGGTACTCGCACGAGTATCACTGTACTCGGGCTACTCGGCGAGCACCGAGTAATCTCGCGATACTCGTGCTGTGCTCGTGGTCCTCATCCCTGCATGTTGGTGCTCTTTTAAGAGCCAGCCCACATGCAGGGATTGGCTGGCAGACCACTGCAATGCCACAGCCCTGTTAGCTGTGGCATTGCAGTGATTGGCCGGCCTGCACAGCGTGACCGAGCCTTTATAAGACCCGGCCGCGCTGTGCTCTGCACACAGCCATCCAGACAGTGAGTGTAGGGAGAGTGTCTGCTGCTGCTTAGGGACAGATTTGCGGCCCTCATAGGTAGATCCGGAGCAGGGCTGCAAACTGCTGCTGACCACAACAGTCCTTCTCAGGACTAATCTAGGAGGATATAGGCAGGGTGATACAGATCGGAATCCAAGCTTTTCTGTGACCATAACAGTCACCAGACTGTTGTATTTACTAGCTTGATACAGGTTAGGGACTAAAATCCTTCTCTCCTGTGATCATAACAGTCACCAGACTGTTGTACTTACTACCTTAATACATGTTAGGGACTAAAATCCTACTCTCCTGTGACCATTACAGTCACCAGACTGTTGTACTTACTACCTTGATACAGGTTAGGGACTAAAATCCTACTCTCCTGTGACCATTACAGTCACCAGACTGTTGTACTTACTACCTTGATATAGGTTAGGGACTAAAATCCTACTCTCCTGTGACCTGAACAGTCATCAGACATTTATCCATTGTCTGACCTATACTCCTTCACTATTGGAAATTGCTGTTTTTCCCAGCTGACGGGCATTGGGTCTGGATCTATGACACCATTATGGAGCACCAAACTTGGGGATTATTTCTAGAATTAGGCGCACTTGAGGCCCAGTCCTCTGCATCCAGATAACTTCAGGAGAAGAATAAACTTCATCACCTCCAGCCCCCTTCAGCAGGCTTTGGACCGACATGTGCAGCCAGTCTGATCCCAGGAGGACCCTGGCAGTGCTTCTCCATTACTACAGCTTGGCATTCATGGAATCCATATTAAAAGAAGCCTTAGTGAGTAATACACTTAAAGGAGATTTCATCCTTCAGGGATGTGGCTAAAATGGCTGCCTTCACCTAATGATCATCCCCATATAAACACCACTGATTATAGTCTCTCCTGACGTCCAACCCACACTAATGGCTCACCTCAAACTCCCCTACTACTTTAGGCCATTTCTGTGCCTAACCCCCCTTTTGACTTAATTCTCCCATCGCAAACCCTGTCATGTTGGTCTTCCTTTTATGACGGGGCCCAGTACAGCCTCACTAAACCCCCAGCAATGCCAGGCCCATATTTACCTTTAAGAAATCAGTTTTATTCTAAAAAGGTTAGAATATACAAAAGCCGGCACTTGGACATCGTCTTCAATTTTTGAATTCTTTATTTAGTGCTCCAGTATAATAAAACCATAGACAGGGAACGCAGTCCTGTGACGCTGAACGCGTTTCAGACGTTCAGTCCTTTGTCAACAGCAAGTATAAAATGGCACCTTTACAAACATTTAGACAATAAAAAAACCCTCCCCATAGAACACCTCACATCTAGAATAATTTCATTAATTATATTAATTAGTTCAGGCTGAAGATGCCTGTTAGAGCAAGACAAATAACCTTTTATATGACACAGCCAGGAAAGTGCAAATGTGCATGAATTCATAGATACATAAATATCACCATATATGAATATACATGAATAAATGAATATGTAAACATACACTCTTCCCATGTACCATAAACACACCCCAGTAAAAATAAAAAATCAATAATCAAAATTCCCATATATGGCAGCACTTCATGTGTATTACTATATGATGATTTACAATATGGGCTACTCAATATAATGGGAACTGAAAACAGGCAAGACGTAATATCTAAGTTTTCCATCAACATGAATTGATGGAATAGCTTGGTAACCTGCATATAACGACAAAGGTTACATCGGTTACCACCACATTTGTAATTACCTTTTACAGAAAGCCAGGTAGGAGATTGTATGTTACTAGCGAACAGAGAAGGTGAAACAATGTTACCTATAGTTAGGGATTTCTTAAGGCCCCGTTACACCTTGTGACATCGCCGCCGATTACATAGGCGAAGTAGGGGCGTGGCCTATCGGCGGCGACATCGCCCCTATGTCGCCTAATGTAAAGGGGCAATGTCGGCGCCTCCAAGAGGTTGCGTGGTTTCACATCAGTGATGTGAAACCAGGCGGCCGATATGGGGCGATGTGTACACATCGCCCCATGTAATCGGCCGCCAGTGACCGGACAGGCGATGGGAGCCATAGGCTCCCATTATCCTGCATCGCCGCTGGGGTTTTGAGACACCCGGCAGTGATGCCGCCTGTCAGCCCGCCTGGGCGCCGCCGGAGGTGTTGCCCCATGTAAATGGGGGACGGCGACGCTGGCGGGCACCAAAAATTTGTGCGCACCCACCAGTCGCCGCTGACATCTCCAGTGGCGTCGGCAGGTGTAACGGCACCCTTAGGGACACATCTGTATCCTCTCTGTAGTATTTTATGCAGTATTGGATCTTGTGAAAGATTTGGCATATACTTATGAATAAGCTTGACAATTTTGTCATTGAGACGATTCCTCTTACCCTTTCCTGATTGCTTATTTATTCTAAAAAATCTTTCTTAAAAATCCCTCAAAAAGACCATATTGGATTCAACCAAAAATGCATTTCAACCACTTGTCTCTCCACAGTTGATAACTACATCAGCTCCAGCCATAAACTGCAAACATTCAGCTTCATATATTTAAGACTAATCCCAATGTTAGCCATATCTACAACAGCCAGGGCTGCAGGATTCAATATCTGTTATCCCTATTGCATATTCCTATCAGCTATGGAAACACCTGTTCTCTGCCCGTATTTCATGATGCATGCTGTAACGGGGACGTATAAAGCAGTCGTGAGATGGGTTTTAAAGGAACACTTGATACAAAATGCAGAGAGACACGCGGGTCATACAATCTTCACAATGATAACTTGGCTTTGTCCTTTTGCACATCATTATATCTCACATCTCTATGGATTTCAAGGATGACACACTTTTTATGACACTGAGAATATGCTGCATAAGAGATCATGCACTTTACATTTTTCCTTTTTTTTGGAAACCTATTTGCAGTAAAAAGGATCATTTACCTGCTTCTATTTGATGACTTTTAAAGGGAATGTTGTGAGTGACCTTCCAGCTTCTATTTTACATAATCTACAGCAAATAAAATGAAATCATATAGTCTTGGATGTTTTATATTTCTGATTTCTCATTTTCACTGTTGGAAGTCCCTTTAGAAATCCAGTTAATATTT
This sequence comes from Allobates femoralis, assembly GCA_033576535.1. Classification (NCBI taxonomy): domain Eukaryota; kingdom Metazoa; phylum Chordata; class Amphibia; order Anura; family Aromobatidae; genus Allobates; species Allobates femoralis. The sequence goes on along the minus strand of JARQOC010000003.1, from coordinate 99,672,276 downwards.
CGAAATTAAATTAGAACTAGACTTAGGCCCTGATGATGTCTATACACATTGTATTAACATTGGCTGACAGAATAGTGATCAAATGATCAAAGATCTTCTTCGTATGGGGGCCTCTGGACTCCATTCACTCTCACTTTGGATTTCACCATGTCTGAATTTTTCTATCTACAAGAGAATTTTAGGAAGGAGATAACACTAATGGGCAAAGCTATCTTCATAGTCACCTTTACATTACATTGATCTCATACATAAAAGGGTTGATTTATCAAGACTGGTATTCTATATGCCAGACTTGAAACAGGGTGGGCTGCAGTAAAATCCACCAAATTCATTAAAGGGGTTGTCTGGGACAGTAACATTAATGATGTATCCTGAGGACAGAAAACCAAAAAGGAGAACATCAAAAAGACTTTCCACCAAGGAGCCAAAGCTAATACTAAATGAACATGCAGGATGCAGATAACTTCCATTATAGAGATGGTTGCAGCACAGTTGCAAAATGCTGATTAATGATCTATGTTGAGGATAGGTCATCAATGTCTGATTGTTGAGTACGATGAGCTGTTCTTAATGCTACTGTCATCAACTGAATCTGCTCAGTTCACAGAGCTGCAATGCACAGATTCATCAACTATATAGTGGTCACTGCTGGATACAGCATATCTCCTGCTATTCGAATCAATAGAGGGCAGATGTGCAATATCTGGCCTCGGCCTCTATTTCGTTGATGGAGCTGTACTGTGCAGCTCCTCAACTGAGTAGTTTCATCCGATTGTGGCAGCACCGGGAAAGCGGGAAAGCCGAACTTTGGGGGTGCCCGATATCCACACAAATCAATCTTTAATGATGTATCCTAAGGACAGGTCATCAATGTTAATGTCTCAGACAACCCTTATTAGAGGAGTGTGTTTCTTAATTAATTTGGTGCGTCTATTAGCTGTTTTGCACCAACATCAAAAATGAAGTCCAATGATTGACTGGATTACATTTCTGTCTTAATTTTTGCAACTCTTGTGGCATTAAATTATGATAAATTTATCAAGCTGAATAAAACCCCGCTCTCCATTAAGTTCCACCTACTTTTCAAAAAGCTGTTCGAACTGGTTAAGAAATATTTAAAGTCACAAAATTATAGTGCAGTGGTGAGTTGTGCAAACACTTTGCTACATTCCTAACAGTTTTAATCCAGATTTCTGGCACAAACTGATGAATTGGCCCAAAAATTCTAATCCAAAGAATGGGCATAAACACATTGGAGCTCTTGTGCCGGAACGCTATGAAAACCCCTTGTTAGTTGCTACTTTGTCTTGAGGTGCTTATGACCAAGTTATTTTTAAAGTTTGTCCAATTTGATGGGCATAATCTGAGATCTCACACTATCCTCTGATGCCTAAAGGTTCTTGAAATGCAAATCTTGTACTATTTATCGTACAGTTCCTTTTTATGAAGTTTGGATATATTAATTTCTCTGGTCCATGTAATTTATACCGTATATACTCGTGTATAAGCCGACCCGTGTATAAGCCGACCCCCCTACTTTTGCCCCCAAAACCTGGGAAAATCTATTGACTCGCGTATAAGCCGAGGGTGGACCCCAGCACAGGTATACAGCCCCCAGCAGTGGTATACAGGCCCCAGCAGTATGATATACAGCAGGCCCCAGTGGTATATACAGCAGCCCCAGTGGTATTGCAGCCCCTATATACAGCAGCCCCAGTGGTATTGCAGCTCCAGTGGTATTGCAGCCCCTATATACAGCAGCCCCAGTGGTATTGCAGCCCCAGTGGTATTGCAGCCCCTATATACAGCAGCCCCAGTGGTATTGCAGCCCCAGTGGTGTATACAGCAGCCCCTATATACAGCAGCCCCAGTGGTATTGCAGCCCCTATATACAGCAGCCCCAGTGGTATTGCAGCCCCAGTGGTGTACACAGCAGCCCCTATATACAGCAGCCCCAGTGGTATTGCAGCCCCAGTGGTATTGCAGCCCCTATATACAGCAGCCCCAGTGGTATTGCAGCCCCAGTGGTGTATACAGCAGCCCCTATATACAGCAGCCCCAGTGGTATTGCAGCCCCAGTGGTATTGCAGCCCCTATATACAGCAGCCCCAGTGGTATTGCAGCCCCAGTAATGCAGGGCCCCTATATACAGCAGCCCCAGTGGTAGTATACAGGCAGCCCCAGTAATGCAGGGCCCCCCCCTCATGCTCCGGTCACCTGTAAAGCAAATTATACTTATCAGTGTCCCGCTGCCGTCCGCGCCCGCATCTGCCGACATCCCGATCCTCCGTCTTCATGCGACTTCTTCCTGTTTCCTGTGCGCGTCGCCGGTAATGACGTCATTGCCTGCGACGCGCACAGAAGCAGGAAGAAGATGCATGAAGATGGAGGATCGCGATGTCGGCAGCGGCGGGCGCGGACGGCAGCGGGACACTGATAAGTATAATTTGCTTTACAGGTGACCGGAGCATGAGGGGGGGGCCCTGCATTACTGGGGATGCGGGGGCTGCTTTATACCGCTGTATACAGCAGCCCCCGCACTGACGCGTATAAGCCAGAGGGGGTACTTTTCAGCCCAATTTTTGGGCTGAAAAACTCGGCTTATACGCGAGTATATACGGTAAGTGGTTGTTAGCCATGTTGATCATTGCTACCACACACTGCGTCTGAAGCTGCGATGCTCTGGCTCTGTGCATCGCAAACGTCTGGCAGCTGTAGATTAAGATACTTGCTGATTTGTGGGCATATCAAGTGTTCAAACCATCCAATATATTATTGATGATCTGTTGCTAAAATTTGCTGTCAACATTTCAGTTCTGGACACCACTTTTAACTTCCATTCGAATTGTCAAATCAGATGGTCGGAATATTGGTGGTCAGTTGCAGAATCTGTACATGTGATATGCCTGCTCTTTTTCTGTTTGGACATGAATATAGAATTCCACTCTGACAAATGTTCTCATGTGTGTTATCAGATCTGAATGTAGGTAATGTATGGATATACAGTAGATATTCTCCCAATTTTGTAAACATTTGTTCAACCATTTTCTGTCTGATAGATCAGATTCAGATGGGTCAGAGTATTCTATTAGCACTGACATACCAATCACTCGATAACTGCTTGGAACAGAAGTGATCATCATCAGAGCGTGAATGGTCATAACAGCACATAATACCTGCTCTACATTGTCAATGTTTACTAGGTGCCAATTACTACTGCAGTTCTATATTTTATTTTGAAAGTTGGCAGTACATTAGCTGGCATAAACAATAATTATATTAATAGTTGTAAAAACGTAATTGCGAAATCATTGTGAGCTATTTACTAGTCATCATTTCTTAGAAAAGCAGAATATTGGGGGAGATTTCCTAATCATGTCTTTCCTAACATATTCATTACAGCTTTCCTGCTAGAAAACTAGACTGAAATGCTTTGAAAATTCATTAAATGTTAGTTGAATTCCAGGTTGTGCAAAAATATTGCGATTTTTGGCTTTTTCACATCAGTGTCGGACAGCTTCGCCCAAATGGGTGTAGCTATGACATGACATGGAGGGACAGAGAGTGGCGACACACACTCATCTAAATCATTATTTGACATTTAAAAAGTACAAATTGTAATAGATATTTTGGAAAGGTATATTCTGCTAATATCTTAGAGCCAGCAGGACATTCCTAAATTGGGGAATATCCAGCTGTCCCGGGAGGCCAAGACTTTATCCTGACCTCAATTCTGCATCTTCAGGTCCAGTACTTTGCTCAGGGGCAGCACAGTGATAGCAGTAAGGTGATATTTCCTTGCTTCCTAGCCATGCAGGGTTACTCTATGTGTGCTACTTAGGATGCTGCTGCAAATATTAAGTTCTTTTTCCAACTCAGGACCTTGGGGGAAGGATCAGTATTGTCTATGCCATATATTTACAATACTCAGCATAAATGAGAACCTTTTGTTTCCTTGCAGAATCAAGATTGTCAAATGGATACCATCCTACAAAACTTACCAACAAATGTGAGCCATTGATTGCTACCAAGATTTATTGTTCTGCACACCCAAAAAAGTAAATTTCCAAACAAAAGCTAGGGTCACACATGGCAGTCAGTTTTTCTGCCTTTTCCAAAACTGTTTCCGTTTTTGGAAATTGCTGTTTGCATCCCAAAAACGCTATGCGTTAACACATGTGTTAACGCATGGTACCTATATGGACCATGCATTAACAGATGCATTTCCCATAGGGCCCCATGTTAAAAAAACGCTATGCATTTTTTTACTGCACCCAAACATGCTGCTAGCAGCGTTTTCTGATGCAGTTTCGAAAATGCATAGTGGTTTTATTAGTGCACTTTAGACAATGCTTTTTTGCATTGGAGCCTATGGATCCGTTAACGCAAGCGTTTTTCACAAAATTATAAGTTGAAAAACTGATGCTTTTAACGGATCCAGGGCTCAAGTGTGACTCTAGCCAAATTCCTTCAAGACCATGTTTTAGTACACGCCAATGAAAGTCTTAGGAGCAAATTTAAAGTTTAGAAAGCCAAACCGGCGTAAATGTTTCCTGTTATAAAATACAACGTACACTGCAGAAGAATGACATGCATGGGTGTCGTCCACAAAGGAATACTTTCTTAAAGTTCATGCACAAAACAGAATGTTTATTAGAATATGAAAACTGATGGCACTTAATACTCTGAAGCGATTAGACTATTAAAGGTTTGTCGAAGCGATGACTTAAAAACTGTATGGCATCACTAAGGGGAGAAGTACAAAGAATGCATGGAGTCTACAGGACATGTGGTAGTTATATTGCCCTTATGTGGGGGCTATATGAATACTTTTGGCATTGGGTGTCACATTTCATTGTAAATATCATCAATTCACAGATGTACTGCTCTGTACTCAAAGGGAAGATAATCCTATCACTCATACCCCTAGGAGATGTGGAATTTTGCAACATGACAATGATTCAAAATGCACATCTAAAGCTGCACTAAGGAGGAACAGGATGAAAGTGATTCAGTGGTCAAGTATCTCTGTGATCTGAACCCAATCAAACACGATGGCGAATTCTGAAGAGACAAGTTTTCTTTACTCTCCAACCACATCCAGGATCACTGTCCACTTTTGACCCAGTCACAGAAGAAGAAGTCTCCAGGCTCCTATCTTTCTCTCATCCCACCACATGCACTGCTGACCCCATCCCCTCACACTTACTCCAGTCTCTCTCTCCTGTAGTTACCACACACCTAACCAAAGTCTTCAATTTCTCCCTCTCTTCTGGCATCTTCTCCTCCTCCTTCAAACACTCTATCATTACTCCATTATTAAAGAAATCTTCTCTCGACCCATCCTGCACAAACAACTACAGACCAGTCTCCAATCTCCCCTTCATCTCTAATCTCCTGAAGTGCTTGGTCTATTCCCGCCGCACTCATTACCTCTCTACTCACTCCCTTCTAGACCCAATTTACAGTCTGGTTCTGCCCCCTACATTCTACAGAAACTGCCCTCATCAAAGTGACCAGTGACCTTCTGACAGCAAAACAATATGTGACCACTCTCTGCTTATTCTTCTTGATATCTCTGCAGCCTTTGACACTGTTGACTACCATTTCCTACTCTCCATGATTCACTCCATTGGCATCAAGGACACGGCTCTCTCTTGGTTCTCTTCCTATCTTTCTAACCGTTCTTTCAGTGTGTCATTCACTGGCTCCACTTCCTCCCCTCTTCCTCTAACTATTGGGGTCCCTCAGGGTTCAGTCCTTGGACCTCTTCTCTTCTCTATCTACACAGCCCCGATTGGAAAGACCATCAGCAGATTTGGCTTTCAGTACCATCTTTATGCTGATGACACACAAACTATACACTTCTTCCCCTGACCTTACTCCCGCTCTAATAAAAAAGACCAATGACTGTCTAACCGCAATTTCCAATATCATGTCCGCTCTCTATCTGAAACTCAACCTTTCCAAAACAGAACTTCTTCTGCTCCCGCCCCCCACTAACCTCCCTAAATATGACATCTATCTCTCAGTGTGCCACACCATGATAACACCTAGTCAACAGGCTCGCTGTCTGGGTGTTATATCTGAGTCTGATCTTTCCTTCACCCCACATATATAATCTCTCACCCGCTCTTGCCGCTTGCACCTGAAGAACATCTCTACCTCACTGTGGCCTTGATTCACTCCCGCCTTGACTATTGTAATTCTCTTTTAGTTGGCCTCCCCCGCACTAGACTCTCCCCTCTCCAGTCCATCCTTAATGCAGCATCCAGGATCACCTATCTAGCTAACTGTTACTCAGACACTTCTGCTCTATGCCAGTCATTGCACTGGCTGCCTATACACTACAAGATCCAACTGCTTGTTCTCAGCCCACAAAGCTCTTCACAGTGCAGCACATCCCCTACATCTCCTCCCTCATCTGTCTATCACCCCATCTGTTCTCTTCACTCTTGAAGTGACTTTAGACTCACCTCTGCATTAATCCGAACCTCCCACTCCCAGCTCCAAGACTTCTTCCGAGGTGCACCAATTCTCTGGAATGCTCTACCCCAAGATATTAGGTGTATCCACAACTTAGATCCCTTAAAACACATCTTTTTAGGGTTGCCTATCATGATCCCTAGTCAAAGTCATCTAGACGTAGCCTATCCGCACCACCAGTCTCAAGTGGATCACAAATAACGGTGGTTATTATTGGTGGCCACGTATACTGCTCCTATCTGTTCCCCATCTACTCAAGTTGACTATACCATTATTGTAAATAAGCACCTGTACTTTGTCACCCCCCCACCTCATTGTTAGATTGTAAGCTCTTATGAGCAGGGCTGTCACTTTTTTTTCTCTAGTTATTGTATTATATTATGCTTTGTAGTATATTGTATTTTTTTGGTATTGTATTGTATTTTCTAATTGTTTCTTATGGTTGTTTGTATTGTGAAGCGCTGCGTAATATGTTGTCGGCGTCGCTATATAATTAAAAATTATTATTATTATTATAATAAGAGCTCATTCTTAAAAAATAGGAAAAGTTGGATATTTCAATATATCACTGACACATTTATTCCATGCCTAGAAGTTTTTGTGCTGAGTTTAAAATCATGGAGATCCTATAAATTACTAGATGTAGTAGTTTTTAATGTGGGGTTTACTAATTTTTGCATCTACTAATTGGAGTAAAACAGGGGATTTAGTGATGAAAGTAGTTAAGGCCTTTGCACAAAATTCTGTTGTTTTGCACTAAACACATTGCATTCTTCGGCTCTCTTTGTATTCTTTGTAAGTTTGGAGGTATGCACCATAATCTGCAGCATAGAAAGGTATATTCTGTCATTTGTATTTTAGAAATGTATATACCATAATCATGAGGATGGAAATTATATCCTTTAACCTGCACCATAGAAAGTTACATGAGACAACATATAATTGGTGTAAGCTGTCGAGTTGTATTGGGACTCAAGAGGTAGGAGCACTAGATCAGGGGTCCCCAACCACTGGTCTGCGGACTAGTATCGGGCCGTGGGAGTCTTTGTGCCGGTCCGCGGTGTGCAGCCGGCTTCCCTGCTCCCCTGTGATGTCCCCGCCCACCGCACCCCTCACCTCCAGCACTACGCCGCTCTGAGCTGAGGTCTCTGCCTCAGCTGAGTGCGTAGATGTACGAGGGGAGCTGTCGGCCAGTCAGTGCAACAGCCATGCCCTGATTGGCCCGCTACTGGTGCGCTGTTATTGGCCGACGGCTTCACTAGTACAACTACGCAGCAGAGTAAAACAAAAAGGAAAAGGGGCGCAAATGTGTAGGATCCCCTTATTAAAAACGTCTATGTGGCGTGGGTAGGTGGCCACTCACCTTATCGGGTTGTGCAATTCCTGCACAACCCCGGGTTTAACAGCCTCCGCCGCCGGCGGTATATGCAATGCCTCTCCGTTCTCCTCTCTCCTGTTCAAGGCAGATCGTTTGTGCTGTTCCTGAGCTGCTCCAGCCGCCAGTCCCTCAAAAAGGGAGTAGTTTTCATGCAAAAAATAGTAATGGCGGTCTAATTAGGAGCGCTCTAAGGAACAAGCAGACATGTAAGATGTTTTCATAAATGTCAAACCTTTTATTAACTTCTTAGCTCCCCTCACAGCTCCACTACGCGTTTCAACTGCATACAAACAGTCTTCATCAGGTGGTCTCATGTAACTTTCTATGGTGCAGGTTAAAGGATATAATTTCCATCCTCATGATTATGGTATATACATTTCTAAAATACAAATGACAGAATATACCTTTCTATGCTGCAGATTATGGTGCATACCTGATGAAGACTGTTTGTATGCAGTTGAAACGCATAGTGGAGCTGTGAGGGGAGCTAAGAAGTTAATAAAAGGTTTGACATTTATGAAAACATCTTACATGTCTGCTTGTTCCTTAGAGCGCTCCTAATTAGACCGCCATTACTATTTTTTGCATGAAAACTACGCAGCAGAAGCAGAGACGTTGCTCGAGTATTTTCATATGTCGCACTATTTCCAAGTGCGTCACCGCGTCACGTGATGTGCTTGGAAATAGCACAATATATGAAAAAACTCCAGCCATGCCTCTGCCTCAGCTGCTTAGTTGTACTACCAGCAGGAGAGGTGAGCATCAGGTGAAGAGCCTCTGTGTGTGTGTGTGTGTGTGTGTGTAGGAACAATGACTGTGTGTGGGGTGTATTCAGGGGCCAGTGTGTATGTGTGTGTGGGGGGTTATACAAGGGGCAATGTCTGTGTGTGGTAGGCATTCAGGGGTCAGTGTGTGTGGGGTGGTTATACAAGGGGAAATGTTTGTATGGGGGGGGGGGTTCTCAGGAATCAGTGTGGGAGGTTATACAAGGGGCAATGTCTGTGTGTGGGGATATTCAGGGTCAGTGTGTGAGGGTGGTTATACAAGGGGCAATGACTGTGTGTTGGGGGTATTCATGCGTCAGTGTGTGTGAGGGGTTACACAAGGGGCATTGTCTGTGTGGAGAGGGTATTCAGGGGTCAGTGTGTGTGTGTGAGGGGTTATACAAGGTGCAATGTCTGTGTGTGGGGGTTTATTCAGACGGCAGTGTGTGTGAGTGAGGGGGATTGTACAGGGGGCAGTATGTCTGTGTGGGGGTTATACAAAGGGCAATGTGTGTGGGGGGGTTATACAGGGGGCAGTGTGTCTGGGGGGAAGAATTCATGCTATATGGAGGAATATGATGCTGCATTAAACTATGAAGAGCTGTGACACTGCATTATATTATATGGAGGGATATGAGGCTTCATTATATTATATGGAGGGCTGTGACGCTGTATTATACTATATGGAGGGATGTGAGGCTGGATTATATTATATGGATGGCTATGAGGTTGCATTATACTTTATGGAGGGCTGTGACGCTGCATTATACTTTATGGAGGGCTGTGACGCTGCATTTTATTATATATGGAGGGCTGTGATGCTGCATTATACCATATGGAGGGCTGTGAGGCTGCATTATATTATATGGAGGGCTGTGACGCTGTATTATACTATATGGAGGGATGTTAGGCTGCATTATATTATATGGATGGCTATGAGGTTGCATTATACTTTATGGAGGGCTGTGACGCTGCATTCTACTTTATGGAGGGCTGTGACGCTACATTTTATTATATATGGAGGGCTGTTATGCTGCATTATACCATATGGAGGGCTGTGAGGCTGCATTATATTATATGGAGGGCTGTGACGCTGTATTATACTATATGGAGGGATGTGAGGCTGGATTATATTATATGGATGGCTATGAGGTTGCATTATACTTTATGGAGGCTGTGACGCTGCATTATACTTTATGGAGGGCTGTGATGCTGCATTTTACTATATATGGAGGGCTGTGAGGCTGCATTATACATATGGAGGGCTGTGAGGCTGCATTATATTATATGGAGGGCTGTGCCGCTGCATTATATTATATGGAGGGCTGTTAGGGGATATTTTACGGCTGCATGGGGATGATGGGGATATTGTGGGCTGCAAGGGGATGATTGGGATACCATATTGGGCATGGAAAAATAAAACATCCCTGAAAATAAGATGTAGCGCATCGTTCGGGGAAACAGGGTTCTAAACCCCACTCCTTCTCCATAGCTCCGCCCTATAAGTTCAAAGCCCTGCCGGGCCCCGGAAAAATGGTCTTGGATGAAGCCAGTCCCCGATGCAAAAAAGGTTGGGACCCCTGCCTAGATCACCATCTATGATCTATGAACTCATCACCTCCACAATGCGACAGTGTGTCCAGTTAAAAATCTGAGAATTCTGAGGAAAAGTAGAGGATCCTCTGTTAAAGGACTTTATCTCTTGACCACAGGGACATTGAAAACATATTAATTTTTTTTTACAAATTATAGCTGAGTGCAGGGTACTTTATGATGTCCTTTATGATCAATTTAATGTAAAGAAGCTTTTCCCTGCCTATAAGCGCTCCTATCTACTGTGAGATTAAAACATTACTTCTTCAAATTGACTAGGTTTTGAGAGGTTAAAGGTTAGATTTAGTGTTATAGCTTAAAGAAGTGCACCCATCAAAATTGTTATCCTTGTAATATATTGCAGTTATACTATATAACACTATGTAAATGAAATTGTTCATTTTGTCCTTATACCCAGTTAATTCTTCTCTTTTTCATTAGACCTGTGACATCAAAACTGACTACCTGAATCCTTTTTAAGCTCTGTGGAGAAATAGAAAGTTTTTTTACCTCTATGAGTCTTCTCTGAAAAGTATTTGGTGGCTTGCATGGGAAGGAAGGAGCAGCTGGGTCAGGAGCTGAAGAGAGGGATGACTCATGCAGGGTCAAGTGACTTCCTGCTTTTATATAGAGCAGAGAAAATAAAAGAATGAACTGAAAAGTAAAAATTAACCATTGTAAGTATATAGTGCTATATAAAATTATGATTGAAAAATATTCAGAGGATAAAAATTTTACTGGGAGTTCTTTAGTAAAGATTTTAACATGGAAATGTTTTTTTACCATCCCCATATAGAGGCCTATGGTGAAAATCAGGTTCCTATTAAGTCTTGACTCATAAACAAGCAACACGTCCATGTTCAACTTTCCTCCCACCTGTCATCTAACTCCTTGAAATGTACAATTTGGTTTCTGGCCCCACCACTCCACCAAAACTGCCCTAACCAAAATTACCAACAACTTACTCACAGCCAAAGCTAACAGACAATTCTCCATCCTCCTCCTTCTCTAAACCCGTCCTCTGCCTTTTACACAGTCGACCACTCCCTCCTACTTCAGATTCTTTCTTCTCTTGGCATCAAAGACCTTGCCCTGTCCTGGGTTGCCTCATACCTTTCCAACTGCACTTCCTCATCCCGCTCTCTCTCTGTTGGAGTCCCACAAGGCTCTGTTCTGGGCCTCCTACTTTTCTCCATCTATACCCTTGTCCTAGGACAACTTATACAGGCCCATGGCTTCCAGTACCATCTGTACACTGACGACACTCAGATCTACCTCTCAATGCTCAGATGTCATTTCTCTGCTGTCCAGTGTCTATCAGCCATATCCTCCTTCTTCTCCTCTCGCTACCTAAACCTCAACGTAGACAAAACCGAACTCATCATCTTTCCTCCATCCCATCTTTCATCTTCACTACCTGATATATCTATTATGGTAAATGGCATCATGCTCTCTCCCATACCTCAAATTCGCTGCTTTGGAGTAACTCTCAACTCTGCCCTCTCCTTCAAACCACACATCCAAACTCTCGCCACTTGCTGTCGCCTCCAGCTCAAGAATATTTCCAAAATCCATCCTTTCCTCAGCTCTCAATCTACTAAAATTCTTGTACATGCCCTCATCATCTCCCGCCTTGAGTGCTGCAACATTCTCACTCTGCTGCCTCCTGCTAACACTCTTGCACCTCTCCAGTCTGTCTTCACTCTGCTGCCCGAATAATCTACCTCTCTCCACGCTACTTCCCTGTATCTTCCCTCTGCAAATCCTCCACTGGCTCCCAATTCCCCAACGAATCCAGTTCAAGCTACTAACACTGGCTACAAAGCTGTCCATAAACTGTTCTCCTCCCTATTCTCTCAACTAATCTCCCACTATCTTCGCTCACATATCCCCATCCTCTGGAATTCTGCGCCCCAACACGTCAGATTATCCACTACGCTCAGATCCTTCAGACGTAACCTGAAAACCCATCTCTTCAGGAAAGCTTACAGCCTCCGGAGCTGCCATCCCACCGTGCCACGGATCTGCTGCACCCCTGACCTACTGTTTCCTCCCCATTGCCCTGTAGACTGTAAGCCCACAAGGGCAGGGTCCTCTCCCCTCTGTACCAGTCGGTCATTGTTAATTTGTCTACTGTAAACTATATCTATAATTTTGTATGTAACCCCTTCTCATGTACAGCACCATGAAATTAATGGTGCTATATAAATAAATAATAATAATAATAATAATAATAATAATAAACCCTTTTATGACATAATAACTGTACAATGTTATTGGATTTTGAAAATGAAGGAAAACTTTTGTTTAAAGAAATATTTATCTTTTTTGTTGCTTTTGCTTTCAGATGTGCTAGTATAGTATGATTAAGTGTAAGTTCACACATACGTCGGCTTAGTGTCGCGGCGGCTGGGCGGACCCGACAGGAAGCTCGGCAGCCGTCCACCGACTTCCTGTCGGGTATGTGCGGCGGGAGACGGGCGGGTGTGCGCGGGTGCACAGCGGGTTAGCGGCGGCGGTTCTGCAGCGGCTGGAAGCAGCACATGATTCTGCTTGCAGCCGCTGCAGAACCGGACGGATTATAGAACATGCTCATTCTTTGCTAACCCGCTGGGAACCAAGCGGGTTAGCAACAGATGAGCATGTGAAACCGCCGGTGTGTGCACTCCGGGGTCGGTTTCCATAGGTTTATATGTTAACCCAAAAGCCGCTTTTGGATTAACATAAATTTACATAAACCTCATGGAAACCGACCTGCGGTTTCCGCTGCTAAACTGAAGTTAAAACTGTATGTGTGAACTTACCCTAACTGTGACTGGTAGTAGTAGTAAAAGTAGAAGGATTTAGGAACCACAGCAAAGCAGTCATGAAGTAGAGGTCACATAAAGTTACAGAATTGGGTCATCGAGTGCTGAGAAGCAGAGGGCAGAAACATTGTTAATGCTCTGCTGACTCCAGAACTGCCAAAGCTCCTCTGGTACTAACATCAGCACAAAGACTGCGCCCCCACCAGGAACATCATAGCATGGGTTCCAAAAGCCAAGAAGCTTCTTGAAAGCCTTCCATTACTGCAACAATGCCAAGTTTCATATGGAGTGACGTTCAAACTGCACACTGGAGCAATGGAAGCGTGATCTGTGGAGTAATAAATCACACTTCTCTATCTGACATCTGATGGACGAGTCTAAATTTGACAAATGCCAGGAAAACATTACCTACCTGACAACATTGTGCCAGCTGTAAAGTTTGGTGCTGCAGGGATAGCGTTACAGTGTGGATTTTCAGAGGTCGATTTAAGCTTCTAAATTCCAGTGAACAGAAATCTTAATGCTTCAGCGTACAATCAATTGTAAGGTTTCAACTTTGTGGGAACAGATTGGGCAGCGACCTTTTTGTTCAGCACATCTAAGTTTATGCAGTGTAGTCTATTTTCTTGATACATCAAGGCTGATGTTTTTCACAGCCTCTTTATGGATCACCAATTCCTCCTGACTATGCTCCGCTCATTAGTCTTCAAGGACACTGCTCTTTCCTGGTTCTCCTCCTACCTCTCCGACAGCTCCTTTACTGTCTTTCATCGGCTCCTCTTCCTCTCGCTTGTGGGATACCCCAGGGTTCAGTCCTAGGCCCCCTCTTTTTCTCTATATAGAGTATATTACCCCTACTGCCCCTATAGGACAAACCATCAGTACATTTTGTTTTCAATTTCATCTCTATAGTGATGACACCCAACTATACAACTCATCTCCTCACTCCCACATTAATACAAAAAAACAGGGATTGTCTGTCTGCTGTCTCTCACACCATGTCCTCCCTACTTTTGATGGTTCAACCATAACTCCCAAGCAGCAGGCTCGCTGTCTAGGGGTCATATGTGACACAGAACTTTCCTTTATCCCCTATATCCAATCACTCACTCACTCATGGTACCTGCAGCTTAAAACCATCTCCAGAATTTGACCATTTTTCATCCTTGAAACTACAAAAACACTCACTGTTGGTCTTATTCATTCTTATCTAGACGAGTGCAACTCTTTACGGATCGGTCTCCCGATAGCAAAATGTTCTCCTCTCCAATCCATCCTTAATGCAGCAGCCAGGATCCTTTTTCTTCCAGCTACTTCACCGATGCCTCCACCTTATGCCAGTCATTACACTGGTTGCCCAAACTACTACAGGATAAAATACAGACTTATCTCTCACCCACAACACTTTCCACAGTTCTGCTCTCCCCTATATCTCATCCCTCATCTCTGTCTATCAACCTACTTGTGCCCTTTGTTCTGCAACTGATCTCAGACTACAATCACTCATAATACGAACCTCACACCTCTGTCTCCAAGATTTCTCTCATGCTGCACCAGTGCTCTGGAATGCACTACCTCAAACATTGTGACTAACATCTATTGTGACTAACATCCCCCATGTTTTTAAGCGTGAATTAAAACACATCTCTTTAGACAGGCCTATCACCTCAATTCCCTAACATAACTTTCCCCTCTTCCCTGACCCATCCTTCGAAATGTTAATTACAACCTGCTTCTTCCTATTCATCTGCCTTCACATCCTCTATAAAACCAATAGCACAAAAGTGCATTTATGCAATACTGGCTGATGACTGAGTATCTGACCTCATATGAAAAATCCCTATTTATCATAACGATGGCTGGTCCAGACCCTACAGACATGTCCTACCTACTGTGTCCCCTATGTCCTTATAGATTGTAAGCTTTCGAGCAGGGCCCTCACCCCTCCTGTAACTGGTGAACTATGTAATATTTTATATTGCCGTTACTGTCATTGCCCCCCGCTCAATTGTAAAGTGCTGTGGAATATGTTGGGCTATATAAATAAAAATGTAATAATAATAATAATAATAATAATATTATTATTATTATTATTATTATTAATGAACCAAGTATGTAAAACAAAGCTTTAATGCAATGCATATCTGGTAGATAAGCACTTAAAATGTCCTCTTAATGCCTCATCCAAAAATATGGTTTTCTGTCGCTACTATTATCAATAATTTTATTATTCCATCATGAAGAAAATTAATTCAGTAACCAATGAAAACACAATAATCTTCATTCTACGAGATCTAAAATGAATCTGTCTAGATGTAAGGTTAGAATGAATCACACCTAAAATTTATTTAATTCCTATCGAACAGGGATTTTTTTTATTTTCCAAACCTACAAATGTAGCAGAGCTGAAAAGGCCAGTGACGTAGCGGTTGAAGAACTGATCTTGTTATTTGGAGCAACTCATCTTGATAACGTAATGATTTCCTTATGATCCTATGTAAATAAACTGAGCTGTCACATTTCACAGGAGAAGTCATTAAATGACAGATTCGGCTCTGCTGCATCAACACACTTTGGTTATTGACCAATTAAACCACCACCGCTGTGGACCTCTATTGCCCGCTAAGAATACAGTATATGCGGTTTTCTTATTTACACTCCAGAGCTTTATCGCCTATCAACAAGATGGTTATTGCAATGAATAATTTAGTGAATTCAGTTGAGTTTAGTCTTTAAATGATTAAACTTGGTGTTAGCCTGTACGAAGTGCCGGGAAATATACAGCTCCGAATGTTAGTAATGCGATGAAAAACAAGTGTGGGCACTGGGAATTGATGTATTCTAACTTAAAGAAGCTCTTCACACTTGGCTGATATAGAATGTGTAGGTTCTGTCCTAAATAGATGGCAGGTCAATGAAATAACCTCCGGTAGGGTGCGATTGTGGCTGGCCGTCCCTAGGTGGGGCTGTTGAGTTAGTTTCTCCGTCTCGCTCTTTGCAGGTTTCCGCAGATTTCGTCTCTCTGAATCATCCTTAGTATTGAGCGTTGAGCCTCTTGTTTAAATGAGTGTTAATGTAGTATCCATTTTCTGAGAAGGAGGCTACACAGGAGAGTCATTTACCTCTCTATATTTATTAGAAGGCCATGCACTGAATTGCTTTATATATTGCTGCGAAAAAATGTAGGCAAGAACACGTGAGAATGTACACGTTCACATAGACAAAGGAAGGAAAAGGAATGCCTTCATAAGGAAAATCACATCACAATAAGACCTTCAGTTGTCAAAAGCTTCCCCGAGGTCCTAAGTATGAGATCGGCTCCCGCGGACAATGTGCAGAACGGTAGACCTGACCGAGTACGGGATCCATACCGACTTAGGATGGGTGTTTTGTTGTGACCATCTTTTTCCTTTTCTGGTAAACATTAAAAAACCTGCAACAATGTAGAGGCAACACTCTCAGAATTTATTGTTCTCACTTATATTAATTTCCTCAACGTTTTCAGATATCATCAATAGGCAGCTTGTATAATTACAGGAACCTAGGTGAGATATATTGAAGGCTAATTTCACATCTGCTTTGGAATTTTCTTTTTTCTGTCTCCAACAATGTAATTCAAGACAGATCCATCAAGTTTCCATCAAGGATCAGTTTATATTACTGGGGAATTAGCATTGCATGTATAGATCCTTCTTATCCTGAGGTGGCGCTGCAGGGCGCTTGAACTCTTTCTACAGAGTTTAATTTAACTTTATAGCCAATTACTGGAGGTTTCAGTAAAGGGAAAGCCTGCAATAAGCTAATTGTCCTGGGACCCATTGCCTGATTCTCCAATGCCTTAAAGAGGACATGTTACTTGCCATAAATTTGTAATTATTTTGTCCTGGTTTAAATGCTGCTGTTCTCCTGCATTTCAGCTCACCTGGTGAGGTGGATTCTCCAAGCGCAAGATTAGGGTGGGCATGCAAGTCATAGGTGCAGATCAGGCACACTGGAAACAGGGTGCACAGACACTGGATGCCGTAGGCAGACAGGAGAACTGGAAGCAGGTAGTCGAAGCACTGGAAATCGCAAGCAGAAAAGAGATCAGGAAGCAGGTAGTAAAAGCACTGGAGACTGCAGGCAGACAGGAGAGCAGGAAGCAGATGGTAGAATCATTAGAGACTTCTAGCAGATCAGAGAACTGGAAGCAGGTGGTAGAAGGATTGGAGACTTCAGGCAGATCAGAGACCAGGAAGCAGGTAGCAGAAAGACTAGAGGCTGTAGGCAGATTAAAAACTTGAAAGCAGGTAGCAGAAGTACTGCAGGCCACAGGGGGACAGACAAAAAGGACACTAAAAGTCTTAATACTAAGACACAGATCTGCACCCGAGTCGACCTTATATATGCCTAGACAGACAACAATATGACAAAAAAGCTTTGGTTCTTCTTTGTACAACCGAGTTTAGCAGAGTGGGTTGAGTGGAGCAAAGCACATATCAGGGACAGGTGTGTAATCTGGCCTTGTTTTTCCTTTATAAACACCTGAGCTATACCTTTATATATAAATCTAATATTTTTAGCCACCTGGATGTGATCCTCAAGAAGACGCCCATGGAGAAGAGTTGAGGGCCACATCCACTTGCTTCAAAGGCTAGGTTTATATACAGAGGGTACCATATCTCAGAAATGGAGAGGAGCAGGGTGTCATGGGGTAGCAGATCATTAAAGGAATCAGCTAGCAGGATGGTAAGATGGGCTAATGGCATTGAGGGAGGCTAATCTGACCTTTAGACTGGGGTCCCTGGCTCACACTGCTCCCAGAGGTACCTCAGAAGGTGAGGAGGTCTGTGTCACCACCCTTGCTAAAAGGCCCTATTTTCCACCCACAGACCAGGAAACAGCAACTTCCCCAAGGAAGTTAAACTCCAGGCAGGATCATCAGGAAAGCATCAGCACACACGGCACTACACTCTAACAGCACACATGGTCAAGGTAGAGAGAACCCTATCTGCGACACCCGGTGGAAGGAAGTGAAACTACTTAAATGCTGAGAGAGTGGAGAACAAAATGATCTAACACACCCCTTTAACTCTACCTACACCAGCAGAGCTGCACAGCAATACAGCAGCATCTGCAGATTAACACTCAATGTGCCAAAGGAAATTAACTCAGATTTAAACCACAGCATTAACATACATGGACTGCAAAGCAGTCAATACGTGACACAGGGATAAAAGAAAAACAATGGCAAATTCACAAGAATACTGGCTTTTTCTTCCGCTAAAATATGACATGTCATGACACTTGACAGATCTTCTTGAAAAAGAAATTGTCAACATGAAAATATTGTTCTATCTGCAGAAATCCTGTGATAGCGGAAGCTGAGCAGATTGATATATAATTTTGTGCGAAAATTTCAGTATAATTTGTCTTTAAATCATTAAAACATATGCTCTTTCTGAGGTTTTCTGTGTGCGGTCATATCAGTGACTGACAGCTATTTTTGAATAAGTGTTTGAAGCTGTGTCGGGGTTTGCTGGGGTGGTGGTTGTCATAGTCTACTGCTGTGTTGGGTCCACTCCAATACACTACATTAAACTGTGAGTCCCTGGTGTGTGTTGGTGCTAATGTTCTTACTTTTTATACCTTTAGACTGCTCCGGTCACACTCCTCACCCGCTCCATTGGATTGCCTGATAGGAAAGACAGACGTCTGTAAAACCAAGGCAAACTATACTGTAAACAGCTTGAACGAATATTAGGCAGCAGGTAGTAAACTTTGGTTCTTCTTTGTAACACAGAGGCACAATCTTTAAGATTACTGGCGTCAGCACAATACTTATGGATAGGGATGAGCGAGTATACTCGTAACTATTCGGCACTCGACGAACAGTACGGTATTCGGGCTACTTGCTACTCCGCGAGTTTCCTTGTGATTACTCTTTAGGAGAAAGGGGTAGTACATTCACTTTCACAGTGTATCTATATACACTGCGAAAGTGAAATAAAAGTAAATAAAAGGTGTTAAAAATAAAAAAACAACATACTCACCTATCTGACGGCTGTCCCCGGACCTGAAAAGAACACATCTGCTGGCCTGCCAGGACCTTACGTCTGATGGCCAATCAGATGGCTGGTAGTGATCAGGTGGTGTGTGATGTCACACACCACATGATCGCTGCCGGCCATCTGATTAGCCATCAGATGTAAGGTCCTGGCAGGCCAGCAGATGTGTTAGAACATCTGATGGCCAATCAGATGGCCGGCAGCGATCAGGTGGTGTGTGACATCACACACCACCTGATCGCTACCGGCCATCTGATCGGCCATCAGATGTAAGGTCCTGGCAGGCCAGCAGATGTGATCTTTTCAGCTCCCAGGACAGCCGTAGGATAGGTGAGTATGTTATTTTTTTATTTTTAACACCTTTGACTAACTTTTATTGCACTTTCGCAGTGTATCTATATACACTGCGAAAGTACTCACATTTCTCATTGATTTACATTGGACTCACTACTCGTAATGAGTACACAAGTATTAGGACTCACTCGTTACGAGTATAGCGAGTCCAAATATTTCACTACTCGCTCATCCCTACTTATGGATATTTTCTTTGCTGGCCAGTTGAATTGGGCTCACATCTCTTAAATACATAACCATGGACAGTGATCCCTTGCAGGAGGACACTTCCAATGCCTTTTCCTCTCTTTGTGCATCAGCCGGGCAGCATCCTGACTTTTTCCAGTTCTTCCAAACCTGACCACCTCGTTGGACTCACTTCCTCTTTTCTCTGTCTGTCTCACATGCCTTCTCTAGCTTTACAGCACCTGAGTTTCTTTCACCCACATGTTGCTTGCATGGCCCTTGCTGCTTCTATTCTCTTGGCCTTCACACACAGCACCTTTCTTGTACTTCTCAGCTTCTACTTAGCCCTTTCCCTTAGCGTGCAGACCCTCACTGAAACTAAGTTGGCCTCACATTATAACTCTCTACTCCTCCCACAGGGGCCTATACTTAATTGCCTAGTAGACCTAGGCTGCACACCAAGCATTCTATATAACAGTTTGATGTTATAGCACAGCTAACTCTGCTGCACCTGTGTCGACATGTACTTTTTCAATGTATGGCATGAGTTGATTCTTACATTAGCCAGACATGATGGTCTTTTATTTTTTAACTTATGATAAGTCAGTCATTGCTTTGCCAGACTCTTCAGAGTTTCCCCATTGTTCAAGGTTGTGTATTGCTAATGTAATTATTTCACCCACTCTGTCAGAGACAGTCATGACTTAAAGAGAATTAAGTATGTGAGCCTTCCACTGTTCTGAGGATCTGTATTGCTAATTTAATCACCTGACCCACTCACCCCTTCTCCACCTTGACTCCCCTCTGGACTATATGCACTCAAAGGAGAATTGAAATCCAACCAATAAGAAGACAGTCTTATTCCACAAATCCTGAAGTCCCCAATGTCCTGAAATAAGTGCTTGGGGTATATACTCCTGGGTCTGTTACATTAACCAGGAGTACACATGCAACATGGCTCCAATCTAGGGGCAGCGGACCCGATTGGAAGGCCTTAACCTCAGCCTAGGAATTTCGATTCGAGTTGCCAGGACAACAATGTGTTTCATACTTTACATAACCTCAATCTAGGAGCTGAGGGTGCAATTGGAGGAGCACTATTACTGGATTATATTCTGCAGAAGATTAGCATCGACTTCTAGGATTTGTCTGAAATATCCCTACGTAGGGAAGATATCCAGGTTGGGACAATTTGGTCACCTGGCTACAGACATTGCTGTTCCCAGTCAGCTTCTTAAGCTTGTCGCTATTCCTTTCTCAGTGGGTGCCCGCCAAAAGCAGGGTGCTGCTGGATTGAAGTAAGCGGCCCTGGAAGACCCGTGGCATAAACATTCTAATCCCTTGTGAGCCAGCAGAAGGGTGAAACTCTGTTGTCTGTTACAATTTATGTTTTGCTTAGTTATGTGTTACTAGCTGGGTGCCCGATGCAGATGCATCGGGATTCTAGAAGAGCGAGTCTCTGACTCGCAATGGCCGCTTCGCGGCCAATGCTTCGCGCTGCTAAGGCGACTCGGCATGCCCGCTGCGCGGGCATAGCGAGTCGCCTTAGAACTTCTCGCAATGGCCGCTGCGCGGCCAATGCTTCGGTCGTATCCACATGACCACGCTGACTCGCAGCGAGAGCGGTCTCAAAAGGGGCAAAAAACCCATTCGTGATTATATAATAGATATACTTTTAACTGTTGGGGATCCAATAAAGTTACTATTGTGGTTCCCTCACCCTGTGTTGTCTGAATAGTGTTCCGCTCACGGTTAAGGAGTTCAGTTGGGATGAGACCTTGTCCACGCAGTCTTACTAAAGGTGGCTGGGCCAGCGGACGAGAGCACCCACTGACCTCCGTGTCTACACAGCATCTACACAACATTCCTATCTTACATTCAATTGCTATACAATACATTATACTTATCACTATGCATATTATCAATACATTATAACTAAACTTTACATTAGCAAACATCATTGTACAGGGACATTTTAGATCATATACAGCACTATACATATTAATTTTCATTCCTTACTGTAGGGAGGTATAGTCATTCCCCTACATGTGCATACAAAGATATCTCTCAGTCAATGATAGGACCACCCACTGGACCAAAAATCCCAGAAAAAGCATAAGCATTGGAAAAGTTGCTGTTTACCTGTGCATTGATTTTTTGGATATAAGTAGCACATGTGATATTTGCTTATCTTCCTCCTATTGACATATGACCCGCTCAGGGTTTTTGGAAACTCGGTATCCAGACATTGATATGGGGGTGCTGTCTTGGTGGCTGGTGCTCGGGCCCATAGCCCTGGGGGTCAGCTGTATAAAGGGCTTAAATAATGAAAGTGTAAAATAAAGTCTCGTGACGCCACCTGCAGTTTCTAGTGATCTCAGCAGCGCCGTTGTCACACGGCCGGGGACGATAGCATGGCAGCCAGTTGATAAAGCTCCCTGCAGGCGGAGCGGGATCCCCGGGGCAGTGCTGCTGCTAAGCTGGTTAATGAGGCATCAGCTACTTCTATCACTTAACAGAATAAAATACCGGAGGCTTGCTGACTCTATACAGGTACTGTACTGGCAACAGTTCTCAGCAGTTCAGGTACACAGTTACACAGTCTTTGCGGGAAGCTTGCCGGGTAATCACCGGAGAGGATAAAGTCCCTTTGAGGCTCCCAGAGTGCTCCTTCAGCTACTTGCACTGTCCTTTGCTGTCTTTCTTGCGCCTCCTCACTGTCCTGCACAAGCCACTTGTTTAAAAGGCCCGTTGGGTGCTATGAGATTACCCTTCTTCTCTAAAGATACCTTTACACGCCGCAACTGCGGTGAAGCAACTGCGACGCAATCGGGATTTTCATCACGGTTGCTTTGAAGTTGCTACGAAATTGAGGTGTGTAAATGGGGAACTTGATTGTGATTTTCGAAGTTGATCCCGGTTGCATTCTCAGAGCATTGTTCTAAAATCAGAGGCAACCCAGAAGGTAAATTGCCCTGGTTGTGGCGTGTAAACGGGGGATCTGGATGGAATCTGCGTCACCTAGTGATTTCCCAGAGGCGTGCCACAGCGTGCTGAATACCACTCCCCATCAGCGATGATTGGTGGGGGCTACTGTGTAACCATTGGATGTCCCTTCACAAGGCACCATATTTAAAGAGCTGTCCATTAACACTACACAATTGCAATGGCATCATGTATTAGCCAGCCTTCCTACGCAGGCTGGCCAATCATGACGCTAATGCGTTGTCTAATCAGCGTGTTTGGGACACGGAATACACAACTCTGTCACGTCTATGTTCTTGCGGCACTGAAGATGTACGCCCACATTCCCTTAGTGGTTGCGGCGTGTGAAGCGGCGACGGGATTCAACCGGATGTTTCCCGCAGGATCAGTTTCAACTTCCGGGGAACCACGTTCCCTTAGGTTGACGACGCAATTGCGGCGTGTACATGCGGCATCGGCGATCGGTATCAACCGTCAAAAATGTGCACGCGCATGTTCGGTTGATACCGATCGCAGGTGATACTTGCGGCGTGTGAAGGTACCTTTAAGGTACCTTTACACGCCGCAACTACGGTGTAGCAACTGAGAGGCAATCAGGATTTTTGTCACGGTTGCCTTGAAATTGCTACGAAGTTGCGGCGTGTAATTGGGGAACCCGGTGGTGATCTTCGAAGTTGCTCCCAGTTGCGGTTTCAGAGCATTGTTCTAAAACCAGAGGCAACCCTGAAGGTGAATTGCCCTGGTTTTGGCATGTGATAGGGATGGAATCAGTGTCGCCTAGTGATTTCCCAGAGGCATGCCACAGCGTGATGGATACCGCGCCCCATCAGCGATGATTGGTGGGGGCTACTGTGTAACCATTGGCTGTCCCTTCACAGGGCGCCATATTTAAAGAGCTGTCCATTCACACTACACAATTGCAATGGCGTCATGTATTAGCCAGCCTTCCTGCGCAGGCTGGCCAATCATGACGCTATTGCGTTGTCTAATCAGCGTATTTGGGGCGCGGAATACACAACTCTGTCACACCTATGTTCTTGCAGCGCTGAAGATGTACGCCCACATTTCCTTAGTGGTTGCGGTGTGTAAAGCGGCAATGGGATTCAACTGGATGTTTCCCGCAGGATCAGTTTCAACATCCGGGGAACCACGGAACCAAGGTTGACGACGCAATTGCGGCATGTACACGCGGCATCGGCGATCGGTATCAACCGTCAAAAACAAGCATATGCATGTTCGGTTGCCTCCGAGCGCCGGTGATAGTTGCGGCGTGTAAAGTACCTTTAGGGGATCAACCCGGTTTAGTGCTCCTGGTGGGGCTGCACGTTCTGGACGAGGTCGAGGCTGCTGGGCAAATCTGCGACCCGCCGGTATTGACAGCTCAGTGTTAGACTCGCCTGCACCGTGACTCAAAGCCGGTACCCTGTTGTGGACCAGGATTCCCCCGGACCGTGAATAAGGTCCGGCACTTGGTCTCCTCCTTCCGTCTAGGTTGCCGTTCCTTTCAGGCGCCCTCCTTTTGGTGTCCCTCTAGGACTTCTTCCTTGCTTCGTTCCTCAGACAAGACTCTCTTCTTCTCTCTCCTTTTTCTGTCTGTGTGTTTTCCCTCTCCTTGTACCCTAACGCTCCTTCCACCGGGATCGGTTACCCTGGTAACAGGTGGCCAATTGGTCCCCTATGTTAGGTGTAGGGATAGTGTTCGGATAGCTCTAACCAAATACTTTCAACTGTTTCAGTATTCGGATCCTAGTGGCTTTCCTATTGACCTGCATTGGATTTGTTAATCGTTACTCATTCAAGAGCTATATGAACCCAAATATCTTACTACTCGCTTACCACTGATGTTCATGAGAGAGTGTAAAAACTTAGCTGCTGAGCTGAATGATCATGTATCCAGCTTTAACCCTTGTTTTCTATGTGGATTTATTTGGGCATAGATATCCTCTGTATGGAGCTGAATTACTGTGAAGGATCCATGACAAACATTCTACATTCACTTCCAATAACAGTATGAATCAGAGAGCCCCTATAAGCTCCAGAAGCCATTGTTAGGATGGAACATCTTGCTTTTGTGTTTGTAGAGACGGAGGCAGAGAAGAGATCTGCATCTCTAACAAATCAGCAACACAAACTGCTCGGACAAAGTGCAGGTCAATGAGTGCAAATCCAGCACTGCCAATGCATGAATATTTCATCCCCAGCTGGATATGTGCGCTGGTTCTTATTCAAAACGGGCTTTTTACAAGGAATTCATGAACTCAAATCCTTTACTTAGGGGATTCTGCACCAGAAACTGGAATGCACATATAAAACAAGGTTTTTTTTTTCTCCCTGTTGTGCACTTCATACATAAAGATCGCAGATATCTAATATCTACCAGCAGCTTCATCACTTCATAGACAGAAAATTAAAAAGAATCAATAATATGATGTATTTCATGTGACATGCAGACTATTTCCTGAATAAAATGAATGTTTCTCCAGCAACATGAATTTGAAAACTGATGTTGGAAAGACTCATTCTGAATAATGAATGACTTTCATAGGGAAATTCCGGCTAATAAGAAATGGCTGCTGTAAGCTATATCAGCATGTATTCTTCTGCAGGAGGCCTGCATATTTTATGCCATTAAATGGACTTCCAATATTAATCTTGGTTGAATGGCTACCATTACATTGCGTTAGAGGACAAAAGTGCAAGGTGGCATTAAAGGGTATGTGTTAGATATTAGAATGTGATGAGTGTTCATTAGCTGGGACTGGCACCGGCACCAGCAACCAGTAAGTACCAAGCAAGCACCGGGATCTATGATGCCTGGTATCAATTTGCAACTTCTGATATACATGTAAGGCCGGTGTTCCACTTGCAAGAGTGATGCAAGAGACTCACGCGTGTCCTGCATCTCATCACCTGGCACAGACACCAGCTCTCCGAACAGGAGCGTGGAGTGGCATAGTCATACATGCAGCTGACATGCACCTGTATGGAGGGCAGGTGGTCGTGCCCAGTGATGAGATGCAAGGCACGCATGAGTCTCTTACATTGCTCTTGCAAGTGGAACCCCGACCCAAGTCAGATGTGCACTCAGCTTGTATGGTGCTGATTCAGGAGGTGAGCCCACTCCATATAGTGTCAGCGATGGGTGTGGTACACAGTCGGCACCTGAATGTGGCTACTTCATGCATGGTTTCTCAGTGGTAGCACTGCAGCCGGGGTCCTGAGTTCAAATCCCATCAAGGACATCTGCAAGGAGTTTGTATGTTCTACCCATGTTTGTGTGGGTTTCTTCCCACACTCCAAAGACATACTGATAGGATATTTAGATTGTGAGCCCCCAATTCAGAAAGTGTTGCAAATGTATGTAAAGCGCTATGGAATTAATAATGTTATGTAAATGAATAAATAATGTTATTCCTGCACAGCAGTTTAACATCTTCCATGCCACTAACAATCATAACAGTAGCATTTAAAGGGAATTTGTCAGTAAATTTTTCAACTAATGGTACCGTCACACGCCGCAATCTCGCCTGGGAATTATAAAGGCGATATGTCGCCTCGGAGCAATCGCTGTGAAATTGCCTCACAGTTGCGGATTGTGTTGGGGAATTTCACTGCGATAAATCGCCTCTCGCCTGTTGCCTGATTCCTGAGCACTGCTCTGAAATCAGCCGCAATCATGAAGGTGATATTTCCATGTTGTGGCATGTGATGGGCGATAGTGATGGAATCAGCGTCGCCTATGATTTCCCGTAGGCGTGCCACAGCATGCTGTAGTCCGTGTCCCGTGTGAATTGATTGGTGGGGCTACTGTGTTCCCATTGGCTGTCAATTGACAGCGCGATATCAACTGAAACAGCGATGAACTCGTGACTTTTGAGAGATATTGCGGGCGATATTGTGTCTTGTAAAGGTACCTTAAAGATACCTTGATGGTGGGTTTACACACACCAATCATTGTGTCCAATATCTGAACAGATCTCTGGTTGCAGTGAAATCATGGACACATAGTTCCATTTTGTGGCTGTGTACAAATGGATTAATGTGTCCATGATTTCACTGCAACCAGAGATCTGTTCAGATATTGGACACAATGATTGGTGTGTGTAAACCCACCATTACACACAGAGATATATTGCTTGCAATTCACTGGTTGCAGTGAAACCATGGACATATTGTTCCACTTGTACATTGCAACAAAATGGAACAATGTGTCCATGATTTCACTGCAACCAGTGAATTGCAAGCAATATATCTCTGTGTGTAAAGGTACCTTAAGGGTACCTTTACACGCAGCAACTTTTCTAGGAATTTCACAGTCAACTTATTGATTGCAGTGAAATCATGGACACATTGTTCTATCTTGTTGCTGTGTACAAATGGAACAATGTGTCCATGATTTCACTGCAACCAGCAAGTTGCCTGTAAAATTCCTAGAAAAGTTGCCGCATGTAAAGGTACCTTAATGGTACCTTTACACGCAGCTACAGGTAACAGGTTTTCCACAGGTAACTTACTGGCTGCAGTGAAATCATGGAGACATAGTTCCATTTGTACACAGCAACAAGATAGAATCATGTCTCCATGATTTCACTGCAACCAGTAAGTTACCTGTGGAAAACCTGTTACCTGTAGCTGCGTGTAAAGGTACCATAAGAATACCTTTACACGTGGCAACTTTTCTAGGAATTTCACTGGCAACTTACTGGTTGCAGTGAAATCATGGACACTTTGTTCTATCTTGTTGATGTGTACAAATGGAACAATGTCTCAATAATTTCACTGCAACCAGTAAGTTGCCAGTGAAATTCCTAGAAATGTTGCCACATGTAAAGGTACCTTAAGAGGTAATGAAAAGGAGAAATAATGAAGGGTATTAGGTTGCGGAGGTCCAGGATTAGGAGATAGGTTACCAGCAGTGAGGAGAAGCAGAGAGACTGAGTGGAAGAAGGAGAGTGCATGGTTTGTTTTGTGTCTTAAAAGTAAAAATAACATATATGTTATTGCTTTATACACGGCTAACTGAACATCTTAAAACTTTGATTCCATAAAGTAAAAACCAACTTGGAAAAAATGGCAGAATCACTGGAAATTTGTTGGTATATTTACAAAATAGAATAAAAAGAGTTCATTCATGGACCCAAATAATGATGATGAAAAAATACAGCTCTATCTGCAAAAATTAAACCCTTATAAAACTCTACTGACCAAAAATTGGAAGGTGAGTTAGGAAAATTGAAAATGAAGAGGCCCCATTGGTCAATATGGTCCAGGATTGCAAGAGAAGGCCTTAGGAAATCTTCATTGACTGGCCGGTAAATAATACTAGCAGCAAATGGGAGATGAGAATGATTGGCACGTAAAGGGGTTGTCTGGGCTTTTTTTTTAAATCTAAGTGTATATCTAGGCTGCAGAATGCTGACGTATTGTAAATTACCTTCTGCCAGCATTTTGCAGGATTTCCTAGATATTTGTGTTTTGCGTCTGAACAGAACGACCAGAGGGGCGTGTTTGTATTAGAGCCGGCATATAAATTAAGAACTGGTCATTTTCACCTACACTGCTACAAGCCCACCCACCACAACAACAAGCCCAACCTCCATAGCAACAAGCCTGCCCACCACAGCAATAAGCCTGCCCTCCATAGGAACAGGCCCTCCTCATCCACATGAATAAGCCCCCCACAAAGTAATATAGTAGCCATCTGTCCCTAGTGCAGAGTAGAACCACCCGGTGTATGTGTGGCGCCCCACTGGTCGGGATGCCAAGGAAGGGGTACTGCACCCATAAAAAAGTGTGTAGTATCCCTGTGGCTGAGGAATTGGGATGCTGCATAAAGGACCGTTGTGACTTGCATCCACACACACCCAAGGTAGGGGACTGTGGGTGGACCCACTAAGGGAGGACCCAGTCCCATGGCAGGAGTGACAGGATAGAAAAGTGTGTGGGTGGGAGGCACATTAGGCAGTGAGTGTGAGGAAGAGCTCCATTGGGGAGTGAGGACTAAGGACATCGGAGGAGCCGTTAGGACTGAAGGGGACACGGGGCACCAGGTGTTGCAGTGCACCTGAATCCAGACACGGTATGACTACCAGCCGAAGGGGTTCAGGCCCGGAATGGAGCACCGACTCTGAGAGCAGTACGAGTTTTTACCCCCGAGCTGCCGAACCGGAGGCCCGAGCTTGTTTAGGGAGTCGTGGCTGACACCCGGAGCACCCAGGAAAAGGCACCATAAAGGATCCTGAGGGCTCGGAGAGGAGTCACTCAGTTAGAGAGGATCTGAGGGAACTGGCTTCAGGCTCTGTTTGCGGAGGTGCTGAGGAAGACAGGTGAGACTGCAAGAAGGGACAGTAGGCATTCCACCGAGGGACCCAAGTGCAGCATCCTAATTTCCAGCGACTACCCAGGCCATGCAGACCTGAAAAGATTGTGTTTATAGAACTGCCAGTAAACCCCTTGCGAGTTAAAAACTATGTGTTGTGCTCTATTCACCTGCGCCTGAGGAGCCGCCTACAGCAGCATGAAAAGGTCAAGTGACAAGGCTGGTGTAGCTGCGCCTCTGTGTAAATAAAAACCACAACTCCCATCATCCACTACTGCCCCGGGGATCCCACTCCACCAACGGGGAGCGAAACCATCTTGCTGCTTCACCATCACCCCGGAGGTCTATTCCGCAGCACAGGTAACATTACCGTAGGTGAGGTCATGAGTCACTATTTTTATTGACTTTTCCCCTTTTTCAGCGACCACCAGGGCCACAGGAACGGGCAACAGGCCCCATGACATCTCCCGTGAACTATAATGCCCGGAACCGGGTGCTTCACAGCCCTGGGGCGGTTCAGCTTCCGGCATCACGAACAGGAGCCCGTGCCCGGTAAAACCGGGTACTGTGCGCCTTGAACTTTGTTTAAACTGAACTTTGCTGTTGGGCCTCAAGATGACGGGGTCAGAGACTTAACGCCATGTGCAGGCCCAGGGGCGTGCCTCGGCCCCTCATCATGGAAGGGCCATGCCAGAGGCGTGAAACTGCATGCCCACCCCAATTGCCACCGGAAAACCAAGGGGGCGGGCCAGAGATTAAAGTACTCTTGCCGGAAACTACAAATGGTGGCAGGAAGGGCACAGCAGTAGAGAGATGACAAAGGCGAGGCACGGGTGTGGTCTACAGAACTATGAAAATGGCGGCAATCAGCAACGGAAACCCGGCTCGCAAGGTGGAGGAAGCACGCAGCCCTGGAACTGCTGAGCAGGGTGCCGCCTCTCTCTCCTGCCATGTGAAGGGGATGATGCCTTTTGGGAAGCTGCCTTGAAAGACATCCAGACCCAGTTCAATGAGACCCTGGACTGGATCTTTAGGTGCTGGAGCGCACATGTCCGCATTGAGTTGTCCCGGCGAGCTGCACAGAGGGAGTCCAGCGGCCCAGAGCTGGAGCGGAGGGCGAGAGACCAGGCCACAGTTGAGCCCGAGGTTGCCAGTGGAGACCAGCAGTTGGACTCGCAACCTGTCTTCGACGAGGAAGTCGAGGCATACGGGCCCTCACTGAGCCAGAGGTCCCCGAGGTGCCTGCTAATGATGACGTGACTGGAGCGGAGTTAAAGGACCTGGAGGCACCAGCCGAGCCCAAGGAGGAGGTCCTGGAGGATCCCGCCGGAGAGTCTGACGTAGTAGTGGAGGCCGTGATCGAGAAGCCATCCAGCCATCCAGACTCCGTGGGGGAAGAACCCAAGGAGGACGAGGCCTGTAGCAACGAGGAAGTCAGGGCATCTGGGCCCCGCATTCTATGGTGGGATAGTCACCAGTAGCGACCGGTCAGGTGGGTCGGAGCCGCCGCCATGACCGGGGCACAGGACCGTGCTCCAGTTCCAACCCCAGAGCAGCCTGACTTTGCCCAACAGAGATTCCTGTCTGACCAGGCAGAGAGACAGCGTCACTGTGAGAGATGGTGGGCCCACAAACAGGAAAATCTGTTGGTGAGGAGCCGAGCCTAAGGAATGCCACCGATTGCCTCGGGCGACCGTAAGACAGGTACGGTGACAGCTTTTAATTTGGACAATGGGTGAGGTTTCGTCCGGGAACCAGGTTTGTATGAGGAGGTCTTTGTGAGCAGGAGAGATGTGGAGGCTCATCTTCCAAGGGACACCCGGACAGAGACCTGTATCATTTTCACAAAGTGAACTGTGAGCGTCACCTTGGTCCCAGAGGGTGGTATGCTCTACGGATGTACAAAGTGGTGGACTAGAATATGAGTCGCCGATTGTATATAGTTATTATTGTGTGCTGCATATGATGCTGATGGACAATGCGTGAACTGTTTTGATATGTGGACTGTCGCCCGTTAAGCCATAGGACTCTATAATGTGTGCATTTCAGCAGCCCGATGGTGATATGGACACTGCAGAAGGGAAGGACACTACAACCCGGAACTGCACTGTAACCCGACCCTGTTTTGGCTCAGTTTCTATTTTTCTTCTTTGGTCGCGTTGACCCGGTAACGTTGAAAGTAAAAGTACCTCCCGGAAGGGAAGAAAAGCGCTGAGTATGGTTACTTGTTTATGTGTTAATTAAAATGTAAAATTTTAACCTGTACTGGATCAGGTCACTCACGGACTAGTGAGTTTAACCATAGAGGAAAGTGGCGCCCCACTGGTTGGGACGCAACGGAGGGGTACTGCACCCATAAAAGAGTGTGTAGTATCCCTGTGGCTGAGGAATTGGGATGCTGCATAAAGGACCCTCATGACAAGCATCCACACACACCGTATGTAGGGGAATTTTGGGTGGACCCGCTGTAGCGAGGACCCAGTCCCATGGTAGGAGTGATAGGGTAGAAAATTGTGTGGGTGGGAGGAGTGTTAGTCAGACAGTGAGTGGAAGGGCTCCATTGGGAAGCTAGGAGTAGGCGACGGCAGAGGAGCCATCAGGACAGAAAGGGACAGGTGTTGCGGTGCGCCCGAATCCAGACATGGTACGATTACCACCTGGAGGGTTTAGTCCCGGAATGGAGGACTGGCTCCGAGAGTGTAAGGGTGTGCACCCTCGAGCTGCCGAACAGGAGGCCCGAGCTTCTTTAGGAATCGTGGTCAACACCGGCGTACAAGAAAAAGGCACTGTAGAGGATCCGAGAACTGGGAGAGGAGTCGCTCAGATAGAGAGGATCCGTGGGAGCGGGCTTCAGGCACTGCACGCAGAGGTGCTGAGGGAGACATTAGAGAGTGCAGGAAGGGACCAGACAGGAACAGCAGGCATTCCACCGAGGGACCCAAGTGCAGCATCCTAATTTCCAGCGACTACCCAGGCCAGGCAGGCCCAAAGAGACTGTGTTTTGAAAAACTGCCAGTAAGCCCGTCCAGAGTTAAAGACTGTGTGTTGTGCTTGATTTGCCTGCGCCTGAGGAGCCGTCGAACGCAGCATGAGAAGGTCAAGTGACAAGGCCTGGTGTAACTGCGCCTCTGTGTAAATAAAAGACTGTTCCACGACTCCCATCATCCACTACTGTCCCGGGGATCCCGTTCCAGCTACGGGGAGCGAAGCCATCTTGCTGCTTCACCATCACCCCGGAGGTCTAGTCCTCAGCGCCGGTAACATTACCGTAGCCGTAGGTGGCGTCACGAGTCACTATTTTTCTTTTTTTATTCACTGTTCCCCTTTTTCAGCGACCACCAGGGCCACGGGACTGGGCAACAGGCCCCTGACATCCCCCGTGAACTTTAACACCCGGAATCAGGTACCCCATAGCCCTGAAGTGGGTCAGGGGCCCAGGACTGGTAATAAGAATGCAGGGCCGGCTGAGCCAGTGGGGGGTAATATATGTAAAGAATGAAGGGGCAAGCTGGACCATGTGGGTCGGTATTATATGCAAAGGATGATGGGGTAGGCTGGGCCCACTGGGCAGAGTAGTATACAGTGGGTATGGAAAGTATTGAGACCACTTTGTTTCACTCTTTGTTGCATTGCAGCCATTTGGTAAGTCCAAAAAAAGTTCATTTTATTCTCATTAATGTACACTCTGTACCCCATCTTGACTATAAAAAAAAAACTAAATGTAGAAATTTCAGCAAATTCATTAAAGAAGAAAAATTGAAATATCATATGGTCAAAAGTATTGAGACCCTTTGCTCAGTATTGAGTAGAAGCACCCTTTTGAGCTACTACAACCATGAGTCTTCTTGGGAATGATGCAACACATTTTCCACACCTGGATTTGGGGATCCTCTGCCATTCTTCCTTGCAGATTCTCTCCTGCTCCATCAAGTTGGATTGTGAACGTTGGTGGACAGCCATTTTCAGGTCTCTAGAGATGCTCAATTGGGTTTAGGTCAGGGCTTTGGCTGGGCCAGTCAAGAATGGTCACAAAGTTACTCTGAAGTCACTCCATTGTTATTTTAGCTATGTGCTTAGGGACATTGTCTTGTTGGAAGGTGAACCTTCGGCCAAGCCTGAGGTCTAGAGCACTCTGAAAGAGGATTTTCATCCAGGATATCTCTGTACTTGGCCGCATTCATGTATCCTTCAATTGCAACCAGTCTTCCTGTCAGTGCAAATGAAAAACACTGGCACCACCATGTTTCACTGTTGGGAATGTATTGGGCATGGGATGAGCAGTGCTTGTTTTTCTCCACACATACCGCTTAGAATTATCAACAAAAAGTTCTATCTTCATCTCATCAGACCAGAAAATCTTATTACTCATAGTCTGGGAGTCCTTTATGTAATTTTTTACAAACTCTATGGGGGCTTTCACATGTCTTGCACTGAGGAGAGACTTTGGTGGGGCCACTCTGCATAAAGGCCCGACTGGTGGAGAGCTGCAGCGATAGTTGACTTTGTGGAACTTTCTCCCATCTCCCTACTGCATCTCTGGAGCTCAGCCACAATGATCTTGGTTTCTTCTTTACCTCTCTCACCAAGGCTTTTCTCGCACAGTTACTCAGTTTCGCTGGACAGCCAGGTCTAGGAAGACTTCTGGTGGTCCCAAAGTTCATCCATTTAAGGATTATGGAAGCCACTGTGCTCTTAGGAATCTTCAGTACTGCAGAAATTATTTTGTAACTTTGGCCAGATATGTGCCTTGCCACAAATCTGTCTCTGAGCTCATTGGGCAGATCCTTTGACCTTATGATTCTCATTTGGTCTGACATGCAAAATGAACTGTGTTGTCTTGTATAGACAGGTGTGTGCCTTCCCAAATCAAGTCCTCTCAGTTTAATTAAACCCAGCTGGACTCCAATGAAGGAGTAAAACCATCTCAAGTAGGATCACAAGGAAATAGACAGCATGTGGCTTAAATATGAGTGTCTGAGCAAAGGTTCTCAATATTTATGACCATATGATATTTTAGTTTTTCTCTTTTAATATATTTGCAATATTTAGGGGGGAAGACTGGGCCCTGTGGGTGGGAGTTATATGTAAAGGATGAGGGAGAAGCTCGTCATTTTCATATATTAAAGCATCTTCTTCTGGGGTTGTTTTGCTGCAGGAGGGACTGGTCCACTTCACAAAAAAAATGGTGTCATGAGGAAACAAGTTTATGTGACCTATACTAAAGCAACATCTCCACATATCATGTAGGAAGTTAAAGCTTGGGCAGAATGGGTCTTCCAAATGGACAATGACCAAAGCATACTGCCAAACTGGTTACAAAGTGTTCTAAGAATAACAAAGTCAATGTTTTGGAATGTCCAACACAAAGCCCTGGTGTTAATCCTATTGAAAATGTATGGCCAAAGCTGAAAAGAAAGGTGCAAGCAAAGCAACCTCCAAACATGGCTCAGTGACACCAGTTCTGTCAGGGTTAATGGGCTCAAATTCCTATCAACTATTGTGAGAAGCTTGTGGAAGGATATCCAAAATGTTTGACGCAAGTCATGCAGTTTAAGGGCAAATGTACCAAATACAATGAAATGTATATAAACTTTTGACTTTGCAGAAAGTAATAAAAATGTTGTAAAACATTCTCTCTCTCATAATTCTGGCATTTGGCAAATATTAATAACTACGGTAATCCTAATTGACCTAACACAGGAAAGGTTATTCTGATTTCATGTCAGGTAATGAGAAAAACATGCACATGTTCTATTTATATAATGTTTGTAAACTTCTGGTTTCATCTGTATATGTTATGCTGTTGTGTCCTCTCAATGTTCAGCACCATGATAACGCCTAGGCAGCAGGTTTGCTGTATGGGTGTGATGTTTGACACCAATCTTTCCTGTACCTCCTAAATATAATCTCTCGCCCACTCTTGTTGTTTGCACCTTAATAACATCTCTAATATCTGCTTCTTTCTCACCATAGAATTAACAAAACCCTCACTGTGGCCCTGATCCACTCCTGCCTTGACTATTGTAATTCTCTATTAATTGGCTTGACTCTCACTAAACTTTCCCCTCTCCAGGCCCTCTTTACTGTAGAAGCTAGGGTCACCTATATGGCTAATCGTTACTTGAACACTTGCGCTCTGTGACAGTCATTGCACTGGCTGCCAATACATTTAAGTTGCATGCTCTTGTAATTAGGCTTATTTTTCCCCATTATCCACCCCTACTGAGTGTCCACAGATGAGAATAAACACAGACACTGCTCTTGGTAATAACAGTTGCCTTTACTTCAGCAGGAAAGGGGAAATGTAACATGGAGGAAATGCTTCAGAGACTCAGGTGGGCAGACCACGGCAAGTACAGTTCAGAGTTGAATACTTACATGAAATTGGGGTTCTGGAGCTACTACTAGATGTAGTATTTGTATGCTATTATAGAAAGGTTCAGAGTCTTTTGGGGCTTAGAGAAGAAGATTAGATATATCTAGAGGGTTATGCAGACCTGGAATTGCTGGGGTAGTTTCACAGCTAGTTTCACAGCTAGTCACAGCACTTGAAGCAAGTAGCATAAGGTTGCAGCGGACGGGAGTCCCTCAATTTTTCCCAACACGCAGGCAGTAGGTTCTTCTTCACATTTAGTATGCCCTACTGCTAAAGAAGAAGCACGCATAAATCCAGACAGCGAGAATCCAGGGTAAAAGGTCTTTAGCATCTTGGCTGTAGAAATCAGAGGAGGATGAATTTAGTATCTTAGCTGGGGAAATAAGAGAAGGATAAACTTCTAGGCTTCACAATACAAAGTTATATAGGCTATACATTTTCACAAACAGATGATGCTGGAACACAACAAATGAGAAACACATGAGAAATACATGAAAAATGCATTGAATTGTAAAATCGATGTAACTAGAATTTGATATCTAAAGCTCACCAATGAAAGGAATAGACAGAAAGGGATAGGTAGGAAGTGAGTTGTAGTGTGTAGGAGCTATACAAGGTCCAGGGGTACTTAAAGGGACAGACACAATCTGGACCGGGTCACTACACTCTCTCCCACATAGCTCTTGACAACGTGGCACCTCCCTACATCTCCTCAATCATATCTGTCTATCACCCCACCTATTCTCTATTTTCTGCAAGCAATTTTTAACTAACAGTCGCATTAATCTGAACCTCCCACTGTCGGCTCCAAGACTTCTCCTGAGCTGCACCAATTCTCTGGAATGCTCCACCCCAAGAAATTAGGACTATCCACAATTTACACAGTTCTAGGCATTCCCAAAGAACATATCTTTATAGGGCGACCTGTCACGCTCCCTAATCAAAGTCCTTTTTATACAACCCATTCACTATTTCTCTGAAAATAACTCCGTCAAAGTCCACCAGACCCAAAAGCTCTATAAAGACTGGCTAATGACTGGCTCATGTAGGTCTTAACTATTCCCCATTTCCTCAAGATGGCTGGACCATCACTATAAATAAGCACCTGCACTTTGTGTCACCCCCACTTCATTGTAGATTGTAAGCTCTTATGAGCAGGATCATTATTTTTGCTTTAATTATTGTATTTTCTATAACTAGGTTACAGATGACGGTTTGTAAATGAACCTATGAATTGCAAAGTGCTGCAGAATATGTTGGAGCTATATAAAGAAAGATTTATCATTATTATTATTATTATTATTATTATGGATCCAGTGAAATGGAAATCTGAGCCCTTTTACCTCCAGATCTTTACCCAGGGAAGCAGGTAGGGGGCAGTGTCTATTTAAAATTGTTTGATTCATAGGACTGCTCTATTCACAAATTTTCTTCCCAGACATGTCCACAGCAGGGCAGTTTTATGGACAAGAATTGTGCTAAAATGTGGGAGCTCTCATGCTCTGCCTCTATTAAAAAATCCCTTTAAAAGCTTCTTTATATGAGACAATTAGTATTTAAGGTGTAGTGGCCCTTTAAAACAATACGATCACCTCCTCATACATCAGATGCTGCTATGACATTTTGCCAGAAGCCTTCTAATCTCTGTAGCATTATCATTGATCGGGTGAAATGTGTTTATTTTTCTCATTGGTGAGCTGATATGTCAGGTATACACCGCACTATATGGAGTATTTGTTGTTTTGCTGCACAAGGATTTTCCGGGTTGACTATCCAGCTCAGCGAGCAGAATTCTCAGGATTGTCACGTACGACATAATCCAATAAATTAATTTTTGAGTAGGTGATTTTTCACTGTTATATTTCTCATGCCTATGCATTTTTACCACTCAACTTAGAGTACTATTACATTCGCATTGTATAAATGTAGCACATAATCCTACAGACACTGGAATCAGTGAGAAGTATCTGGGTTTTAATAGGTGAGATTATTAATTGAACCCTATGGAATCACGCTAAAGGGTCAGAGAGAAAGTCATCTTAAGTGTAGTGCGAAACTAAAACACTATCCAAAAACCCTCACATTTAGTACCGAACGGAAGGAAATGTCCCCGATTAGGTACACTTGATCGATTAAGGAGACTTAAAAGCATTGTGGAATATGATGGTGATATAAAAGTATACATAATAAATAAATAATTGGTTATCTACCAGACATTGGGTATTCTTAGGGTACGTTCCCAAAATCACAACTAGCAGCACTTTGAACACAGCGTGTTTTTGCTGCATCCAAAATGCTGCATTGTACAGTACAAGCACAGTAGATGGAACTTATAGGAATCCTATGTCCATTGTGCATGTTTCTGAGCCGTAGCATGTCAGTTTATACTTGCGGAGACACGAGTGTTCTCGATGGAAGAACACTGTTTAAATCTGCTGAGTCCAGAATGCTGATAGTGGGCATGGACGCTGGGTGCTCCTGTGGAGAACACTCGCGCCTCTGCAGAAGAGATGCTGCATATAGGAAGCATTGTCTCCAAATCCTGGGAACATACCGTAAGGTTGCCTTCAAACTCTGGAAAGCAACCACAGATGGGATGGTGAGAACTGAGGGGTTTGTGAGGATGCAGCGGGCCACAAATGGAGACAAAATCAGAAATGTTTTAGTCAAATGAGTTTTTTACTCAAGGGATGGGGGAGAGGAACATAGCATTTGATTATATATATATACGGTCCCTGCTTTTCACCACAAGAAATATTCACCATCACCTAGCCCAGGGAACCAGGATCAAAGTGCTGACTCCAATGACTCCTTTTAGTGAGTTTAGGAACCGCTGGAACAAGTTGCCTATCAGAGAAGCCAAAGAAGAAGACATGACACTGCTACCAGATTGATGTAAATTATATGGGCGCCAACTGAGAGTCTTTGGGATAGCAATATGATTCACAAACTTATCACAATACCTATATTCTTAATAAACCTATATACAGTAATAGATATACCCCGTAACAGGACAGATACCAGATATCTATCTCCCTTAGTCCCACACAGGCTTGTGACACCAGATGCAGCTTTCACCAACTTTTGTCAACAAAGCAGAGTTCATACTTTACATGCCTGCACATTGCTTAAGGGGGTCCAGAGGTCTGGATTTACAGTTACAGTATCTCAGGGAATAACAAATCCACAAAAGTCTCACATGTCACCTCACCAGGGAAGCACAGCAATACTCTTAAGGGGGTGTCACACGCGTCAATATCGCCTGCACGATATCGGCTGCACGTGACGTTGCAGCGATATTGACGCGTGTGACATACTGCATCAACCAGCGATAAATCGCTGGTTGATGATCGCCAGGTTTCAGAACCAGCTCAGAAACCTGGCGATTGTCGCCCGGTGGACACGCAGCATCGCTGCGTGTGACACCGGGACTAGCGATATTCCAGCTCCCAGCGCCTCTCACAAGCGCTGGGAGCTGGTATCCAAGGTACACTGCGGGTAACTAGGCAGCGCGCGCTGCCTAGATACCCGACGTGTACCTTAGTTACCAGCCTCCTCCGCTCACCCAGTGAGCGGAGGAGGCTGGTAACTAAGGTACACGTCGGGTATCTAGGCAGCGCGCGCTGCCTAGTTACCCGCAGTGTACCTTAGTTACCAGCCTCCTCCGCTCACCGGGTGAGCGGAGGAGGCTGGTAACTAAGGTACACGTCGGGTATCTAGGCAGCGCGCGCTGCCTAGTTACCCGCAGTTTACCTTGGAGACCAGCTTGCTCCCGCTTCCAGCAGGCTGGCAGCGGGAGCAGGACATCGTGGAAACAATATTTAAATCGTTTCCATGATGTCACTGGTCAATTGATCGCTGGTGAGTCTGTCTGTGTGACAGCTCACCAGCAATCAGCCGTCAATGTCGTCAGCGATCATCTCGCTGACGACATTGACGCGTGTGTGACACCCCCTTTAAGGGTATGTGCCCCCAGGACGTTTTTTAAGCAGTCCTGAACACACAAAACCTGAGGATCCTAGAGTCCTAGACAGGAGATTAGCTATGATTTTGTCTGCTTTTTTTGCATGTTTTTTGTGTGTTTTTACTGCGTTTTTGATAGCTGCGTTTTTTCCATTGACTTTAGCAAAAACGCTGGAAAACAATTATGGGTGCGTGCACACGATCAGTGTACGCAGCATTTTGGATGCAGTGTTTTGCCGCTGCATCCAAAACGCTGCGTAGTACAGTATAAGCATAGAGGATGGGATTTCATGAAATCCCATCCTCACTATGCTTAACCCGCGCACAGCGTCTTTGGAGCTGCGATGCAGGTTGCCGGGAGTCCGCTCGTCCGCAGCATGTTTATTTCGTGCTGCGGAGTCGGAAGCGGCTCCCATCGGGTGACTGCAGGGAGAAGCCGCCCTTCACCCGCCGCACACAGTGAGTACAGGGTGGCTGCGGTCTCCCTTAGGCCACCCGCGGCTTCCCTCAGGTCCGGAGGAGCTGCGTACAACACGCAGCTCCTCCGGTCCGTGTGCACGCACCCTAACATGTCAATTCTCTCCCATCCGCACCAAAAACGCAGGTATTTGACAGTTCTTGACACTTGTAAAACCAATGTGTGGGCACAGCATTTCTGTGAAACACATTGGAGATCAGGAGCAAATTAGCATACATTACCATAAAACCAATGGTTTTCTGCATGCAGAAAACACGCAGAAAACGCAGCAAAAACGTCCTGTGGACACATATCCTAAGGGCCCCGTCACATCGGGGGTGGGGATGTCGGCGGCGAATGGCGGGGGCGCGTACGCTCCTGCCGCCCCCGCCAGCGTCACCGTCCCCCGTTTAGACGGGGTGACTCGTCCAACCCCGCGCCGGCGACCTGATGTGTGCACATCGCCCCATGATGGTCCCCTGGTTTCACAGCACTGCTGTGAAACCAGGCGACCGGCCGGGACCGGCGACATCACCCCTTTACATGTGGCGACGTAGGGGCGATGACGCCGGCGATAGGCCACACCCCCACTTTGCCTCATGAATGGGCGGCGATATCGCCCCGTGTGACGGGGCCCTAAGGGTTCTTCACACACTGCAACATCACTAGCAATATCACTAAAACGTCACAGGTTTTGTGACGTAACAGCGACCTCTGCAGCGATCAGGCCCCTGCTGATCGCTACAAATCGTTCAGGACCATTTTTTGGTCCTTGGTCTCCTGTTGGTCAGCACGCATCACTGTGTGTGACAGCGAGAGACCAACAATCAGCGACATCCCAGCCATTGCCCATCACTGCACATTAGATGCTGGGCACTGGTAACCAGGGTAAACATGCAAGCGCGCTCTGCTTAGTTACCCGGTGTTTACCTTGGTTACCAGCGATGTTGCTGCTGACTGGTCACTGGTGAGTCTGCCTGTTTGACAGCTCACCAGCGACTGCATAGAGACTTTCCAGTGATCCCGGCCAGGTCGGAACGCTGGTGGGATCGCTGGAATGTCTCAGCATGTAAAGGGGCTTTTAGACTCTAAGTCGCCTCGACCAGTCTTCTGGCAGTGAATTGTCTAAACTCTCATCAACAACACCTACAGTAGGATGTTTTTCTTCAAAGCAACACTACCTCTGGAAGCACATAAACCTCTTCACGAGAAAGGCTCCTTCTCTATCCAAAAAGATAATGCACAAAATCTACCAGTCCCACCTGTGTCGACCAGTAGATCGCGGGAGCAGGGAGCTAGCCGCGGTCCTGAAAGAACAGTGGCATGCAGCCACCAGTGTCCGGTTCCCGGATCCTCCTGGTCCGGGGCAATCCGGCGCTCCCTTACATGGGAGCCTATGGGGATTGCTCCGGACCAGGAGGATCCGGGAACCGGACACTGGTGGCTGCACGCTGCTGTTCTTTCAGGACCGCGGCTAGCTCCCTGCCAGCCGCGGTCCTAAATCATTAGCAGCAGCAGCTGCATCCGGCTGCACACAGGACCGGAGGGCACATTTGGTCCTTCAGTTCTGTGTGCTGATCCAGTCCGGGGCTGTCAGGTTCATGCCTGACAGCCCCAGACCGGATCTTACCATGGTGTGAAGCCAGCCTTACACATACTTTTTTTGTTATCTTGTTGTTATTGTATACAATTTGGCGTAGGTACTGAACTTGCTATACAGGCCTGTTCACACTACCATTTTTTCTGTCTCAGCTTAGTTTCTAAAAGTACAGTACAACGTGTCCTGCAAAAAACAAGCCATCATATGTCTATATTGACAGAAAAATAAAAAAGTTATTGTCTTGGAAGCAGGGGAGCAAAAATGAAAACGAAAAATGAAAAATTCCCAGGCCATGAAGGGGTTAAAGGAGTGTTTATGCTTGCAGGAGCAATTTAAAAATCCTTCTAAAAGTCCTAAATAAGAATTAATCTGTTGTTTGACTTGATAAGGAATAATAAGCATGACTTCATTACTAAATCCCCTGCACCTGTTCACATTAGATTAAAGTGGTTCTCCAAAAACATAATAAAATGACCCCCATCATGGAATTCAAATTGCAGCTCAACATAGTCATATGTAAGGATGGGCTGCAGTCTCAAAAAAATCAGTTCCTGAGACTCATGTCTCCAGTGATGTAGGAGATGCATCATAAGCACACGTACAAGAGATATGTCGAAGAAGGGCTTTAATACATAGGAACTAGGACGATATCTGCGCTGCTTTTAAAAGGTGCAGGTCTAAAAATAGAGTATATTTGAATTAAAGGTGGTTTATTTCTACACCTTTCGAAGTATGTCTGTCCCGCCCAGGGCGTGGGGTACTCGATTCCGGGCGTTGATTTATGGGGGATGTCACGGGGGCCTGGTAGTCACTAAAAAGTCAGTAAAAATAACAATATGGCGCCCCTGCGACCAGGTGGCCACAAGGTAAACTTCAGCTGGGATAGGTAGGACGGTCACACCGCACAAACAACACACACGTCGATCCTTAGCCTAAGTCACTTCATGTCAGGCAAGGGATGGCGGGAGAAGCTAAGCGAGGGTGGAATGCAGCACAGCACCCGGGAAGGGGTGGAGGAAACTGGAGTAAAACGCAGGATTACTAAGTTAGGATGAGCTCTCGAGTGGAAGAGTTGGAGGAAGTAGAGAACTTCTAAGCAGAAACACCCATCAGCTAGTCAATGACTGAGACCACACTGAAAATAGAGGGGCCCCGCGGCCTGCACCACCGATGGCCGACCAGGGACCCAGGCTGATAACGAGGAAGGACAGAAGGAACCAGGTGTGCCCGACTGACACGGGGCACTGATGGTGGGCCAGAGAACCAGAGCGCTGGCTCTGTAGATGTGGCAGGGCAAGCTTCAAGCCCCAATCCACAAGAAACCCAGTGTGGTGCGAGAACTCTATGTACCGAGCTCTAACAACCGGTGTTGAAAAGGAGAAAGCCATCATACTAGGGCTAGTGACCCAAAGAGGGGACAAATCACTACAGATCCCGTGATGGCCGGACCGTACCCACACATGAATAGGAGAACGAAAAGAGAGGTACATTGAGCGGGAGTGACGCAGAGGAACCATCCCAGCTGCAGTAAGAACCTAAGCCCATAAGAACTGTACAGAGATGCTCTGTGAGCGTAAGTCTGTTGTAACTTCTGTGAAACAATTGTAAAGTGACTGTGAACTGTTAAGTGAGAACTTACGAGTAAAAGCCCGGTAAAGCCCAGTACAGTGTGGA
Source organism: Allobates femoralis (assembly GCA_033576535.1). Taxonomy (NCBI): domain Eukaryota; kingdom Metazoa; phylum Chordata; class Amphibia; order Anura; family Aromobatidae; genus Allobates; species Allobates femoralis. Next base: position 99,629,308 of record JARQOC010000003.1, on the reverse strand, counting down.
CTCAGTTGTTCCTTCACAGGGGAGATGAGAAGCCGCAACCGCACAGAGACTGTGAATGCTGCCTGAAGGTACGGGGAACTTTACACACTTTTACTACACTACACCTTTGGATATCTTGGGAGTCAGCCCTACCCAAAGAGGGCTCACCATCTAGCTGCACCCACCATCACCCCAGCGGTCCCAATTGCAGCGGTGGCCTTATATAGCCCACACTATGAGTGGCGTCACGAATAACTCTTATAAACTTTATTTTCATTTTTTCTTCACTCCCCTTTTTATTTGTTGCACTTGGGCATACGGAGCCGGGTCACGTTGCCATGACATCCCCCTTCAGACTGAAGAGAGGGCCCGTTCCTAGTACCCCTGCCCTGGGGTATGACAATAAAAATAAAGATAGTTTGTGACGCCACCTACGGTTCCAGTATGGTTACCGGAGCTGCGGTCAGACCTCCGGGCTGATTGTATGGCAGCTAGATGGTTATACTCCCCTTAGGTGAGCAGGATCCCCGGGACAGTTGTAGAAGCTAGAAGTTGCAGGACAGTCTATGAAGGGAGTAGGGTCAGGGGCCGCAATAACAGTCACTCACAGGGTTAATGTTTCCGTACCTTTACTGATGTTGCAGGTATAGTCCAGGGGACCATCATTGATGTTACAAGCCCAGGTGGTCTGGAAGCAGTTCGAGATCTCCACACCTGGTGAGTTGTGAGACCTCCCTGTGGTACTGTGTCTGCCTTTTGTCCTAGGCTGCATGAAGCAAGGCCCTGACCCTCTCCTACTGTCTTCACCTGTATGGCAGGCAGCAGGAGCCCTGTTGCTGAGCACCACTGTATCTGCTGCAGTTTCTGGGCTCTAGTAGGCGGCTGTCCCCTCAGGAGCTGCTGTGGCCAGGAGATCTGGAGTCTCCCTGGCCTCCGGTCTTTACTCCTGGGCGGTTAGTTCCCTCACAGTCTCGGACACCGGTGTCCGGGTTTATACTGTTTCTCTGGGGTGAACGGTATGCTCCACTCCCCCTGGCAACTACTCTTTGCCTCCGACACTCGCTCTTGGTCCCTCACGCTGGCTAACGGCTCTCACTGGTACGGGCTTAGCGCAGCTCCATCACCAGGACATCTTCACAGTCCTCTCTGGAACTGAACTGCTGACTCCGCCTCCAGGGCTGAATTTTATAGGGGACCTTACCTGAACTCGGCTGGTAGAGCTCCCCCTTCAGGTCTGGAGTGGAAGGTGTTGTGTGCAGGTTTACCTGAAGCGGAGATCATCCTCTGCGCCAGGTGCATCTGTGGCAACCGAACACACACTTCTTCTTTAGGAAATCTTTACCATTTATTTGATTTTTGGAAAGTAAAATTGTCTGGAATTGATCGTGAACACCGCGTTGCATATGAAGAGCACCTGCCATTCTAAAAAAGCAGAACTCGCACACACACACACACACACACACACATAGGATCTCATTTTGGAAACTAAACCCCCAAGGATTTCCTTTAGAGGTGTACTTAGCACGCAGTTGATTTGCAAAGCTTTATAGAATTTAGATGCTAAAATTAAAATTACTTTTTTACCACTAAAATATAGTTTTATTACTAAATTTATTGTTTTGGGATGAGCTTACAAACGTGAAAAAAATGAACCATATTTTATTTATCCATACTCTTTTTGGACCTGCATCTTTTAACAGCAGTGCAGATGTCTTCCACAATCCTAACCTAGTTCCTGTATTCTACTGTGATTGCCTACAGTGCCATGTGAAAGTATTTGGCCCCCTTGAACTTTTCAACGTTCTGTCACATTTCGGGCTTCAAACATAAAGATAAAACTCAAATTTTTTTGTGAGCAATCAACAACAAGTGGGACACAATCTTTGAAGCAGACACAAATTTATTGGATATTTTAAACTTTTTTAACAAATAAAAAAGTGAAAAGTGAGGCGTGCAATATTATTCGGCCCCTTTACTTTCATTGCAGCAAACTCACTCCAGAAGTTCAGTGAGGATCTCTGAATGATCCAATGTTGTCTAAATGATAGGTAATGATAAATAGAATCCACCTGTGTGTAATCAAGTCTCCATATAAATGCACCTGCTCTGTGATAGTGCCAGGGTTCTGTTTCAAGTGCAGAGAGCATCATGAAGACCAAGAAACACACCAGGCAGGTCGAGATACTGTTGTGGGGAAGTTTAAAGCCGGATTTGGATACGAAAAGATTTCCCAAGTGTTAAACATCTGAGGGAGCACTGTGCAAGCAATCATATTGAAATGGAAGGAGTGTATCAGACCACTGCAAATATTACCAAGACCGGCCGTCCTTCTAAACTTTCATCTCAAACAAGGAGAAGACTGATCAGAGGTGCAGCCAAAAGGCCCATGATCACTGAATGAACTGCAGAGATCTACAGCTGAGGATGGGAGAGTCTGTCCATAGGACAACAATCAGTCGTACACTGCACAAATCTGGCCTTTATGGAAAGTGGCAAGAAGAAAGCATTTCTCAAAGATATCCAAAAATTCTCGTTTGAAGCTTGCCACAAGCCATCTGGGAGAGCACCAAACATGTGGAATAAGGTGCTCTGGTCAGATGAAACCAAAATCGAGCTTTTTGGCCGCAATGCAAAACGATATGTTTGGCATAAAAGCAACACATCTCATCACCCTCAAAACACCATCCCCACTGTCAAAGATGATGGTGGCAGCATCATGGTTTGGGCCTGCTTTTCTTCAGCAGGGACAGGGAAGATGGTTGAAACTGATGGGAAGATGGACGAAGCCAAATACAGGACCATTCTGGAAGAAAACCTGTTGGAGTCTGCAAAAGACCTGAGACTGGGATCGGAGATTTATCTTCCAACAAGACAATGATCCCAAACATAAAGCAAAATCTACAATGAAATGTTTCAAAAATAACATACACAGGTGTTAGAATGGCCAAGTCACAGTCCAGACCTGAATCCAATGAGAATCTGTGGAAAGAGCTGAAAACTGCTGTCCACAAACGCTCTCCATCCAACCTCACTGAGCTCCAGCTGTTTTGCAAGGAAGAATGGGCAAGAATTTCGTCTGTCGATGTGCAAAACTGAGACATACCCCAAGCGACTTGCAGCTGTAATCGCAGCAAAAGGTGGCTCTACAAAGTATTAACTCAAGGGGGCCGAATAATATTGCACGCCCCACGTTTCAATTTTTTATTTGTTAAATAAGTTCAAAATATCCAATAAATCTCGTTTCCACTTCACGATTGTGTCCCACTTGTTGATTCTTCACAAAAAAATTTGAATTTATATATTTATGCTTGAAGCCTGAAATGTGGCAAAAGGTTGAAAAAGGCATTGTATGTGCACGCGTGTCCTGCATGAGCTGTACATACGCTTTCATTTGGTTGTTTATGACAACCTTACAAGGTGAACGACTAGCTCTTATCATTCAAGTTTATTGGGTAAGACCCTATTATGCTCCTTTTATCCACAGTCCTCATTGGAGAAGGGTTCTGACTGAAGAAGAAATAAAGCTGAAATATACGGTCTCTGGAGTTGTGTTTCTTCAGACTGCAAGCCCGTCCTGAAACATGACTAATGTATTTGAATTAGGTGAAAGAGGCCACATTATTACAGTCTTGCTGAACCCCTTTAAAGAGGCACTTACAAATGAAACTAATCCATAAGAAGGGGATACCTTACTAATGACTAGGGTCCAACTGCTGCACTCACATCCATCCCATGAATGGAGCATATGCACAATTATTGCTAGATTAATGGTCCGTGATACCGCAGGAGAGTACAGTATCCACACAATGAATGGAGCCGAGGGCGAGCATGAGCATCTCAACTTCACTCAAGATAAGGCTCTAAAATTTGATGTCCTTGAGAGTGAGAATCCTGGTCTTTGGATCTCTGTGGTCCTGGAGGCCACATAGAGGTACACCGAGTCATACTGTACCGCTGTATGCCATAGACTGTATGAATAAGGCCTAAAGGCACAGGAATACAAGGAGTTTTGCTTTGTAAATGAACTCATTGTCTGCTTTCTACTACACTGCTTGGTAAATGAATTAATTGTGTGTCTTGTATTATATGTGCACCAGGGGATTTTATGCTCTAGACTTATGGGTCTCCACAGATGAAAGGATTACAAATAAATATAGATCTATGTGGTAAATCCATAATGCCATGGTAAATGCAAAGGCGCATTAATAAAAAGCAAATTAACAGCGAAAAAACATTTCGTTAAAAGTGTTTTGATATGTTCTAATGTATGTATCTGCAGTATCTGAATAGCTGCTTGTTCCTCCATATGACATGCAAGTAAAGTGCGGAATGAGAAAATCAGAAGTACAGAGAAGACAGCCAGGAGCTAACCATTGATTCAACCAAGTATGTCAGAAATTCAGTGTGGATTTATTGTCATTCACGCTCATTGGTGGTCAGTGGAGATCCACATGCTCAGAGCTCTTGTGTATATCATCCCAGATGGTTCAGAGAATCAGTACATTGCCAGCCATGGTGTAGGTATCTGCTGATCATTTACACTTCACAACAGGGTAAAACAATCATATACATGCAAGAGGAATCAGGTTGGTCTTGATCAGTAGGGAGCCAATTGCTTTTCTTTCATTGTTAATGTGATTGTAATGATCCAGACCACCATAGATGCCAGTGTCACTCAGAGCCTAATCCCATGAGAGTGACACTGCTGGCTCAGGTCTTTGATTACAGACTGCCAATCATTGCTCTTTCACTGGTACAGCTTCAAGAAGCGAAGTGCAATTGACTATTTACGGTAGCTACTGAGAAAGTTCTGCAGCAGCTAAGGATAACTTTATATCATATATATATCATAGGCGGCTGTCACACGCTGCGATATCTGTAAAGATATCGCTGAAACGTCGCAGATTTTCAGTCGTTGCACCGACGTCGTTGTGCGTGACAGGTCGATCTGACTAGCGATAAGTGATCTGATCGTTAATCACAGATATGAGAACCGGACCCCATATCAGACGATGTGGATCATGCAATCTGCTGCATTGTTCTGTGTGACACCGCGGTAACCGATCTCTTTACCGATTTCTCCTATTCACATCATTGACAAGCCTCAGTCGCTGGTTGTGTGAACGATACCTGCACAGAACATCGCTGCTGTGTCCTGATCATTATCTATACATGTGACACCTCATTAACGATGTTGTCCACGAGTGCGCACCCCTGAGAATGTAGGTGAGATCACTCACAAAATCGTAGTGTGTGACGGCTGCCATAGAAAGATAGATAGATAGATAGATAGATAGATAGATACAAAGCAAAAAAACTGCACAGCACTCAAGACACAATGTGAACTGGTGCTATCAGTGACGCTGGGTCAAATACAAAGAAAAAAATGTCTCTACAGCACACATCTACTACCAATATCGTACATATGCTAACAAGCAAAAAATTTGAAAAAAAATGTAAAAACTTATGTTTTTTCAAAAAAATCATTATTCTTTATTTTTATTTTCTGGGAGTCTTAGTACACACATTGGCCATAAGATATGGAGTTTCTGGCTCCATAGCTGCACTTAGCACCCTCATCACCCACAGGTGTTCTGAGTTTGAGATGGTGTCCGACCACCTAACAGTGGGACAGGGAGGAAAAGGAGGACAGGGATGTCAGCGCAGGACTCATCAGACCTAGGGGCACCGTGACGTGGTTGGTGAGCAAGCAGACATTGCCCAATGTGTGTACTAAGACACCCAGAAAATAAAAATTAAGAATAATGAGTTTTTTGAAAAAACATAAGTTTTTAAATTTTTTTCTAATTTTTTGCTTGTTAGCGTATGCACGATATTGGTAGTAGCTGTGTGCTGCAGAGACATTTTTTTCTTTAGATAGATAGATAGATAGATAGATAGGATAGATAGATAGATTCAGCAAGTTAAATAAGTATTGAACACGTCACCAATTTTCTAAGTAAATATATTTTTAAAATTGCTATTGACATGAAATTCTCACCAGATGTCAGTAACAACCCATTCACTCCACACAGTCAAAGAAATCAAACCATAGATGGCAATAAATTTAGTGATGTGTAATAATGACAACTAACACACTGATCAATAGCAAGCTGAAATAAATCAGTAATTAGAAACAAGTTCTGCCACTTAGTTAAAAACATTTCCAGCTGGCTGAACTGATGGCCTATAAAAATGTGTCTCATTACCAAGGTTCTACACAGGAAACATCTCATGATGACTAAAATCAGTGAGCTGTCCTCAAGACCTTTGCAATTTAGTTGTTGTAACACATACTTATGGCATTGGTTACAGAAGAATTTCTTATATACTGAAGGTGCTAGTGTGCATTGTTGGAGACATAGTTTAGAAGTGAAAAAAGGAGGAGTAAAAAGAATTATCAGAAGAGTTCTCTGAAAGCTAATAATCACCTGTGGAAAAGCTACTGAAAAACCTGGAATCAGCAGGCACAGTTGTTTAAAAAAAAAACAAGAAGTAATGCACTCAACCTCCATGGTTATATGCACTCTCCCCATAATAGACTCCATTGCTGAACAAAAAGGATGTTCAAGAGCATTTAAAATTTGCATAATGCATAGACAAGCTTGTGAAGTACTGAGAGAATATAGTCTGCTCAGTTGAGACCAAAATTGAACTCTTTCGATGCCATAATATACACCGTATTTGGAGGCTAAAAGGCAAATCACCCGAGAAACACCATACCAACAGTGAAGTTTGGAGGTGGGAACATCATGGAGTTAGTCTGTTTCACCAACAAACTGTCAGGCTGTCAGGAAGATAGTTGCATTCTTACTAGGATGGTTTTGGCCTGGGGCCCCGCCATGCATTTGAATATTGTTGCTGTTGACTTGCCTCAAGTCTTGGTGTGGCTGGCAGTTGGGACTCTGTCACTCCCAGCAAAGACACTATTTAAGGGCACTGGGATGCCAGTTTTCCCAGCGTCAGCATTTGCCAGGAGACATAGGATGCTCTGTCTCCTGGCTCAGGTATGTGGTAGGAGGTTCCTTCCTATCAGCCCTCCTCATCCCTCCCTCTGTCCCTATGGGCAGAGGGTGGAGATTGAGTGTTACCTCAGTGGTGTCAAGTGATCCATGAGAGAGAGGTTTTAAATATGTCATATTCTCTTTTTCTCCACTGATTATTCAGTTGTGCTTCAGTGGTTACAATTGGTAGGTCTATTGCTGTGCGTTTCTCTGGTTAATCTCAGGCTCTGGTTTATTGCGCCCCTTATGTCTCTGACGTTTTGCTCCCTGACTTGGTTAATAATTAAGTTCTCCACTGCCTAACCTCCATTGTTTACTTGTGTGTTTAACCCAATTTTGGCCAGAAATACGCTTGAGCTCCCCATTAACTTCCATTATACTTGGTAAACGCGTCTAGTCCATATGAGCATCAAAATAATCAATACAAGTAGCGAGCACCCAAGCATGGTAGTGCTCACTCATCACTAATTATTACACATCACTAAAAGTATGTACATCAATGGTTTTATTTCTTTGCCTGGTTGGACGGGATGGGTTGATACCAACAACACCTTTAAAAATATATTTACTAGGAAAATTGTTGAAAATTACATCCTGTATGGTGGCATGTGTACAACATTCCTAACTTCTACAATCAGTTTATGATCTTTTGTATCTCTTGCTGTCATATCACGTGAGTTTCATTCAGATGTCAGTTATTGTATGCTGTCTGTGGTTTTCACATATAGAACTTATATGTATTACAGACTATGCGGCTGTTCACATGTCCATGCGCTTTTACAGATTGAGCACAAAATCTCATCCTTTTAAGAGTCTTAGGCTACGTTCACACATAGTGTATTTTGTTGCGCTTTTTTTGTGCGTGCTTTTTGCCGCGATTTTCGGTCGCGCAAAAAAGCGCAACAAAATACGCAGGGGCTTTCACACACTGCGCTTTCTTTACTCCAGAAAGTGCAGGTGATGTCACAGAGGGTAGGAAGAATCCTGCTTCCTCCTCCTCTCTGTGACAGCTGTGACCACCCATTAGATTTCGCAGTGTATTAATATACTCTGTGAAATCTAAATGAAATAAAGCAAAATGTAGGAAAAATAACAAAGAATGAAATACTTACCTCTCCGACGCCTTTTTCCCGATGTCTGGTTGAGAAGCCAGGCGATGTGTGTCCTGCCAGGACCTGGCGTGATGTCAGAGGGGCGTTCCCGGCGCTGATTGGCTGCTCGCGGTCATGTGATATGTATGATATGACCATGAGCGGCTAATCAGCGCCGGGAACACCCCTCTGACATCACGCCAGGTCCTGGCAGAACACACATCGCCTGGCTTCTCAACCAGACACCGGGAAAAAGGCGTCGGAGAGGTAAGTATTTCATTCTTTGTTATTATTTATACATTTGGCTTTATTTAATTTATATTTCGCAGTGTATATTAATACACTGCAAAATCTAATGGGCGGTTACAGCTGTCACAGAGGGGAGGAGGAAGCAGGATTCTTTCTCCCCTCTGTGACGTCAGATGCAGCAGCGCCCGCCCTTAAAGGAAAAAGCGCCGATGCTGCTGTGTAAAGAACTGACAAGTCAATTCTGTTTATGCCGGCGCTTTCTCCCAGAAAGGCGCGGCGCGAAAATATGCGCTGTCTGAACGGCAAAGTGAATTTTACATTCACTTTGCTGTCAGACAATACGCACCTGCTCATCTTTGAAAAGCGCTAGTAAAAAAGAGGTCAAAAAATGCGCAGTGTGTGAACGTAGCCTTAGGCTGGTTTCACACTGCAGTTTTTTTCCTGATCAGGTTCCATCTGGTTTGTATGACAAAACCAGGAGAGGAACCTGCAGAGAAAAACTATATTGAAAGATTGACACCTGTTCTGAGTTTTGGAGACATTCCTGGTTTTGGCATACAAACCGGATGGACACTGATCAGTGAAAAAACTGCAGTGTGAAACCAGCCTTAGATCAATCTTACCAACGAAAATTTTTAGGTTTCGTGAAAATAATGGACAGCACAGGAAAGTTCAGTTTTCATGGATGAGGCTTGATAAACCTCTATGATTTTTTTTTTTTCTTCTGTCAAAAACTAATGATAATCTGTTTAAATTCTGGTGGTAAAAGTGAACACTGACCAAACTCTGATCTTACTTTAATGTCATGTTCATGTCAACTGCAATTGTCATGGTTGCACATGATGCACCCCCAGTCTATGGTGAACTCGGGAGCTGGGCCGGTGCTGTCTCTCTGGGGTATCATGGTAGTCGTGACCCAGGCCGTGGCCTTGGATCAGTCCAAAAATGGGATATGTACAAGGGATTTGTTGCGACGCCACCCGTGGTATGTGGTTAGTAGAACCACCTCTGCCATATTCCTGCTGGGGATGGTGATTTGGGGCAGCGTGGATGGTAAGCCCTCCTGGGTAGGGCTGAGGGTCCCCAGGGCAGGAGTAGTTGTGAATGGATGGGCCTGATGAGGGATTGTGTGCAGTGCAGTTCACTTACTTCAAAGCTGCAGCTCTCCAGCCAGTGTGCAGGGATGACAGTCTGTGGCTCCTCAGGCGGGACTTTACTGCGACGCAGGAAGTAAACAGTCTCAGGCAGGGATGAGCTTACTGGGTACTTTACTTAAGGTCTTCAGCATTAGTTCACAACAGTTCACAGCTATTTCCATACAGTTCACACAATTTACACTGCTCTGGGCAACTCAAACTGTGCAGCCCAGGTGGCGTTTCTGGGTTGTTCCCTCAAAGTCCTTTCAGGCCTCTCAGTCTCAACATAGTACCTCACCCATGGGTTCAATCTGGTCATCGCGGACTCACGGGTGAATGTTTCCTTCACAGTCAGGGTCACCAGTCCTAGTATGACAACTGTGTTCTTAGACCGTGGTGGAAAGTTAGGCTGCAGGTCATGAAGCACCTGCCCCACACCAGTGTGTCTCGTGATTAGGGTCTGGATTATCCTCGGTCACCTCTTCAGAGCCGCTTCTCTGCTCGTGGCCTAGCCTCCAGTATCCCAGGTTCAGATATTTGGGCACACCAGGCTCACTCTGTCAGTCACTGTTTCTAAGGGTGCCTCCGGACAGCTAAGATGTGTGCGGCTGCCGGGCCCTTATCCTCCCACCTTCCTTCAACTGTGGGGTCTCTTTCAGTCTCTTTCTCCTTCCCGTCACCTCCAGGCTATGGAGTGGGCTTTCTCTCCTAGGGTCTGTGCCTCTCTGGATTCTGCGCCTCCAGGGAACCCAAACCCTCCTGGGAGGATTCTCTCTTTTCTTTTGTTCTGTTCTCACTTTTCTCTCCCACTGTTCTGTTCTCTTCTTCCTACATCCTACTTCTCTTCCCTACCCCTGCGTGTTCCCGGGTTTATATTGTGTTGGGCTCTCCACCCACTTTGTCAATGCTACTCTACGCTCCACCCACTTCTCTTAACACCTGACATCCCTTGCCCAACCTAGAGTCCTAGGTGTAGGGTCGGTGTGTGCATCTGTGTGGATGTTTTGTCAACTGTCTTGCCTTACCTGGCTGCACTTCCCTTTGTGGCCACCTGGTCGCAGGGGTGCCACACACATAATTCACAATTGTACACCTATGGAAAGGGATGTGTTATGGTTAGAAATGAGCAGATGTTTTGAAATTCTAAATCGACATCACCAAAAATTTGAGTTGAGGACAATAAATTTGCAGGAAACTCAATACTACAACACCTGACAAAAATTATGGAATCACCTGGCTCGGAGGATGTTCATTCAGTTGTTTAATGTTGTAGAAACAAAGCAGATCACACACGGCACAAAACTGAAGTCAATTCAAATGGCAACTTTTTGGCTTTAAGAAAGAAATCAAGATAAAAAAATGTGGTAGTCAGAAGGCGTACCTTTTTTCAGACCAAGCAGAGGCCCTTCTGACCATAAGAGCTTAAAGGGAACCAACCACCCCAAATGACCCCCCCGGACTGTTAATATGTGTCCCTGCACCCTGCAGACACATATGGGGCAATTGTTTTTGCTAAAAAAAAAGGATTTGTAAAAGCTAAGATATAGCTTTATAAACTTTTAAAAATCTTGCCGACTGGGCGTTATCTAGCTGCCGGGAGGTTCGGGGAGGGGGGGGTGGAGCGCTGCGCAATATGTACAACCTGGTCCGATGCCGTCCCTGCACTCCTGTCCGGTGCTGTCTCCCCGCTGCTCTCTCCGGTGCTGTGCCCGCTGGTGTCCTCCTGTCATGGTCTCCATGCTGTGCCCAGGCTGGTAACATGATTATCGGTGCGGGCTCCGGGCAATGGGAAGATTCCTGCTTCCTCCTGTCCATCCCCGTCCAGGTCAGCCCTGCACCAATGAGAACGCAGGGCCAGTGATGTCATGTAACCGCCCCTGCGCTGTGATTGGCTGACAGTGGCGATCACATGACACAATGGCCCTGCGTTCTCATTGGTGCAGGGCTGACCTGGGCGGGGATGGGCAGGAGGAAGCAGGAAGCTTCCCCATTACCCGGAGCCCGCACCGATAATCATGTTACCGGCCTGGGGCACAGCATGGAAACCATGAAAGGAGGACACCAGCGGGCACAGCACCGGAGAGAGCAGCGGGGAGACAGCACCGGACAGGAGTGCAGGGACGGCACCGGACCAGGTTGTACATATTGCGCAGCGCTCCACCCCCCGGCAGCTAGATAACGCCCAGTCAGCAAGATTTTTAAAAGTTTATAAAGCTATGTCTTAGCTTTTACAAATCCGTTTTTTTAGCATAAACGATTGCCCCATATATGTCTGCAGGGTGTATGGACACATATTAACAGTCCGGGGGGGTCATTTGGGGTGGTTGGTTCCCTTTAAAGTGTATATGGAACCACATTATTTAGGAGGGGAATGGAAAGCAGCAAAGACAGACATTGGTTTTGCTAAAAGCCATGTCACACGCATCAATCTAATGAACGATTTTGTTAGCGATCACTAACAAAATCGTTCAGATCGCTGGTGAGCTGTCACACAGGCAGACTCACCAGCGATCAGTGGCCCAGCGACATCGTGGAAATGATTTAAATATCGTTTCAACAATGTCTTGCTTCCGCTGCCAGGCTGCGGTAAGCGGGAGCAGGCTAGTCTCCAAGGTAAACTGCGGGTAACTAGGCAGCGCGCTCTGCCTAGATACCCAAAGTATACCTTGGTTACCAGCCTTCTCCGCTCATTAGCTAGTATCCAAGGTACACAGCGGGTAACTAGGGACCCTAGTTACCTGCTGTGTACCTTGGATACCAGCTGATGAGCGGAGAAGGCTGGTAACCAAGGTATACTTCGGGTATCTAGGCAGAGCGCGCTGCCTAGATACCCGCAGTTTACCTTGGAGACCAGCTCCCAGGGCTTGCAAAGAGGCGCTGGGAGCAGGCTTATCGGTCGTCTCCAGGTGTCACACGCAGCGATGCTGCGTGTCCACCGGGCAACCAACGATAGATTTGAGGTCCTATCCTCAAATCAAATGATGAACAATCTGCCGACTGATCATTCCTCGTTTGTAGTGTCACACGCAACGATGTCGTTTCGACATCGTTCAAGCGTCACGTGACTTTTGAACGATGTCGGCAATATCATTACGTGTGATGGTACCTTAAGAGTACAGTATCTCTTCCATACCACGCAGAAGAACCCAATTACATTCTACTGCAATAAAATGTGCACTTACAAAGCGAGAGAAGGTTGGAAAATACCACAAAATTTTTAATTGACACAAATCTGAGGATGCATGATATCTGATAATAAACATATACAGTACCGTATGTAACAATGCATGAGCACCATGTACAGCATCTAACCACTCAAATGTCATAAATAAATATAAATCTAGTATGATGGACACCAATAACTACAATTAAAGGACAGTATGATGGCTATATATGCTTGCAAGTTATCCATGAACCTAATTGGTCTGAGGAAAAATATTACAGCATGCAGTGAGTTTGTTATGGGTGCAAGTGGAAGTTCGGACTGCACTCAGATGACATCACACTTGCAGCAGAGCCTGAGCCGAGTCTTATGGTGGGTTTACACACACCAATTTATCTGTTCAATCTCTGAACCAATCTCTGGTTGCAGTGAAATCATGGATACATTGCTCCATGTTGTACACAGCCACAAAATGGAGCAATGTATCCATGATTTCACTGCAACCAGAGATTGGTTCAGAGATTGAACAGATAAATTGGTGTGTGTAAACCCACCATCACTAGTATATCGCATCAGGTGCCATAAACTACTCTAATGGTGCCGTCGCACAGCACGATCTGGCCAGCGATGTCGAAAGCGATGCGCGGGTGCCCGCTCGCTTCCGACATCGCTGGCCAGCTGTCACACAGCATCGCTGCGGCCGGCGACACCGCAGCGATGCGGGCGGTGACATCGCTCATTGGGCTGGGCTCAGCCCAGCGAGCGATCAGCAGCAACGCTGCGGTATAGGCTGGATCGCCGCCGACATCGCTCTGGCGATGTCACACGGCGCGATCCAGCCTTATCGCAGGTCGCCGGTTGTTCCCGTAAACCTGTCAACCTGCGACCAGCGATAAAACGCGGTCGCGCCGCTCGTTTACACAGCGCGACGTCGCTAGCGACATCACTGATACGTCACTTTTTTGACGATGTTGCTAGCGACGTTGCCAGGTGTGACGGCACCTTAAGGGTACCTTTACACGCCGTAACTGCGGCGAGAAATATTGGCAGCGATGTTGCGAAGTGGAAATATCGCTGCCACATTTCCACCCAATTGCTTCCTTATTGCGGCGTGTAAATAGGGAATTTGGCGGCGATATGTCGCCTCGGTCGCCTGGTTTCAGAGCACTGCTCTGAAATCGAAACCAGGCAACATTGGTTTTATCACTGCTAAATTCCCTATTTACACGCCGCAATAAGGAGGCAATATGGCGCGATATTTCCAGGTCGCAAATAGCTGACAATATTTCTCGCCGCAGTTGTGGCGTGTAAAGGTACCCTTAGGGTACCGTTACACATCGCAACATTGCATGCAATTTCACTTGCAATTTGCTGGTTGCAATGAAATCATAGACACATTATTCTAGTGTACAAATGTAACAATGTGTCCATGAGTGCAAGTGAAATTGCATGCAATGTTGCGACATGTAATGGTACCCTAAGGGCCCCTTTACACACACCAACTTCTGTGACCAACTTCTGAACAGATCTCTGGTTGCAGTGAAATCATGGACACATTGCTCCATTTGTACACAGCCACAAAATGGAACAATGTGTCCATGATTTCACTGCAACCAGAGATCTGTTCAGAAGTTGGTCACAGAAGTTGGTGTGTGTAAAGCGGCCCTAATGGGGCTGTCACACGCGTCAATGTCGTCAGCTATCTGATCGCTGACGACATTGACAGATGATCGCTGGTGAGCTGTCACACAGGCAGACTCACCAGCGATCATTTTACCAGCGACATCGTGGAAATAATTTCTATATCGTTTCCACGATGTCTGCAGGCTGGTATCCAGGGTAAACTGCGGGTAACTAGGCAGCGTGCACTGCCTAGATACCGGATGTATACCTTAGTTACCAGCCTTCTCCGCTCACCGGCTGGTATCTAAGGTACACAGCGGGTAACTAGGGACCCTAGTGTACCTTGGATACCAGCCGTTGAGCAGAGAAGGCTGGTAACCAAGGTATACTTTGGGTATCTAGTCAGAGCGCACTGCCTAGTTACCCGCAGTTTACCTTGGAGACTAGCCTGCTCCCGCTTACCATTGTGTACCTTAGATAGCAGCCGGTGAGCGGGAAGGCTGGTAACTAAGGTATACATCGGGTATCTAGGCAGCGCGCGCTGCCTAGTTACCCGCAGTTTACCCTGGATACCAGCTCACAGCGCTTCCTGAGAGGCACTGGGAGATGGCTGATCGCGTCTCCTGGTGTCACACGCAGCGATGCTGCATGTACACCGGGCGACCATCGCCAGGTTTTAGAATAGGTTCTAAAACCTGACGACCATCAACCAGCGATTTATCGCTGGTTGATGCGCCCTGTCACACGCGTCAATATCACTGCAAAGTCACGTGCAGCAGTAATCGTGCACGCGATATTGACGCGTGTCACGGCCCCATAAGACTCGGATCAGGTTTTGATTTTTTTTTTATGGATCCAAACATTTGAATGACCAAGTGCCACATGATTCTCGGTTGCAAATCCTGCAGACTGCAATTCTTTTTCTTGGACCAATCAGTCTGAAGAAAAACCTGTACATGTGCACTGCCTCATTGAATAACACTGGTCCTAGTGTGATCAGGATTTTGATGGATAACACTTGTGTCAAGAATTCAGTTGTCTGCATAATGGTGGGTTTACACACACCAATTTATCTGTTCAATCTCTGAACCAATCTCTGGTTGCAGTGAAATCATGGATACATTGCTCCATTTTGTGGCTGTGTACAACATGGAGCAATGTATCCATGATTTCACTGCAACCAGAGATTGGTTCAGAGATTGAACAGATAAATTGGTGTGTGTAAACCCACCATGAGTCTCATGAAAGAGCGTCACTCATGACTATGCATGTTGCTGGTAACAGCCCATAACTCCTTTCAGTTGAAGCCAATAGCAGCCAAGCCAGCAGTTGTGCTGTCCACACATACTATAGACCTATCATGCAGCATCTTCTTCCAACTCCACCATACACAAGTGCACTTGTTTGGACTGAAGGTGAATATGGACAGCATGGTGGCCCAGTGGTTAGTACTAGAGATGAGTGAATAAATTGGAATGGAATTGAATTCTTCTCAAATTTTACAAAAATCTGATTTGTTAAAATCCAGATAAGTTATTTGCTTTCACATGAATGAAGCCCCTGGCCACCATTTTTCTCTGCTTTAAAGGGATCCTGTCACCCCAAAACACCTCCTAAGCTCTTAAAAGCTGTCCCTAGTGCATATTAACACTTTCCCTACACTCCTTTTTGCTCCTAAATGCACCTAATCAAAGTGAAGAAAAACGTTTTATAAGTACCTGATTATTGATGCTAATGAGTGACTATCTATTCATAGTCACTCATCCAGGCAGCCCCTCTTCATGATATCACGCCTATTCAGGCGTGATCTTCCTAATAGATTCAAAATCGCGCCTCTCTGCGCGCCTCCCCACTCTCCCATTACGCACGGGCTTCAGTGGGGGCATTATGACGCGATTTGCGTCATTTCCTGGCGCCGGGTGACGTAGTACACCCGCGCCGCTCGCATTGAGCTTCAAGTGCCTCACTGCGCATGCGTGCGGGAGCCGGAACAGAGCCGCTCTGTTCCGGCTCCCGCACGCATGCGCAGTGCGCTCCCGCACGCATGCGCAGTGAGGCACTTGAAGCTCAAAGCGAGCGGCGCGGGTGCATACGTCACCCGGCGCTAGGAAATGACGCGAATCGCGTCATAATGCCCCCACTGAAGCCCGTGCGTAATGGGAGAGTGGGGGGCGCGCAGAGAGGCGCGATTTTGAATCTATTAGGAAGATCACGCCTGAATAGGCGTGATATCATGAAGAGGGGCTGCCTGGATGAGTGACTATGAATAGATAGTCACTCATTAGCATCAATAATGAGGTACTTATAAAAAGTTTTTCTTCACTTTGATTAGGTGCATTTAGGAGCAAAAAGGAGTGTAGGGAAAGTGTTAATATGCACTAGGGACAGCTTTTAAGAGCTTAGGAGGTGTTTTGGGGGTGACAGGATCCCTTTAAAAGGCCATCAAAATGTTAAACAAAAAAAATGTATACAAACCTCACACCTCTCCGCCCTACCATCCATCTGGTTGTTATTGCATCTTTGCATTGTAGTTAGACGCATTGAAATCCCCTAGCCTTGAGATGTCTAGGCATGGGTTGGGATCTCTGTAGACTAATGGGGATGTCACACGCATCAATATCGCATGCAATATCGCTGCTGCACATGACGTTGCAGCGATATTGACGTGTGTGACAGGGTGCATCAACCAGCGATAAATCGCTGGTTGATGGTCGCCAGGTTTTAGAACCTGCTCTAAAACCTGGCGATGGTCGCCCGGTGGACATGCAGCATCGCTGCGTGTGACACCGGGAGACGCGCGAGAAGCCAGCTCCCAGCACCTCTCAGCAAGCGCTGGGAGCTGGTATCCATGGTAAACTGTGGGTATCTAGGCAGCGCACTCCTCTGGTTCGCATAGCAGTGCTGAACTACTACTAGCTTCGGTACCAGCAAACCGGCTGTAGATGGGCACGGGATGTTTTTGGACCCGCATGTAGATGCCCGTAGATCGGTTGTTAAGGCACCGGGAATAATGGCGCTCAACCGGGGTGATGGCCAGGGGGCTACACGGAACTGTGCAGGCCCCCTCTCCTAGGTTGCAGAGCTCGTTGGTTTAGCTCCTTCTCCTACGTTGCTCGGAGAGTTCCTTTTTCTAGACTCCTCAATTGTACTCAATTCTCCACTACACACTACCACTACACTCCCCCCACCAGGACCTGATTGGTCCTCTATGCTGATGATGCATGTAGGGTATGGATCTCTGAGTTAAACGTGTGACTGCTGAGTCAGAGAATATTGCTGCTGCAGTTTTGGCTGCAATACCCTCCTGTGACGCACTCGTTGCGGGGCGCCACAGAAGCAGGGGGTGGGAATAGCCCCTCAGGAAGGAACTGACTCATGGATCTGGTAATGCCCTCATGACTTTGTTGTACACATTTTAAAAGGCTGTATTTAACTATTAAAACATCAGAAACACATGGGGGGACCCCTTGCCTGAATACAGCATACATGCTGCATTCAGTGCTGCCTTTAGATTGAAATCTTTTGGGGGGTGACAGGTCCTCTTTAAAGAGATTTTCCACTAATAATGTGATCCCCTTTCTTTTGTGCTAACTATGTGAGTCGGTCGACAGGGTAGGGGGTACTCTGATGCCGGGACAGGGGGTTCACTTCGGTGGGGATAACGGCTCGTCGGTTCCCGGTTCTATGCTCTGGACCCTCAGTGGTGGGGATTGGGGATGATGATGATGATGGGGGAGTTGTAACCTGATGCCACCTGTGGTACCTGGTAATAGGGTTACCAGCGCTGCGGCCGGCCGCTAAGGTGAGGGGAATACAGCTTTGGTAGTACAGCTTCCCACAGGTGGAGCTTTACTTCAGGGCAGCTGGGTGGATGAGGGGAGTAGTCATCCTCACCTCTGTGATGCTGCAGAGGCCCTACGGGCGAAGGATGAAAGAAGAACAGACACTAATTCAGCTCAAACGGTTCTTTACTTGCACAAGTTGGAAAAGGCACACAGTACAGTCTGGTTTAACCGGGGTTGTAGCCGCAGATTTTGGAGGCTCCTCCAGAGACTGTCAGAGGTGTCTTTCTAATGGCGCTCTTGGTCTTTTTTCCTTCTGTGCCCTGATGGCCTTCTGTTCTCCCACTCGTGAGTCTTGTCTCTAGTCCTCGGGGTCTGTTACCTAAAGTCTTTGTGCTTCTAAGGTGTCGTGAACCCAGCTGCGGGACTGATGTTGGACTGCTTGATGGGTGCTGTGGCTCCCTTGGGTCAGGCCCACAGCCTGCCGGTCCGCGGTTAAGGATATACCATAACTATCCGCCTCGGTTCCAGGGTACTGGCGATGACCTGGGTTTCCAGCTGGCCCCAACCAGTCCTGGAGTAGCCCCCTTCTATGTCTGGCTCACCTTTCTCCTAAGAAGTGCCCTCCTGTCATGGCCACAGGGTCCCCTGTGTCCGTCCTCTCTGCTGTCTTACACCGTCTGCCTGACACTAACTGTCACTCCCTGTCTCCGTCACATCTAGGCTCCACCCCCTAGGACCTACTAAATATACGGTCCCCTGTACCAAGGTGGCCTACTGTATG
Organism: Allobates femoralis; assembly: GCA_033576535.1. NCBI lineage: Eukaryota > Metazoa > Chordata > Amphibia > Anura > Aromobatidae > Allobates > Allobates femoralis. The sequence goes on along the minus strand of JARQOC010000003.1, from coordinate 99,610,497 downwards.
GGCGTTGGGGTGCAGACTCTGTAGGGTCCTCCATATCCACGGCTACGGAGGCACTACACCTTCTCTTTGGGGTACAGAACCTCCCTGTGGTGCCTTGCCATAGGGGAGTCACATATGCCTAACACTTTCCCAATATACTTCTATTACCAACCTTGCTCCTTAAAGCTGATCTCTCTGAGGCTTGTAAATTACTTTATTCTTGCTCTAGATTTGATCTTTCTGGCTGCAGACCTGATTCAGACAATCAAAGTGGCGCACATCACTGGTGGGGGTGGCACTAAATCTTGGTGAGAGACAGCAGTCCGGGCACACATACCTACAGTAGATCAGACTTCACTCTCCTCTCACCCTCACCAGTTTACAGGAGCAGAGTAGGCAGCAGTCGTATATTGGGAAACTGTTAGGCATTGTCACACTTGATGAGTTGAGCCTGAGGTATAGTAGATTCACTGGACCAAAGATACCGATCTTTGACCTGAAGGAGCACCTCTGAATGGCTGCTGAGTATTCACTATAGCCACAGAAGTGGAGATAGATAAGGCAGGTAGGCAGCAGAGGGCCGTAATAGATGGTTTTGGTTCCTTGGCAGCTGGCCCAACAGACCAGATTGAAGGGCATGACCCCTAATGAGCAACAGGCAAGCACAGACAGTCACTGGTGGGTTCAGACTAAGTTACGATATGCATAGGCAAGTACAGCAGATGGCAGCATTTGTCAGTAGCTGGCAGGCACAGCAGATGGTAGAAGCTGGCGGTAGTTGGTAGTCACAGCAGATGGTAATGGTTGATGGTGACTGGCATGGTCAGGTAGGCACAGTAGGAGTGGAGTAGGTACTGGCACACAATGACAGGAAGACAGGAGCACAGAAACAGGTATATGCACAGTATGCAGGAACAAAACACAAAGAGACCTGAAAACTAGCTACAGCTAGTATATACTGACTTAGACACATCATCGGTGAGGCACCTCCCAAAAGGGGGAGGCTGCCTGAAATACCCCGTACCTCTCAGCCATGGGCTGAGAGGTACGGGCCACAGTGCCACACTCTAAGCGCACTTCTAGAAGGTCTACTGTGCATGTGAAGTAGGGATGAGCGAGTAAAATCATTACTATTCAGTACTCGCTGAACAGTAACGATATTCGGGCTACTTGCTTCTCCCCGAGTCTCTTGTGATTACTCGGGAGTAGCGAGTAGTCCTTTAACTTTCAAAGTGTATTTATATAGTGCACTAAAAGTGAATAAAAGTTGTTAAAAAATCAAAAAAATATCACCTATCCGACGCCTGCAGCAGACCGGCAAAGAAGACATCCGATCACCGACAAGGATCTGTGAGTCTCACAGCCAATCAGATGGCCAGACGTCACAAACCACCTGATCGCTACCAGCCACCTGATTGGCCAGATTTCCAGGTCATTGATGCACGTTCAGGACCTGGCAATCTGGCCAATCAGGTGGCTGGTACCGATTAGGTGGTTTGTGACGTCTTGCCATCTGATTGGCTGTGAGACTCACAGGTCCTTGTCGGTGATTGGATGTCTTCTTTGCCAGTCTGGTGCAGGCATCGGATAGGTGAGTATGATATTTTTTTATTTTTTTAACAACGTTTATTCACTTTTAGTGCACTTTCGCAGTGTATATATATAATACACTGCGAAAGTACTCGCCTGTCTATTTTAACATTGGACTCGCTATACTCGCAACCAGTACCAGGACCTATTCGTTGCGAGTATAGCGATTCAGATTATTGCGGTACTTGCTAATCCCTAATGTAAGACCTTAGGAGCTGCCAGGGACAGACAGAACCAGAGAGCGTGGAGAGACAGAGTGGTGAGCATAGCGGTGTCCCTGATACAAGGGGTGCAGGGACGTCGATGGCAGGGACAGATTTGGCATGGCAGGCATAGTTAGGACAAAAGAGAGGGGATAACATTAGTAGTGGGAAGCCTCTTTAAAGCTTTGTTCACACATTGCATTTTGTGCCACTTTCTTCCTGTTTTTACCCCAGTTATTTTTGCCATGGAAAAAAACCTCGCAGTATTTTGCTGTCCTAGTAAAGTGAATGCGATTTCTGAAATCTCATGCACATGTTGCTTCTCTTTTCCTCCCAGATATGAAGCAGTTACATAATTCTTTCAGTGCTTTTGCAGCATTGTTCACCCATACTAATGAATGGGATAAATGTATCACGAACGCAAAGAAAATATGATTTCTATGCAGCGTTTTTTTCTGCCAAAGGACATGTTTTGATGCAGAGATTCCTCCAACAAATACTGTACATGTTACGTACCCTTATAGATGTTCTAATGCCTCTTGTGCTATGGGTATACCATGAATCCTTAGAGCAGGAGAGCCCCTTCAGGCATAGACATCATAAGAAATTCAGTATTATAACCTTGATTGTTTCACACAGGGTAAAAGTTTGTAGCTGACAGTGATACTTTCTCCATGGAGAACAGCTGAGGTCACATGTTCCCTTTCACCATTATTCGAGCATATCTACATATCACCACGTAGCCCGAGGCCAACAACTGAGTTATTGTGATGTACAAGTGTTAAACATGATATTCAGCTCTGCTACATCTGCACAATAAACATGACATCAGATAAGTATAACAAAAGTTTTGGATTTCTGGGAGATTTCTATGAACCTGTTTTTGACTTATCAGCGGCATAAATACACGGATGTGTACAAAACAAATGCAAGACGATAATAATAATTATTAGCATATGATGTGATGATTAAGGCATTCCCCTGCCTCCTCTCTGCAGCATTAATGCTCAGCAGTTTTGCTGTCCCTCCCCGTAGATGGAGATAGGAAGCCCCGGTGGGGGCGGAGGGCGGGGAGTATTGAGCAGCACGTTTGCGAGTCACTACATGACTACCAAGTCATCCATTGCCATCGTCAGCATGCACAGCACGTCCGGACCATTCCCACGCCTGGAGAGAGGGGTTACCTTTACTGAGCGAGAAGATCAACCCATCCAGTGTGAAGGACGGATTCAACTTCTACGAGACACAGAAAAACACACACACGAACTGGGCTCCAACGCTGCAAGCTGATACTCGACTTTAACTGCCTCCGCACTGAGGCTTGTTACACAAGGCGGATGAATTATACATCTCTGCTTGTCCTTCTGTTTACTGCTCCCATCCACTGCGCCTCAATAAAATCAGAAATGAGCCTCTCCGAAATCCAAGCGATTAACCCCTCAATTGCTGAAAATGTCCTAAGGCCCATCTTCTCTTCTCTTAAGACAGTGGCACTGCATGATAAGATAACAAGATCTTCTGTAGAATAATGGCCAATACGTCCTTGACCAGGGGCATAACTACAACAGGTGCAGGGGTTGCAATCGTACCCGGGACCTGGACCCAAGGGGGCCCCAAAAGTCCCTTTGGTCGATGGAAAAACACTATTGCTATTAATGATTTGCAATAATTGGGGGCCCCATTGGAGCTTTCACATCGGGGCCCATGAGCTTTAAGTTATGCCACTGTCCTTGACCACTGCTGCATGTCCTCAAGGACTGGTAACCCTGCTTTCCATAGACTCCTGAGCAGCAAATCTGCCAAATTTTACAGTGATGTATCCAATATGGTACTTTAATGGGCAGACATACCATTCAGGAGTCTGTAAAGTCTGGGTAATGAGTTTTGAAAGATATATATATATAATGGTAGACATATACGGTAAGAGGTAATAGGACATTTAGTCCTCCGTCAGGCACCTGACAGTCACAGTACACCTATAATATCTAATTGTCTCAATTTCAGGACTCTAAAAGTAATAAGTGACATTCATAGATTACAAAAAATCAGATACCAAAAAAAAACATTTAATAACTAATAACATATTAAAACAAAAAGTACCAAATTTGTCAACTAATAGCCTCCAGTTTTTATGATATAACTATTACTAAACATTAAAATTAGGAAGAAAAACAATGGTAATGTACATAGGGCCACTTTACACACACCAACTTATCTGTCCAACTTCTGACCAACTTACTGGTTGCAGTGAAATCATGGACACATTGCTCCATTTTGTGACTGTGTACAAATGTAACAATGTGTCCATGATTTCACTGCAACCAGTAAGTTGGTCAGAAGTTGGACAGATAAGTTGGTGTGTGTAAAGCGGCCATTAGATGCTGATTGTTTTCTATTCACTCAGGGGAGAGGAGAGAGAAAGGAAACTAATTGAGCTGTGTCTGTCAGATCAGTTGCGCCTGATGGAGGGTTAAAGGAGTTTTTTCTGTATTTCAAAAGTAGAGTGTATGGTGTAATTGAGGAGATCTCCTGCACAGGGCCACTCTCTGAAAGAGCAGCAAGCAGACTTATGAGACAACCCTTTTAACAAGAAAGGAAATTATTTGAGTAACTTGTTATTTCATTTTAGGGAAGAAATTTCTTTATACCTTTGTATAATTTGCATTTGATGCTATTAACATTAGATTAACATGGTGGCCCAGTGGTTAGCACTGTTACTAAAGGTTGAGGTGAGGAAAGCAGAGCTGTGTGTGATTAGAAACACCTCCGCAGCTGCAGTTCTCACCCCATGGCCCTGTCAGATAGGACTTGAGCTGCTGCTAAAAAGGTGTTTGGAATAACTACCAGCTCTGGTCTACACTCCTACCATTGAGCGCAATGGCTCAGTGGTTAGCACTGTTGCTTTGCAGCACTGGAGTCTTGGTTTCAAATACCACCAATGACAACATTGTTTGTATTTGTATTTCCCACCTCGGCTGCATCACTGTGACGCGGCGGGTCACGTGATGCCCGTATCATGTAACTTCCGGTGATGTAGGGCTGTGTGCGCTCAGTGCACAGGCCGCCTTCAGCACATGCGCAGATCGCATGCTGAAGTTGGCTTGTGCACGTCATACAGCCAGCGGCGGTCGACTGGAAGTGACGTGACCCGGCATCATGTGACCCGCGCGTCACAGTGATGCGGCCAGAGATGGGGAAATACAAACATGCCCGCTGTCTGCGAACAGCATTACGCCCATTAGGGCGTCAATTTTGCACCGAGGTGGGGGCAGCGCGCCCAAGGAGACTCTGCCTACCCGTCACAGACCCCCAGGGGAACGCCCAGCCGCCAGAGAAAATGTAAGTTTATAAAAAAGAATTATGCAGCTTGTAGGCATCAATAAAATACCAGACAGGGATGCTTAGTATAGCACTTTTAGGCTGCAGGGACAGGTAGTCATAGGGTACAAGGGCCAGATTAGGTGACAGGTTCCCTTTAAAAGAAACCTGAAGACTCACCTCTTCCGACAAGCCTACAACCTACTGTGAGCCTCGGTCCACAAAACCACCGCACAACCAGCTCTACCCTCTCCTAACATATCACCCATCCCCTCGTAGATTGTGAGCCCTCGCGGACAGCGTCCTCTCTCCTTCTGTCCCTGTATGCCATATGTTGTCCATGTACCTTGTACTTGTATTTGTATACCCATTCCACATGTAAAGCGCCATGGAATTAATAATAATAATAATAATAATAGCTCAGCTATCTAAGGTGTATGGTGTATGGGAGTGGGCTCATGAAATGTGATTCCCTGCATCCTAAAGTCACAGCCATAGGAATACATGACCATTGTGTGACACTATTTGACTGCCCTACCGGGTCAAGCAAAAGTATCGGTTGACTGCACTCCAATAGAAATCAATGATAATCAATGGTAAATTTAATTTGACCTTGCGGGTCGCACATAATTTATGACTAACTTCAATTGGAGCGTGAAATAAAATGCTCACAATTTTTTTTCATTCATTGCACCGACAGAATAATTTTAAGCAACAGCAGGAAAAAAAAGGTATAGTACCATTGTGGCCCCTGATCCCCATAATCACGCTATCATTGGCATGGATATATACATGTAAAGTTCTAAGACAAAGAGAAGGGAGGGCAATGAACTGGAAAGATTCAACATGGTCGATTCCTTTTAACCCTGAGGGAACATATGCATCAAATAGAAGACAGACACCAGGAGGACACCTGTGCTGGGGCCGTGTATGGGCCCCTTAATCTCCCACAGCCAATTTGCTTAGAGTGAATGCTGATCAAAGAGCACCTCCCTCATGGCTCTCTAGATAATTGCTAATCAGCGTGCCAATTCATTGAAATCATTAGTGCAGTCCCTACATCCCAGCAAATAGACCACAAGAAGAACTGGGATTTTCCTTTCAAGGTGGTGGCGGGTCCATTTTACATGCAGGATTCCTGTGCAGCTGCGCATGTGGTGTACAGCATGATCACCCCTGTATTAGATTATTGGCAGATCCAGACTAATAATGATGCGATCCATTGATCTTCACCTAATGTGTGTAGGTGGCTTTAAGCATCGCAGCACGTCCTCGCAGCAGATGGTAGCAAGCAGGTTTTATTTAATGCTCCCTTCTGTCTACAGATGACCTATGTGATCTGTGCACAGCCATAGCACTGGGATATGTTTCTAATATACATTATTGATTGCTCTTGTTCTCGGCTAGGGTTCTAGTTATTAACTAGATGGCAGAGGAAAAGGTATCCAGTATAATCCAGTGTTACCTCTGTGACCACTAACGCCAAGCTATGTCTTTCACAGACCGTGGACATTTCTCTGCTCCAGGCAGATAAGGAGTGAGATGTCCCAGCGAGTACAATACAATACATCAAAGGCGAGGCTCAACATGTAGGGCTGATTATAGAACAAACTTGTAGACAGACCCTGCTTAATGAATGGCAGATATAGCTATGTAACATGTTGTCTTAACCTCTCTCTGTCTGAGATGAGCAAGGAGATGCCTGATGCTGCACAAATGACCTACAATAATAGTCAAAATTTTATTTATATAGCAACAAACAAATTCTGCAGCACTTTACAGTTCAGAGGGGACATGTACAGACAATTTGAGACAATTCAAAGTAAGGCTACGTTCACATGTTCAGTTTTTGGTGAGTTTTTTACCTCAGTATTTGTAGCCAAAACCAGGAGTGGGTGATAAATACAGAATGGTGACCTGTTTCCAAGGCCACATGCACACATTGAGTATTTGGTAATAAAAATATTTATTCATTTATATAGTGCTATTAATTCCATAGCACTTTACATACATCAGTAATGCTGTCTCTCTTGGAGCTCACAATCTAAATATCCTATCTGTATGTCTTTACAATGTGGGAGGAAACCCACACAAACACAGGGAGAACATACAATCTCCTTGCAGATGTTGTCTTTAGTGGCCTTAGTGGGAATTGAACCCAGGACCTCAAGACCCCAGTACTGCAAGGGCTGCAGTGCTAACCACTTGAGCTACCGTGCCACCCGTTTGGTATGTTTTTTACCTCAGTATTTGTAAGACCACGTGCACACATTAGTATTTGGTGAATTTTTTTTACCTCAGGGTTAGTAAGGCCACGTGCACACGTTGGTATTTGGTATACCTCAGTATTTGTAAAGCCACATGCACATATTGAGTTTTTAGTGAGATTTTGACCTCAGTATTTGTATGACCACGTGCACACATTGAGTATTTGGTGAATTTTTACCTCAGGGTTAGTAAGGCCACGTGCACACGTTGGTATTTGGTGATTTTCTTTACCTCAGTATTTGTAAGGTCACATGCACACATTGAGTATTTGGTGAGCTTTTTACCTCAGTATTGTAAGGTCACATGCACACCTTGAGTATTTGGTGAGCTTTTTACCTCAGTATTTGTAAGGATCACATGCACACCTTGAGTATTTGGTGAGCTTTTTACCTCAGTATTTGTAAGGTCACATGCACACCTTGAGTATTTGGTGAGCTTTTTACCTCAGTATTTGTAAGGTCACATGCACACCTTGAGTATTTGGTGAGCTTTTTACCTCAGTATTGTAAGGTCACATGCACACCTTGAGTATTTGGTGAGCTTTTTACCTCAGTATTTGTAAGGTCACATGCACACCTTGAGTATTTGGTGAGCTTTTTACCTCAGTATTTGTACCCAAAACCAGGAGTGTAACAATCAGAGGAAAAGTATACTAAGAAACACATCACCACTTTTGTGCTGTGTTGTGTAGCCCTTCCAGCCATTGACTATACCAACAAAACCGCATAACCACAATCTGCACTAAAAATACATGCATATTCCTGCACAGTTTTGCAGCAGATTTGATGCAGAAAATGCATCGGATAAGCAGCCTCAGCACAGTGGGTATGTGCCGACACTATGAGTATTTGGTGCAGCAATTTTCTGCAACAAATCTGCTCCCTGTTGCAGGAATACGCATGCGTTTTTAGTGCAGATTGTGGTTATGTGGTTTTGTTGGTATAGTCAATGGCTGAGGACTACACAATGCTGCAAAAAATGTGACATGTTCATTTTTTTCCATTGACCACAAGCTGCACCAAAACTGCAAGGAAAAAATAAGCATCATGGTCACAAGACTTCAGAGGTCTCATAGACTTTGCTGGGGGAAGAATAGGAGTTCAAGTTTGTGGCAAAAGGTGACACAAAAACGCTGCAAAAACTCAAAATAAAAGCTCTGTTTCCACATACCCTGACTGCAATTCACCTGATACCAAGAGGAGTGAGGGCCCTGCTCACAAGCTTCGATCTATGAGATATGTAGGATTTAAAGGGGAACTCCAGAGAGCAGGGGGTGACGGGGCATGACCTCCGGGGGCTACATGCTCATCCTACATTCCAGCTCCTCATACTTCTACCTTCTACTTCATACCCCTGTAATAAAGAGGGGGCATGGCCGCAAGCCCCATGCTCTCAACTACATTCTTGCCCTCGATATACATCTGTGGTGTCCTGGTATTCATTCGACTGCAGCTGAGTGACACAGTTGTTGTGTGGCAGTAGATTTGTTCCAGTGTACTAGAAATACTTTGGGCATTGTAAGTGTAAAAATCTGTCATATATTGTGATGTCCGGAAATTGAGGACTGATAAATGTACATTCTGCATTGTACTCTGCTGCCGTCTAATGGTCAATGTGTGTATGACCGTTACATCATTCTGATAACTAGCTGCCATAGCAATGGTGGGAGGGGCCTCTACCTCAGGATCTCACACATAGCAACGGAGGGAGGAGCCTCTACCTCAGGCCTCTCACATAGCAACGGAGGGCGGAGCCTCTACCTCAGGACTCTCACACATAGCAATGGAGGGCGGAGCCTCTACCTCAGGCCTCTCACACATAGCAATGGTGGGAGGAGCCTCTACCTCAGGCCTCTCACATATAATAATGGTGGGAGGAGCCTCTACCTCAGGCCTCTCACATATAATAATGGTGGGAGGAGCCTCTACCTCAGGCCTCTCACATATAATAATGGTGGGAGGAGCCTCTACCTCAGGCCTCTCACACACAATAATGGTGGGAGGAGCCTCTCACATATAATAATGGTGGGAGCTCTACCTCAGGCCTCTCACATATAATAATGGTGGGAGGAGTCTCTACCTCAGGCCTCTCACATATAATAATGGTGGGAGGAGCCTCTACCTCAGGCCTCTCACACACAATAATGGTGGGAGGAGCCTCTCGCACATAGCAATGGTGGGAGGAGCCTCCACCTCAGGCCTAACACATAGCAATGGTGGGAGGAGCCTCTACCTCAGGCCTCTCACACATAGCAATAGTGGGAGGAGCCTCTTCTACCTCAGGCCTCTCACATATAGCAACAGTGGGAGGAGCTTTACCTCAGGCCTCTCACACATAGCAATAGTGGGAGGAGCCTCCTCTACCTCAGGACTCTTACACTTCCAGGAACTGGTTCAAACAGGTTTAGCCAGTCTAGTCAGGAGAGAGGGAGTAAGCACTGCTGCTCCCAGTGTCTCTATCCCAGTCCATGGTGTGGGGACATCATTTTCTACATTTAATTGCCTTCACAAAGGAGTGAAGCTGCATACTGCAAGGAGGGATACGGCTGAACAAGTGCTCTCCTCCATGATGGTTTATATTGGGTTTCCAGTCAGAACCAATGCAACCTGACTTCCACACCACAAACTGTCTGCCTGACCCCCTAAGGAACAGCAGAGCCAAAATCGTGAGTAGCTCCATACCCCATTGTGGAAAAATTTCTATGTATCTATCCATTATCTATATTTAGCTTCAATAGAAAACAGTACAATATCACCAAGTACCATTTATTCCAGCAGATAATAACACCATTTTATGGCAAAGTACAACATACAAAATACTGGCAAACACAGTACCTGAGGTGCTGTACAATGGATCCATAGATGTTCCATGTGTATAATGTTGTGCACATGGTTTGGCTATGTGCAAGAGACTGTTAAAAAATGTATCATTAATTGTTTAATTCAAGTTTTTATGGTAAATACATTGGATAAAAGTAACTTAAGAGTAGATGCATCCTTCCCAAACTATAGAAGTGTGAAACACACAGTGGCTTTATGTTTGTATTCTGAAAAGCTGCGACATTTCAGAGAAAACGTACTTTGAAAAGCCGGCCGTCAACTATGTCTTGGCTGACAAGTCTAAAGCAGATCCCCAGTGGATTCTTCTCATTATCCCTCCCCCACAGACACATTTATACCTATACACATAAAACGTCATAAGAAGTGGGGAGGCCATTGGGGACATGCCTTGAGATCAATAGTCCACAGTTGGCTTTTCACAGAATGTTTCCTCATGTGGACCACAGAGCTTAATAATGGACTGACACCTCCTGTTCAGATCCTGTTCTCATCTTCATGCATTGACAAAGTGACACTACTCAGTACTGTAGACCAGTGTTTCCTATTTCCAGTCCTCAGGGGCCACCAACAGTCCAAGTATTCAGGATTTCTTTAGCATTGCACACATGTTGGAATGATCACCTGTGCAATACTAAAGATATCCAGAAATCATGCCCTGTTGGAGGACCTTGAGGACTGGAGTTGTGGAACACTGCTGTAGACAGCACAGGATCCACCAATCACAATAGGTGACATCACAGCTCACCTCCTCCCCTGCACCATACAATGACCTCTGCACAGATCATAGAGCATGTCAAGAAAACTTTCCCATATAAATCAGTAACTATCTACAGATGATTGGTCCCCATGATCCATGTGACTGCTGTATATCTCTGAATGCTGTTTATCTCATTATCTTAGATTTACCCTTCCTTAGGTCCCTGTACACACTAGAAAACACTGAGATGAACCTGCAGGAAAGGCAGACCACCTGGAGAGGTTTGGGACCCCCAGATTCTCCCATGCTCATTGATGTTAGGGAAGGGATGGCCTGGGATTGCTGAATTTCTACGCCCTATTCTTTTGTCCCCAGGGAGATAAATCTCCATGGAGTTGTCTGGCAGCAGCTTCTCCCCTCTTCCATTGTGAACACATACAGGCTTGGCTGAATTAAGTGTTAACATGTATGGTGGGAGTCAGGGGAGATATCTATGAGCCAACATTAATCCAGGGGATTCCCCCTCCCCCCATTCTTCCAAGATTTGTCATCAGAGAGTAATGTCACCACTATACACATTACATGGCTCTGTTTTCCTGCTGAAATTGACAAGACTCATTCAGCACCCATTTAATATCTATGTCTTCCTTAAAGGGGTTTCCCACTACTATATTTATGATGCCACTTTAGGTCACTCATCAATATTAGATTAATGGTGATTCTTTTCAAAGAATAAGAAGTAATTTGTAAGATCCAGCAGCGACTGCTAGACAGTTTCACTCTGTTCACTGCTTACATCCAGTGTCAGCCAGAGCAACTAAAGCTATGTTCACAATGTCAGTTTTTGGTCAATTTTTTACCTCAGTATTGATAGTTAAAACCAGCAGTGGGTGATAAATACAGAGGTGGTGCTGTGTTTCTATTATACGTTTCCTCTGACTGTTCCACTCCTGGTTTTGGCTTGTAAATAGTGATGTAAAATACAGTCCAAATACTCAATGTGTGAATGTGGCCTAATAGAAACACGTCACCACTTCTGTATTTTTCATCACTCCTAGTTTTGGCTACAAAAACTGATTTGAAAAACTAACCAAAAACTGAACATGTGAACTCAGCCTAACAGTGGTTCTGATAATGACTTATTCCAGGGATGGGTCATCAAACCCCTTTAAAGGATAGTGCCATCTGGAATATTTTCAGTATAGTCATTAATTTCTGAACTTTTTTTGACACTATCACATTTTTAAGGGGTTGTCAGGGACTTTAACATCTTATTTTTAGGACAGGTCATCAATGTCTAATCGGTCGGGGTTCGGGCTGCTCCCGTTGCCGCCAGGGACTAGAACTACTCATTTGGAGAGCTGCACAGCGCCATCAGCTAAATAATGGTAGCGGTTGGGTACTGCACATTTACCTCCTATTAATTCTACTAGGGGAGGATATGCATTACCCAACAATGGCCACTATACAGCTGACGGAGCTGCGTAGGTCCACAACTACGGTAAATAGTGGCAGCGGTTGAGTACTGCACATTTATTCCCTGTTAATTTGACTAGGGGTGGATATGCATTACCCAACAATGGCCAATGTGCAAGTGACGGAGTTGTGTAGCTCCACAACTGAATAGTTCTGGTCGACACCGGGAACAGCCAATAACCTAGCCTTAGAATAGGTAATCAATGTCTGATCATGGAGGGGCGACACCTGGCACCCCCACCGATCAGACACTGATGATCAATTCTAAGGATATTCCTGGACAACCCCTTTAAGATACATGTGCTTCCATCATACATTTATAACATGTCCTGTGGCTATGAATTAGAAATATCCCTTTCTAAGAAGGAGGAGGGCAAAGTCACACAACATCAATTACAGACGTCTCTCCACAAGAACAATATAAGAACGGGAGAGGAAGACCATACACAAGGATTATTTCCTTATACATTTATTTATTTTTAATGCAGCATGAATAGCTTGATGATCACATCATCAGCCGAGCAGAGATCAGCTCCATGTGCAGGTCCTGCCGGAGACACAGTACAATGCATCACTCACTATATGTATAGCATGAAAGAACTCCGAGCTGCAATGATGTCACTGTTACCATTAAAGCTAAAGTGTCTATTCTTTCCCCCTCCGGCAGGACTGACACAGACAGAATAGAAGAAAACATGAGCAATATATCTAAACTGTGGGGGGTCAACAGCAATAAATTAAAGAGTTAACTCCTTGCACTCTCCATGTGCCCCTTTATACTTGGGACCTATTAACTTGAGCTGTGCTTGGACAATAGAGGAATAAATCAAAATAAACAAAATAAATATAGAAGCAAATAAATACATAGAACAGGAAAGAACTTGTCCTGTTCCCACAATATAATCAGTGGTTTTACATGGGACTGCACTATTAATATGCATAAGTGAAGCCATATTCCCATTGATAGAGAGTGAGTTCTCTCTGCAGCAGCCTGATCCATTGCTTTATGAAATACTCATAAGAGGCAGCAGTGGATACATCAATTGATCCAAGGCAGGAAATGAAGCTGGCAGCATCCTCAGCATCTGATGGATAATCCCCCCCCCCCCCCCAGTGTGCACCATGCATTACAGGAGAGTGCTGCATCCAGGGGGAGGTGAGGGAATCTGCAGGACCCTCATATCCTGAGTAGGTGTATAGAAGAAAGCACACAGGGATGGGAGGGGGCTCAGCTCAGCACATGGAGTCTGCACTGCAGGGTGAGGAGCACAATTTCATCTCCTCCTGAGACTGAGCCCCTGCATGGGGCACGGAAAGGAAAAAAAAAAGCATTTTGATCAGTTCAAGTCGTTGAAAAAATATAATGGAGGTTTTGTATTAATCCCACTTAACCTGCCGTAAAAGTGGCGACCCCCCTCCTCCTCCTCTGCTCTGTACTGCGGCGGTTGTCAGTGCGCAAGTGCGGGAATCTGGAGCTGATGCTGCAGATATACAGAGCAGGGAGGAGGGATGGAGAGGAATCACTCAGTCAGCAGCCCACACTCAGAGAGGAGGGATGGAGAGTGATCACTCAGCAGTACACACTCAAAGAGGAGGGATGGAGAGTGATCACTCAGCAGTACACACTCAGAGAGGAGGGATGGAGAGTGATCACTCAGCAGTACACACTCAGAGAGGAGGGATGGAGAGTGATCACTCAGCAGCACACACTCAGAGAGGAGGGATGGAGGGATGGAGAGTAATCACTCAGCAGCACACACTCAGAGAGGAGGGATGGAGAGTGATCACTCAGCAGTACACACTCAGAGAGGAGGGATGGAGAGTGATCACTCAGCAGTACACACTCAGAGAGGAGGGATGGAGAGTGATCACTCAGCAGTACACACTCAGAGAGGAGGGATGGAGAGTGATCACTCAGTAGCACACACCAAGTGAGAGAGGATGGGAGAGTGATCACTCAGTAGCACACCAGAGGAGGGATGGAGAGGATCACTCAGTCAGCAGCACATACTCAGAGAGGAGGGATGGAGAGTGATCACTCAGTAGCACACAGAGGAGGGATGGAGAGGAATCACTCAGTCAGCAGCACATCACTCAGGAGGGATGGAGAGTGATCACTCAGTAGCACACACTCAGAGAGAGGGATAGAGAGTGATCACTCAGCAGCACACACTCGAGGAGGGATGGAAAGTGATCACTCAGCAGCCCACACTCAGAGATGAGGGATAGAGAGTGATCACTCAGAGCACACACTCAGTGATGAGGGATGGAGAGTGATCACTCAGTAGCACACACTCAGAGGAGGGATGGAGAGGAATCACTCAGTCAGCAGCACATATCAGAGGGAAGGGTGGAGAGTGATCACTCAGTCAGCAGCACACACTCAGGAGGGATGGAGAATGATCACTCAGCAGCACACACTCAGAGAGGAAAGGGATGGAGAGTGATCACTCAGTCAGCAGCACACACGCAGAGAGGAGGATGGAAATGAGCACTCAGTAAGCAGCCACACTCAGAGAGGAGGGATGGAGATGATCACTCAGCAGACACACTCAGAGAGGAGGGATGGAGAGTGATCACTCAGTACAGCAGCCACACCAGAGAGGAGGGATGGAGAGTGATCACTCAGCAGCACACACTCAGAGGAGGGATGGAGAGGATCCCTCAGTCAACAGCACACACTCAGAGAGGAGGGATGGAGAGTGATCACTCAGCAGCGCACACTCAGAGGAGGGATAAGGAGGAATCACTCAGCACACACACTCAGAGAGGAGGGATGGAGAGTGATCACTCAGACAGCAGCACATACTCAGAGTGAGGGATGGAGAGGAATCACTCAGTCAGCAGCACATACTCAGAGAGGAGGGATGGAGAGTGATCACTCAGCAGCACACACTCAGAGGATGAGGATGGAGAGGAATCACTCAGCAGCACCACAGTCAGAGAGGAGGGATGGAGAGTGATCACTCAGACAGCAGCACAACTCAGAGTGAGGGATGGAGAGGAATCACTCAGTAGCACATATCAGAGAGGAGGGATGGAGAGTGATCACTCAGCAGCACACACTCAGAGGAGAGGATGGAGAGGAATCACTCAGCTAGCACAACTCAGAGAGGAGGGATGGAGAGTGATCACTCAGACAGCAGCACAACTCGAGATGAGGGATGGAGAGGAATCACTCAGTCAGCAGCACAACTCAGAGATGGAGGGATGAGAGTGATCACTCAGACAGCACACACTCAAGTGAGGGATGGAGAGGAATCACTCAGTCAGCAGCACATACTCAGAGAGAGGATAGAGAGTGATCACTCAGCAGCACACACTCAAGGAGGATGGAGAGAATCACTCAGTCAGCAGCACATACTCAGAGAGAAGGATGAAGAGTGATCACTCAGAGCACACACTGAGGGATTGAGGATGGAGAGTGATCACTCAGTCAGCAGCAGGTACTAACATAGGAGGGATGGAGAGGAATCACTCAGCCAGCAGCACATTCTCAGGGAGCAGGGAGGAGAGTAATCACTCAGCAGCACTTACTCAGGGAGCAGGGACTCCATTGCTGTTCTCACATCATGATTTCTTATGTTCGGATCAATACTTGAGAGGGCTGGAGAAGCGTGAGGTGGGGGTGAAGCTGAGCTCAGCTTAGGGCTTGTGCTGCACTTCCATGTTCCAGCACAGCTAATAATGGCACATGCAGCTACATGCCCTGTCCAGGGCTTCTGGGGGACAATTACATATAAGGGGAGGGGGCAGCACCACATCAGGGAAGGTGGCAGCACCACATCAGGGGTCTCCTGTCTCTAACTCTATGGAAATGAGGCGTCAGCAGACAGGTAGACAGCACATGTCAGGCATGGAGACATTGTTATGTTCTCACTCCTGATACATTGTAGCAGAATATATGTCATCAAGGAGACAAACAGGAGATGTGCTGACAGATGATACATTCATTACAGGAGCAGAATGGAGGGTCCTGCACATAGCCTACCAGTGTGTCTGAAATCACTATATACAGTCATTACACCTTAGGAGCATACTAGAGGGTTCTGTATTGCCTACCAGTGTGTCTAAAATCACTATATGCAGTCATTACACCTTAGGAGCATACTAGAGGGTTCTGTATTGCCTACCAGTGTGTCTGAGATCACTACATACTATATAAATTCATTATAGGAGCAGACTGGTGGGTCTTGCACACAGCCTACCAGTGTGTCTGACACGACGGTATACATATACTATATACAGTCATTCATTTCTCTTCTTAAATTGAAACCTATCCATCTCTATTTTTTCTTTTTAGAATGGAATTTCTGTAGCCATCTGCCATTCTGTTCATTCATTCCTTTCTTTTTCCTTCTTAGATGGGAGTTTATTTCTCAGTCAATCTATCCCTTCATTCATTTATCCATTCCTTTTTTGGAGTATCTATCTATCTATCTATCTATCTATCTATCTATCTATCTATCTATCTATATCTATCCATCCCATTCATCTTTTTCTGTCTTTTTTCTGTGAGCCCATGTCTTCTACACTAGTTTCAGTCTATGGTCAGGACTGTTCTGCCCATGATCCCCCTGTACCCATGAATGTATTGGAACCTTACTCCTGCCCAGACTTCCCCAGGCCAGTGAATAAGAGCGGTGAGTGTGCAGTGTCTGCTCATCCTTCCCCCAGAGTGGCTCGTGTATGACTTGAGTCCCTGCTGCGTCAGGAGAGACTCCCAGCTCCTGGCACTTTGGACAAACTTGCTGCCCCCTCCTCCGCCTCCGCCTTTATAATACCCGTGCTGCCGGTCTCCCTCCATCTCTTGCTGCCGCCGCTGACTGCTCACCCCTTGCTCCCGGCCGATAGCTCTCCGGCTGGGGGCTCCATACACCTGGGACTGCCCTACATCGTATTCCCATTAATGAAAGCAATCATCGCCCCGCAGACAGCCTCGTTCCTCACCTCTGAACTGCAGGATCAAGTTCAGCTCTGGTTACCTGCATTGGGACAGAAGGAGAAGAGGAGGAAGAAGGGGGAGGAGAGTAAGGGGAGGGGAGAGACTCTGCAATATCATTTGTGAATCGTTCACAGGGCTGCAGATACATATTGCTAACACATGCAGAGCAAATGCAGGTAGCCCAGCACCAACTGCGGCTCCAGCACCAACTGCGGCTCCAGTACTAACTCCGGCGATACCTCCTGCACCGGGGACACCCTCCTGCACCGGGGACACCTCCAGCTCCGGGGACACCTCCTGCACAGCTCGGGGACACCTCCTGCACCAGCTCCATCCAGGAACTTTGCCGGGATCTAGTGTAGGATTGCTGCTTGTCATCATCCTGTCTATGGTGGAATAATACAAAGCTGCAGTATCGTGAGCAGAAGTGTGAGCTGGTCCTGAGTGAGGGTGAGCAGGGCAGTATGAGCGGGTAACTTTGGATCGTACACGTCTGCTCGAGATCTCGTCGTGCTCCAGCTGTGGACCATGAGGACTGTGTGGGGCTGGTGCCTGTTCTTGCTCCGGGTATCTGTGACCCTGGCAGCCTCTAAGCAGCAGTTAAAGTACCGCCTGGCAGAGGAAGGGCAGCCCGACATCAAGATCGGGAATGTGGCTTCAGACATCGGCATCGTTACCGGCTCCGGGGACGTGACCTTCAGCCTGGAATCCGGCTCCGAGTATTTCAAGATCGACAACATGACCGGGGAGCTGAGCACGACCGAGCGGCGGATCGACCGGGAGAAGCTGCCGCAGTGCCAGATGATCTTCGATGAGAACGAGTGCTTCATAGACTTCGAGGTGTCGGTGATCGGACCCTCGCAGAGCTGGGTGGAGTTGTTCGAGGGTCGGGTGGTCATCCTGGACATTAACGACAACACCCCGACCTTCCCTTCCCCCGTGCTGACCCTCACGGTGGAGGAGAACCGGCCGGTGGGGACCCTGTACCTGCTGCCCACCGCCACCGACAGGGACTTCGGCCGGAATGGGATCGAGCGCTACGAGCTGATCCAGGACGCCGGGGAGAGGTGTTCATGTCGGGCAGACGATCCGGGGATAATCCGGAAAGAGACGGATGGAGACGGACAGCCGGAGCAGCGTGTTCGAGCTGCAGGTGGCGGACACGTCCGATGGGGAGAAGCAGCCCCAGCTCATCGTCAAGGGGGCTCTGGACCGGGAGCAGAGGGACTCCTATGAGCTGACGCTGCGGGTGAGAGACGGAGGAGAACAGCCAAGATCGTCCCAGTCCATCCTCAGGGTCCTCATCACCGATGTGAACGACAACAGCCCCCGCTTCGAGAAGAGCGTGTACGAGGCGGACCTGGCGGAGAACAGCGCGCCCGGGACCCCCATCCTGCAGCTCAAAGCCACCGACTACGACGTGGGGGTGAACGGGCAGATCGAGTACGTGTTCGGGGCGGCCACGAGTCGGTAAGGAGGCTGCTCCGGCTGGATGAGAGCTCGGGGTGGCTGAGTGTTCTCCATAGGATAGACAGGGAGGAGGTGAACCAGCTGAGGTTCACTGTCATGGCCAGGGACAGGGGGCAGCCCCCCAAAAGTGACAAGGCCACTGTGATCCTCAACATCAAGGATGAGAACGACAATGTGCCCCTCATAGACATCAGGAAGATCGGTAGGATCCCGGTCAAGGATGGCATGGCCAGTGTGGCCGAAGACGTCCTTGTGGACACCCCCATAGCCTTAGTCCAGGTGTCTGATAGGGACCAAGGGGAGAATGGAGTGGTGACCTGCACTGTGGTGGGAGATGTCCCCTTCCAGCTCAAGCCGGCCAGTGATAGTGAGGGGGACCAGAACAAGAAGAAGTATTTCCTGCACACCTCAGCTCCCCTGGACTATGAGAATGTGAAGGAGTACAATGTGATTATAGTGGCTGTGGACTCTGGGAGCCCCAGCCTGTCCAGTAATAACTCCCTACTGGTAAAGGTGGTGGACACCAATGACAACCCCCCAGTGTTCAGCCAACCTGTGGTGGAGGTAGCCTTCCCTGAGAACAATGTGCCCGGGGAGAGGGTGGCCACAGTCATAGCCACAGATGCAGACAGTGGGAAGAATGCAGAGATTGCCTATTCTCTTGAGCAGTCTGTGGCCGGGGTCTTCTCCATACACCCAGACACAGGAGATATAACGCCAACATAGTCCTGGACAGGGAACAGACTGACAGGTATGAGTTTAAGGTTGTAGCCAAGGACAAGGGTCTGCCCACCACCATGCAGGGCACCGCCACCGTGGTAGTGCAGGTAGCTGATAGGAACGACAATGACCCTAAGTTCATGCAGGACGTCTTCAATTTCTACGTCAAGGAAAACTTGCAGCCCAACAGCCCCGTAGGGATGGTGACAGTGATGGATTCTGACAAAGGGCGCAATGCAGAGATGAGTTTATTCATTGAGGAAGATAATGGCATCTTTTCTATTGAGAACAACACCGGCACTATATGTTCTACTGTGTCATTTGATATGGAGCAACAAACCTCATACACCTTCAAAGTCAAAGCAGTGGATGGTGGGGACCCTCCTAGGTCGGCCACTGCGACAGTGTCACTATTTGTGATGGATGAGAATGACAATGCCCCAGTCATCACCAGTCCCATCAATAGTTCTTATGCTGTGGTCTCCCCATCCACCAGTGTCAGGACAGAGGTGGCCACTGTGGTGGCCACTGACACAGACTCAGGTGTGAACGCAGATCTGAATTACAGCATTGTTGGTGGAAACCCCTTTAAGCTTTTTGAAATCAACCCGGCCAGTGGAGTGGTGTCACTAGTTGGCAAGCTGACCTCCAAACACTATGGTCTACACAGGTTAGTGGTCCAGGTGAATGACAGTGGGCAGCCATCCCAGTCCACCACTGCCCTGGTACATGTGTTCATTAATGAGACTGTCTCCAATGCCTCAGTTGTTGATTCCCAAATTGCCAGAAGTTTGCACATCCCATTAAGCCAGGATATAGCTGGTGATCCCAGCTATGAAATGAGCAAGCAGAGACTTAGCATAGTGATTGGTGTTGTGGCTGGGATCATGACTGTCATACTAATCATACTGGTGGTGGTGATGCTACGTTATTGTAGGGCCAAAAGTAAAAATGGATATGAAGCTGGCAAGAAAGACCACGAGGACTTCTTCACTCCCCAACAGCATGACAAGTCTAAGAAACCCAAAAAAGACAAGAAAAATAAAAAATCTAAACAGCCATTATATAGCAGCATAGTGACAGTGGAAGCTTCAAAGCCAAATGGGCAAAGATATGACAGCGTAAATGAAAAGCTGTCAGACAGCCCCAGCATGGGAAGGTACAGAACTGTAAATGGAGGTCCTGGCAGTCCTGACCTGGCAAGGCATTACAAATCCAGCTCTCCACTGCCTACTGTGCAGCTCCATCCTCAGTCACCTACTGCTGGGAAAAAACACCAGGCTGTGCAAGACCTACCACCAGCCAACACGTTTGTGGGAGCTGGAGACAACATCTCAATTGGATCAGACCATTGTTCTGAGTACAGTTGTCAGACCAATAACAAGTACAGCAAACAGGTAAGATACGTCAATGTCCAATGTACTGAACCACACAGAAATAGCACCACCGAAATATGGAGGAGGGAAAAGTCAACAAGTCAACAAGTGCAGGACATATATATACCGTGTGTGTGTATTATATATATATATATATATATATATATATATACACACACACACCTTATTTATTATATATATAAGTGTGTACATCTACAAGTGAAATGTATACAATACATATATGGTATGTATATATATGTATATAGCAAATAACACAAGCACATAAGTATATATGTCTACATACTGTATCTATATTGAAAAATGTAAACATGTACAGTATATATAGGTATTGTATCTATCCATCCATCTATCCATCTTTCTGATCTGTCTTTATGTGTATCTATCTACCCATCTTTCTGTCAGTAAAACTGTCTATTTATCCATCCATCCATCCAGTGACATAACTTGAAACTCAAGGGACCCAATGCAAAAGCTCTAACAGGGCCCCCAATTATTTCAAATCTTTAATAGTATTAGCCTTTTTCTTTAGGCCAAAGGGACTTTTGGGTCCCCCTAGGCACCAGGGCCCGGGTACGATTGCAACCCCTGCACCTGTTTTAGTTATGCCTTTTATCTTTTTATCTATTATCTATCTATCTATCTATCTATCTATTATCATCATCTATCTCTAATATATATAAACATTCATCATACAGATAGAGATATGTACACATATATACAATTGTGCTATTGTTACGCTTGTTGCCTTCTTGACTTTTAAGCATGACTATGTTTATATGGATATATCTTTACATGTTTCTATATGTAAACACACTTGTATACAGCTTTGTCTCATCATGTTCTTGCAGTCTATGGTTTGATGCTCCCACACTGCAGTGATTACACTTCTGCTGATGACTGTGCTCTGCCTGGTTTTGCATTTTACAGTAGCATGTAAAGGTGAAACTAATTTATCTAATGTTAATGCAGCATTTGGTTAGCTTGCTACTCTCCATCTGAACTCTGTCATTTCACTAGTCCTGAAGCTGCTCCGCAGCCAATAGGATGTAACACAGTGGTGACTTGCAAAGACTGGCAATAGCTCTGCAGGCTGATGCCACTAATGGAAAGGCTTGTGCTCAGCTTCTCATGGTGACATCATATCAACTCCAGTTTTCATTAGATCTCCAGTCTCAGGGTGCTTATGAAAAGTAGTTGCATCATAAATGGAGGATCTGCTTATAAATGATATTGGAAGGGAATCAATTAACCCTTCTGTTGCCATTCGCAAAAATCCTCAGAACTGAATGAAGGAACCTTAACTCTTTCTTGTGACATGGGTCTTTGTGAGGAGCAGATTTATCCCATCTTGGGCCTATAGAAAACTCCTTAATACAATAACGTTTTTTACTATTATTACTTTATCCTTTTTTGAACTTATTTTTTGTTATATGGGTATATAAAGATTATTGGGTTACGTACCAGTACACATTATTTTAACATTTTACCTTTAACATATAGGGGGTTGTGTCAGCACTGTCATTGGTGACATTTTGGCAGGCTAGAAAGGTGTCATAATGGTTCTGCTCAACTTTCTTCACTGGCCACATGGTTGGTCCATTACGGCCAATGGTCGATCATGGCCACCCAGAAAAAAGCAGATAGAGGAGATTGAAGCCTCATTTATTGTTATGGTTTATTGTAGTGAGGGGCAGGGATCCCATTGGTGGGATCCCCCCACCATATAGATGCCACCAATATATATACTGAGATGACCTCTTTACATTTTCTGCAACCCTTGGTTGCAATGTAGGCTTGCAGGTCTTCTAAAATAATGACAATATGTTTTATTCTCCCACTAGTGGCAACTCCAACTCTTGATGTGCACTTTCCTAGTCACTGCACTTTATGGCTGTCCAGCATGGCACTGCTGGCTGGCAGTATGCTCTCCCCTCTGTAACACTGCATGGGCTAATAATGTCTGTCTGATCTCCTGTTTTTCTTGGCAGCATGTGTTTTGTATTACATTGTCCTGAAAATCTACTCTTTCAACCCTAGTATTGGTTCTAGGCTAGACATTTGTTTTTATATCTGGCAACAGGCAGACAAAGGCACACTTGGTATGCTGCATCTGTCTGCTGTAGCAACAAGGCACAATAGTGGCCAGAAATGTGTCACAGACTGAGCCATGATGCTTGATGGTAAGTCACTTACTGCAGGGAAGGGTTATGCTACATCATATACATTACAATCATGTGATGCTCATAACTTGGCTCACATATATTAGGTGAACATGGGACATGTTGATTTAATATGTTTTGACAGTCCCCCTCTGAAGTCTACCAGGTTGTTAGAAGAAACTTTGTTCTTCTAAAGGGCGATGTTTATCTTGGTAATCGGCCGTCATGTATCAGCATAATGAGCTAAGATTGATTGTAATCACATTTTTTTGGGAGTTGAAAGTTTATTTTTTCTGTGTTAATAATAGCAAAGAATGAAGCTTAATACATCCTTGTCATTATGTGTCACGCCTGCCCAGAGGTATAGAAACGTCCCTTTTATGCCGACACATTGTATCCATTTGAGCTTTAAGCTGCCATGTGAATGTAGTTTAGTGTCAGTTTCATTGTATTATTTAGTTGCATAAAGAAATAGATTAAATGGCAGAATAGAGATTAACTAATATTTTAGGGACTATCTATCTATCTATCTATCTATCTATCTATCTATCTATCTATCTATCTATCTATCTATTGACAATAGATAGAAAATACGGTACCTTGGAGTTCAGCGCCTTCCTTTATACTCTTTATATACTTTATACTCTTTATATATCCTTATATGTTTTATATATCCTTTATATATTGATTGATATCCAATGATATCAATCAATATAGAAAAAAGTTTAGATGACAGCACTTCCATCTTTGAAGCAAAAAAGTGGCTTTCTAGAATGGCTCTAGAGCTATTAAAGGGAACCTGTCACCTCATTCTACTCCCCTGACCTATCACTAGCTGTCCCTGCACCTTCCTAGCTGCTATCTAACCATCCCTGCCTGCTGTAAATGCGCCCTATAATGATGGTGAAAAATGAGTTGTAATTTACAAGCAGTCACCCAGTCAGGAGACGAAAGGCGTGCTCCAGGCTCCATTCTACCCTCACTTCATTAATGCACACCCCGCTGGGCGTCATCATCCGGTCACGTGATACAGGCCGGTTTCAATATGCGCACTGCGCATGTGCAAGAAGCCGGTGCCGTACCATGTGATGAGCCCCCACAATGCACCGGGCTGTATATGACTTACCGGCCAGTGCATCATAGGAGCAGAAGAGGGCGGGAAATTCAAACAAGAGGATTAGATCAAGAATGATTGATGGACAGCTAGTGATAGGTCAGGGGGCTAGAATGAGGTGGCAGGTCCCCTTTAAAGCCACTTTATTGCTTCAAAAATGGAAGTGCTGCCATCTACACTTTTCTATCTATATCTATCTATCTAATCTATCTATCTATCTATCTATCTGTAGAAAAAACCTGAACAGCACCAAACTTAAGTATAAAGTGTGGAGTGCTCATCCCAAAAGTGTTCTTGCCCAAAACAACATCAACAGCACTTCCTTCAGTTCCAGTTATGTGGGTTTTATTCCCAGAGACCACGAGTTTTGACCCTTAGGTCTTCCTCAGGCAGTGTCCACTGCCTGAGGAAGACCTAAGGGTCGAAACATTTGTGGTCCCTGGAAATAAAACCCACATAACTGGAACTGAAGGAAGTGCTGCCTCCATTTTTTCATTCATTTAAGATACCTTGATCAGGTAGGGGGCTTTGCACCTGATATGTGATGGTTGTGCTGTTTTCTCTATCTATCTATCTATCTATCTATCTATAACAACAAATAGAGCAGCACTGTCCAGTGGGTGCAAATCAGCTCAGCTGTCTTCCCAGCACTTGTATATACTTGCTGCAGCACTCCGTCATTAGATGTATCTTATGCCTTTATTACAGCCACAGGTACCATAGGGCAACGTATCGGGCACATGCGGATGAAGGGCGCATGTGCCCGATACGTTGCCCTATGGTACCTGTGGCCGTAATAAAGGCATAAGATACATCTAATGACGGAGTGCTGCAGCATTTTTTTCAAGTATCTATCTATCTATCATAGTAAAGGGTCCGTCACATGCTACAATTTTGTGAATGGTCTCACCTACGATCTCGGGTGCGCGCATATGGACAACATCGTTAGTGAGGTGTCACGCATATATATATATCATTCACGACGCAGCAACGATGTTGGGAGCAGGTATCGTTCGCACAACCCAGCAAACGATGCTTGTCAATGTTGTGAATAGGCGAAATCGTTAAGGAGATCGCTATCGCGGTGTCACACAGAACAATGCAAGCAGATTGCATGATCAACATCGTCTGATTTGGGGTCCAGATCTCAAATCTGTGATGAACGATGAGATCACTTATCGCTTGTAAGATCGACGTGTCACACGCAACGACGTCGTTAGAGCGACTGAAAACCCCGGACGTTTCAACGATATCGTTACTGATATCGTAGCTTGTGACAGCCCCTTAAAACCCATGGCAGCTCCCCTGTAATGTAAGCAAAAGGTTGGAAATGTCCTCCATGTATGAAGTTAATGATCATTTACTTCAAGCATGAAATATATTTTCTACTTTATATCTATATTACAGGAATGCTGCCATTTATTTTACTCTTTTACAGTCTTGCTCTAATGGCCACTAGATTGAGAGGCTTGTACCCATACTATACAGATTTAGCGCTTATGCAACTTTTTCTATGTTATCTATCTATCTATCTTATCTATCTATCTATCTATCTATCTATCTATCTATCTATCTATCTATCTATCTATCTACCATTTCACAAAAGAGTCCACAGCACTCCAAATCAATGTAGCCAAAGGTTTTAATTCAGCACAGGGTATGGCGATGTTTCAAGCACAAAACACTGTTATTCCAGTGCTGGAATCTGAGCATTTTGTGCTTGAACTGTCGTAATACCCTGCCTTTGCTGGATGTAAACATTTGGCTACATCGATTTGGAGTGCTGTGGACTCTTTTGTGAAACTATATGTATAACAGGAACTTGAAAGGAGTTTTTGGAGTATCTATCTATTATCTATCTATTATCTATCTATCTATCTATCTGTCTGTCTGTCGTCTGTCTGTCTGTCTGTCTGTCTGTCTGTCTGTCTGTCTGTCTCTGTCTGTCTGTCTGTCTATATCTATCCATCCATTTATCTAAAAAACCAAAGTTGGGCAGCACTCAGTAGCAAATTCCATTCAGAAAATTGGTGTATTTATTGGCCACCTGTTTACATGGGTCAATATAAATACCATTTTTTGTGTTGAATTTGCTATTGAGTGCTGGCCAACTTATATCATATGCATCATAGATTGGTGCATTGCAACCAGGCTGGCACCTACTGTATAGTGCACATTTGCTTATGCTGACTAATTCTATCTTTCATCTCTACAAATGAAAAAAGAGCAGCATGGCTGGTTCCACTGGGTGCAAATCAATTCAAGCAATACTTCTGCTGTGTCATACAGACCATCAAAAAATGAAAAGCAGCACTCCTTTGTAGAGGTGACAGATGCCTTTAATGGGCCCTCAGGGTAATAATGGCAACGTTTCAGCCCTAGTAGGAAGAAAGCCAACTAGCGCTGAAACATCGCCATTACTATCCTGAGGGCTCATTAAAGGCATCTATCACCTCTACAAAGGAGTGCTGCTTTTCATTTTTGATGGTCGGTCTATCTATCTATCTATCTATCTATCTATCTACTATCTATTACTTCCAGAAAAAAATTTCTCTGCAGCACTCAGCTACTACCAACAATGCACACATGCTAACAAGCGGTATATGAGGAAAAAAATTAAAGACTCACCGTATATACTCGTGTATAAGCCGACCCGTGTATAAGCCGACCTCCCTACTTTTGCCCCCAAAACCTGTGAAAACCTATTGACTCGTGTATAAGCCGAGGGTGGACCCCAGCACAGGTATACAGCCCCCAGCAGTGTGGTATACAGCAGCCTCCCCAGTGGTAGTATACAGCAGCAGCCCCAGTGGTAAATACAGCAGCAGCCCAGTGGTAGTATACAGCAGCACCCCCAGTGGTATATACAGCAGCACCCCCAGTGGTATATACAGCAGCAGCCCTAGAGGTATATACAGCAGCCCAGTGGTAGTATACAGCAGCCCCAGTGGTAGTATACAGCAGCCCCAGAGGTAGTATACAGCAGCCCCAGAGGTATATACAGCAGCCCCAGTGGTAGTATACAGCATTCCCAGAGGTATATACAGCAGCCCCAGTGGTAGTATACAGCAGCCCCAGAGGTATATACAGCAGCCCCAGTGGTATATTCAGCAGCAGCCCCAGTGGTATATACAGCAACAGCCCCAGTGTAGTATAAGCACCAGTGGTAGTATACAGCAGCCCCAGAGGTATATACAGCAGCCCCAGAGGTAGCATTCAGCAGCCCCCCCCCCCCATCAGTATACAGGGCCTCCCCCCCTTGTGCATCAATCCTGTAAAGGAAGAGATTAGTATACTTATCCCTGCCGCTGTCCCGCTGCCGATGTCCCGCCGCCGCTATCGCGCTCCTCTGTCTTCATCCAGCGTCTTCCAGCTTCCTCCTCTGGCGTGCAGACAGTGACGTCATTGCCTGCGCCCACCGGAGGAAGCCGGAAGAAGCCGGAGGAGCGCGATAGCGGCGGCGGGACAGCGACAGCGGGACAGCGGCAGGGATAAGTATACTAATCTC
Organism: Allobates femoralis; assembly: GCA_033576535.1. Classification (NCBI taxonomy): domain Eukaryota; kingdom Metazoa; phylum Chordata; class Amphibia; order Anura; family Aromobatidae; genus Allobates; species Allobates femoralis. Next base: position 99,582,813 of record JARQOC010000003.1, on the reverse strand, counting down.
TTCCTTTACAGGATTGACGCACAAGGGGGAAGCCCTGTATACTGATGGGGGGGGCGGGCGGCCTGTATACTGTATACACTGTATACAGTATACAGTGACTCGCGTATAAGCCGAGGGGGGGACTTTTCAGCCCAATTTTTGGGCTGCAAAACTCGGCTTATACGCGAGTATATATAGTATGTTTTTTAAAAAAAACTCAATATTCTTATTTTTTTTATTTTCTGAGGTTCTTGGTACATACATTGGCCAATGTCTGTTTGCTCATCAACCACGACATGGTGACCCCAGGTCTGATGAGTCCTAAGCTGACATCCCTAAGCTGAGTTTTTTAAAAAAAACGTTAATTTTAAATTTTTTCCTCATATACCACTTGTTAGCATGTGTGCATTATTGGTAGTAGCTGAGTGCTGCAGAGAAATTTTCTTCTGGTTGTTTGATCCAGCGTCCCTGCTGGCACCAGTTCACACTATGTCTTTGAGTGTTGTGCAGTTTTTTCTGTTATCTATCTATCTATCTATCTATCTATCTATCTATCTATCTATCTATCTATCTATCTATCTATCTAGTGAAATAAAGCAGTTGCAGCACTCCAGTTGATGATGATTTTATGCCTTTATTTCTAGCCTGGGGTACAAGATGGCTACGTTTTGGGCCACACGCCTTTTCCAGCAGGAAAACGGGCATGTGCGCCCGAAAAGTAGCCATCTTGTACCCCAGGCCAGAAATAAAGGCATTAAATCATCATCAACCACTGGAGTACTGCAACTGCTTTATTTCACCGTATGTATAGGAGGCATTGAATATTTCTTTGTTGATTGGCACCCATATTTGCTGTGATGCTCTGTTTTTTCTGCATCTATCTATCTATCTATCTATCTATCTATCTATCTATCTATCTATCTATCTATCTATCTATCTCTTTATCTCTTTCAACATTCAAGATTCAGAGCAGCTTTATTGGCAGGACTAAAGGCCTCGTCTCACGCTTCAATGGTCGAGCAATCTGATCAACGATCCGACTTGACCTAGATCGCTTGAACGACGTTCAACATAGTGAAATGTCACACGTATAGATCTCGTTAACAACAGAGCAACGATTCTGCGATAAGCAAACGATACTTGCGGTCATTAGCTCGCCTATGTCCTTCACTTCTTAATAGGCAAGGTCGTTAACAACACCGTTATCGAGGTGTCACACACACCCAGGTTGAATGAACACTCATCGTTTGGTCCAGTTCACCAACCTCCCATCAATGATCTGTCCGATTGTTGTTGATCGGATGTACATGTCACACTGAACGACGTCATTGTGAAGTCAATAGAACGACTGAAAACCTGTGACGTTTCAACGATATCATTAACGATATCGTAGTGTGTGACGGGGCCTGTAATATACCTTAGTTTTGCCAAAGCAAGTGTACAATAGGGACTGTGGATAGGGACTGTGGGGATGGTGGGTAGGGACGGTAGTAACAATGGATGGGTGCAGATCCAGGATGAGAGCTATGCAAGTCCCTGGCATTATCTATCTATGGCAGCCGTCACACACTACGATTTTGTGTGGGAACTCAATAACGATGTCAGTGGTGCGCGCTTGTGTCCAAATGTTAGTGAGGTGTCATATGTATAGATATCGTTCAGGATGCAGCAACGATGTTACATGCAGGTATCGTTCACACAATCGGCGACCGATGCTTGTCAATGATGTGAATAGGCGAAATCGGTAAGGAGATCGGTTTATCGTGGTGTCACACAGACCGATGCAGCAAATTGGATGATCGACATCATCTGATATGGGGTCCGGATCTCATATCTGTGATTAAAGAACTGACCACTTATTGGTAGTCACATTATGCTGTCACACGCAACGACGTCGTAGGAGCGATGCCAAATCAGGCACTTTCCAGCGATATGTTTACATATTTCGTAGCGTGTGACGGCCGCCTATCTTCTATCTATATGTCATTATCTATCAATCTATCTATCGATTAATCTATCGATCTATATGTCTATCTATCGATCGATCTGTCTGTCTCTTTCTTTTTATCTTTTTGTCATGCAATAAACCCATGATAAGAGGGATATTTTCATATAAAGATTATCTTACTACTATTTTATTTCCGCCATGGTGTACGTGTGTCAGCCGGTCTCACTATATTACATACAGAGGTATGCCGGTTAAATTAATAGCACATATACACTTACTTTAGGCTTTGACCTGCATAGTGGTGGTGGAAGCTGATATCTTCTGCCATTAGTGTAATTAGACTAAGTAAGTGATACATCTTATTGACCACAATATCAGGGGTCAGGAAAATCGTTTCCATTTACAATAGGTGTATTAGAGCCTTTTACACAAATATTTGTAAAAGAATACGCCATCTGCAATCTGAGCCTAGAAGATTCAGTGTCGCCCGGCCGTAGCACACAATATTATGGGTATACACACATCCACACATTTTTCCTTTGTGATGTTTTGCGTTCTTGTCCATCTGTGTATGACATACAGGGCCGTATTTGGCTTTTAACCCCTTGTGGCTGAGTTGTTTGTGTTTTTACAGAGTGTGACGTCCCAATATCAGGCGTTTTGTTAAACTTCATAACATCAGTTCTTTACACCTTGACAAATGAAAAGAGTCGCCAAACTTTTCCCGATCTAGTAAGTTTGCTCCAGGTACTTTTTTTAGATTCAGCTATGAATGCCATATAATTAGGACGCAAGTATATCTAAAGAAGTCAATTGTGCTAATACCCCAGCGCTCCATTCATCCTTGTCCAATAACATATCACAACCTCTAACCTCTAATTGGAGCAAAGGGAAAACATTTCTGACACAGGCACACGTGTGCAGATGATATGTAACTTTTAAAATTCAATTTGTTGACTTCTACCTTTCTTTTTTGCGCCCATGACCCTCATTATTATGCTGCTCCACGAACAGAGAGCACTAATGAACACAATCCTATGGGGATATGGACTCTGCGTCAGGGCTGCTCTGAGTATTATATATGACTTAGATGGAAAAGGTCTGCGGCCCACAGACAAGTGCTACGTTCTCTAGACAGGGAAATATTGACCCTGTCCTTTTAGTGCACAGCACAAATTTAATGATGAAACAGTGAGTGATCTTAATGTTTCATGCAATTATTAAGCAAATAGGAAAAATACCGAGTCAAGACCAAATGCTTTTTGTCAGTTCATCTGTTATATTAATGGGCATGGTCTTCGAGGTTGTGTTATTTGGTAATGCATATGGCCTCTAACTGCATGTTCCAAATGAATTGTGCAGGGAAGTCAGTGGTCATAATATGTATCATACACAAAACACAATCAGTTTATTCAATTAAAAGGCTTGCCCACTTTGGAAAATGATCTTCACATGTTTGTCAAATACAAGCTATAAAATATACTCGTATACTTCAACTAGCAAACAGAGCTGGTTGTCTGCTAACCTCCATACCAATACGAGTCTCATTCTGTGTCTATGCCCCTGCTGCCATACCAATACCAGCCCCTTCTGTGTCTATGCACTGGCTGCCATGCCAATGAAAGCCCCCTTCTGTGTCTATGCACTGGCTCCAATGCCAAAACCAGACCCCTTCTACGTCTATGCATCGGCTTCCACACCAATGCCAGTCCCCTTCTGTGCATATACACTGGCTGCTATACCAATGCCATCCTCTTCTGTGTCCATACACTGGTTGCCATACCAAGACCAGACCCCTTGTGTGTCTATTCCCCAGCTGCCATACCAATTCCGGCCCCATTCTCTGTCTAAGCACTGACTGCCATAACAATGCCAACTCCGTACTGTGTCTATGCACTGGCTGCCATACCTATGCCAGCCCTCTTCTTTGTCTATGCATCGGTTGCAAAACCAATGTAAACCCCCTTCTGTGTCTAAGCATTGACTGCCATACGACTGCCAACCCCTGTCTATGCATCGGCTTCTATACCACTGCCAGCCCCATTCTGTGTCTATGTACCAGCTGCCACACCAATTCCAGCCTCCTTCTGTGTCTATGCACTGGCTGCCATATCAATGCCAGCCCCCTTCTCTGCTTATGTACCAGCTGCTACACCAATTCCAGCCTACTTCTGTGTGTATACACCAGAACACCCATGACAACCCTTTTATATGTCTATGCATCAGCTGGAACAGAAAAGGGTTTGGACTTAGTTATTGAAATGAGCTGATATAGCTGGGATCTGGTGTTGTTGCTGGTATACGCAAACTGGAACCCTTTGAAACTCATGAGTTATTATTCTAGTTTGATATTTTACATACAATACATTGACAATTCCTTTTTTTTCAAAGTGGACAACCACTTTAATGGAGCCCTGGGACTTCATATCAGGTCAGTGAGATGTCTGCTTAGTAAATACTTACAGTATATACTGTACTCTATACCATAATAAAAAATAATTGTATTTCTTAGAAGTCTGCATTGTTTCATTACTCTATTATTCCTCCTGAATGTGTGAAGAAATTTAGCATTCCTGTCTTTAATGGAAATCTGCCATCAGGTTTTGTTATGTGATCTGAGGACAGCATGCTGTAGGGGTTAAAGCACCGATTTCAGCAATATGTCAAGATCCATGATGTTGTTTACTTGCAATGATTGTTTTAGCACCAGTAGATTATTATTGCTAAGACTACCACAGTATCTGGTTATCCAACATGCTCCCTTCTGTGACTAGCAGCTCACTGGCTATGGTCCTTGCATAAACAGAGATGTGGTAGGCCCAGGATTAGCTTTCTGAGCTCTGCTGCATTGCTAAATCTAAAAACATTGTGTCAGAACCTCTGCACCCACTAATTTTAATGATACATCATTGGATTAACGGTCTCTGTTTACATCATGCTGCTCTCAGGTGCAGTGGCAAAACCCGGCTGTCCCTTAAAAGGCAATCTGTCAGGTCAAAATCCATACGTAACTGCTATCATTTTCTAAATCCTTTCTGTAAGCTCTCTCTATTGATATATTTTTTTTTTTTATTTCCCTCCTATCCTCTGTAAACTTCAAATAAAGAGATTCATTCCATCTGTCAATCACAGTGAATGATCACTTAGGCCGGCTTCACACTGTGGCGTGATCCGGTCCGGTGCTGTCCGGGATGCAGCTGCAGTCGCTGACAGGTCAGGACCGCGGCGCCCGCGGTTCTGACTTATCAGCTTGCTGCTGTACACCGGACCGGAGGGCATATTAGCCCCCCAGTCCTGTGTGCTGGTCTGGTCCGCAGCTGTCTTGGTCCTCCCGGACAGAACCGGACCGGATCACGCCGCACTGTGAAGCAGCCCTAAGTTCTTTGCTGTCCACTCCTCATAGGATGAATATTCGTGTCACAAATTCACACCATATCACTGCACAGGAGATCAGTAAGGGGCGCTGTATCCTCCCTCTCTGCCCTCATTGCAGCAAAACAAATTGGTCAAATAAAACGCAGAATCTGCCACAGGATAGCATGCATTCCTGCTTAGAGAATCAAATGGAGTAGATATCTTATTTAGATCAGGTAAGATGTGTGCCTGCAATCTCTCCGTCTGTCTCAGCAGAAGCTCCTAATTGAAACTGAAACCTGACAGTGAAAGCACACTTCACCGTCCTAGCAATCCGATCAACTATCCGACTTGACCTAGATTGCTTGAACGTCATTGTTTGATCGCTAGTGAGTTGTCACATGTACAGATATTATGAACGACGCAGCAACGATTCCGCGACAAGCGAACGATATTAGCAGTCATTTTGATGCCTATATTCCTATGTCCTGAATAGGTAAAGTCGTTAACAACATCGTTATCACGGTGTCACACACACAGGTTGAATCATCGACTGATTTATGGTCTGGTTCATAAACCTGCGATCAACGATCAGCTGACTTATTGCTAGTTGTATACGATGTGACACATGCTACGACATCATTACGATATCGTTTAAACGTCTCAAAACCTGTGACGTTTCAACGATATCGTTAACGATATCGTAGTGTGTGACGGGGCCTATAAAGGAGGAGGGAGCTGCTGAGAAAGAGTGAACATTTAAATGAACAGTTTAACACAGCAGGACTAATTGTCTGTGAATATAATGGACAGGACTAAAGCAGGAGCTCCTTGCAGGGTGTAAAATGCTTATAGCAAGAGAACTCCAAACGGTACAATAATGATTTTAAATGTTTTTAAAAGGTTTGCCCAGGGCCTATTGAAGGGTAACATTAGTATCATACTAAAAATAACCTGTCAGTGTCCCTTTAACAGAGTGTGCTCCTACTTACTGCCATGCTATCAGTATTGATTATACAATGTTAGACTATGTAGGGAGGTACTTAAACCCTTCACAACCCATGACTTTGTACAATGGTGGTTCCGGTGCTGTTAACCCTTTGGATCCCGCTGTCAGTCACTGACAACGGGATTGAAAGGTATCGTGGTGGGGAACGTGCTGTTCCCCGGCTGCACCGGAAATCCCACAATAATATTGCAGGATCTCTGATGCTCATGTGATAGCCCGGGGTCCTGGCTTGACCCCGGAAGCTGTCACAGAGCACTTCTGGTGATTGGTTGGCAAGCGCTGCCAACCACTCACTGTGCTTAATTCTGACTGATACCGATGCGCTGCAGCTCATTGGTATCTGTCAGAAGCGATCAGCCACTGCAGTGCTGTGGCGCGCTATGGGCTGTGTAAAAACAAGAATTAATTATTAAATAAAGTTTTTAAAAATATGAGGAAAAAACATAAAACTTCAAATCACCCCCCTTTTCCCCCATTCAAAATAAAAGTATTAAATTTTTTTAAACATACACATAATTGGTATGGCCACGTTCAGAAACGCCCGATCTATCAATATATAAAAAGATATACATGTTTGGTATCTACAAACTCGTACTGACCTGAGACATTACACCGTCACATCGGTTTTACCATATAGTGAATATGGCGACTAAAAAGCCCAAAAAACGAACGTGTAATTGCACTTTTTTTTTTTGCAATTTCACTGCACTTGGAATTTGTTTGCCATTTCCCTGTACACTCTATGGTAAAATAAATTATTGCATCTGAAAGTACAACTTGTCCCGCAAAAAAAAATGCTGTCATATGTCTATATTGATGGTAACATAAAAAAGTTATGGCTCTTGGAAGCAGGGGAGCCAAAAACAAAAATGAAAAACAAAATATTCCCAGGTCATGAAGGGATTAAAGAGGCTGTTGAATACCTAAGGGCTCCTTATATCAATGTCCCCAATGTGCTGGCTAAAATAATAAAAGATGCATACTTACATCCTTCACCAGCACCCGCTTCTCCTCCCTGAGCCCTGTTATTTTCAGCTATCTTGTGAGCGGCGAAGCAGCGCGCGTCCAGAAGATATGTACACATTTTTTATTTTTTAATTCACCAATTTTGCACATTCATAAAGGGTTGTCCAATGGTGGAGAACCCCTCTAATTGACTAAAAACCAGATGGAACAAGTTGTCAATTCCGTCATACATTTCCAGTAAGAATAACAGAGGAATGACACAATGTGGAGCTCTAGGAAAACGTGATCCCTCTCCCACTGGATGCTTTTATTAGAGATAAATGAACCTTTTCGGGTTTGGAGTTCAGGTGATTTCCATATAGAAATCACTGGAGTGAGCATTGCTGTGCTCGGGTATGCTCGGTGCTTGGCCAGTGTGAGCCACCTGCATTGCTTGATCAGCTAGCACCTGGAATAAAAGCAGAGTTATCGGCTATAGTGTGGATGTAAAAAGAAAAAATAGAAAAATTCCTGCCTTCCCCCCACCTCCCGGAAATGCTTTGCTTATGGCTGGCTGTATGTGGGCGGAAAGTTGAACTGCCAATCAGTGGCTTCAAATCAGGTTAGGGTTAAGTTCGGGCATAACCCGAACTACCACAGGTACGAACATCTCTACAATCGATCTGAACTTCGAAAGGTTCACTCATCTCTAGCCTTTCTATTCTTTGCAGTGATAATGAGGATATAATTCTCTCTGATCTTTCTAAGTTACCACTTGAAGGTTACATGTAATTTACTCTACCACAAACCATCCACAATTATGTCTTAGAAAACTACAGAAAGCAGAATAAGTGAAAACATCTAATTAATTGCTCTGGGTTTTGCCTCTGGTAACATCTATGTTGGACTTGCTTCATATTTTGTACTTCTCATGTACTTTGTGCAACCATCTCTTCCTCGGCGTGCCGTTTCTTCACCAGTTGTCCCAATTCATCAATATATAACTCAGTCTGATATTCAGAGGGCGGTGTAAGATTCCAGTTATCCATCATTCTGTTATCAGAATCATATTTTCTCATTTGAGAAGTTTCCATGTGATTATAGTACAATGAGGGGGGTCTGTGAATGAAATAATCCAGATTAGTAATAGTGTAAACTTGTGGTGATGGTCCGTGTTGGTCTGCGCTGCGGTGTCGTCACCAATGCAGCATGTGGGGCTGCTCCTTAACATTGGGTGGTCTAAGCCTGTATAATATTACAATTCAGTGAATGTGTCTTCAGCAGTTGGCAGGATAATGTCATCCACCAGTATAGCTTCCAGATGTGTTGGGTCTGTAAGAACAAGGCAGTAGGAAAAAGATATTGTACCTTCTTCTGCATGATATAAAGGAAGACCATCATGGGGCCCTGTCACCTAAATACAATACTACAATATATTGCTGCAGGGGTTAACAAACAAAGGTTAACTGCCTCTTTTATCAAGCTGAGTGATATTATGTACATAACTTAAAGGCTTTATCACCTGGTGTTAAACCATTACAGGACTACTTTGTCACATGCATGGCAGTTGGACATGCCCCTGCTGTGATTGACACCTCACTGTCAATGCATAATCTATTGAGAGCCAGGTGTGGTCAGGAGCACTGCTCTCAGTTTTGCTATATGGCTGAAACTAAATGCTTTGTTTGTGACAGAACAACTACTCACGTTAATCTAAGATAAACATCGTTAGATTCAGAATCTGTTTGCCTACAACATGCTGCTCTCAGATGAGGTAGCAAAAACCTGCTTACAGATTCCTTTTAATTGTGGGAAACTGTGAATTGGGTTAAGGCCATGTATACATGAGCCAGGTTTAATTGCATGATTGGTTGTTGCTGTTATTATTATGTTATGTGTATTATTATAGTTATTATTGTACCTTTGCTAATACTATTAGGTGTTTGTTGAGATGCGGCATTCATAGGCTCTGTTCACATAGGGCTGCTTTACACACACCAACTTCTGTGACCAACTTCTGAACAGATCTCTGGTTGCAGTGAAATCATGGACACATTGTTCCATTGTACACAGCCACAAAATAGAACAATGTGTCCATGATTTCACTGCAACCAGAGATCTGTTCAGAAGGTGGTCACAGAAGTTGGTGTGTGTAAAGCGGCCCATATCCATTTGTCTGTTCCGTTTACACAGGAGTTACAGGGGTTGTCTGGTCTAAACTGATAATTCTGCAGTCTTGTCTATGTGACTGCAAACTTCTCAATTCTTCCAGCGCCCGCACTGTGCTCTGCGTGGATTCGCAGTTTCTAAATCAGGAACGGACCGCAGTTATGCATTATGCATGTTGCAGGCCTGAATCTGACTAGTAGGCACAGCCTGACTCATTACAAATGTGTGGAGCAAGGCTGCGCCCACTAGTTGTGTTATTGTTGGAAACATGCATAACGCCTAATTGCGATCTGTTTCTGGTTTAGAAACTGGCAAATCCTCGCAGTTTGTAGCACTCAATGCGAGCGCCGCTGAGAGGACTGAGAAGTTTGCAGTCACGTAGAATGACTGCAGAATTATCATTTTTAGGCTGGACAACCCCTTTAATCTGATAAAGGATTTAGTACCCCTATCATTGCTTTTATAAGCAGATGCAGATGGCCCCCATTGATTTTATATGTTTGTTGCTTATTCTTCAAACAGAATTAATAGTTCTGCATTCTGCGTGCTAATCCTAATATCTGTTATAAGCTGAACAGGCAAGCAAAAAAGATAAAATAAAAGAAGGAGGGGGAACAAGAGGCACAATAGTGCCCTATCACTATGGCACTGAGTACAAAGTGGTGAAAAAGGGGGTTCACTCACCTGAGGCAGTTGTGTCACCCACAACTGGCTTGAAGGCGTATTCAATGCTTATTACCAGATGGCTGCTGCAGGATTTCCACCATCCACTCAAGTGTGGAAACACATCAAGTTGTAGGGAAAAAATGGTGTATCACAATCCGCGCTGCCAGAATCATCCGCTCCAAAAGTAATGCACATGAAGATGGAACTTCAACATAACTCCTTTATTTCCTCCTACGCGTTTCAGTGCCCTCCTGGCACCTTCCTCAGGGCTCACTGCGGAAGGTGCCAGGAGGGCACTGAAACGCGTAGGAGGAAATAAAGGAGTTATGTTGAAGTTCCATCTTCATGTGCATTACTTTTGGAGCGGATGATTCTGGCAGCGCGGATTGTGATACACCATTTTTTTCCCTACAACTTGAAGCAAAAAAGATAGGCGGACATGTGAGCATATTATAAGGGAAATGCATCTAGTGCCCACCTATGCCCTAGTGTCATTGCTCTTACTTAGGGCTCATTCAGATGCCCATGCCAATTGGTCTGAGCACAGACCACTAAAGCACGGACTAGCCATGGCTTTCCTGACCTGAGCATGGCAGCTTCATACATTTCTTTGACACTGTCACGCTGAGGTCAAGAGATTGGTGGCAGTCAGGGTACCGGTACACGTCGCAACATTGCATGCAATTTCACAGGCTATTTGCTGGTTGCAGTGAAATCATGGACACATTGTTCCATTTGTACACAGCAACAAAATAGAACAATGTGTCCATGATTTCACTGCAACCAGTAAGTTGCAAGTGAAATTGCATGCAATGTTGTTATGTGTAACGGTACCCTGATGGCCGCTTTACACGGCACGATATCGTTGTCCAACGATAAAAAGTCACATGGTTCGTGCGTTGCCGCCGATATCGTTCGTGCGTTGTTTGGTGTAAATGAGCAATGCGATGCAAGAACGATGCCAAAACGATATCGTTGGGGAATTGTGCAGGCTCTCCAACTGCCTGATATTAGCTTGACGATCTGGCGGGATCATGCTGTGTGACGGCCCAACAACGATTTGGAGCACAACTTCCCCTATTCACTCCCATGTTAAATGGTCGTTCCCTGGGTCGCTCGTACACAGCGCAAAGGAGGGGGCGTAGACATTGTAGTTGCGTTGCCTGCCGATATCTCCCTGTGTAAGATCTCCTTTGCGATCTTGGACTAGTGCCAAAAATGTGCGCGCTCCCGTGCCGTTGTATCCAATATCGGATCGATATTGGGATGTGTAAAGCGGCCATTAGTGTATTCCAGTTCGAGATCAGACCAATATCCACAAACGTCTGTTGAACCCAAGGCCTCATTCACATGTCAGTTGTCGCTGTGGTTTTCACGAATACAACATGTACCCATTATATTCTATGAAGCTATTCATTAAGATAAAAAAGGAGGGGGAACAAGAGGCGCAATAGTGCCCTATCAATGTGGCACTAAGTATGTGAGCGGTGAAAAGAGGGATTCACTCACCTGGGGCAGTTGTGTGACCCACAACTGGCTTGAAGGCGTTTTTTATGATCGTTACCAGATAGCCGCTGCAGGACTTCCACCGTCCACACAAGTGTGGAGATACATCAGATGATAGGGAAAATGGTGTCTCAACAGTCCGCGCTGCCACGGTCATCCAATCTAAAGAAAACACGTGAAGATGGAACTTCCACGAAATACTTTATTTCCTCCTGCCTCCTACGTGTTTCGGTGCCCTCCTGGCACCTTCCGTAGGAGGCAGGAGGAAATAAAGTATTTCGTGGAAGTTCCATCTTCACGTGTTTTCTTTGGATTGGATGACCGTGGCAGCGCGGACTGTTGAGACACCTTTTTCCCTATCATCTGATGAAGCTATTCATATGTCTGTGTTTTTTTTACTGACTTTGGGTCTGCAAAAAAATCACAGTATCATGTCTGTTTTTGATCCATGTATCGGATCAAAATTACCACTGTCACCAGTGTGCAGTCTGAGTGCTGATTAACATTTTAACGAACAGGAAAAAACGTATTTATTTATTTACATTTTCAAAATTGAAAATAACTGATACATTATTAATGGTAAAAAGTGACCAAACACTGGTAGTAAAAAGTGAACACACTGATGGTAAAAAGTGACCAAACAATGATGGTAAAAACTGACCAAACACTGAAGGATAAAAATGACCAAACAGTGAGGGTAAAAAGTGACAAACAGTGAGGAAAAGTGACAACAGTGAGGGTAAAAAGTGACCAAACACTAATAGTAAAAAGTGACCAAACATTGAAGCTTAAAAGTGACCAAACAGTGAGGGTAAAAAGTGACCAAACACTAATAGTAAAAAGTGGCTAAACTCTAATGGTAAAAATTGAACAAACACTGAGGGTAAAAAGTGACCAAATACTTGTGGTAAAAATGACCACACACTGAGAGCAAGAAGTGACCAAACACTGATGCTAAAAATTGACAACCATGATAAAAAGTGACCAAACACTGATAGTAAAAAGTGACCAAACACTAATGCTAAAAAGTGACCAAACAATGATGGCAAAACTGACAATGAGAGTAAAAAGTGACCACACTGGTAAAAAGTGACCAAACACTGAGGGTTAAAAGTTACCAAACAGTGAGGGTAAAAAGTGACCAAACAGTGAGGGTAAAAAGTAACCAAGCACTGAGGATAAAAAGTGACCAAACACGGAGGACAAAAAGTGACCAAACACTGATGGTAAAAAGTGACCAAACAATGATAGTAAAAACTGACCAAACACTGAGAGTAAAAAGTGACCAAACACTGAGGGTAAAAAGTGACCACACACTGGTAGCAAAAAGTGACCAAACAATGAGGGTAAAAACTGACCAAACACTGAGGGTAAAAAATTACAACACACTGGTAGCAAAAAGTGACCAAACACTGGTGGTAAAAAGTGTCTAAACAATGATGGTAAAAAGTGACCAAACAGTGAGGGTAAAAAGTGACCAAACAGTGAGGGTAAAAAGTGAATCAAACACTGATGGTAAAAAGTGGCTAAACACTGATGGTAAAAAGTGACCGAACACTGAGCGTAAAAAGTGACCACACACTGAGGGTAAAAACGTACAAATTCTGAGGATAAAAAGGGACCAAACACTGATAGTAAAAAGTGACCAAACAATGATGGTAAAACAGACCAATGAGAGTAAAAAGTGACCACACATGGTAAAAACTGACCAAACACTGATGGTAAAAAGTGACCAAACAATGAGGGTAAAAAGTGACCACACACTGGTAGTAAAAAGTGACCAAACAATGAGGGTAAAAAGTGACCAAACACTAAAGCTGTTCCCACGATCAGTATTAGCAATGTATTTTCTCTGCATCCAAAATATAGTGTTCAGCAGTTCAAGTAGAGTGAATTAGATTTACAGAAATTTCCTGCCCACTGTGCTTCTTTTGTATGCAGCATTAACGGACATGCAGGGCGGCTTCCTGTGCCGCCACTTGTCAGCAGGATGTCAATTTAGCACTGCGCAGTGGAAGGCGATCTCGGCAGGTGTATGCAGGGAAAAGCCGATGTGCCCCGAATGCTGACCGTGGACAAGAACGACTGTCATCACCCATGAACTTCTCCGCCTCCCTTCAGGAGGGAAGACACTGTGTCGTAAAAAAATACCTTGCAGGTACTTGTCCATGGTGCTTTTCACCTGCATCCAGGCACAGTGTCCTGCATCCTGCGGGGAAGCAGGTGATCTCTGAGGGTGAATGCAGCCGCCTGTGCCCATGATCAGTTTTCTGGGCACTGCGACTGACATGCTGCATTCAGCTGTTAAGATCGCAGCCGACGCCACAGCAATAAATTGACAAGCTTGAGGCCTGGGACTCCCCATGTCAGTTTACACCACAGAGAAAACAAGCCCAGTGGGTAGGAGATTTCTCTGAATCCCATCCACTCACTGTGCTTGTACTGCTGAACGCAGCTGTTTGGACACAGCGGTAACACACTGTATCCAGGGGCATAACTGCAATAGACTGTGCAGGGGTTGCAATCGCACCCGGGCCCTGAAGCGTAGGGGGCCCCAAAAGTCCCTTTGGCATATAGAAAAAACTATTGGTCTGAAAAATTAGCAATAATTGGTGGCCTCGTTTGAGCTTTGCACTGGGGCCCAGGAACTTCAAGTTACACCACAGGCTGCGTCCAAAGTGTTGCAAACATGGTAAAACTGTCCAAACACTGATGCTAAAAACTGACCCCAACTGATGACACTTGGACAGTTTTTTTTTACATACTCGAAATATCAGCGATGTCTGAATGAGGTTGATTATAGTGACGTAATATTTTCACTTTCCAGCCTTTGGACACATGTTGTAGTCTTTAACCAGTGTTAATTTAATTGTAAAATGTATATTTCAATTTTGTGAATATAGTACAAGAGTTGTATCTACCTTTTTTTTTTTATAAGGTGTTGGTTGTTGTTTGGTATATACATAAGTCAGTAGTGTCACTACTAATTGAAAAAATTCCAAATATTCTTCACATATTTTGTGTACTTTTTATGCCTTTATCACATTTTGAGATATTTTCTGAAGCAAAAATACATCTTTTATACCTAATCTCAGTGGGAGTCCTGAGGAAGAGAGTCCTGCCAGCGCAGGGTCTTTAGAAACCAAAAGCGTTAATATGGTGTCATTGTGAGAAAGATGTGTTGAGATAAGGGCTTAGCGCAGCCAGGCCAATACTAAGCTGTGTAGTTCACAAGATCTCTGCTGGCATCGAAGAGCAGATAAAACCCAACACACACTTTACAGCTATCATCACCTGGAGGATTTCCCACAACAATTCTCGGCCCCAATAAACGTTGTGTCGGTAAATGCTGGAAGGTGTGCACCATCCTCTCTTGTTCTGTATATTGCACCATACGTCACCTCTGTATCTTTGCTCTGGTTTATACATTATTGTACTTTGTGTCATAGCTGTTAACCATAGGATTTCCCATGTGCTGGAGGCGCTGGGGAAGTTACAGCTTATAATTGCAGCTTCTGTTTGGACGCCTATATGACATCCGTTCCATGACAGGTAGTGTCAGCATTTTTTAATAATATGCTTGATATCCTGCCTGGAAGGGTATTGGTACATAGAACCAGAATTAATTATTTTAATAACATTTTCATAAGCGGCTACACAGGGAGCATATTTAGCTTTATTGGGAATTAATGTGTTTTTGTACCTATTTTGTTTTGCTAATATAGCCTATTTTGTAGTATTATAGTATAATTCAAGTACAGAGATAGATATAGACAGACAGACAGATAGATAGAAATAGAAAAAAATGGCAGCACTTCCACTCATTTGAAAAAAGGTCTTTGTCTGAGTCTCAGTATTGGTCTTGGAAGAAATATTATTTTTATTTTACATTTTTAAAATGGGATTGCTGCCTTTTTTTTTTTTTTTTTTTTTATAAGTACTGTGGCTTACACCTGATACTGCTTTACCAATTTTTGGATAGATGGATGGATGGATAGATAGATAGATATAGATAGATAGATAGATAGATAGATAGATAGATAGATAGATAGATAGATAGATAGACTTGGATGTCATTGGCCCACCAGTAATAATGACTCTAGGAGCCAACTGTTCAACTACTTGACTCTCACTCACAAATTTTACCTCTGCTTCTATATAATTGCATACTGGGTAGTTTGTTAAATGAGTGACAACATTCTGCTTTTGTCTGGACATAGTGAATCAAGTGTATCATGCCAACTATACTGGCCATGTAGGGTGATGGAGGGCTCAATCCTTTCCAGAGGTTCACCGGGGAATTTGCCTTTTCCTCAAACAGTCGGAGTTCGTACATAGGAAGTTAATAGATTTGTTGCATGAAAGAAAAAATAATCTCACCCCGTATCTCCGTTAGATAGCAGGAGGGATAGCTGCTACTGGTGGGTGCTGATAGTCGCCGGTGAAGTATATCCCAGCATGGTCCATCGCATATGCATACACTTGAAGAAGTTCAAGCTTTGCCCAAAACGCATTGCTTTTAAAGGTGCTTTTGGATTTTAATCCCTTTCAATAAAGTAGCTTTTTATTCTTACCGGATGGTGTGTGCCTGTGTACTTCACTTCCACTGAATAGATTTATAGCAATACACTGTAGATAGATTAGGTGGTTAGATAAATCAAATCCCAATACAATAAAACTCGCTTCAACTTTGTGTAAACGTTTTGTCAGGTTTTTGTTTCACAGGTATGTGAAATGGAGAACATATTTACAGGTCACTTATCCCAATAAATCAATAAATGATGTCTGATCCACAGGCAGCATATCACAGGCTTAAGGCCCCGTTACACAGTACGATATCTTGAATGATATAGCTGAAACGTCATGAATTTGGAGTCGTTGAAACAACATCGTTAGGACGTCTTTGCGTGTGACACCGCGATACGACTACGATAAATCGTTGGATCGTTGATCGCAGATTTGAGAACATGTTCTCAAATCAAACGATCCACGATCAGCAAACCTGCTGCTTCGTTCTGTGTGACACCGCGATAACGATGTCGTTCATGACTTTGCCCATGCACATCAGTGAACAAGTATCGTTGGCTGTGTTGTGCGAGCGATAGCTGCTTGCCACATCATTGGTGAGTCATCCATGATATCTACACGTGTGACAGCTCACCTACGGTGTCAAATCGATGTCCTAACGACCGCGCTCTGGTGAAATCGTTAGTGATATCGTTACAACATTGATGCGTATAACGATACCTTTAGATTACACATCTCTCCATATCAGTGTACATAAAGAGAGTGAAGTCATTCGCTAATTAGCTCTGCCCCCTGACTTCTGAGCCCAAAATGTGCAGGAATGTCACAGAGTAACATACATGTTATACTGAATCTTCAACCACAAATTTATGTATCAAACCTTCCAACTTTCTCTGGTCTATAACATGACATAATCAGATAAGTGTGCTAAAGATAAATGTAATTGAATTACCATCTTAAACTTGTCCATTGGTAAAAGAGGGAATTTATTGTCCTGTTCGTTGAATGCCTACATTTGGATGAAAAAAATGTGACATGTCCTTGCGAATGCGCATGTGAGACCTTGAAACTCTTTCATGTTCACAGATTAAGTATAAGTATTAATTATATTATCACTTAAACCTTCCACTTCTTTCAGAGTTAACCAACAACCAGCCTGATTCCATTGACTGCCATGTATATACACATTTGGATGGAGCCATCCATGCTTGGTTCTATTTTAGTAAGGTTCATTTATCTTCAATCGAGTGTATGCTCAGATTTCCCAAATTTGTTTTTAATAATTTGGGAAAATCCATTTTTTAGTAAGAATAATGAAACTTTGAGGTTATTTAGATCTGCCTCATATCCTCACGACTCCATTCTAGGACAGAAAAATCTGTTGTCAATTTTCCCTTTCCACCACCCAGATCTCCATATGTTGTATCTAGACCACAGGTCCCCAACCTTTCTGACCTTAAGAGCCACATCCAGTTCTGAAAGAGGTTGATGAGCCATATCGATCTCCTACAGTATGCCAAGATCCAGGAGTTCCTACCTTATGCCCATTCAGATCTGTTCTTCTATGAGGGTGTACTCACAAAAGTCACCATCTAGACAACCGCACTTCATAGCTTTTTGCTAGACCTGGTGTTTATGTACCATCCTGGAAGACAGTTGTGAGCCACATGTCATGGACTTGCAAGCCACATGTGGCTCCTTAGCTACAGGTTGGGGACCCCTGATCTAGAGTATATTATGCTCCTTGGGTTGGCTTTGAACCATCGTGAGAACTGATGAAAAAAACATGGCCAACATAGATTAATTGTACTTACTGGAAGATGGAGGGAGCCAAACTGAGCTAGCCACCATCTTCATAAGCCAAGAGCATCACAAGGGGACTTCCAAAGATGTATTTTATCTGCAGTATTAAGTCACATTTACTATACTGTACTTTAAACTAATTTTTATATAGAATAGAAAATAATATACATATCCATTTTTACATATGTTTGTATTGTTTGTTCTGTAAGTCGTGACCTGCTCCACTTTTCCTCATTGTCTCCTTTTGGCTTTTGAATGTTCATCTTCTGCTCTCAGCATAATATATAATCAAGGACATGTTGAGCAGAGATAAAATATTGTCTCGTATTGATAACGTTTTCATATCCTGTGATGTTATCGTCTACCTACATTAACTAATTGCCTTTGTGGGAGATATTGTGACTTTCTGTTATTTCATTGAATCAGTTCTTTTTTCTAAGATCTGTTCTCTCATTTTTTGTCTGTGTTGTACATTGTTCATCTAATAGGACAAAAATCACATTTAGGACAAAAGGCATTTTTAAAGCAAATGTCTCTTATTTGTTCAAGTTGACCAATCTGACTAGTTTAGTTTTCCATCAATATTGTCTGCCATGGCAACATGTAACCTTGGTCATAGGTAGCTTTCACTTTGCCGTTGTCTGGAAATATTTATCTTTTCATTTTAAATCTTCTATAAAAGCTTTTTTTACTTAAATACTTTCACTAAATGCAAAAAAAAGTGAAGTGTTGAATCTAATTTTTTTCAATAAAAATATATTAAAAAGTCAATTTTTCTGTAGTATCCAACCTTGTATCCATTTTCATTTGCCGGTAAAGTTCAATGCACCCACATCCTTTATCTTACTCACCAATGTTCTACATTAATCAGATCAGCCCATCAAGGATGTTTAAGGCAACCATACACATTACATAAAAAAAATCACAACTTTTGATGAGCTTGGCCAGCCATGGGATGTGTATAGAAGCCTCTCAACATTTACAGATGATGTCATGGAAAATCATACAATGGTAGAGTTGGAAGGGACGTCCTGGGTCATTTGGTCAAACCCCCTGCTCAAAGCAGGATTCACCAAATCATCCCAGACAGATGTCTCTCCAGCCTCTGTGTGAAGACTTCCATTGAAGGGAAATCACCACCTCTTGTGGCCGCCTGTTCCACTCGTTGATTACCCTCATTGTCAAATGTTTTTTTCTAGTAGCTAATCTGTGTCTCCTCCAATTCAGTTTCAACCCATTGCGTCTAGTGTTTCCTTGTGCAAATGAGAATAAAGGTGATCCCTCTACAGTGTGACAGCCCTTGAGATATTTGTGGACAGCTATTAAGTCTCCTCTCAGTCTTCTTTTTTGCAAACTAAACATTCCCAAATCCTGTAACCATTTGCAGAAGTATCAGTCTTTGCAATTTTCAGTTTTTTTAAATTTTATTTTTAGTTTTTTTTATCCTCTCCACATTTGAGAACAGATGGGGCTCAGCTGAGCCAAATGTTCATGTGTAGGGGAGAGTCTGTCTGCCCAGCAAATTATTATTTATTATACCTACTTGAATTATTACAAAGAGCTTTACAGATATCATTATTACTGTCACCAGTGGGACTCACAATATAAATTCTATTAGTATGTCTTTGGAGACATCTTATCTCATGTGTGACCTTAACTTCTTTTCTGTCAATACCTTATTGCTTTACTAGGAGATGGTCACCTGATGTACCAACAATGGAGGAATAAATAGTGGAGCATGGTAGTACTGTAGTAATTAAAAAAAGAAAAATAAGATATAGAAATTCTTACAGTGCCTTGTGAAAATATTCACCCCCGTGGCTTTTTACCACTTATGTTAAATTATAACATATAACAATGTATTTAAACATTTTTGTAATCCGATTTGTGTGTGATTCATTAGCACTGTAAGTAATATAAATTGGGGGAGTGAAATGACAAAAATATAATCAAAATATTTAATTTATGGGATAACCTAAATAAATATTGCCATGTTCATATGAATTCACCAATTTTGCTATGAAGCCAATAGAAATGTATGGTCAAGCAATTGCCTTTATAAGTCACATGCTTAGTAAAATAAACCACCTGTGTACAATCTAAGGCTGGCTTCACACCACATTTTTTGGGATCCTGTTCTGTCCGTTTTGAAAAGGACACAACAGGATCCGTTTTCGCCATTCTATGCATCCCTATGGTGCTGGATTGGTAAGAAATGGCCATCCGATTCCGTCAATTCAGTCTCAGATTAGTTTCTGACCTGTTTTTTCTCAGCCCCAAAATCGGAGACTGCTCCTCTTTTGGGCTCCAGTGAAAAATATGGACAGAAACAAATCTGGGGCGATCCAGCGCCTATAATATGAGAGTCTATGGGCGCCGTATATCGGAAAAAAACAGGATAATTTGGTTAAAAATAAAAAATAAATGCTCACTTCTCCGCCGAGTGTCCCGCGATGTGCAGCATCCACGTCCGATGGCTGAAGGACTTTAATCAGCTGAACGGCGGGGCAACCCGATCAGCTAATGTGTCACATGATCGCATTAACTGACCGGTTTAAATTGCCTGCCAAAACCCGATTAGTTTTGGCGGGCAATTTAAACCGCTCAGCTGATGTGGTCATGTGACACATCAGCTGATTGGGTTGCCCCACCCCGGCTGGTCAGCTGATTAAGGTCCTTCAGCCAACGGATGTGGATGCCGCGCATAGCAGGACACTCGGCAGAGAAGTGAGGATTTATTTTTTTATTTTTAACCATTTCTTTATTTAATTTCGCTTTAGAAGTGTATGTAGATACACTGCTAAAGTGAAAGTAACAGCACCGACACCACTTGCCTGTGTCGGTTCCCCCCATCTCTTTCTGTGTCCGTATCCCTCAAAAACCATGATCTGGACACAGAAATGGCATCTGGAGTTTACAATCCAGACCTGTCCGATCCTGTCCGTGTGGTTGTGCAAAAAATAGGATCCCATGGACAGGAACATAAAAGTGGTGTGAAGCTGGCCTAAGTGTCACATGGTCTGTCAGTATATACACACCTTTTCTGAAAGGACACAAGCTACAACACCATATGATGCTGTCCAAGGTCCTCCTGCAAGTCGTGTGGCATCAGTATGAGGGGAGATCACTCTAGGAGTGCAGCAAAGTGAGTAAAAAGTGCAACAAAATAACGCCATGAAATGGACATGTCACTTCTTTTTACGGATCCGTTTTTCAGCCCAAAAAGGGGTCCGTAAAAAGCGCAGTGTCTGAATGCCAAATAGTGAAATGCATTGGCTGGAACAGCTAACGTCAATGCGTTCCAGTGCAAGTAGCGGATCTGTACAAAGCTGACCAATAGCGTGTGATTGTAGCTTAACTTGAAGGAACTGGAGCAGTTTTGTTTTGAGGAATGGGCAAAAATCCCAGTAGGCAAGATGAAGAAAGCTCATAGAGACTTTTCCAAATCAATATGAAGCTGTAATAGCCACAAAAGGAGGCTGTACAAAGTACTGCATTAGGGGGTGAATAGATACACACACTGACATTTTCAGTTATTTTGTCCTGTTTCTTGTTGGCTTCACAATAAAAAGAAAACCATAGTGTTCACAGTTGTAGACATGTTCTTTACAGAATTATGCAAACGCTAAAAATAAATAGGGAAATTCGAGGTTGTGAGGTAGCAAAATACGAAAGAAAGGGAGGTAAATACTTTGGCAAGGCACTGTATATATTATTTCCATAATGAAGATAACGCCATTTATAATTGTTTCTTTTGCTAAGTAAAGTAGTCTTATGGTAGATTTCAATTGATTAAAAATGTTTGAAGATATATTCACTTTTATTTAAAAATAAACGATAATGAAAACAAGAACATAGCTGTTGAAGGTGCAGGTGTAGTAAATGGAACCTAGGTGCCTGAGAGGCAATAGGTTTCTCTCCTTTAAAGAGTTAGTATCAATATCATTAATGGGTATATTCATAAAGTGCTTGAAAAAATGCAAGCGCAGAGGGGTTTATAATTTATTGTTTAATGGCTATTTTCTACAGTATTGGATACCTTGCAGTTGCGCAATGGTGGTCCAACATGTGCAATACGTGCAGGCTCTTGAATAGAGCTTGTAAGCACTGATCTAAAGCTGCCCACTTTGTGTGGGTGAACAATCTGGACAGTTTACCATCTCCGACTTTGCAAAGGCAAAGCTTGATCTGTTTGTAGTATTGGTGAGGTAGGTTATGTGCACACGATCAAGAGACATATCGTCCTGGACCCAGTGTCTCCTGTCTTGCTGGAATCCAGCTGGTGATTTCTGCGGGTGAACGCAGCCGCCCTGTGCCCACAGTAAGCGTTTGGGGATGGCAGCTTTTCCCTGCATTCACCCGCTGAGATCACTTCTGACTCCGCAGAGTTAAATTGATATGCTGCGTGCAAGCAGCAGCGTGGAAAGCCACCCCATGACAGTTAACGTTCTGGAGGAAAGAAGCATAGGGGGCTGGAGATTTCTGAAAATCCCATCCACTATGCTGGTACTGTACAACGCAGCGTTATGGATGCAGCACAAAGACACTGTGTCCATAACACTGCAAACACTGAACATGTTCACGCAGTGTAAGAAAGTGCATGGCTTGGGCTATAGTGCACAACCATGACTATTGTCCAAACTGTAAATCTATAGGAGAGAACTGCCTCCCAGACACTCAAAAAGCTGGGAGTTGGGGGAATGCTGTGGTCTTGGAGACAAAATATGAGACAACCCTTTTAATTAAGTTAAAAATTTGGACAGAGGGCTACAGCACATAATGCTGAGTTGAAGGAAACACTCACCAACTCTGGAATCTTTCTACACAACATTTGTACTCCTCAACGTTTATCTATTTTTCCAATATAATGCAGTATTTAAGAAGTTTAAGGATGTATTAGATTCAGGTATTTCATCCCTAGTTTGGTTATTGAGATCACTGGTATCTCTCTACTCATCCTGGATTTGTAAGATGGCAGGTGTTGGCAACTATCACAGGCGTGCAATTTCTCAGTTATTTTAGCATGTTAGGATTTCTTTAATGGATTGATATAGAATCAAACTAAAGTCCAACGACATGCTAGTAATTAGGAGGATCCTGCCCATTGTGACCTCACTTAGTTCAGTAGGTGCTTGAGAGCAAGGTTAGAACAAGAGGTAGGAAAAGTTGTCAGAAGTCTATGGCCCCAACAATGTGCTCCTTCTTTCTAGTTCTTTTCAAAGAAAATCAGTTGACTTGCCTGTGTAGCTGCTAATGACATGACCTTACTTACGTATGTGATAGTGATATGTGCATCATCAGCAGAGTCAAGTCTACATGTTACTGAGTATGTCTAACCTAACAGCTGTCATCTGAATGATTGTCCATCCAAGCACTGAGATCACACTGAACATACATCACTATTGCAGATCATTAGACGATGGTCACAGGGACGGCTACACTTGCAATGAAGACGTATGTTGGCTTCATGCAGCACAACTAGACAAGCTCATCATCTCAATACTTTGTGTATTCCAGTTTTATTAATAAAGGTTTTGTTATTAATGGAACAAACTGTAGAATTTGGATGCTTCTGTCTTCATGAATACAATATTCACGCTTTATGGTTATCATAATGTTTGTGTCAGAATATATCTAGACTTGGGGTTATTGGGTGCTTTGTTGTTCAGGGTATATTGGTGCAGAGTGAGATTTGATAATTTACCATCTAGTAAGCGTAAAATAATTGAAATAAATTGTGCATATATACAGAGATCAATAGATAATGGATAGATACATAGATAATGTGTAGCTAGATAGATATATATTTATAAAGATATGTCATAGATTGAATGGATAGATAGAATAGATAGATAGATAGATAGCCATGGATCAGTAAATATGCACTTTTTCTTCATTTGATTTTGGAGTGCGGTCTGATTTTTTTCATTTTAGTAGATATATTGGTAGAAAGATATGTGATTGATAGATATGTAGAGAGAAAGATAGATAGATACATATGGATAGATACATATTAGATAAATTAGATAAATAGAGATTTGATAGAAGGATAGCTACAATAGATGAATAGATAGAAAGATATGTGATAGATACCTAGATAGATAGATACATAAATAGAAAGATAGATCTATGATAGATAGACAGACAAATAGGTAATGGATGGATACATAGATTAGATAAATAGATATTTGATAACTAGATAAATATTAGATTCATAGGCATGTAGATAGATAGATAGATAGATATTCACAAGTGGATGAACAGCTGTAGGTTTGAAATTGAAGACAATTACATTTAAGTTGAGTGAAATGTGAGATGGTATTTGGTATGTGGATGGTTGTGAAATGCTTATGATGGAGTTAAGATTCATGAAATTCCTTAGGAGCCACACATTGTTCATGTGTTGCTTTCCTAATGTTAAACCTCACACAGAGATGTGCAAATGAATGGTAGGAGCTGATTACTAACATTCAGAAACCTGCAGAATAATTTTCATTTTGTGGGTTGTTTAAGAGTAGTCTGGTCACAACTTTTGATGACCTGTTAATTGCTCTGTCGGCCACTGGATGTAAACACATTGACCAGAGCTTCAAGTCATCCCTGTAGTCATTGCGGCTGTTGGGTGCTGCAGAACAGCACATAGGAGGAAAGAACAGCTGACCTGTCGGTTTGTCCATTGATATAATAAAGTCAGACCCCCACGATTTAATAAAGGTGACATCTTATGGAAAGGTCATCTATATACCATTTAAGTCCTCATACACACTGACTTTATATTAATCTATGTACATTTCTGTGGTGCTCTGCATGTAACTCCATTATGGATGTCTATGTTCTGAGACACATAGAGGAATAGTAGGGACCATAAAAATCTTTAAGTGCTTTCTTATGGAGATTGTACAGCGCTATATCTTGGTGTGAATGACCTCATACTCTCTACTTGGCTCCTTCGCTTTGTCCATAACTGGTTTATTTTTAACCATTTTGTCTATTTTGTTCATTTATTTATAATTTCATATTTATACTTTTTACATTTGTTTTTTTTTGTGTGTGCATATTTTTACATTTTCACGTTTTCTTTTCCCAGTCACATTTTTTGTTTTGATTTCACCCCGTGGGCCTTATCATCTGGATGAAGTGCAAACCTTGGTATGTAACACAAGTCCCTTTAGAAGGTGATGGTTGCTTTATGTGTCAAATCTTGCTTTCTGTCTCACCACTCACTATTTGGCTTTTCTTCCTGCATGATTTTAACCAGTCTCGGGCACCAAAATAACTGTACATTATTAGCATTTCCAGCTACATAATGAAAATACTCCTTTGTTTGAGCTGCGATCCTTGGGTCTCTCGTGGCTTACCATAAGCTCGTCTGTAAACAGCTCTTTTAATGTTAGTCCTGCAAATGTAACCACAGCCGCAAATGAATGTATGCATTTCAAGTAATATCACTATCCAATTTCTGTACATACAATATATTTATGCGATATCTATTTATTTATTTTTATTTTTTTATTATTATTATTATTATTATTTTTGGTATATATGTTTATATATATGTTAATAATTTAGTAAAATGTATACTCTTTGCTGTATGTACACATTTTTGCTCTGGTATAATCTTTTCATTAGAGAACAAATCTAATATTCTTATCTTTTAGTAAACCTGGATCTTAACATGGACACTAAAACCAAGAATGGGCAAAATTCTACATTAATTATTGATGATACCAACAAATCACTGGCTGCAGATAGATAATATAATTCCAATGTAACTCTGAAGCAGAGAAGAGAAAAAATACATTATTGCAAAAAACCCTTTAAAAACTTCTTCAAGGGATCGACAACCTCTGACGGGTCTATTTTTTTGCTTTTTAGAGTTAGATTTAAGAACTGCAGTAAATGCAGCTTTTAAAGGCCCCAATAGACATTAGACTAAAGTCGGCTGAACCTGCTGATACCTAGGGGGTCGGACTACAGTAGTGTTTATGGGAGCAATTGCACATGTCCAATTCTGGACTGGCAGATGTATTATTCTCCCTGTAGGCAACCAGTGTGTCAGCTCACTATTCAAGATGCATGCAAGATACTTGCACGCGTCTTGCACGACTCACCCAGCCCGGCCGCCGACTCTCTGGAGAGGAGCGGATCAGCTCCATAGAAACACTATGCTGTCGTGCTCTCATCCAGAGAGATGGTTGGTTGAGACACGTAAGACTCATGCAAGTATCTTGCATGCATCTCGTATAGTGTATTTCCGATTTTAGCCAAACTATTCGCCAAAGCATTGTTTGGCCAACACCATATGATATGTATTCCAACCTAACTCTTGAGATCCACTGCAATACATAATTTTTCCTGTAGGGGCACTGCTGTGAAGTGTAACATGTGTAGTGTGATATCTTATGTCATGCATGAGGTACTAAGGAAACCCTGCAACCAACTGGTCTCAATTAGTCATGGGCTAATACTAAAATATTCAGGTTTAGGTTATCTGTATCAAATACATCAAATATCAAATTCCCAGTTGTTCCAAAGTTTGTCTGGTTTGGATCACCCAATATCAATGTTGCCAATAGATAGTGACTAGTGATGGGCAAATAGTAAATTATTCAGGGTTTGGGTTATTCATATCGAATACATTGTACTAAACGAGTATTCATCATGAATAACAAACCTAAAGCAAGTCAAAAGGAAATTCAAGCATATTTCTGAAAGATATACCAGAAAGATGCTTGAGTTCCCAATTAATTTGCAGTAGGTTTTCTATTTGGGGTGAATACTCAGCACAATGTATTCAATATGAATAACCCAAACCCGAATATTTTAGTATTCGCCCATCACTAGTCACTATCTAATGGCAACATTCCAAACTTTGGAACAACAAGGAATTTAATACTCAATTAATACATCATTTTTTTTCCAAGTGGTTACCTTCTTCACTAGTTGCAATAATTCATGTAAAGCATGTTCAAAATGGCATATACTTTATACTTTGTAATTTCTATAATTATAGCATTATAATTCACTATGAAAAAGCAAATGTTAGCAATGTATTTCTCTGGCATTTCTCGGTTGGTTTACATCTGTGTATTGGCACCTTAAGGTACTGGCAGAGGGGGGGTTATAAAATCAGTTTGAGGAGATGTGGCTAAAAATGTGCCATATATTAGCATTGCATGAAAATAGGAAAGGCTGGCACAACCCTCAATTGCATTGAAAGGCTGCCACTAATAAATAAACTAAACTCTTGCGGAAAGCACCATATAAGAAAGCAATGTGTAGAGAAAAAACAGTGTACATCAAGGTATACATGTCACAGAAAAATCTGCATTTGTAAAACAGGATTTTAATTATTTTTATTACCTAAATGAGAAAAATAGATACATATTAAATACGGACATGACAAATATGTAAAACAATTAACAAAGACACCCTAAGGCTAGGGTCATATTTGGGAGGGTGCATCCTTTGCAAGGATGCGTTAAAGGAACCAGTTTTTTCCCTTTTTGGTGCTAGCGTTAACGCATGGTTCCTACAGTGCATTGTGAAAGAATATGGCCCCCTTGAACTATTCAACCTTTTGCCACATTTCAGGCTTTAAACATAAAGATATAAGTCTAATTTTTTTTAAGAATCAACAACAAGTGGGACACAATCGTGAAGTGTAACAAAATTTATTGCATATGTATTGTAAAAAATAAAAGACTGCAAAGTGAGGCGTGCAATATTATTCGACCTCTTTACTTCAGTGCAGCAAACTCACTCCAGAAGTTCAGTGAGGATCTCTGAATGATCCAATGTTGTCCTAAATGACTGGTAATGATAAATAGAATCCACCTGTGTGTAATCAAGTCTCCATATAAATGCACCTGCTCTGTGATAGTCTCAGGGTTCTATTTCAAGTGCAGAGAGCGTCATGAAGACCAAGGAACACACCAGGCAGGTCCGAGATACTGTTGTGGTGAAGTTTAAAGCCAGATTTGGATACAAAAAAAATTCCCAAGTTATAAACATCTCAAGGAGCACTGTGCAAGTGATCATATTGAAATGGAAGGATTATCAGACCACTGCAAATCTACCAAGACCCGGCCGTCCCTCTAAACTTTCATCCCGAACAAGGAGAAGGCTGATCAGAGATGCATCCAAAAGGCCCATGACCACTCTCGATGAACAGCAGAGATCAACAGCTGAGGTGGGATAGTCTGTCCATAGGACAACAATCAGTTGTACACTGCACAAATCTGGCCTTTATGGAAGAGTGGCAAGAAAAAAGCCATTTATTAAAGATATCCATAAAAAGTCTCGTTTGAAGTTTGCCTCAATCCACCTGGGAGACACCAAACATGTAGAATAAGGTGCTCTGGTCAGATGAAACCAAAATCGAACTTTTTGTTCACAATGCAAAACGATATGTTTGGCGTAAAAGCAACACAGCTCATCACCCTCAAAACACCATCCCCACTGTCAAACATGGTGGTGGCAGCATCATGGTTTGGGCCTGCTTTTCTTCAGCAGGGACAGCGAAGAAGGTTAAAATTGATAGGAAGATGGATGGAGCCAAATATAGGACCATTCTGGAAGAAAACCTGTTGGAGTCTGCAAAAGACCTGAGACTGGGACGGTGATTTATCTTCCAACAAGACAATGATTCCAAACATAAAGCAAAATCTACAATGGAATGGTTCAGAAATAAACATATCTAGGTGTTAAAATGTCCAAGTCAAAGTCCAGACCTGAATCAATCGAGAATCTGTGGAAAGAGCTGAAAACTGCTGTTCACAAACGCTCTCCATCCAACCTCACTGAGCTCCAGCAGTTTTTCAAGGAAGAATGGGCAAGAATTTCAGTCTCTTGATGTGCAAAACTGATAAAGACATACCCAAGGACTTGCAGCTGTAATCGCAGCAAAAGGTGGCGCTACAAAGTATTAACTCAAGGGGGCCGAATAATATTGCACGCCCCACTTTTCATTTTTTTTATTTTTTAAAAAATTTAAAGTATTAATTTCATTCCACTTCATGATTGTGTCCCACTTGTTGTTGATTCTTCACAAAAAAAATTGAATTTTTATCTTTGTTTGAAGCCTGAAATGTGGCAAAAGGTTGAAAAGTTCAAGGAGGCCAAATACTTTCACAAGGCACTGTATATTACCATTCGTCGACGCATGCATTTCCCATAGACTCCCATGTTAAAAAACCGATGCATTTTTGTAAACACCCCCAAAAACGCTGCTTACCACATTTTTTGGTGCTTTTGCAAAAATGCCCAGCATCAAACGCATTGCACTTTGGCAATGGGTTTTTTGCATGGGAGCCTATGGAAGAATTAACGCTAGCATTTTTTTCACATTTCAACATGGAAAAAACGCTACCTTTTAGCGCTTCCATGACGTTAATGTGACCCTAGCCTAAGGAAGAATAAACAATTGGTTATGGATCATAATAATTCCTAGCATTCCATAACATAAAATAGCAACTAGGGTGGACAAAAATTAGATAAATAAATAATAGTGATGAGCGAATAGTGAAATATTCGATTCAGATTATCCTAACTGAATACTACTTCTGAACCTAATACAAGTCAATGGGTAATATGAACATTTTTAAGGGAAGTCTTCCAGAAAACTATTTGAGTTCCCCATTGACTTGCCTTAGGGTTTGTATTCGAGAAAAATACCCGAATAGAAAAAGTATTCAGTTAAAATACTCTGAACCCAAATATTTCACTATTCGTTCATCTATTATATAATTGCGAATGGGTTTTTTGCCCCTTTGAGTCGACTCGCAATGCGAGTCAGCGTGGTCATGTGGATACGCCCGAAGCATTGGCCGCGCAGCGGCCATTGCGAGCAGTTCTAAGGCGACTCGCTATGCCGGCGCAGCGGGCATGGCGAGTCGCCTTAGCACCGCGAAGCATTGGCCGCGAAGCGGCCATTGGAGTCAGAGACTCGCCCTTCTAGAATCCCGATGCATGTGCATCGGGCACCCAGCTAGTCATTAATAAATAACGATAATGCCCCTAGATTAGAGTGAGAGCTCGTGCAGACAACCATATCTTTGATCCGAATGCTATTCATCAAAAATTTAGATCACAGTCGGATCAATGTTATTTAATGAGGCAGTGTAAATGTCTGAACTTTTCTAAAGACCGAAAAACATCGCAGCCTGTATAATTTGCCTGCAAAGTCCCTAGATCAATGAAAAAAATCAGCCCACACTCGGATGTCATCAGGGACTGACAGATTGGAGAAGGTACATAACCTTTTTTCTGTCTCTCCACCTCTGAGAAAAATGAATCCCACTCTGATCAGAGTCGGATTAGCAAAATCAGACTGTTTTTCTTGGATGGAGAAAACATGGTTGTGTGAACCAGGCCTGAAAACAAGAAAGCTAGCAATGTCACAGAAAATGTATACCTTATGTTATACATATGGGATAAGTCAGTGACTGTCTCTTAGTGATCGCCTACAATCAGTACTGCATTATTTTCCAACCAACTTGTCAGATGTGATCGGTGAACACGTGTGAACAGTCTCTAATGCTACTACATTATGCACGTCATTAATTTTGCAAGAAATGTATTCGGCATACATATTTATTGGAACTGAATTATTTTACCATCTAGTAAGTAGTGTTATAGTATTAGCTGTGGGATGATAAATCACACATACACTAAGAGCACTACTTTTTAATTAGGCTTTTGAGACATTCCCTATGAGAGCTCCAACAAGGCTCCACTGCCTGGCATCGTTACTGTATCATCGCTGAGAAACTGCTGTGCATTATAGATTTCTAGAAATCCAGTCCATTGATACTAGAGAAAATAATGGTCCTATTTGTAAAGTAGAGACAAAGAATACAGTTATAGAATTACTGTCACACTAGGGAGATGTATGAGGTTGTTACTTCCTATCTAGCGTTTCTCTAGCCTGTCCCTAACTGACCTGCACTTATTATTTCCTCTATTTATATCTAGGCTGTGTGGCTATAATTATCTTTGGGTTAACTTGCCAAAAATTTACAAGTTCACTAAAAATAAAGTTGTATTTTTATAAATTTTTTCGATATTTTTTTTATTTTAGTCCATGTTATTATTAATTTCTTTTTTTATGGCATTTTTTTGTCTACATAACTGGAAAACTAGATGTCACTCTACCGCTACTTATAGCTATACCTTAATAAAATGGTAAATATAAGATATGTATAATTCTGTTGCTTTTTTTAGGGTTCCTTGAAGTATGTAATGATTAATGTTGAGCGAGCAATAAGTAGCTCAAGTGCTCACTTCAAATGAGGAGGTCAGATGCTCAAACAGGCTCGACTTGACTACTGAGTAAAATTGAAGTCAAGAGGAGACTCAAGCTTTTTCTGGAAATCAGCTCTCTCTCTCTCCTTCCCCTCTTCTCCCTCTATATCTCTTCTTTTTCTCCCTCTTCTCCTCTCTCCCTAGCTTCCTCACTCACCTTACCTATCTCTTTCCCTCTTTCTTACTCACTCTATTTCCCTCTCTATATCTCTCTCGGGTCTGGGTGGGAAATCGAGCATTGTGCTCAAACACAAAAGCAATGAGTGTATCGAACAATGCCGAGCACACTTACTCATCACTAATACTTACTTAGAACATTTTTTCTGCTTCTTCTTTCTTATGTTTCTATCTCATATACTTTTATACATTCTCATACTTTACATCTATGCTTGTATTATTAAATGGATATTGTGTATGCATGTGGTGTCAACCCAAAACCCATATAGAGACCATATTCCCTGTTTCCCTTCTGATTTTCACAATCAGCACCATCATCATTTTTAACTTTTCTTAAAAGTCACCATTAGTGAGTGCTTGGTCCTTGTCACGTGCAGTCAGATGCTCGGACGGGCAAACCTTGTGTGCTTAGCATAATGGAAGTCAATAGGAAACTTGAGCATTTTTCCGAAATGCATGAGTTACCCATTGACTTCCATTATATCCGGCACACAAGATGTTCACAACCGAGTGTTTGTCGAGTACCAAGCACAAGAGCATCTATCCAAGACCAAGTGCCTTTCGGTCCGCGCCGCTGCTCCAATAAGTATTAGAAACACTGGAGTGTTTTAAATAAAAGATCTTCAGTTTTATTTCCGACGCGTTTCTGAGCTAAACACCCAGCTCCTTCCTGAGGAAGGAGCTGGGTGTTTAGCTCAGAAACACGTCGGAAATAAAAGTGTTTAGCTCCGAAATGCGTCGGAAATAAAACTGAAGATCTTTTATTTAAAACACTCCAGTGTTTCTAATACTTATTGGAGCAGCGGCGCGGACTGAAAGGCACTTGGTCCCGGATAGAGTTTCACCCCCACGATTGTGGAAGTGCGGTCCTGGCTGCGGCTGCTGTGTTTGAGCGATCAAGCTGGTTGTGGGCTTCACAACCGTATAAGGTGAGCAGTTTTCACACTGTATGGGATTCGTTTTGTATTAAGGATAAGACCCTATGCGCATTCTCATTTTTTAGATAAGCACAAGAGCATGGTATTGCTTGCTCATCACTAGTCACCATTCTTGGCAGCACATCAGCTTGTGTAAACAGGATATGTGCTGCTGGGTACAATGGCAGTCAATCCTGATAGAACAATGTATTTCTGATCATTCTATGTGCATCAGAAGTGTTGTCTGTCTGTCTAAACAGACATTTCAATGACTGCCAATCAGCAAACATGTAGCCATTTGCCCGCTATTTAATTGCCGCCATTGACCATTGTAAATGAGTCCTTATTCTTCTCATTTCGAGTGTAGCAGGTTCTTATTATTTTATAAAAATAATGTTTCCAATCCATTTTATGTGTTTTATCATTACAGCAAATTCTAAAACTTGTCCTTTGTAACTCCGCAGAGCAGAATATTAGGAGTATTGTTGTCTGTGTCATATATGTAAAGAATAACTCAACTTTCATTTTGCTTAACATGGAAAGTTATGAAATGTTACAAATCACTTTTCTCCAGGCTATTTGCCTGCCTTCAGTTGTATTGATATCAGAAAGTAACTCATTTGTAGTACAGATGATAGCAGAGAAAGGTTTAGTACCTCTGTGTATTGTGCTTTTCAGAACAATATCTTACAGCACCTTATCCTCAGAGTTAAGGCCCTGTCACACACAACGACGCTCCAGCGACCTGCTGGGATCGCTGGAGCGCCGTTACCTGGTCGCTGGGGAGCTGTCAAACAGGCAGATCTCCCCAGCGATCAGGGACCTGGGAGCCACCTCCCACATCGCTGGAAGCGATGTTACCAGCGTCCTCCTTGCTTAGCTCAGCCTGTAAGCAGGGAGAACTCTGGTAACTATGATAAACACCGGGTATCTAGGCAGTGCGCGCGCTGCCTAGATACCCGGTGTTTACCATGGTTACCAGCCCTGTGAGATCACTGATCGCTGGTCTCTCGCTGTCACACGCAGCGATTTGTGCTGACCAGTGGGAGACCAACGACCTAAAAATGGTCCTGAGCCTTTTGCAGTGATCAGCGATCTCGCAGCAGGGGTCTGATCACTGCTAGGTTTGATCGTGCTGTGTTTATAACATTGTAGACATTCTGAAAATTGCTCATAGAACAAGTACAGCATTTTAAAAGACCTTTACAAACAGGTTTGAGGATGTCTCTCAGAAGATCCCTGGGGTTAAACAACTATTCTGTATAAGCCCTCATACATATGACTGATCCATGTGCACAAAGTCTGTGTTGAAACATATGGCGTCCTTATGATTCTGCACAATGGAGCCTTAACTTGGTTTTACCATCCTATAAAATAATTCCATCACTTTATGCTCAGGGAGGACTTTGGCCTTTCTGACAAACTTGAGAATGACACGATCACTCTACTGCTTTAGTGCTGTGTTGTCTTCTGAATTTCCTCTTCACAAATCCTCTACTGGCTATGAGCTGCGCCGTCTCATAGCACAAGAGGTGGCCTTTACTGTACCAGTGGGTAGCTCTTGTTCTTGATTTTTTTCTGGTTGGATCTGTAAAAAATTCAAATAGAAAAATCTGTGTATGTCGTCAAACAAAATCAGAGACATCCAGAGATACAGTAAGATTTCTAAGAAATTAGTTGGTGCCAATATCTGGCTTTGTGTAACTGTGAGGTTGTATAGCACCATAAAACAATGATAGAGGAGCTTTACGGGAATATAGTCTATTATGGCACAGAAACATTTTATCCACCAGATAGAAAACATCAATGCTTACAAAGTAAACTTATTTTCCCTTGGCAGATTCCAATATTAGGTCTCCTAAGTTTGCCTGCTGGAACAAAAAGTTTGTACTTTAACTTTCATAACATGTGTTTTTTCAGACTAAGTTGACCATAGTAATTAAGCCAATGGTGAAATTTAGGTAAGCTTAGTCATTTGTTGGCCAAAACCCATTTTATGTCTTGGCTAACTTATGGTCAGTATTATAGGACACACATAAACCTATCCGAATGATAAGTTTATTGTACCACAATTGCAGACTAGAACAGAGCTGCATTTTTGATGTTTATTTTTCTCTTTTTTTCACTCCAGTGTTATACTATAATTGATAATATCTGTCAAGGTCATGTTGACTTCAACTAAATTTATTTTTGGCTTCTGCCCATTTTTGTCTCAATGTTCTGCTCTCAATAGAAAGAAAAGTGAGAATACGTTCCATCTGTTATAATTAGGGAGAATTAGCTGTACGATTATAGATTGCTGCATCGGCATAGTGGGAACACCTGGATAGCCAGTCATTTATTCTCAAATACATCTGTTTTTCATTGTTCTGGCTGCTGTATATTAGTGAGTGCAACCTAACAAAAAGCCATACTTTTTTTTTTATCTTGCATTTTTAATGGACAAATTGGAAAATATAAGTCATGTTGCATGAGATTGTTTACATTAATAGTCTATTCTTAGGATAGGTCATCAATATCAGATCATTGGGGCTGTGACACCTGGCATTCCTGCCGATCAGCTGATTCTGGCGCCAGCTGAATGTGCTCAGTTGTAGAGCTGTACAGCTCAGTCAATGGCATAGTGCGCGCAGTTGGGCACTGCACATCTTCCTCCTATTGACTCAGTCGGGCATTGGGAACAACTGATTAGCGGGGATGCAGGAATGTATAACCCCACAGTTAAGATATTGATGACCTTTTTTGAATGAGACCATCAGTGTAAAAGTCCAGAACAGCTCCTTTACTTGTCCCATATGATATAATGAGAAAGATGTTACATTTATTGAGCAAGTCTCGCTAATACCTGTAGTACAATATGCCTCCTGCATATACTGCCTGAGCTTGTGGTTGCAAATACTATAGGTAGTACCTGGGTTACACAGCTTTAACAAAACTTAATACTCAGTCAGAACAATTAGTTACCACTATAACTAGGTTGAAATATTGCACTTGATTATATCTTTATTGGACTTTTTCATAGTAATTCTCAGCTTTGCTGCCATTTGTAGAGGGGCTTGTGGTCTTCAAGAGATTATGTAACACTACTGCGGGGCAGGTCAATCAATCTAAGCAAGGCTTATGACAAACACAATTCTGACTTGACTGTCTAGTTCCAAGGTCCCAAACCTTTCTGACCTTGAAAGTCTCATTCAGTTCCGAGAGAGAGTCATCAGCCACATTCAGCTTCCGCCCCCCTCAAAGTAGTGACACCCAGAGACCCCATCACCAGCATAATGACAGTCAAACGTTTCCCATAAACCACAATGAGGCAATCTACCAAGATCCAGGGGTTCCTATCTTATCCCTTCCTGATATGGTCCTCTATCTGAGGCTACTCATAGAAGTCACCATCTAAAGAACTGATCTTCATAGCTGTTTGCTAGGCCTTATATTTATACATCAAGCTGGAAGACAGCCACAAGCAGCACATCATGCATAGCTCCCAAGCTACAGGTTGGGGACCCCTGCTCTAGTTGGTCACAATGTGGAGACAATGACTACACTGGAATTTTGTTAGATTAGGTACACACCACATTTTTGAATCCTGTTCAAAATTAATGCTTCTTTGTTAGCAGATTCATCGTTACGGGGTATTGTCTTGTTGTACATTTACGGCATCTACATCTATATGTTATGCTATAAATAGATAGTAGATGCTGGTCTCACTTCTAGAGAATGCAAGAATGCGGCCACAATATGAATTGCTGTCAATGGAGGAGTGCTCGGTGAAAATTCTAATTCATATCTATTGGAATTACAACCATTTCTCCACTGAGAGCAGAACCCAATGTGGTGCCAGGTTTCAGATAGATGCTGGATCCATTAGTGTGATCTGCAGTTACTATGTATTTAGAGCATAACCTGTGAATATCCAACATGTGTTTCTGAAATGTCAAACCACTATGTGTAAATGAGGTGGGAATACCCCCTTGGAATACTCTTCACATCTTTGTCTAAGGCCCCATCTGTAATTATTAATGGAAAAAATGATTACAGCATGCTGAACTGTTTTATTTTTTCAAGTAAATTAATGGAAACCAAGACAGAAACTCAGTAGTTCCCATGGCAGTTAATAGGGTCTGTCATGTAACAATCCATCCCCTGCAAAAAATGCCTTTCTTTCTATACCAAAACAAAAAAATGTGAATATATACTAAGATAGTATACAACTGGACAGAAAATAAAGCTTGTTCTCTTTTTTTGTCCTGATCAAGAACAGAATCCAGATGGATCCAGGATCCAGAATTCTTTGATTATGAAACATATTAATGGCAACAGCATAAGCTTCCTGTTGCAAATGGTTTAATAATTCCTAACAAATTCTTAAAACTATAGCCATCCCCAACTTTATCAGCCTCAGTATATTTATCTACAGTATGAATGCATAACCATGGACCCCTGTTGTTTTATACTACCCCAGGGGAAGTTAACTGTGGATAAATGTTACTGCCTAACTGCAGACTTAACCTTTGAGAATATATTATTTAGAGCCTAGTAAAACCACCTTTGTGAGTCCACTCCACCGTAGGGCTGGGCGATTTTGGAAAAAATCAAAATCTCGATTTTATTTAACCCTATGGACGATTTTCGATTTAAATCTCGATTTTTTTTTTTATATATGTATACACAGCATACACACTGTATACACAGTACACACCATACACACTGTATACACAGTATACACCATACACACTGTATACACAGTATACACCATACACACTGTATACACAGTATACAACATACACACTGTATACACAGTATACACCATACACACTGTATACACAGTATACACCATACACACTGTATACACAGTATACACCATACACACTGTATACACAGTATACACCATACACACTGTATACACGTATACACCATACACACTGTATACACAGTACACACCATACACACTGTATACACAGTACACACCATACACACTGTATACACAGTAACACACCATACACACTGTATACACAGTACACACCATACACACTGTATACACAGTATACACCATACACACTGTATACACAGTATACACCATACACACTTTATACACAGTATACATCATACACACTGTATACACAGTATACACCATACACACTGTATACACAGTATACACCATACACGCTGTATACACGTATACACCATACACACTGTATACACGTATACACCATACACACTCTGTATACACGTATACACCATACACACTCTGTATACACGTATACACCATACACACTCTGTATACACGTATACACCATACACACTCTGTATACACCATACACATCATGCACACAGTGCACTGGACACTCACAGAACTCGGCGATGTACACTCACAGGACACGGCGTAGTTCTCCTCGCACCAGTCCAGGGCGGAGGTCGGCGGCCCCCGGTGTCTGGGCCTGTCAAGCGCGGGAGCCATGCTGTGCTCTGCTCTGCTGCCAGTCACCGCCGGCTGGGGAGGAGGCGGACCGCACCGCAGTGTGCACCGGAAGTACCAGGTGCATACACGGCGTAGTTCTCCTCGCACCAGTCCAGGGTGGAGGTCGGCGGCCCCCAGTGTCCGGGCCTGTCCAGTGCCAGAGCCATGCTGCGCTCTGCTGCCAGTCACCGCCGGCTGGGGAGGAGGCGGAGCGCACCGGAAGTACCAGGTGACGCCGGACCGGAAATGCCGCCATTTTAAATCGAATTTCACGATTGTTAATAAAACAACAATCGTGGCCACAGCAGGGGGCGAATTAATCGAATTAATTCGATTAATCGCCCAGCCCTACTCCACCGTGGTTCTCATCTTTTTTGTACCTCTTCAGACTTACTGTATTAAGCAGTTCAATAGCTTTTTTAAATATCCCTTGTTACATTTAATACTGAAAAATAAAATTGTACACTTGCAATTGAAATAATAGTACTCTGGTGTGATTCTGTCCCAGGTATTCTAATGTATATGGAGTTTTCCAGGTCTACATATATAAGACCAATTATTATAATCCAAAATACAGGGGGATTTTAGCACCAGGATAATGTTGAAACTGGGTACAATGCTATACTCCCCCTTTACTGTGAATTGTATATTCATACTTTCACATTGCATTTTCGTACACGTTCACTGGTCCTGTAGGGGCTTACGTCTGAGCCCTCATAAAAATGGGCTTTGGACATATGCGTCGATGAGGTCATTGACTTTAATGGCACAGATGGAGTCAACACGTGCTCTGCTCCATTTTTGTGAGTATACGTCTACTGCAGGCGAACACCCAAACTCAGTAGACTGTGTTCGGGTATCTGCCTGCAAAAAATGTATACTCCCAAAAATGATGCGCAACTGAGCACAAGTTGACTCCGTCTGTGCCATTAAAGTCAATAGCCCTGTCAGCGTATATGTCTGAAGCCTATTTTTCCGGGGGTTCGAACATAAGCCCCGACAGAACCACTGAACGCATGGTACAACGCAAAATGAAATCACCCTAACACACCTTTTGCAAACAACCCAAAAATAAGAGGATAATTTCACACTGAAGCAAAGTTACCTATTTTTGAAGCTGGCATAAGCATCAAGTTTTTCAGTCAGAAGGCTTGAGAAGTATGTTTCATGATGATATTTTTCTCTCAAGCTATTTTTTTTACAACTGTATGTATAAATAGTGAGTGATTTCCAAGCATAAGTCGCCTACAGAATAGACTAGTAACTTCTTTTAACTGCTTTTCAGCTTTGGAAAACTTAAGCGCTTAAAAGAAGTTCAAAAGACAGAACATATGCACAGCAAGTCATTTTGACGTATATTTTTCATCATTCCTTTAGCATTTTTTCAGATGGGTTTCTGAACAGACCTGCCTCAAAAGGACGTGGTGTGCACATACCTTTAGAAAACCATTAGGCAATTTGTCTTAGTGTTACAGAAACACCCATCCATGCTGGTTATAAAAGTCTTCTCTAATCGCAGCGTAACGTGTGTGACTTGAGATTTTTTCCCATTTACTTCTGCATTCTTCTAAACTTTCTGCCTTTAAACAAGTTGAAAATCATGTAGTGACTTATCTGAAATGCAAGTGCCTGTAGGAGACAGCATATCTCAGTGCTCTGAGTTCTCACATTCTTTGACATTCCTCCAGTAGAAGAATCTCACTATGTAAAGCTGTTAACCCTCGCTTCCTTTCTTTCCTTGTAATATATGATACTAAAAAAATTAATTTGGATAATGAGGAATAATTAATTTCATGAAAGCTGACACTTTCTTCAAAAAGTTCCAAATAGGCATGTTTGGATTCAAACATTTGCATAAAAGAATAGAAACAGTTTCGAAACGACAAATCACATTATATAAACTGCAAGACTGAGGTAGAACCATGACTATGTTTATGATAAATCTTTAAAGGGAACCTGTCACCGGGTTTTTCCCATATAAACTGAAGCTACCACTAGTAAGGAAGGCCCTATATACAGCATTCTAAACTTCTGTA
This sequence comes from Allobates femoralis, assembly GCA_033576535.1. Classification (NCBI taxonomy): domain Eukaryota; kingdom Metazoa; phylum Chordata; class Amphibia; order Anura; family Aromobatidae; genus Allobates; species Allobates femoralis. The sequence goes on along the minus strand of JARQOC010000003.1, from coordinate 99,543,014 downwards.
TATAAATCCCCTAGCGATCTGTATAACATAAAAAAATACCTTTTATTATAAACACCTATAGGGTGGTCTGACCCAATGGGTGTCGCTGATATTGATCCAATGCCTCCTCTCCTCTGTTCATGTTGATGTGTCCAACGTCATCTACACAGAGTCTTCCCCCTGCCTACGTGACATTTCTCCCTGCCCCACTGAGGGCAGAGCAAAGTACTGTAATGCACAGATGCAAAGAAAGGGTCAAAGACCACGTGCACACTACAGTACTTTGCTCTGCCCTCAGCAGGGAAGCGAGAAAGTGCGAGCATAAGAGTGCAATTTAGGACACTATGTGGATGATGCAGGATGACATCACATGGGGAAGGACGATGGCAGTCATAAGAAGAGATTAGGCACTGGATCAAGATCAGCAACATCCATTGGACCAGACCGCTACCCCCCTGGGTAAGTATAATACAAATTATTATTTATATTAAGCAAATCAGCCTGGGATTTACATACAGTATTCTAGAATGTGTGATACAATGCTTACTACTGGTGGCCACAGCTTAAAAGAGTAAAAACTTGGTGACAGGTTTCCTTTAAACAATAGAGAAATAAAGTATTTATTTGGAATTTTTTAAAATTTCAAAATAAAAATAATAAAATAAATAATTAAATATATTTCATTTTATTTCAGGATATTTTTGAAACCCATTTGTCCTTTAAATTTTAATCCTCTTCCTACAATATTTTCTGTAAAGATCTAAAACTGTTAGATTCAGCTAGAATGTTATTCTATCCAGCAAAGTCAATTGACTTCAGATTCCCCCACAGTGCCAATGCTCATGTAGGGATAATAAAGGCAATTTATACACTTGATGAGCAATTTGGTGCTCCTGTCAACTTTCTACTGGTAAGATGATTCGCGGATCATCGGAGCAAATGTTAGTACTGCTTTTTTGTTCCTTTTTTTGTCGTTAGAACTGAGTTATTATTATTATTATTATTAGCACTCTTCGATGATTTTGATTAATTTTATGAATTTCTGGATATACTAAACTTTTGTTTAAGAAGACATCACCAGAAGTATTGTTCTACTGATCATCTAACACCTATACAGCTTCATAATTGCTCCACAATTGCCTGTCCTCTTGCTTGTTGGTGGAATTACTAATAAAATGGCAGACTAGGAAATTGAAGATACTTTTGCGGACTTGGATGACATTACTGAGTAATAGTCTCTATAAAGCACTGCTTAGACCGTCTTGTGCCAGCGTTATCAAATACAACAATAGATTAGAGTCGCTATTAACTATTTTTCACTAATTTTCCGAGGAATGAATTTCCTTTCTCATTGTATATGTTCTCTCTGTAGAAGACTTCTTGAATCCCTCCCTGCTATTTCACCAAGTCACATACTGATGAAAGTAAATTCCGAGCTTAGGCTCTTCAGGATCCACCATAGCCATAGCTGCTTATCTTCCTTCTTTTCCCCTTAGAGGATAAGATCACTTACAATTCAGTATGAAGATCAAAACCTTAAACAAAAGCTGTTCTATTTTGGTAGAGCGTATAGATCCTTCTTACTTGTGGTTTCGTCCAGTGCATTTCCAAAGCGCTAAATTCCTTGAGGCATTGTAATTTACTTATTAACCGGTCTTTACAGATTCATTAAAATGAACATTAATAGAAATGAAGTGAATCCATTTTATACATAGCCATATACTTTCTAAGCTAGGAAATTAATTGCCTATATGAAATATTCTTACAGAAAGGCTTAAAGTACATGCCATGCTCATTATTTTTTGACATAATATCTTTTTTATAATTTAAAAAAAAATCGGATTCTGAAGCTAGAGTAAAAGTTTAACTATCATTACTGCAGAACTAGAAGAATAAGAACTAACTGTAATGTGCTACTTATGTTCTTTAAAGTACACATACAACCTATGCTTCCTTGTGAAAATTATGCTAGCTAAATTAGTTCTTGTCAGAATGTAAAAATTATATTTGCAAGTGACATCGGAGGCATTGCTACCACTTTTCCTTGGTGCCATTGATAAGCACATTCAGACATATCTATGTCCCTCCCGCCTGCAGGACTGTGGTGTTAGTAAGCCAAACATTCAACTCCAACTCCACCAAAATGTACACCAACTCCACAACTCTGACTCAAAAGGCCTGCCAGATTGTCTGAGCTCCATAATACCTCAAGTTACTTCACAATCTGCCCACTCCCATGAGCAACTAATAGGATTCAGAATTTTTTTAAGCCTACAACTTATCATTATTATTATTATTATTTATTTATTTATATGGTGCCATTAGATTCCATGGTGCTTTACATTTGAAGAGGGGAGAACCATCCATATGAGAGGAGCATAAATGAGGGGTAAAGACTCTGATTCTATTGCTGAGTGACCTACTGAACTTCTTAGGGTACGTACCCATGATCAGGACATGCTGCATTTTAGACACAGCGTTGTTCCTCTTCTAAAGATGCTATCATCAGGACTCTGGCCACAGCATATTTTCCAGCTGAAAACACTTGCATCTCTGCAAGCATAAATTGATATATTGCTGCTCGGTGAACCACATCACATGCCAGTTTATACTGCCTAAAAAAGAAGCATTGTGGGCATAGAATTTCTGTAAATCCATCCACTGTGCTTGTTCTGCAGAACGGTGCTAATCCTGATCATGGGTACATAAATTTACTGTATTTCTAGTAAATTTCTGTTTTATCTGCTGCAGATCTGCTAGTCCTCTCAGTGATAATCTCCTGTTATGTATTCTGGATATTCATGATTTCCCAATAGCTTTGGGCCCCATCACAGATCAACAACTGTCTGTCTTAGCCCAGTATATGCAAAAAGATTTCAATATCTGGGAAAATGGAAACTTACAGAAGTATCAGGCGTTTAAATCAAGGCAGATGCAAAGATTTCAAAATGAATTCTTCTTTAATGGTCATTCATCACAGGGTCATTTCATCACTTCACATTATAGTGGTGAACTCTGCCTTCCTCAGGAGATTCCTGAGGAAGCAGAGTTCACTACGGTAACGTGTAGTGATGAAATGACCATGATGAATGACCATTAAAGAAGAATTCATCTTGAAATCTTGTCCCCCTGCCTTTCATTTTGAGTGCTTAACATAGCCACTTCTGTAAGTTTGTAATCAGCCTTTCCCCATGAGGGTACGCGGTCAGTGCTGCACAAAATTGTGGGCAATAGACTAGCAGGACCTGCGGCTTAAGGACCTTTGGTGAAGTCACCGCCTGTATGATCACTCACGTGACCCACGGCTTTTGGCGCTGAAGTCTCTAAACATTGGTTATGCAGGATGCATAACCCTCCCAGGTTAGTTTGGCTTTAACTAAAGTAAAAAATTATAATTTGAGGTATTGGTGGATATTTTGGCCAAAATACATAAGCTCGTAATCCCCGTCAAAGATCTTCACGCTTATGAATATAACTAAAGTATCCTCCACGTGGTAATACTCTAGGAGCACCCCCTCTCTTCTTGTTTTTGTCTCCAATATCTGGGGAAAAGCTATATAGAGCTGATCATTGAGAGAACTAGCAAAGCTGAAGCAAATAAAACAGTAATTGCAGCAAAGTCTTTAAGTCTACAATCAGATCACTTTTTTAGAGTTTTGATTAAGGAAAAGAAAACCTTGCCCACATTTTTACCTTAGCTACATCCCTATGATTAAGCTTCTGCCTATGGCTATTGAAAATGCATGACGATAATGGACACCTGCCAGATTTCTACTTATTTTTTGAACATATAGAAATCTTTTTATCAATATAAAACATGGTATTTTTCTTATTAAGCTTACTTAAAATAAAGTAGGTATTCATTTTATAGATACAGCATAATACATCCATATTAACCCCTTCCCGACCCAGGACGCAGCATATGCGTCCTCAAAACCAGTTCGTTCCCGACCTTGGACGCATATGCTGCGTCCGTTTCCCGTCCTGCGGCTCTATTAACCGCGGTCACTAAGGGGTTAATAGAGCCGCAGGTACGGAAGGACCTGCACTATACCCTAGGGGGGGTGGCTTAGCCCCCCCGGGGCTAGGACCGCTCCGATTGGCAGTGAAGTGAAAGTGAAACTGCCAATCGGAGTAATTGTAATATCTCACCAATGAAACTTGGTGAGATGTTACAATAAAGTCAATGCCTGATGCTGGACAGCATCAGGCATTGGCTGGACAAGGGGCCCTTTGTCACCCCCCCTCAGATCTGATTGGAGAGTGTCTCTCTCCAATCAAATGTGGGGGCAGTGTGGCCGATGAGTTCCCTCCCGCCGTCGTTCCCTGGCCCTCCGCTCTGCCCCGGGCCGCCGATGTGCCCCCTGCCCTCCGATCTCCCCCCTGTGGGTGATCTCCCCCCTGTGGGCTCCCCCCTGTGGGTGATCTCCCCCCCTCTGGTCTCCCCTGCCCTGCGATCCCTCCCCATGCCTCCTGTGACCACCGCTGCCTGCGGTGATCACCTCCGCCCGTTCTCTTCCCGCTCCCTCTTCTTCCCGCTCCCTCTTCTTCCTCACCTGTCTTCTTTCTTCTCCTCTGTCCTCCGCTGTTCTCCCTCTTTCCTTCGGTCTTCTGCCTCTGTCCTCCGGTCTGCTCCGGGTCTTCTCTGCGCTGTCCTCTTCCTGCGGCGTCCTCCTTCTTCTGTCGGCTCCTCTGCACAGTCATCTCCCAGCATAGAGATGAGTGTGCAGAGGAGCGGTGTCACAGCCAGGGCACAGCATCTGTGTGATTGCAGTGCCCTGGCTGTGTTAACCCTCTAAGTGCTGTGATCTCAGGGATCACAGCACTTAGAGGATCCAATCGTCATGGAAACGATCTCCAGAGACTACAACAAGGGAACACTTGATCTCTTGTTGTAGTCTCTGGGATCAGCATCATGGTGCACGGTATGGCAATGATCTGTCATACCGTGCACCGGACGCTGATCCCAGAGACTACAACAAGAGACCAAGTGTCCTCTTGTAGTCTCTGGGATCAGCGTCATTGTGCACGGTATGACAGATCATTGCCATACCGTGCACCATGACGCTGATCCCAGAGACTACAACAAGAGGACACTTGATCCCTTGTTGTAGTCTCTGGGATCAGCGTCGGGTGCATGGTATGACAGATCATTGCCATACTGTGCACCATGATGCTGATCCCAGAGACTACAACAAGGGATCAAGTGTTCTCTTGTAGTCTCTGGGATCAGCGTCATTGTGCACGGTATGACAGACCATTGCCATACCGTGCACCATGACGCTGATCCCAGAGACTACAACAAGGGATCAAGTGTCCTCTTGTTGTGGTCTCTGGGATCATTGTCTTGGTGAATTGTATGACAGATCATTGCCATACAGTGCACCATAACGCTGACCCCAGAGGCTGTAGGAAGAGGACACTTGATCCCTTGCTGCAGTCTCTGGATTGAGCAGTGGCGATCGAGCGTCGTGGGATCTTCGTTGTGGACTACGTCGGAGGCGATCGAGCGTCGTGGGACCTTCGTTGTGGACTACGTCAGATCTTTTTATAATAAAGATGGAGTCCGAATTGTGTCTGTTTTTTTTTTCAAATAAAAAGATTTTTCTCTGTGTTTATTTATTGACTATTTACCGTACTAGAGATTCCTAATGGCGGGTCTAACATTGGCCCTATATTATGAATCTCGGGCTTAGTGCCAGCTGCCAATAAAAAGCTGGCATTAACCCCTTTATTACCCAGTTAGCCACCGGCACCAGGGCAACTGGAAGAGCGTGGGTACAGCGCCAGAAAATGGCGTTTCAATTAATGCGCCATTTTCTGGTGCGGCTGCGGGCTGCAATTCTCAGCATGGGGGGCCCAGAACGCTTGGGCCTCTTTATGCTGAGGATTCCAGCCCCCAGCTGCCTAGTTGTACCTGGCTGGACCAAAAATATGGCGGAGCCCTATGTCATTTTTTTCTAGAAATAATTCTAGAAATAAAAAAAAAATAGGCTTCGCTTTATTTTTGGTTCCAGCCAGGTATGGCGAGGCAGCTGGGGGCTGGTGGCAGTCCGTAGCTGCCAAGTTGTACCTGGCTGGACCAAAAATATGGCGGAGCCCTATGTCATTTTTTTTCTAGAAATAATTCTAGAAATAAAAAGAAAATAGGCTTCGCTGTATTTTTGGTTCCAGCCAGGTATGACGAGGCAGCTGGGGGCTGGTGGCAGTCCGTAGCTGCCAAGTTGTACCTGGCTGGACCAAAAATATGGCGGAGCCCTATGTCATTTTTTTTCTAGAAATAATTCTAGAAATAAAAAAAAAATAGGCTTCGCTTTATTTTTGGTTCCAGCCAGGTATGACGAGGCAGCTGGGGGATGTTGGCAGTCCGTAGCTGCCAAGTTGTACCTGGCTGGACCAAAAATATGGCGGAGCCCCATGCCATTTTTTTCCTTCTACCAATAAAATGACAAGGAGCTTTGCCTTATTTTTGGATGCCAGCCAGGTACAACTTGGCAGTTGGGGGGCTGCAATCCTCATCGTGGAGAGACCCAAATGTTGTGGCCCCCCACGCTGCAAATTGCAACCCACAGCCACCACAGAAAATAGCACATTAGAGGTGCCATTTTCTGGTCCTGTACCCCAACTCTTCCAGTTGCCCTTGTGCTGATGGCAATGCTAGTGGCACACAGGGGTTCTCCATATGCGACATGGAGTCCGCTAACAATTCCAATTGTTAGCGGACACCATGTCGCGTATGGAGAGCCCCTGTGTGCCTAAACATTGGAGCTCCCCCACAAGTGACCCCATTTTGGAAACTACACCCCCCAAGGAACGTATCTAGATGCATAGTGAGCACTTGAACCCCCTAGTAGTTCACAAATTGATCCATAAAAATAAAAAAGTCCTTTTTTTTTCCGCAAAAAAAGTATTTTTTCATTTTTACGGATCAATTTGTGAAGCACCTGGGGGTTCAAAGTTCTCACTATGCATCTAGATACGTTCCTTGGGGGGTCTAGTTTCCAAAATGTGGTCACTTGTGGGGGAGCTCTAATGTTTAGTCACACAGCGGCTCTCCATACGCAACATGGTGTCCGCTAACCGTTCCAATTGTTAGCAGACACCATGTCGCGTATGGAGAGCCCCTGTGTGCCTAAACATTGGAGCTCCCCCACAAGTGACCCCATTTTGGAAACTAGACCCCCCAAGGAACGTATCTAGATGCATAGTGAGCACTTTGAACCCCCAGGTGCTTCACAAATTGATCTGTAAAAATGAAAAAATACTTTTTTTGTGGAAACAAAGTACTTTTTACGGATCAATTTGTGAAGCACTTGGGGGTTCAAAGTGCTCACTATGCATCTAAATAAGTTCCTAGGGGGGTCTAGTTTCCAAAATGAGGTCACTTGTGGGGGAGCTCCAATGTTTAGGCACACAGGGGCTCTCTAAACGTGACATGGTGTCCGCTAACAATTTGAATGGAAAATCAACTCAAATTGTTAGCGGACACCATGTCACGTTTGGAGAGCCCCTGTGTGCCTAAACATTGGAGCTCCCCTACAAGTGACCCCATTTTGGAAACTAGACCCCCCAGGGAACTTATCTAGATGGGTGGTGAGCATTTTGAACGCCCCAGTGCTTCACAAATTAATCTGTAAAAATGAAAAAAGAAAATTTTTGTGGAAATAAAAGTACTTTTTCATTTTTACGGATTAATTTGTGAAGCACCTGGGGGTTCAAAATGCTCACCACCCATCAAGATAAGTTCCCTGGGGGTTCTAGTTTCCAAAATGGGGTCACTTGTGGGGGAGCTTCAATGTTTAGGCACACAGGGGCTCTCCAAACGTGACATGGTGTCCGCTAACAATTTGAATGGAAAATCAGCTCAAATTGTTAGCGGACACCATGTCGCTTTGGAGAGCCCCTGTGCGTCTCCACATTGGAGCTCCCCCACAAGTGACCCCATTTTGGAAACTAGACCCCCCAGGGAACATATCTAGATGGGTAGTGAGCATATTGAACCCCCAGGTGCTTCACAAATTAATGAAAAATAAAGATTTTTGCGGAAAAAAAAGTACTTTTTCATTTTTACAGATTAATATGTGAAGCACCTGGGGATTGAAAGTGCTCACTATGCATCTAGATATGTTCCTTTGGGGGTCTAGTTTCCAAAATTGGGTCACTTGTGGAGGAGCTCCTATGTGGAGACGCACAGGGGCTCTCCAAATGCAACATGGTGTACGCTAACAATTTGAGCTCGTTTTGCATTCAAATTGTTAGCGGATACCATGTCGCGTTTGGAGAGCCCCTGTGCGTCTCCACATTGGAGCTCCCCCACAAGTGACCCCATTTTGGAAACTAGACCCCCAAAGGAACATATCTAGATGGGTAGTGAGCATATTGAACCCCCAGGTGCTTCACAAATTGATCCATAATAATGAAAAAAGAAAATTTTTGTGGAAAAAAAAGTGCTTTTTCATTTTTATGGATGAATTTGTGAAGCACCTTGGGGTTCAAAGTGCTTACTATGCATCTAGATACGTTCCTTGGGGGGTCTAGTTTCTAAAATGGGGTCACTTGTGGGGGAGCCCCAATGTTTAGGCACACAGGGGCTCACTAAACACAACATGGTTACAGCTAACTATTTGAGCTGATTTTTATTCAAATTGTTAGCGGACACCATGTCGCGTTTGGAGAGCCCGTGTGTGCCTAAACATTGGAGCTCCCCCACAAGTGACCCCATTTTGGAAACTAGACCCCCCAGGGAACATATTTAGATGGGTAGTGAGCATATTGAACCCCCAGGTGCTTTACAAATTGATCTGTGAAAATGAAATAGTACTTTTTTTTTCACAGAAATTTTCTTTTAGCCTAAATTTTTTCGTTTTCACATGGCAACAGCATAAATTTCATCCTAAAATTTGTTGGGCAATTTCTCCTGAGTACACCGATACCTCATATGTGGTCATAAACCACTGTTTGGGCGCAGGGCAGGGGTCAGAAGGAAAGGAGCGCAATTTCACTTTTTGAATGTAAAATTAGCTCCAAAATTCAAATTGTGCTCCTTCCATTCTGAGCCCTGCCGTGTGCCCAAACAGTGGTTTATGACCACATATGAGGTATCGATGTACTCGGGAGAATTTGCACAACACATTTTAAGATCCATTTTATCCTGTTGCCCATGTGAAAATGAAAGAATTGAGGCTAAAAGAACATTTTTGATAAAAAAAATTAAAATATCCATTTTTTGTTTCCACTTTGCTTTAGTTCCTGTGAAGCACCTGAAGGGTTAATAATCTTCTTGAATGTAGTTTTGAGTAGCTTGAGGGGTGCAGTTTTTGGAATGGTGTCACTTTTGGGTGTTTTCTGTCATGTACACCCCTCAAAAGGACTTCAAATGTGATGTGGTCACTAAAAAAAATGGTTTTGTAAATTTTGGTTGAAAAATGAAAAATTGCTCATGAACTTTGAACCCTTATAACGTCCTAACAAAAAATTTTTTTTTTTTCCAAAATTGTGCTGATGTGAAGTAGACATGTGGGAAATATTATTTAATAACTTTTTTCTGTCACATATCTCTCTGGTTTATCAGAAAAAAAATAAAAAATGTGAAAATTGTGAAATTTTCAAACTTTTTGCCATATTTTTAATTTTTTCACAAATAAACGCAAAAATTATCGACTTAAATTTAATACTAGCATGAAGCCCAATATGTCACGAAAAAACAATCTCAGAATCGCTAGGATCGGTTGAAGCGTTCCCGAGTTATAACCTCATAAAGGGACACTGGTCAGAATTGCAAAAAAGGCCAAGGTCTTTAGGGTCAAAATAGGCTGGGTCCTGAAGGGGTTAATCCATAAGTTTATCCTGCCTAGAAAAATCCCACTACAGCCCCCCAACCTCTGCCCTGCAGCCTTAGGGGCTGAATCTTAACACCGAGCATATCTAAAGGAAGTCTAATGCGTATGTATTTGAGCTAAATTTATACATTTATACTTTAAATTTCCCCTGTGGTGTGAAAGAAGTAACATAAAATGGAATTTAAAATGGCATCTGATGCTTAAATCCCTTTACTTCCACACTGGAAATGTAAACTTTATAACTGGTAAAGATGATGCGTGCCATCCTTAGAGTATAAGGTCATATTTTTTACCGCCATGATATAAATTTTCTACTAACATTTGGAAATTGTAAGCTGTGTTTGCTTTCTGCTAAGCTCCACATTACATTATTTATTAGGGTGTGGAAAGCAGCAGCCAGATGTCATAAAAGTACAGCATGGACATACCGCAGCGTAAAAATAAACACTTTTCCATCAATAAAAAGCACAAGCACAATAAAGCTCCACTCAAAACATTAAAAAGATGAAAGTTTGCACAGCAATGAATTATTGATAAGCCATGTTAAACTGTTTCATAGATGGACAGTTCATTATTTATATGCTTTTGTGGTTGGTTTATGATATGGGCTTTGTCTTGTAGCGATCATAAATATGAAAGTGATCAACTTGCATTATTTAGGTCTAGATGGTTCACTGCTGATTAGGGTAAATTGATATTATACCATAATATTATATTCAGTACACAGCGTATCTATATTTTATAAAGATGTTTATTCATTTTTACATAAAAAAGAAAAGACAAAACATATACGGTACCCCATAATAGCAACACCAAGTGTGATAAGTTTGAAAACTTATGAAGAAGTCTCGAAATATAATTTTTCTGGTTAGCAAATAATGGTTGTCTTTTTTGGGGCATACAATAATTTACATTGATTTTTCTGGCTAGCATGAAAAGTAGATGAATGCTGCACAATCAACCGGTGGTAGAAGTAAAACATAAATTTCTTGATTGAAACACGTGTAAAATTCAATCATGATATAAGAACATTTTACGCATTTCGATGCAACATAATTATGAATAAGGGTGCACGTCGCGTCAAAACGCATCAGATGTTCTCACGTCATGACTGAATATATTTCAATAAAGAAATTTAGTTTTACTTCTACCACCAGCTGATTGTGCACCTTTCATCTATTTTTCTGTATTATCTGATAGCAATAGCTGGAGCAAGGCAAAGAGCAGTATAGTACAGGTAGAGATATAAAGCAGTAAAGTACATATAGTACAGGTAGAGTTCAATACAGTACATGTAGTACAAGTATAGAGCAGTATGTTACTGGTAGTACAGGTAGAGAACGGCACAATACATAGCAGTATATGTAGTACAGAAAAAGTACAAAAAGTACAGATAGTACAGTGAGAGTTCAGTACAGTTCATGTAGTTCAGGTAGAAAGCAGTATAGTACATGTAGTACAGGTAGAGAGCAGTGTTGTATATGTAGTAAAGGCAAAAAGCAGTGTAATACAAATGGTAAAGGCAGAATTCAGTGCAGTAAATTTAATACAGGTAGACAGCAGTATATTACATGTAGTAGAGGTAGAGAGCACTACAGTACATGTAGTACATATATAAATCAGTAAGGGAAATATAGTACCGGTTGAGTTCAGTACAGTACATGTAGTACAAGTAGAGAGCAGTATAGAACATGTAATGCAGGTAGAGAGCCGTATAGTACATGTAGTACAGGTAGGGAGCATTACAGTTAATGTAGTACATGTAGAGTTCAGTACAGTACATGTAATACACATAGAGAGCAGTATAGTAAATATAGTACATGTAGAGAGCAGTATAGTACATGTTTTTAAGGTAGAGAGTAGTATAGTACTTATAGTACAGGTAGAGAGCAGCATAGTAAACATAGTACATGTAGAGAGCAGTATAGTACATGTTGTACAGGTAGAGAGCAGTATAGTACATGTAGTACATGTAAAGAGCAGTATAATACATGTTTTTCAGGTAGAGAGCAGTATAGTACTTATAGTACAGGTAGCGTTCAGTACAGCACATGTAGACTTGTTATTCACGTATACATGCAGCCATCATACGTACAGGAGATAAATTCTCCCACTATCATTATGGGTTGAATGTAGTTTATAATAACGACGACCCAGGAAAACAATAACAATAACCTGAGGCCATATTGTAAACTATAGTGGCTATACAATCTAAAATAAGCAAATTGTAAAATCTCTTGGGGCTCAGTAAGATCCATGACCCAGCAGTGGATGTACTGCTGCTCTTCAATCCAATGTTTATGTCCATTTCAAATTTCGATGGAAGAAAAGATGAATAATAGTCAGACCAAATGCTGCACTAATATGTTCCATTTGCGATTTTCAGCACTGATTGTCACATCCTGTCCATCACTCACTGCGTCACTCGGCTTAATCACTTCTGTTGTCACGTTTGCTATCTGTTATTTAGTATATAAAGTCGCCCATGCACCAGGGTATATTTTGTCTCTGTGTACTGGACGTGTTTTTAGAGTCAATGATGAGATCTAATCCCAACAGTATGCAGCTCCTGTATAACACTATAATACAGCCGTATACTGTATGTAGAGCTTTAAAGAGGTTATGCATGACTTTACAAAATTCCTTTTTAAAGGGTCCTCTAGGCACTCAGAACCACGAGCAGTTCTGAATAATTTTTTTTTAATAAATCACCATTGTACTAGCAGCGGCACATATCTAATATCCACTGATCATCTCTGGTTCCTGGGTGCATATCTCTAATCCCTGCCTGATAGTCCCAGCATGTACTAGCATGCATAAACAGATCTTTAGAAAAAATATTTCTAAAATCAGTTAATAAGATGCTAATTAGGGCTTTGACTAGTCAAGGGAGCTTTGTTCCCCCTACTAGTCAGCTAGCTGCCTTAGCATGTCATCACTCCCCTGTGGCATGATAACATGCTTTACATAGTCAGCATTGCCATACAGAACTGCACAGCGCATGCTCATGGCTTTGTATGCCTTACCATTAAGCTTCTCTGACACCAGGTGAATGCACCCCCTGCTTCAGAGAAGCCTTACTGCGCATGATCGGATGTCATCTGCCATTCCAGTCATGTGCACTATGCCTCTCTGAAGCATGAACGCATACACTCAGCTTCAAAGTAGTGCGCATGACCACAAGTGTGTACAATGTCTGATCATGCACTGTACGCTCTCTATGGAGCAGAGGGTGCATACACACAGCGTCAGAGAAGCTCAATGGTGAGGGATACATGACTTTGTATGGCGATGAGAATGATGCAGCTATGTAAAACATGCCCACAGGGGTGGAAGTAACATGCTGTGTGCACCGACCTGCTGGGGAACTAATGCCCCCTCGACTGGTCAAAGCCCTAAAACTATAAACATTATTTTACATACTTATTTATGCTATTACATGCTGGGACTATCTGGCAGGGATTAGAGATATGCACCCTGAACTACTCGTGGTTCTGGGTTCCCAGGGTACCTGACAGTTCCCTTTAAATTTAATACGCCCCTAGTTTAAAAAAAAAAATAACACCATATATTACTTCCCATACCAGCGCAGTTCTAGCAATGTCGCATTGGCTTGTAGGAGATTGTGATGCCACATGATTCCTGCAGCCAATCAGCAGCTGCTATTAGGCTGCTGCACTTTTACTAATGCTTGTGGAAGTGATAGCACAGCAGCCAATAGTAGTCACTGATTAGCTGCAGAGTTTACATTCCTTAATAATGTGACGTGCTCTAAGAGATGCGACACCAGGGGTGCTGGTACGGGAGGTGACGATTTGGTGTTATTATTTTAGTAGGCAATCCCTTTAAGATTAATGTATATAGTATACTCCTGAGCATGAAAATTACATGGGGACTCAAAGAGAAAAGAATAACCATAATGATAAAGGTGCTGCATTAGGCCACATCCACATGTTGCAAACCTTCTACATAGATTATTATAGTGAACCCCAGATTTCACAGTAGAATCTGACTGCACTATTCACCAAAAGAAAGAGAAAAAAAGACTAAGCCCCGGCCACACAGCGGCTGAATATTAGTAGGAACAAAGCCTTTGTGATAGCTGTTACATTTGTAAATGTTTTAAGATTATATATCCCATATTGGCCCCCAACTCTTGTTAATAAAGTTTCAGTTTTGGTCATCTTTTTTTAGTCTTTTTTTCCATTTGCCCGTTTTTTTCAAAATGTACCCAAGTTTACAAGTCAAGAGGTAAATCCTGCCATCCACATTTAGAAGTAACCATTCCTTGAGGTATAATTTTCTGATAATGATTTTCTCTCGTAGGGCATGCCAACAGTATAATTATGCTTACTACAGTCTATTTTTTTTAAGTATATTCTTTTAGTCAACTATAAGTACCTATGTGTATATGTAAAGTTGAAGAAAAAGGGTTGCAAGACCTTGTACTCCATAGCAGCTGGACCGGGGCAGGCCAGATGGTTAAGTGCCAGCATCTTGGATACATCTAGTGATTATTATGCTTCGCAGGATGTCAGGACATTATGGCACTAAAAATGGTAGGAAGTCTTGTGAGACCTCATGATTATACCTCACACAATATTACAATCTTGAGGGCGTCTAATAATCCAAATAAGTAACCCAAGATGCCAACTTTAAGTGACTTTTAGCTGCCTCATTCAGCTGCTATTGAGGACTGGCAAATACCTTGGTTCTGCAAATCTTTTTGCTCAACTCTGTAAGGCTGCCTTCAGACTTGCAGATGCCTCCGCAGCGTTTTGCAGAGGCATCTGCAAGTATCTGCATGCAGACCGCGGCCCCTATGTTTATAATGGAGCGCACGGCGGTCTGCAGATGCTTGCAGACCGCCGTGCGCTCTCATTGCCCGCCATCAGTGATCTGTGCGCAGGCGGATGCCTGCGCAAAATAACACACTCTCGCCCACACCAGGGACGCAACATCTCGCGTCCCTGGTGCGGACGAGAGTGTGTGATCTGTACGCAGGCATCCGCCTGCGCACAGATCACTAATGGCGGGCAATAGAGCGCACGGCGGTCTGCAAGCATCTGCAGACCGCCATGCGCTCCATTATAAACATAGGGGCCGCGGTCTGCATGCAGATACTTGCAGATGCCTCTGCAAAACGCTGCGGAGGCATCTGTAAGTCTGAAGGCAGCCTTATATATACTCATAGAATTTTACAATTGTGAAAAAAAGTTTGGAATTTCCCGTATACATTTTATTAAATTTTTTTTAACTTTTTTATTTTACTGTATGTTAAAACATAATATAGTAGGACTAATACTCATTATTTAAAATGATTAAGAGAGCTCATCAGCAAGATTTATCACTATAAAGTACCACCATTGCCATAATCACGCTGTGATGCTGATCTAATGCATACTTGTAATAAAGAAATCTGATCCTTGGTTTCTGAATACTCTTAGTCTAAAGTTTTCATAATGATGTCACCTGTGGATCCCTTGTGCATCAGGGCGGGAAGTTGGTGGGTAGGGTCTTTTTCTATTCTTCCCCATTGTTTGATAAGTTCTGTGTCACCACCATCATCATTGCAGTGGGCAATGCATTTGCAGTGTGATTCTCAGAGAGCGGTCTGCAAGTCTTTAATAAAATGGTGCTGGAGGCAGACCCAGATCTCCAGTGCCATTTTAATGAAGACAGTCAATTACGAGGTTTCTAACAAAATGGTACCAGCAGCAGCGAATGGGTGGTCATAATGTAAAGTCTATAGTAATCCTCAGTCTGCACTATGGTCGGCACCATTTTGTTGGAGACTTTATGCTTAGCTGCAGACTGTTTTCAATAAAATGGCACCGGAGATCTTGGTCTGCGCATGTGGTGGTTCCGGCACCATTTTGTTGAAGACCTGCAGAACGCTCACAGAGAATCCCACTATGGATATGACATCCACTGCAGTGATGGAGGTGGAAAAAAAAGAGGAGGCAGGCAGAGGGTAGGAAAAGAGGAAGAAGACCCTACCCACCAAGTCCTGGCCTGTTGCACAAGGGATGCATAGATGACGTCACTATAAAAATTGTTATGCAGATTACTCCACAGCCACAGAATGGATTCCTTCACTGCAGGTATGCAATCAGTCAGCATTTCAGCACCATTATGGCAATGGCTATAATTTATAGTGCTAAATCCTGTTTACATGTCCTCTATAAATCTTCTTTTTGCACCCTTTTTTTTTCAGTCGCAGTGCAGTCCTTTATTTCTGTTAGCCTAAATTGTTCTATCTGCTGCCCGTAATTATAATTTATCTGCAATGAGGTGCCCTGCGTAACCTAATAACTGGCAAATACACGGATAGCATCTTCTCATTTGCTCCAAGCAATACATTTTACCTTTAATAATGCTGGAAATTCCAATACTAACTACCAGAGCAAGCAATATATATATTTTTTTATTTTCAGGTGTTTATAATTTTCATATCATTTTGCAAGTCCTCATTCATTGGGGATAATTAAACTTGAAACTGAAAGACCTCTATTTATCCACAGGTCACTGCACACTCCTCCTGTGAACCTCAGCTGCGATCTTGAAAAATATCTGTCTTAAAGAGCTAGAAAATGTGATTGTGGGACAATTGTGCATAGAGTCACTCTAATGAGTGTGTATAGAGTGACTCTGCTGCCTAAAAAATATGAAAGAAGCTTCAAGTGACGCGCATCGGAAACACTGGAGAGCCTTGAAAACCATTTATATATACATTTAAAGACATGTAAAACTCCTTTTAAAGTATTAAGTTTATACTTGCCTTATTACAAAAATGAATTTCACAAAAGCAAGACTGTGGAATACCTAAGGAATCCATCGTTTGGTTAAAGTTTGCATTCAAAAAAGGTACGCTGTATGTATAAATGGTTCTATTGACCGTTCACTCTTTTTTTTTTTTCTCCTTTTTTTCCCCCTGAATGCTTATTACTTCTTGTGATATCTGAAATGTACAAATGTTACAAATAATTTGTCAATTGTTATGTACTTTCCATGCAACCGTTGGCTAAACCCGGGAAAAGACGACGACGACTTAAGAAGGAACATTTTTATTTTCTTATAAAATAAACCAATAAAATATATTTATTATATAAAGATGAATATTTATTATAGATATATAAGAAAAAAACAAACAAAAAAATATGAGCTTTAATTTAAAGCTTGAAAAACTAATGGTGTTGCCGAATAAAATGCATGTCTACACTCCGAACACGGGATTTTTTTCTCTTCTCCAATTTTTTGCATTTTATTTTTAAAACATAATAGCAAATTTTTGCTTGACTGAAATTAAATATGTGAATGCACTACCAATAGATACGCAATGTATAATTAGATAGATCGTATCAGATATACCACAGGCAGTCAGTTTGAGCTTTCTTCATTTTACTATTTGCTAAGGATGGTACAGAAGAAGTTGGTTAGTATGCAGACATAGAAAAAGGTTAGTTCTATATTACTCATCTATAAGTCTTTGTTTTACTGGCAGGAGAGAAAGGAAATGTAATTGTACAAGTTGTGAAAAGATTTATTGGGTTCAGGAAAATGTGTTTGTTGTAAACAGCGCCACTCTTGTCTATGGGTTGTGTCTAGTGTTACGGATTTAGACACAGTCAATTGGCAAATATATTGAAAAGAAAAAATAAACAGCATTTTTTTATATTCCTGGCAACCCCTTCAAGGCCACAGTCCCACCGACGAGACAGGTGAGAGACTAGCAGAGTCTCGTATCTCATCACCCGGAATGATCGCCCACTTTCCAGACAGAAGCGTGTCAGCTGCATGTATTTCTATGCGGCTGCACACTCCAGTCCGGAGACCAGGCGGCCATGCCGGATAATGGGATGCGAGAATCGCGCACGATCTCTCACATTTCTCCTGCATGTTTCTTGCCATTGGGATTGAGGCCTAATCCTGAGAAATTATACTGTTATTATTTAAAGGGGTTGTGTCACAAACAATTGTACATTTTAATTAATAGATCTTGGGGAAAAAAAGTTCCACAATTGGATGTATTGAAAAAAAAATGTTTCTGTCCTGAGATAATCTTATAAATGTGTACCTGTGCAATATCAGTGTCTGACCATGCGTGAACAGGTCGGATATACCACAGCTCTTGGGCAGAGGAGGAAGTTAAAGAGAGTATATGGACATTACATGTGGGGTAACTGCTGATTATTTCTGTGATGAAAAACTTTCATTGCCTGCTTAAAAACTTGTTTTACATCACAGAGAGAATCAGCTGTAATGTCTGTATACTTTTTCATTTCCTCCCCTGCGCAGGAACTGTGGCATATCCTACATAGTCAGACACATACATTGCACAGGGGCACATTTATTAAGAATATCTCGGGACATTTGTTTTCAATTATCCCCCTTTTCAGGAACAGTAAGGTGCTATATTGAGTGACCTACGTAATCATTAAGTTGTCACCTATCCTGTGGAATCTAGTTATATCTATGGTACATTCCTTAAAATAATTCTTAGTAGATTTTGTATTATAATGCATCAAGATAGTATGAAGCCTGTAGCTTCCAAAAACAGATTTGGTATCTCCTCCAAAGATTTTCTATGTGTCTCTTATGTTTACTCTTCAGAATGACACATTTGTTAGTAGTTTTTTTGCTCAGAGGGTCTGCTTTTCATGTAATACAAAGATAGGGGAACTTCCTTTGGAAGTTTCTGCCCTGCAGTTTATAGAAGGTGTCAGGACAATTATGCCTTTGTTTTGCAGTAAACAATCTCATTAGCATATCACAGTGTTTCAGTTTGTGATTTCAATCAGGTTTTTACCATTTGTAATGGAAGTCTGGGTAATACATGCCTCCCAAAGCATACTGCCACATACATGAAAACTGGTGCAAACAAAAAGTAACTAGTCAGACTTCTTTGAGCCTTGCATACTAAATAGATGTTTGTTAAACCACCTACATTTTAGTAAAAAGCTATCATTGCTGACCTCTTCTACCCCCAAGTAGGTACTTTTATGTCAAAGGGGAAATCATGCAAGTCCCATTCATGTGGGACATCAAGGAGCACTGATTAATTACATAGAAGTCAATAGTGTACTAGCCTGTTTCCCTGAGTTATGGAGCTAACAATATGAACTATCCTTCTGTTCCTGTACAGAATAATGTTTTCGGCAACACATTCCCTGTTTAATGTGATAAAGTTAATGATGATTTTTATGCCAACATAAAAGATATGATCACTCTATGGTCGAAAGTTTCACTTGATCATCGTGTGATGGTGTGTAAATTATCAGAAAATAAGATAAGATCAGTAGAATTTCAGGTACTGGGGGGTTCAGTCGGACTTTTTTATAAAGTTTGGCTCCGGAACCAAACTTGACCTGAACCTCGTTGGAAGTCACTGATTGGGCAGTTAAGCTCTCCGCCCATCATACAGTCAGCCACAAGCAAAACACTTTCGGGGAAGGGAAAGCCGGGTTTTTTTTTATTTTCTTGTTTTTGGTACATACTACATCCAATAACACTGATTTTACCTCTTCAAACATCTCAAGCACTTCGCACTGAGTGTACTCGAGCACAGCATTGCTTTGACTTCACTCACTCCAGTGGTTTGTGTACGTTAAGCACCCGAACTACAAACTCGAACACCGACATTTTTTGCAAAGTCTGCGTTCAGGACGAACACAAAACTGTCCGATTCAATTATTCCTAATTATGAGTTCTTTACATAATATTCTGGAGGTTCCTGAGAAAGTGAGGACAGAACATTATCATAATTTGTTGGTCCAATTGATTTAGCAAAAACTTAAAAACTAATGTTTAAAAGAACTTTCAAAAATTGGCATATCTGTCCAGCTGTAATCCAGTATGTATGGCCAACTCTAATGGGAAACAGCTTGGGTTTTTCTGGCATCGGGCAGCACCTTTACTTTTTGTCTGCATTTGTTTTTTATTTTAACATGAGGCTTTAGTACTCTCAAAAATTAGTGTTAGTCTTATCCCAAAATCATAGAAATGCACTAAAATGTATCAGTGAAATATAAAATGTATTATTAATGTTAAATTATGCAATCATTGGAGCAAATAATGATCACAAATGACAGAAAAGTCATGAAATATTTTGGAATGTATATTTTCTTAATTTTATACTGATAAAATTTTGCTGTATTAAGTGGTGAAATGTTCAAAGGAATTTAACATTTCTAAAATTCACAAAAAATGTGAACTCAATATTTCCTAAAGCATACATCACTTTGAGAAAAGATATAGAAATTGGATAGCAATGTATTGTCCTTACATTTTTGTTAGATTCTTGTAGAAAAAGGCATAAGTATGGGTTAAGGGAACATTCAGAATACTTTGCAGGGTTGACTGTTCAATAGAGATGAGTGAACTTGTGGAAGTTTGGGTTTGAGTGGTGCTGATGGACTTTCTATTGCGCACTCTTCGGGACCCAAACTCAATACGAACCTCATTGGAAATCACTAAATTGGCAGTTCGGCTCTCCACCCTCGTATACAGTCAGCCATAAGCAAAACATTTACGGGGGCGGGGGGTGGGGATATCTTTTTATTTAGTTTGTAAACACACTACTACCCAAAATTTTGTGTTTTTAACCCAGTGCAAGCCGATCAAATACTACACGTAGCTCGCACTGGGGCAAGCACCAACTCTACCCAACCACAGCGATGCTTGCTCCATGGCTTTAGAAATGTAAAACACCCAAACTCCAACCACGAACAGGTTCGCTCATCTTTACTGTTCAACTTTCCTACAAATCGTGTGAGCCCAGGTAGAATATTTGCCCTTTAGAGTCTAGACGTCTATTGCTCCCGTTTGGAAAACTTTCATTTCAAAAGAGAAGAACTACCTCAAAAGGTTTAGCCATTTATTTTCTTCGAAATGGAAGCAGGCAAAAATTATTTCAACCTGTTGGATCACAATGGATATATGATTACAATCTGGCTGGTTGAAAACTTGAGACCGTATGAGAGATGAGATTGTAAAATATTGGATAATTTGGTTAGATTTTATTGTATCTATTTAGATATGATTTCCCTCATACACTTTATAAGACTATAGGAGCATATGGCAAAGTATACAACATTGTAAAAACGTAGGTTTCCAACTGCTGACACTGGGTGTTCAGTTTGTGACTCTGACTTGGATTATTGGTTGCTGTATACAGGTGTATACAGATTGCCCCCACTAGTAGTGGTCACAGACAGACAACATGTTTACCAGTACCTGAGTGGAGAAATAGGAAAACAATATTTTTTATTAAATTAATTGGCTCAATCATTAGTATATCTATGGCTGGATGAGGATTAAATAAAGACAAATGAAAACGTCTACTATATTAAGTGCATGTCTCCTTTTGTGGAAAATGCTCCAAGTTTTTGCTAATTTTGTCACAATTTATTGAAACTTTAGACCCATTTGTTATGCTTGAAAATGTTGCTTGAAAAAGTGACTTTATATTAAGTTGCTTGCTTAGCTTAAAATGGACATGGTTAGAGATGCACCACTATATACCAACATTTTAGTGCAAAAATACATCTAAAGGCAAGCCTAGAGACAAATGGCATCAAATTAGGCAAATATTTTTGAAAAATGTGCCAAATTTAAGACTAGTATGATCTACTGGAATAAATGTAGTGCACATTTAGATGGTTTAGTCTTATAAGGGCTGTTCGATTTTGTGATAAAAGGCTATAGTCACCTTTTATGGTTACAGACATCTGAATCCTTACAGTGCGCTCACCTTATGCTGTCAAAATTCTCCAGTGTTGCTGGTGAGACATATCATTCATGCAGCATTTGAAGCTGCACAGGGGCCCAAAAGGTAAGGGGGCCCACTTCCTCTTTCAAAGTCATAAGCAGGTCCTGTCATAAGGAGGGGCCTATACAGTCACAAAGAGGAGCTTATATACTATTTATGCACAGGAACCCTCTTCTGTCTGTTGGGTGAGAGCGAAAAATAATGTGAATGTATCCGATTTACATATATCCAGTCACATGCCAACTTGACGTGCCCAGTCTAACTTAGGTCACATCTATAGAGAATGGCCGACAATGACTAGTTGGTATGTGTCCAGAAGTATGCAATTCTTTTACTTCCTCTTTTATGACAGCCTGCTCTTGGCCTTAACTCGTGAAAATCCTGACAACATGTGGAGTGTCCTGTAGGTACTCAGAAGTCTTCAGTCACATGCAGTAACTCCAGACTTTTCTCACAAGACTGGACAACCCCTCTAGGTGTGCTTTGGCTATGTGCTAGACCAGATTAGTAAATCTGCTCCAATGTTCTCCCATGCACTTCAAATGCAGATTAGCTCCTTAATGACTATAAAAAGCACTCAGGGCGTCATTTTGCCTAACACACACTGTTGTAGTTTAAAAGAAAATGCTTCTTTCATCATTTCAAATTTTAAAGTGATTATTCTTGTAAGGAAAACATGAAAGACCAAAATTGTGATAAATGTCGCTCTTAACTGAGCTATTACTCATATAAGTGCAATCCTCTGTAGAATTGATTCTGCTCTGAAGCCAAACTGAAATATCAACACCAATATAGGTATAAACTAAAAGGGAACTAATTATTGTTTTTACAGTAATATTTTATTGTGTGCTGCAACAGCCTGTAACCCGCAGATCTCATAGGAGGTGATTCATTAAGCTTTGTTACCTGGTAATGTTTCCTTTTGGGCCATAACAAAAGGTAGGAAAGGGAATTCATTCTTTACTCCATGTAAAGGATTTAAAATAAAATCCCCAAAGCATTGGGTCGTTTTATTACAAAGGGAATTTTTTTGTTTTAGTTTTTCAATTTTTTTTTTTAACTAGGCCAAAAAGGGAAAAGCAAACTGTAAGTGATTGCAAAAGTGCAAAATATGGGATATTCCTGTCCAATCAGTATATCATGTTATTTAAAAAATACTTACTTTTGTTGGTTTAAGTGCATTGAAATTTCGTTTTTTTATTACATCAAAATACTTTACAGGGCAAACATTTAGCCTTTTTTTTGTAAAAAATGATTTTATGTATTTATGAGACATCATGCAAAACTTTTTATTGTTACTGAAATACAAACTGCTGTAATTGCAAATGCCGTGCACATTTGATGAATAAAGTGATTTTTTTATATTAAACCATAATTATAGTTGTCTATTTTTACTACTACATTGGGTAAACGTTAAAAAAATATCTAAAGCAAAGTCTAAAATATCTGGAAGTAACCTGCGCGAAGTTACCGAAAAGTACTGTGGCTAAGACATTCTTAAAGGTTTCAGAAATACTTAATGACTTCATAAGACTTCATGATCTGCTGTCGGTGCAAAATTCAAGGATAAAAGAAAATTTATTCCTGACTGGAAAAAAAAATGTCAGAAGATTTGAAAGGCTTAGCATTAAATTCTGTAACACTATTATTTTATGTGTAGCCCCATAGGAAAAAAAATCCCTCAAATATAATCCTATTGTTTTAATTTTGAAAGATTATTATGAGAGAATTAGTCTCTTGACAATAATTAGGTTACAATTAGTAACCATAATGTCTCAGGCCATGGTCACTCTTTGTTAAATAATATTGCTACCATTTTATGAGCAACTTAAAAAAAGTACAAATTTATTTAATATTTTGTATTACCCTATTTTTTGGACTATAAGACGTACCCTAAATTTAAACGAGGAAAAAAAAATTAATGTTAAAATGGGGGTCAGTTTTGTAGTCTTATAGGCCAAATATAGCTTACCAGGGGCACAAATATAGCTTACCAGGGTGGGCACAGTGGCAGTGGAGCGGGATCACAGGACGCCTGAGTGGGAAGATGCTGCGACTGGCTGATAGGAGGAGGTGTCTCAGCAGCACAAGACAGATGCCATTGATCTCCTGGTGACGGACGTGATGAACTTCAGGAAAATGTCGCTGGAGGTTGCGTATGAGCAGATTGAGATCTTGACTCACCATGGCATGTGACACAATAGATAAAAAAAAAATGGCACTGGAGGTGGCACATGCGTAGATTGAGATCTCGGAGAGCTGAGATCTCAATCTGCACATGCACCGTCTCCAGTACTATTTTCCTGAAGTCCATTTTGTCCATCCATGGGAGATCAATGGCGCCTGCATTGCACCCTCGTTACACAACTTCCTCCAATCCCAGGGCCAATAGAATCATCCCACTCATTGCCGCTGGCTTCCTTCCTTGGCTCCTGTGACTCCGCTCCATCGCTACTGCGTGCTCCCACAATAAGCTACCTTCCGCCTTCAATATGCACCCCCATTTCCCCCCAATTTGAAGGGGGAATACATCTTATAGTTTGAAAAATACAGTATTACCTATTTTTTACTATTTTTTTTCTTTCTAATGTCTTTATTTTATTTCACCTTTCATGAAATAGTGTCATTTTTTCTTTAGAATCTGGGAGTGAATGATTTACAACTAGTGTTCATGCCTAAATTGTGTAGATGAAGTTTTACATGTCTTGTTGATCATACGTTGTAACAGGCACACCTACCATTAAACTGCATTCCAGGCGTGTCTGCTTTACCTCCAGGCTTAATAAATTAAGATAAAAGTGTTTCCTTGGTCATGTGTGCTACCGAGGGACGAGTTAGTGAGATAATTATCTCATTAAAGATAAAAAAGTTTTAAAAATATGGATTAATGAAATATATGTTGAACACATTATAAATTGGATGTCATCTCATTAGATGTAATGTCCTTAGTATCCAACCTTACTAACAAAGTGTAAAACAATGGATTTTATGCAAGTCAAAACAGAATTTTTGTATTGTATCCTGTAATTTTCAGGTGAGTCTAAAGGAAAATTTCAGGAGCAGCTGTCACTTAATCTCACACCTGTACATGTCTTGAATTTGGGTGGGAGGAGGGTTGTAATTGTGACTGGAGGGTAGCTGGTTTTCCTGTGCTGCTGTG
Source organism: Allobates femoralis (assembly GCA_033576535.1). Classification (NCBI taxonomy): domain Eukaryota; kingdom Metazoa; phylum Chordata; class Amphibia; order Anura; family Aromobatidae; genus Allobates; species Allobates femoralis. The sequence continues at coordinate 99,518,266 of JARQOC010000003.1, read as the reverse complement.
GTACTTTCACTTTTTTCCTGCACAATCGCTTAACCTTGAAGGAAAATCTGTGTAACATGGAAAGTTACACGGCCAATATGATTGTCTGCATATTCTTACAAGTTGAACAGCTATTTCCTTTCAACAGTGGTCTCCAAATGTTCGTACCTTGAAAACCACATTCATGTCTGATGGAGGGTCAAGAGCCACATCCAGAGCCCTTTTCCCATCTGCAAACAGTAACATCCTGATCTCAATCCTACCCACAGAAGCCCTCATTACCTGTATAATGACAGCCAAAGCTCCCCATAGAAATCACATGGAGGCAGTATACCTAAATCTAGGGATTTCCACGTTACCTACCTTCAGTATTCTTGCATCAAGCACTCTGATCGGCACTATCATCCTACAGCAAGGTAGGATATGGTCATCCAGGTTAGCTCTTTTGTGTGGAGCTACTTACAATAGTCACTATTTAGAGACTTGTTCTTCATAGCTCTTTGCTAGACCTAGTACTAATGTGCCAATGCAGTCAGGCAGCCGCGAGCCGCTTACTACGGGCCCAAGAGCCACATGTGCCTCTTGAGCCCACAGGTTGTTGACTCCTGCCCTACAATATTAAAGGAAACCTGACCTCTAAAAATGAGCCCCGTTCCTCTTTTAACCTGTCCCTGCATCATTGTAATCCATTTCTATCTATCCCTTAGTGTCCATAAAGTGCTATTGTAAAGTTGATAAAATTCTTTTTTTACCTGTGGATCTGCAGCTTCTCATTATTTGAAAATCCGCACAAGGCGCTCTTTGGTGCTTCTCCCCACCGCCGGTGTGTTAATTATGCAGGCCCATACGGGCGTGCTATAGAGCAAAGACTGTGCTTGTGCTGCAAGGGGGCGGTAAAGCCGATATGACGCATTTTCATAATATCGGCTTTACCGCCCCCTTGCAGCACAAGCACAGTCTCTGCTCTATAGTACGCCCATATGGGCGTGCATAATTAACACTCCGGCGGTGGGGAGAAGCACAAAAGACCGCCTTTTGCGGCTCCTCAAATAATGAGAAGCTGCAGATCCACAGGTAAAGGAAGAACTTTATAAACTTTACAATAGCGCTTTATGGACACTAAGGGAATGATAGAAATGGATTACCATGGTGTGGTGCAGGGACAGGTTAAAAGAGGAAGGGGGCTCATTTGTAGAAGTCAGGTTCCCTTTAAGTGTTTACGGAAAACAGTAGACAGACGCATTGATCGAGAGCTGTTGCGGTGAAAAACTGTAGCATCACCACAGTGTATGAACGTAGCCAAAACTTCAGTGATGAAGTGCAAATATATTAGTAGAATGTTACTTTAAAATATATATATTTTTTGTCAGGGCTTGTTAGTTTTAGGAGATTATTTGGATCCTGCTCGCTGGCGTATTATCACTTTTGAATTGTAGCCCAGGAAAGTGTGGGACTCAATTTGTTATTCAGCGCAGAGAAATGGAACAAATTTCAAAACAACCTGTTTAAATATGTTTTCAACTTTTTCCTTTTAATTGCTGTTTTTTGGATTTATTGGTAAAAGGCATAACAATGAATTCTCATTTTCCTTTTTTTTTTTTACGTGTAATGATGTATAGATGTTTAAAGTTCTTGTCCATGTCGTGGCTGACATGCAGTTTAGAGGGTATGGTACATCCTGAGTTATAGCTGTAAGTGGAATGCATATTTTCTATGACTTCTTGTTTGGGGCCACACATGCTGCATAGTTTGGTGCAAGTAGTAATATTCAGGCCTTGGCCACACCTTGTAATGGCACCTTATATATGCACCTATACAATAAGAATACATACACCTCTATAAAGCACTACACAATGCTCTAGAAAGAGTATCATTACATCTATGTGAACATTGTCTAGAATATCAGCATGAAACTGTATCCAAGGGTTTGTTTCAATATGGCTAAGGTCAGACTTGCATTGTGCATGCGCTGAAAGCATGCTTTTTTTTAAGTTGAAAATGTTGGAAACGCATCCATAGACCCCAATGCAAAAAACGCATTGCTAATGTGCCATGCGCAGTAAGCAGCGTTTTGAGGTGCTTTTTCGATAGCACATGCGTTTTTTGTAACATGGGAGTCTATGGTAAATGCATGCGTTAACGCCTGGTACACTTATGTACTATGCGTTAACGCATCAGTTAATTGAGCCAACATGTATGCACACATGCCATGAAAATGGCAATGGAAAAAAAGGCTACTTTAATGCATCCTGCAAACGGATGCAAGCTCCCAAGTGTGACCCTAGCCTATGTCAACTCTTTAGATGTCTTAAAACTATCCCTGAGGAAGGTTGCCAATTGACAACTCCCTCCACCCATTTGTCAAAGCAGAAAGCACCAGTGATATATGACCTGATGCCCCTAGCTCATCATTGCATCTCTGCCATTTACAACTTCCCAATAAAAAAGATCATTAATCAGTATTGTGTTATTTTTTTGGAGGGAGAGGGGGGTTAAGAACCTACTTTTGTAAAATTGTAAATGTAAGAACCCAATTGAAGTAGCACACGTTATTACAAATAAATTATAACATTTTGTTTCCTGGCATCATAATCTACAGGGAAAAACATGATCTGTAGTGAAAATGTTGTTGTAAAAATATGAGGATAAAAGATTTCCAAGTGGAACAACTTTTAATAGTAATACTAGAAGGGATATTCATTGCTTACATGTTTTGTGCTACAATCTTATGATCTATATCACTTTTCGTTATTCTTTTTGTACCAAGACTATATGGTAAATGATCCCCACGATTGTGGAGTTAAGACCCAAAACACATTTGACTAATGTAAACCGAAACCACTGTTATCAACAGTCTAATATGTATGGTGGTCCCAAAAACTGGGGAGATATCAATTGGGCTTTTCTGATTTTGCTATTTTGCTCTGCTAATTGCTTTGGTCTTTTAAACATTAAGCCGTTGGCGGACTTCTCGATAGATGGCTTTCTCACAAAGAGCACAGGAGCACTCATTCGGCCAAATGGTCCTGTCTTCTCTATGAGAATGCCATCACCATGGCAGCCAGGACGGCTGTCAGCCGAACGATCGCACAAAGCTGTGTTCACCCAACAGGTGTCTACTTGGTTTGGACAGCTTTGACGTTGCAATACCTTCAGGTTTTCTAGTAGCGGCTTCTCCGATTTACATCACATTTGTAATTGAAGATTTTGTTTGTGGATGAAGGTAAATAAAATGCAATAAACCGCTGTTAACCTATTACTTGCAGCTTACAATACAAGAGAATAGAAATGTGTCAACATGCTCTACCAATTCACCGGTTATCCAGAGCTCTTATGCTGCATCATTCTCCGCCATCTTTCTTAACTGAATTGCAAAATTGTAAAATAACCATTTCATGTAGAGTTTGAGATGTGAGTTACTAAAGATCATGGACCATCCAGCTTTAGAAGGATTTATAAAATAAAACTCTGTATACAGAAAACATACTACAGTCATCATATTCTTAAACTATTATGTTACTATACTTTTCTAACAACTTCATATCATTATAGACAGAAACTTTACATATGGCAAACATTGATGTACAGTCTTTATAATCCCGCGTATTACATGTAGATACCTGTGGAAATCATTAAAGTGCCAGTTTATGTGAAGGGATTTGTTTTCTCTTTGTTCTGGTAAACTTGCCCTGTCTGAGCATAATGACTTATGATTATTGGCTTAAAGGAGCAATTTAACTAATTTACCTGTGTATTTATGGGTGTATTTATGGGTGTCATCCATATAGATCAGTGTAATAATTGATATTACTATTGTGGTCTAAAGCAACATTAGAAAATTCAGTTGGACTACTGAAGATAAAAGCCATCATACACAAAGGAAACATTTCAGGTATTGTATCTGCCTGTATAGGTAGAATCATCTAAGCCAGGGGTCTCAAACTCGGCTGGGTTGGTGGGCCGCACATAGAACAACATTTATAGCGGGGGGGCCACATCCCTCGTAGGATTAAGTGATCTTTTTAGTAATATCAGAATTTTTTGCTCAATGTAGTAAAGTACAAATCCTGATCCCCTTCTTGTAGTAATGTCCCCATCCTGTAGTAATGTCCTTTTCTACTGATGTCCCCCATCCTGATCCCCTTTTCTAGTGATGTACCCCATCCTGATCCCCTTTTCTAGTGATGACCCCATCCTGATCCCCTTTTCTAGTGATGCCCCCCATCCTGATCCCCTTTAGTAGTGATGTCCCCCATCCTGATCCCCTTTATTATTGATGTCCCCCATCCTGGACCCCTTTTGTAGTGATGTCCCGCATCCTGGTCCCCTTTTATAGTGATGTCCCCCATCCTGATCCCCTTTTGTAGTGATGTCCCCCATCCTGATCCCCTTTTCTAGGTATGTCCCCCATCCTGATCTACTTTTATAGTGATGCCCCCCCCATCCTGTTTAACTTCTTTTTGCACACTCACATACACACTCATTCACACTCTCACACACAAACCCACACACACATACACACACACACACATACACATACACACACACACATACATTCTCATACACACTCTCACACACACACACACACACACACACACACACATACATTCTCATACACACTCTCACACACACACACACACACACACACACTACACACATACACACATCCTTACTCACATACTCACATACACTCACTCACACACACACACACACCCTCACACTTTTCTCACTTTAATGATGCATCGCTGCAGTGCAGGGGGCCGCCGCGGTCCCCGCTGTGCTGACTTCTGGCCTCCACTGTGCTATGACTTCCATTAGCCGCCGCTCAGGCAAGCTCTGTTGCTCTGCAAGATAAATGCAACCTGCCAGCCAGAGGCCCGCAGGTGACGTCATATTCCGCTGTAAGCTGCGGGCCTCTCATTGGCTGGCAGCTTGCATTGATCTTACTGAGTGGCAGAGCTTGTTAGTGCCGCAAACGGAAGTCATCACACAGCAGGGATTGCAGTGGCCCCCTGCACTGGGGCAATGCATCATTAAGTTGTCCAAGGTGCCGCGGGCCGCATAGTGAAGCCCCAGGGGCCGCATGCGGCCCTCGGGCCGCGTGTTTGAGACCCCTGATCTAAGCAGTAGACCTCCCAACTTATCTCCTGGCAGATAGCAAAAAACAAGTTTTATTTCAATAGATGATATTTTTGTTTTCAGCGATATCTGGCAGCACATCTTATACCTCTTTCCCCATTGCAAGCATATGTATGCTTGGCTGAAAGAAGAGATATCAAAGGGGTATGGACAGTGTAACACATACTTTTACACAAAGTATTGCAATTATTATTTATTAATATAGTGCCATTTCTTCCATGTTGCTTGAGATGTGAAGAGGGGGCATACATAATAAAAACAATAATAATAATCATGAACAATACAAAGGACAAACTGGTATAAGAGGAGAGTGTACCCTGCCCGTGAGGGCTCACAGTCTACAAGCGATGGGTGAGGATACAATAAATGAGAAGAGGACCCTGCCCACTAAGGCTCACAGTCTATAAGGGATGGGTGAGCATACCCTGCCCACAAGGGCTCAAAGTCTACAAGGGATGGGTGAGGATATGGTAGGTAAGGGGAGAGTACCCTACCTGCGAGGGTTCACAGTTAATAAAGGATGGGAGAGGATACAGTAGGTGAGGAAAGAGGATCCTGCCCATGAGGGCTCATAGCCTCCAAGGGATGGGTGAAGATACAGTAGGTGAGGAGAGAGGACGCTACCCATGAGGGCTCACAGTCTACAAGGGATGGATGGTGATACACTAGAAGAGGAGCGAGGACCCTGCCTGCGGGGGCTCACAGTCTACAAGAGATGAGTAAGGATACAGTAGATCAGGAGAGGGGACCTGCCGACTAGGGCTCATAGTCTGTAAGGGATGGATGATCATGTAGTAGGTAAGGTTATGGTTGATCACGCAGCGGTATAGTGGACTGAGGCTTGCTGCAGGTTGTAGGCTTGTTGGAAAAGATGGGTCTTCAGGTTCCTTTTCATGGTTGGCAAGAGGTGAATATGTTAGAGCAGAGAGTTCCAGAGTATGGGGATGTACAGGAGAAATTTTGTATGCAATTGTGGAATGAAGAGTTAAGACTGGAGGAGCGAATGGGGAACATATGACTGATATTTGATGGTACAAATGTCATTGGTCAGAATAGAATTAGATTTTTGCAATCTAATTTAGGTGGTCCTGACAAATTACATTGAAAAATAGTCTTCAAGAGGGATGGTCTTCTCAAAAAGTGGGTTTGTCTAATCTGAGCTGAAGTATGGGTGTAATGCTTCTCCACCAAATATGCCAAATATACACAAAATAACTGTCAATTGCAAGAGCGATAATTCCATCAAATGGCAATGGGAAAGTCAGCGGATACATTTCTCTGTAATGATGACTGAAATGATAAAGCATAGTCTTCATATTCTCCTTATGAATAATTGGTTATTGTAGTGTAATTGATGGCAAGCAGTCTACCCATGATAGGTCTTGTTAACTTCTGCATTGTTTCAGTCGCAGAACAGAAGGCGCATTGATTATCACATTATACGTGTCACTCATGTGTAATGTGTGCAGATCGTTGTCATAGCCTATTAAAGGTGTTTTCTTGTGCTTAGGACTTACAGTAACTGGTGGGAAATCTGTGATTCCTATTTCTGTTCACTTGATAATAATAAAAGATCAACCATAAAATGTAGCCTTCCGAAGGTTTCACTAGAAACACTTGTAGATTTCAACAAGTGAACCGGTATTATTCTAGGTCTACAAGCAATTTCCTGCTTCAGATTTGGCGACCAGTTCAAGAGTAATTCTGTTTTTCTTGGTCATGGTAGTTTCAGGCTGGTCATGCATTAATCGGGGTTAGGATGTAGCATGGTTATAATAGTAATAGGATGGATCACTCATAATTTGATACCTGTTTGCAAGAATAAATTGCAGTGCCCTTGAAGAGTTAAGGACAAAAATGGCTTATACCTTAAATATAACCTAAGATATCAAAATGTGTTAGCACTGAGTCATTGCAATGGGCATAACTACTGGTAATGTGTTTAGGGATGCAAATCCATCAATCATACAGAAGGTAGGTGTGACTGTGGTGTTGTACAATACAACATATAGTTTCAACTCGTACCTTTAATTACTAAGTTTAATTAGTTCAGTACATAAGCTCATAATTACCAGGAGGAGTTGGCACAACTAGAGCAGTCATGACTTTCCTTTCACTAAATAATATTTTTCTATCGTTTGGAAAATCTACAACACTATAGTTGTCATTACTTTAAATGAACATGACTCTTCTTCCTACACGGATTAAAAAACATGAGCAAAAGCTTCTGTTTAGCCATATGATAACAGGATTGAAAATTCTGCACTGGAACAAAACCTAGATAATCATATTAACCATGAAAAGCCATCATGGAGAATGATTTGTATTTAATTTCTCAGAATAATCCTCGAAAATATTTTTCTACCTAGGCTTTATGTACATGTGGGTGTTGCTTGCCATAAGTTCATGAAGAACACCCACGTGCCTCATACATATATATATATACATGTGTGTATGCATACATATACTAGTGCATCCCAATGAATTAGAATATAATAAAAAATCAATGTCATAATGCCATGTTTCAGGGCATTTCTGGGAGCCCTTAAACGCGTTGACTAATAAATCAATATTGTATTATCCCTTTGATGTCTCGTGGCATAATGAAGCGTGGTTTTTAACCCTTCATCCTCCCCACTTTAATTTTCTGAGATTTTGACCACTGGGTTTTCATTGGTTGTAAACCATAATCATCAACATTAACAGAAATAAACACTTGATACAGATCAGTGTTTGTAATGACTCTATATAATATATGTGTTTCACTTTATGCTTAGAATTACTGAAATAATTTTTTTTATTGATATTCTAATTTATTGAGATGCAACTGTATATACATGTGAATATACAGTACAGACCAAAGGTTTGGACACACCTTCTCATTCAAAGAGTTTTTGTAGATTTCACACTGAAGGCATCAAAACTATGAATTAACACATGTGGAATTATATACTTAACAAAAAAGTGTGAAACATCTGAAAATATGTCTTATATTCTAGGTTTCTTCAAAGTAGCCACCTTTTGCTTTGATACGATTACTGCTTTGCACACTCTTGGCATTCTCTTGATGAGCTTCAAGAGGTAGTCACCAGAAATGGTCTTCCAACAGTCTTGAAGGAGTTCCCAGAGATGCTTAGCACTTGTTGGCCCTTTTGCCTTCACTCTGCGGTCCAGCTCACCCCAAACCATCTCGATTTCGTTCAGGTCTGGTGACTGTGGAGGCCAGGTCATCTGGCGCAGCACCCCATCACCATCACACCTCCTCCTCCATGCTTCACTGTGGGAACTAGGCATGTAGAGTCCATCCGTTCACCTTTCTGCGTCGCACAAAGACCGGTGGTTGGAACCAAAGATCTCAAATTTGAACTCATCAAACCAAAGCACAGATTTCCATGGTCTAATGTCCATTCCTTGTGTTCTTTAGCCCAAACAAGTCTCTTCTGCTTGTTGCCTGTCGTTAGAAGTGCTTTCCTAGCAGCTATTTTTCCATGAAGGCCTGCTGCACAAAGTCTCCTCTTAACAATTGTTGTAGAGATGTGTCTGCTGCTAGAAGCTCTATGTGGCATTGACCTGGTCTCTAATCTGAGCTGCTGTTAACCTGCGATTTCTGAGGCTGGTGACTCAGATGAACTTATCCTTCACAGCAGAGGTGACTCTTGGCCTTCTTTTTCTGGGACGTCCTCATGTGAGCCAGTTTCTGTGTAGCGCTTGATGGTTTTGGAACTGTACTTGGGGACACTTTCAAAGTTTTCCCAACTTTTTGGTCTCACTGACCTTCATTTCTTAAAGGGAACTTGTCACCCCAAATAAGCTTTCTAAACTATTAATACCTGCCCCTGCAGCCTTACAATACATTCTAACACATCCTTGCCTCATCTTTTGTAGTAATCTACAAGTACTATAATGTAGTTTGCAAACTTACAAAAATGTTGTTAGAGGGGCGTTCCTGAAAAACATTTTGACCAGTAGGCGGATCCCCTTGTGCCGCGCTACCCCTGCCTCGTTGCTGTAATATGCCCTAATGGGCGTCATTATACAAAAGCAGAACGCGGGCACGATTTCTATATCGCGCCGGCCACGTCACCGCTGCGACGCGGTCGTGTGATGCCAGGTTCGCGCGTCTGAAGAGGAGCATGGAGCTGATTGGATTTCTATAGAGTTCCACGCTCCCATCCAGAGAGGAATGGGTCAGGCTGAGTGACTCATGCGAGATGCATGTGAGACACTCAGAGACAGAGTGTCTCTACCCTTAGAATGGATCCTGCAGACAACATTTTGGTCAGTTGTTAAATACTGATTTCTGCAAAAAAAAATGTTAACATTGGAGTCTATGGAGAACAGATCCATTAAAGGAACCAGTCAGCTCAATTTTGCACCCCAACCTATCACTACCTGTCCCTTCACCTTTCTAGCAAATCACTAACCATCCCCTGTTGGACCTAAAACTACACTATGATGTTTGTAGTAACTTACATATTTCCATGCAAATGAGCCATCCAGTCTACATCCATGGGCTGACTGGGTGGTCTCTGTAGATCTGTCTCCCCCTTGCTGTGCTATCACACTTTGCTGGGCATGAGAATTCCTTCTCCTGGGTGCTCCCTTTTTCAAAATTCCAACCTCCTCCTCCTGGGTATCACGTGCTGGCCGGACGTCATTTCTGGTCCGGTGCACTGTGGGGATCATCAGTTGTACGGGCCAGCTTCAATATGCATAGTGCGCATGTGCTGCACCCGTCCTATACAGTCACTACACCCGCACACTGCACAGGACTGGAAATACCATCTGGCTAGCACGTTATAACCAGGAGGAGGTGGGAATTTCAAAAAAGGGAGCACAGGTGAAGGAATTATTATGCCAGCGGGGCGTGATAGCAGCAGTGAGGGCAGACAGAGTCTGAAACCACCCATGTCAGTCCATGGACATAGACTGGATGCCTCATTTGCATGGAATATGTAAGTTAGACCAGCGTCTGCACCTACCCTGGCAGATGCGCTGCAAACTTAGAAATTTGCAGGCCGAGCGCATAGCGTTACAACATGTAACGCTATGTGCCGCTTCTATTGATCCCTATGACAGCCAATGTTTATCACAACAACCAGCTCCACAGCGAATCCCAGAAATTTGCTTTTCTAGAGCGCACAGGAACGTTGTTTACAGTGTTATCCTATGCACTCTCCAAAAGCTCATATTGGAGATTGTGTGGAGCCGTTTGCTGCGGTAACATCGGGTTGCCATAGGGATCAATAGACAGGCGGCGCATAGCGTTACCTGCTGGTAACGCTATGCGCTCAGCCTGCAAATTTCTACGTTTGCAGCGCATCGCCAGGCTAGGTGCAGACACAAGTCTGACATTAGCCTTACTAAGTCATTTTTTACAAACATTGTAGTGTAGTTTTAGCTGACGCAGGATGATTAGGGATGTGCTAGCAAGATGCAGGGACAGGTAGTGATAGGTTGGGGTGTAAAATTGAGCTGACAGGATCCCTTTAACTGATTGCTTTTTAGCCATCCATTTTTCTTTAATTTGTAAAGGACCCAAATGTAATTGATTACAGGATCTGTTTTTTGATTACAGGATCCGTTTCAATCTATTATATAATTGCGAATGGGTTTTTTGCCCTTCGGGAGTCCACTCGCACTGCGAGTCAGCGCGGTCATGTGGATAGCCGAAGCATTGGCGTCGCAGCGGCCATTGCGAGCAGTTCTAAGGCGACTCGCTATGCCCGCCAGCGGGCATGGCGAGTCGCCTTAGCAGCGCGAAGCATTGGCCGCGAGCGGCCATTGCGAGTCAGAGACTCGCTCTTCTAGAATCCCGATGCATGTGCATCGGGCACCCAGCTAGTTGAAAGATAAATAGCAATCAGCTAACGGATTCCAGAGACTCCAATGTTAATAAAAGGATCCTGCAAAAATCAGTTGTTTAACAGTGGAAAAAAGTTGTGCAGACATTTTTTGCCAGCGGACGCTGGACATGTGATCTCAGCTTTAATTTGCTTTGTCCTACAATACTGGGTTAGCCAGTGAGCAATAATAAAAATGAAACCTTTTATACTCAGCATACTTTAGCATTAGAAAACATTCTATGGACTTGTTAAATTGGGTTTGTCAGCAAATTAAAAGAAAACTGGAAAAAGAACATGGGATGTGTTATGATAAAAATAAATAAATAACATTCACCTATCCAATCACTCCACCAGAATGTCAGTGATGTGGAGCTCTCCGATAGTCTTAGACTACATTCACATGTTCAGTTTTTGGTCAGTTTTTCACATCAGTTTTTGTAAGCCAAAACAGGAGTGGATGAAAAATACCGAAGAGGCTACATCTTTCTATTAGGCCACATGCACACATTGACTATTTAATCAGTATTTTACATTAGTATTTACGAGCCAAAACCAGAAGTGGAACATAGCCTTTACTTCCTTGCAGCAATCACCTGCTGTTCATGCAAGTGAGCCCTGACTCCCTGGCCTCAGCAGTGATTGTCTGCAGTGGTTGTTACATGGATGCATATGACATCATCACTGCAGAGAAGGAAGCAAACTTCTGGATCTGAGGGGGATTGAACAGATCAATATTGTTTATTTTTTTTCTTTAACACGTTTCCTGCTCTTAGTACAAGTTTCAGACCCCCTCTTAACACTAATCCTTCAGTCTACCTTTTTTCTGTTTTGTAATTAGAGAGCAAACTATGTAAGGCAATAGGATTAGAGATAGGAAGTCAAGAAAGATCAATATCCCCATGATCATGGCTACTTTCTCTCTGGTTCTATGAACTTCCAATAATATTTACATCCACAGGTGGGAATGATAGGAACCAACTTTATGTATACCATGACTTCAATAAACTGCAGAATGAGTCACTCGATCCTATAAAACATGTCCACACATTAACACCTATGCTACTATTGGAGTGCAATTGTGGCTAGGCTCTTTATTGTTTACCTTGGATTTTTTTAAAGAAGTCTAATAAAGGGTTAATATACCAAAATGGACTTCTAATGGTATGGTAAGTATCTCTTGTAAAGAGTTAATGTAAATTAGTCATAGAACAGTTAAGAAGCTGCCTTTTATTCCTTTCTTACAACCACCTCACCTCTGTGATTATTATGGAATGAGGGCATTGTCTACACAAGAACTACCCTTATCTAAATTCCAAGCAGACAATGAAAATGGCCATCAAGGAGTGAAGAGAAGAGGAATTTGCCTAGAGGAGCTTTTGGTGTAATCAATATGTTGTGGTCAGCAGTTTGCTGGGATTTTGTAATTACCTCCATCTGACAAGGAGCACTTTGAGAAGGGCTCACCTGTGCCTTCAGCTCCAACTGAGTTGAGGGCCTTCATCTCTGATAACAATCAGATCTGATTTCTGGGCGCTCCTCCAGGTAAAAAGGTGCAGTGTTTGTGTGCGTCCTCCTTCCCGGTACATATGGGAGCTCTATGACGTAGATCATAAAGGAAGGTGCTGACCCCAGTCTGAAGCTTTTATCTGTTTTTCTCTTTGTGATGAAAGAATTCCACTGCAAGCCATTAAGAAATCTCCGGGGCTCGTAGATTCCTGAATACGACTAAGCAGCTGCTAATGAATGTACAAACAAATCCGTATCATCTAAGACAGTAAAGGTGCGATGAGAATATTCAACGGGCAACAGAAAAAAAATGAAAATGAAAACACATTGCTTTTGACAAATATCCTGGAAGCCCAAGTTCCCAATAACGCTAGGGGGTCTATCGGTTCATTGTAGTGAGACAGAGTGCTTGAAATAGAGATGCTGTAAAATACTGTGTATTCATCGCGGCCCCTGCAGCATTGGCTGCAAATATTCGCATGTCGCTTTTACTAAACGCAAAGCTGAATAGTATTCTTTCATCTCTGGTCCTATTCTAAATGTAAGTCGAACGAGATCCAAAAAGCTGAGCTAAAGGGATTTTTTTTGCAGTCTGCGGATAGAAAATCTATTGTGATGACTTACCTTGAATTTGCCATAAAGCTTTTGATCTAAGGGTGAATTTCTCTCTGGAGGGATATTTTTGCCTCTTACTAAAATTCAAATAGCGTATTCCCTCACCGCAAGCGTATCTTGTCGTTCTGAAATTATTACAAGTGCATTTTCTATTTTTGTTATAGTCAGAAAATCACAATTTGATTGCCCAGAAAAGTACATGATTAGAAATCGGAAGGAGTAAGCCATGCTTTGTGCCTTCGTAGGAAATGCAATTCCAAACTGTTGACCCGCTGGATGAAATGTGACAACTAGCTAACCATCATTAGTTTAATTTCCTCACTGCTAGTTTCTAGCTCGGCATTAGAAGCTAATGCAATGCCAGGCCCCGCAGCCATGGACTACTAAAGCAGAAAGCCTTCTTCGAAAATGAACATGTTTGATAATAGAAAGCTAGACGCAAAGGTTACATTGGCATGCAAAGCCTCTGTTATTCTATTTCCATGCTTGTACACACTAATGCATGAAACATTATACACATATTTACAAAGACTGAACATGAATATTATTGAAAAGAGGCAGTTCTAGCAAATTCGAGTAAAATAAACCCAATCCTTCCCAATAACGTCCAGTATCTACAGGGCATGTGCACACGTTGCTGTTTGGTTGCATTTTTTTCTATACAGTTTTGTCACAAAATCCTAATGATTTTCCTGATACCAGAGCAAGTGAATGAGAATCCTGAAGCTTATTTTCGTCTGGTAGATTTATATCTGCAGCATGTCAATTCTTTCAGTGTTTTTGAGGAAGATTTCACCCGTACTAATGAGTGAGGAAAAATCTGCAACAAATACGCATGAAAAAAAAAAAAAATTGTGCATATTTAAAGCTGTTGTGTTGTGAAGAAATACGTAACGTGTGCATATACCATTAAGAAGGTATTCCCAAAATCAGAAGGTATAATCCATTCATAGGTTAGGGGGTAGCCTACTGCCTGAGGGGTGCTCAACTGTAAAGGAACCCAGTAATCCCCAGAACGAGCTACCACAAGAGATGGTGAGTTCCCCTCAGTGGAAGTCTTCATACAGAGGCTGGACAGACATATGTCTGTAATGATTTAGTGAATCCTTTAAGCAGGGGGTAGGAGCGAATGACCCAGGATGTCCCTTCCAACTCTACCATTCTATGATTCTATGATTTTAATCTCAAGAATGGGTCTCTGTAGAGCTCCATCTTAAATAGCAGAGGGGTGTGCATGCTGAGCCTGAGTCCTATACTTAGCTTATTCTTCAGCCCTATGGACAAGGCATGTGCCTCTCTGCTTCATTGAAGATTGCACTCTGTAAAACCCCATTCTTTGAGTTCTGGAGACTTATTCTTGAGATTGCTGATTGTTCCAGTGACTAACCACAAGCAATCACTGCATGTTATTGCGTAATTTGTACATAGGGAGTGAGGCTACGTTCACACATGGCGTATTTGCTGCATTTTCTTGCAGTTATATGGAATATAGAGAAGCACCACTAGTAACAGCTAATCAAGAAGTCAGGTGCTCACCATGCCAAGAGAAGCACATGATTAAATCAGCATTTTTCTGCAGTGGAGCTTTTTTGCGTGCGTTTTGCTCAAAAAAGCACAACTGCATTCACACAGTGCACGTTTCCGGCACGCTGTCCCAGAGCCCATTTTATAATGTGGCCTATGGGAAATGGTCACTCTCTTGCTGCGTGCATGCTTTGCAGTGAAAATGCGCACACAAAAAAGGGCAAAAATACGCAATGTGTCAGTGCATTTCAGCAAAAGCCATAGCTTTTCCTGGAATGCATATCCAGAATTGCGTTTCACTGTATTTATGCAAGCGCAAAATAGCGCTGTGTAAACACAGTAAGACGCAACAAATACGCCACGTGTGAACGTAGCCTAACTTGACATTTTGGGAAAGTCCTTCAAGATTGGTTATAATTATTGCTATTATAATGCTGTACTGCGCTCTGCTACATTTTTGTCTTTAGCGTCTGAGCCATTTGTTTGTTATACGATTGGGTGAATACTTACATGTAAAAAGTAACAAAGAGCACTGGTTTATGATGTTTTCATCATCTTGAAAATGTCAATAAAGCAATATGGAAAAGTTTGCTTCTACTAATGGGTTATTATTCCACTTATTAAATGTTTTTTAAAATGTGAAACATATGGAAATATAGGACTACTTACCTCTCATCTGTAGGGTTGCTTTAACCTCTGAACATGTCTGTGGTCTTCATAAGACTGGGGTTTCATGGTGACTTTGGCTGTGACACAGGTCTCACGTGCTTCTACTCCATTACTGCATCTTGTAAGTGAGGTGGGTTATATTGTGTCCCCTAGGTATCTCAAAAAGTAACCAAAAATTCAACTAGTTCTCACTTTTTTCAACTTGCTTGTTAAGGTTGCAGTAGTTTAGGGATTGCAATGTTAGCATTCACCATTGAGTCGGCCATATAGAGTGATCTTTGGCTGCGGGACCTGTGTCAGAGCCAAAGTTACCTTTTTTCCCAGCCTAATGGCTGCAGAGTCTTAAAGGGGACCTGACCCCTCCAAATCGGTCCCCAGCCTCTAAAAACCTGTCCCTGCACCTTCAAACAAAGGTTTCAAGCTATCCCTCTCTTTCCCTATAGCTATTCTGTAAAGTGTGATTATCACCTTTATTACCTGAGAAATCTGCTGCTTCTGAATCCCCGAGGAGTCACAGTGGGTGTTCCCTCTGGCTCCTCCACTGTTGTTTTTCACGCCCCAATGGGCTTGAAAATGAATGTTGATGATCCTGTGTCGAATCACTGGGTGGGCTTAGCCGTAATGACGCAAATCGCGTCATCTCTGTTGCTATGACGTCAATACACCTCGCACTGCGCATTGCGCATGAGCCAGTTGTAAGTGACACCTCGCACATGCGCAATGCACAGTGAGGTCCGTACATACACCCAAAGGGTGTATCGACATCACAGCGCCGGAAATGACGCGATATGCGTCTTTCTGGCTAATCCCGCCCAGTGATCCGACACAGGATCATCAACATTCATTTTCAAGCCCATTGGGGCGTGAAAAACAACAGTGGAGGCGGCGATAAGGAGCCAGAGAGAACACCCACTGTGACTCCTCGGGGATTCAGAAGCCGCTTTGCTGAATAGCTATAGGGAAAGAGAAGGATAGCTCTCTTTTGAAGATATGAAGAGCAAGTACCGTATTTTTCGCACTATAAGGCGCACCGGATTATAAGGCGCACCCTCAAAAAATGACTTTTAAGCCGTCTTGGTCCATATATAAGGCACACCGGATTATAAGGCGCACCATATTACTATAAAAAAAATCCCTCTGTAGCCTCCCATCACCCTCGAGCATCGCTGTGTAGCCTCCCATCACCCTCCAGCATCCTTCTGTAGCCTCCCATCACACTCCAGTATCCCTGTGTAGCCTCCCATCACCCTCCAGCATCCCTGTGTAGCCTCCCATCACCCTCCAGCATCCCTGTGTAGCCTCCCATCACCCTCCAGCATCCCTGTGTAGCCTCCTATCACCCTCCAGCATCCCTGTGTAGCCTCTCATCACCCTCCAGCATCCCTGTGTAGCATCCCATCACCCTCCAGCATCCCTGTGTAGCATCCCATCACCCTCCAGCATCCCTGTGTAGCCTCCCATCACCCTCCAGCATCCCACACAGTCAGACACACACACACACTCAGACACACACACATACACACACATACACACTCAGACACACACACACGCACACTCAGACACACACACACACACACACACACATACACACTCAGACACACACACACACACTTACTGTACTGTGTGGCAAGGCACTCACAGCGCTGGAGCCCTCAGCCAATCACAGCGCTGGAGCCCTTAGCCAATCACAGCGCTGGAGCCCACAGCCAATGACAGCGCTGGAGCCCTCAGCCAATCAGAGGCTATGGGCTGACGTCAGCTGGCCTCGGATTGGCTCAAGGCTCCTGGGAGGAGCTGTGATTGGCTGATGGGCTCCTGGGCTGTGAGCGCGCCCGATGCAGCGGCGGCCCCGGACACGACAGCGGGGACGGCGGCTGGTGATCACGTCCCCGCACAGTGATGTGAGGCAGGCACCGGCACCAGCATGGATGGCGGGGACGGCGGCTGGTGATTGCGTCCCCGCACAGTGATGTGAGGCAGGCCCCGGCACCAGCATGGATGGCGGGAATGGCGGCTGGTGATCGCGCCCCCGCACAGCGATGCCAGGCGGGCACCGGACAGAGGGGGATGGCGGGGACGGAGGATATTGCGGCACAAAGGTATGCCTTATTTTCTGGGGGGTGCTAAATTTTCCTAGAAAAATCCGTATATAAGGCGCACTGCACTATAAGGCGCACCTATGATTTCTGGGAAAATCTTAGTCTTTTAGGTGCGCCTTATAGTGCGGAAAATACGGTAATTTTTACATATTAATATATATATTCATTCTTTTGAATGTTTTGTTGGATCTTTATGAGAAGGTTTCCGCAGCAAAGTCTCCAAACCTGCTTGAAAAGACATTGTGTGACCATACCGTTAGGTGTTGGTGCAGCTGAGGTGCACCTTTCAGATGGTGCCGTCTTCACACTCACAGCAGGTATCAATAAATTTAGTGAAATTCTTGTAAACAATTTACTTACAGCTAATGATTTTGCGTTTTTTTTTTGTGCAACCGTGTGGCCACTAACTATAAGTAACGGCCCATTGTGACTGTAAGAAGAGAGCCACATCACAGCCACAATTCAGTGGATGTGTGATCTTATTATCTTGCTGACGTCGAAACCGTAGTTTGTCATTCTCCCTTGTGAGCAGAAGTATGCCACTTAAAATTGAACCTGTATGAGAAGTGGAAATGAGCAATTACATGAATGAAACCTTCATAATTATTGAAGCCGTCAAATGCAAATAAATGAGTGCAGATCAACCGGTTGGTTGATTTTTATCAACTTATCCGGCCCCGTATAAGTAAGGTTCCTTAGTGATATTCCACCTAGTAGAACATCTTTAACATAAAATGAGTCCTAAAGACGGCATCTTTGTAGATTTTGACAATGCTGAACACATTTGACATAAGACACATTTCTATTATCCGGCAGGACACTTATGAAGTCAAGGATCGTCTTAGTGTGACATTACTGTTTTTGCCTTGAAAGCCTCTTTAAAATGCCATCTGCCATAGAAGGAAAGCAATCTAATGTAAAGTTTGAATAAAAATGAACATATAAAGCAATGATAATCCCTGTAATTAATTTAAGGACAATTAATTACTTTATAGCAGTTAATGAAGCAGTGCTTAAGAACGGTGACTCCATTCAGCTGTATTCTTCGTGTACCTTCTCGAACCTCTCCGCTTTCTATCATAATTTGCAAGTCTTTGAAATCCACTAAAAGAGGTTTTTGAAGTAAAGCGAAAAAAAGATGCAATAAATTATGTTCTTCAAACATGCTCTTTGCGGTCCATATGGTATCCTGAGGGGTGGTTTGTTGATTGCCAAAAGTCTGTAGCACCACTTAAAAAAAAAGAAGAAAATCTGAAACACTAAGAAACAAAGGAGCGTCATCACAGGCATGCAAATCACATTGTAAATGGAAGTCCCATGGGTGCACAGCTAACTAGGTGCCTTTGAATGAATCCCAAAAAAACACAGCTCTCCAATTTACACAAATAGGACGGCATGTTGGATTTCTCTCCATCTCCTTTCAGTAACGTTACCCAGCGAGCCACCTCTCTGTTTGATGCGCTAATCAAGTCTACTCTTCCCATTGTCTCTTGGTGTCAGGTGTCAATGAGTGTTAAGCAGTGAAGCGATTAGAACTTTCCAAAGAATAAGGAGAGATTTCAATCTTCATTTTCTCAGTTGGACATAGTGGTCGTAGTAAATTTTCAGTATGTTTTTTTTCGCCTTAGAGACAGTGAACGAGACATTAAAACTTAAAAGCTCTGTAATTGTTCGGTGTAAATTGAGGAGGACAATTACGGAGAGTAGCAGGCAAAAATAAGGCTTTGATTGTGAATTGTCCCCGTGTTTAACAGCTACAGTCTATGCGGCAAAGTTTGCGTAGTGATTGCCGTCAAAGAAGAATAAACTTTCAGTGTCTGCTGCCGTGAAATGTAGGAGTTTAATTGTAGGGTAGAATTTCTCAGATATCCTTTTCTAACTGTACACAATGTAGCCAAGCCGACTGCAAGAAAAGCATAAATGAAGGGACTAAGGAGTAATACAATAAGTTAAACATGTGTAAAACACGCACATATACACACCTACAGTCACAAATACAGATGTGGCCAGAAGTGTAATATGTCATTATCATTGCATGACAACATGGCTGCTCATTATGCTTATATTGGAGAGGGCACACAATATGAATTAGATCTCCAAATAAATGTAGAGGGACTCGTATTTATTCATTATGCATTACTTATATAGTGCTACTATATTTACATACATTATCATTAGAGATGAGTGAGTACTAAAATGCTCGGGTGCTCGGTGCTCTGGCCGAGCATCCCAAGATACTCGTGTACTCGGCCCGAGCACCGAGCCCAATGTAAGTCAATTAGTGACAGGCTCCGCCCACAGACGTCTGGTTATAAAACGAGTATTTCTGAAAAAGGGCGGGAGGGTGGGCTTTTTCAAATCGCCGCAGCATACAACACCTTGCTGTGCCCCTCCCAGAGGGACCCTAACAATCAATCTGCTCCCTGTGAGGTGCCAGCTCACTGTGTACACTGAAGGGAGCTGTGTATTTGTGTCAGATCGATAATTATTAGTGAAGAGTCCGAGCATCTCGGTGGTACTCGGTGCTCGCCGAGCATCCCGAGTACCGAGATACTCATGCGAGTAACGAGCAGCACCGAGCATACTTGCTCATCACTAATTATCATGATTGTCCCCTTTGGGGCTCACAGTCTATATTCCCTATCACTAAGACTTTGGAGTGTGGAAAGAAACCCACGCAAACTTGGGGAGATTATACAAACTCCTTGCAGATGTCGTCCTTGGTGGGATTTGAGCCCAAGACCCCAGTGCTGCAAGGCTGCAGTGCTAACCATTCAGCCGCTTTAGTTTTACCTTCACCCTTATTTATACATAAACCGACACTACATAAACGATGTACACACATACACACCTACATGTAGTGTACATACATCTAAACACATAATGTACACACACAAATCTTATATAGACATATTCATGCCTACATACAAACATATTTGTACATACCCCACCTTTTCCCAAAGGCAGCCGATTAGACCTCACACTAATGAGAGGCAATAGCCTAAAACACTGTGTATGCAGCTTGAGATTCTGGGGTGGTACTAATCCTAAATCATATGACAACGCTCGATAAAGGGTTGATGTTGACTTTAAGGATTGCTACTTCCAGTAGGTGGCATTAAGGGGGTGTCACACGCGTCAATGTCGTCAGCGATCTGATCGCTGACGACATTGACGGCTGATTGCTGGTGAGCTGTCACACAGACAGACTCACCAGCGATCAATTGACCAGTGACATCATGGAAACGATTTAAATATCGTTTCCACGATGTCCTGCTCCCGCTGCCAGCCTGCTGGAAGCGGGAGCAGCCTGGTCTCCAAGGTACACTGCGGGTAACTAGGCAGCGCGCGCTGCCTAGATACCCGACGTGTACCTTAGTTACCAGCCTCCTCTGCTCACCCGGTGAGCGGAGGAGGCTGGTAACTAAGGTACACAGTCGGGTATCTAGGCAGCGCGCGCTGCCTAGATACCCGACGTGTACCTTAGTTACCAGCCTCCTCCGCTCCACACGGTGAGCGGAGGAGGCTGGTAACTAAGGTACACGTCGGGTATCTAGGCAGCGCGCGCTGCCTAGTTACCCGCAGTGTACCTTGGAGACCAGCTCCCAGCGCTTGTGACAGGCGCTGGGAGCTGGAATATCGCTCGCTCCCGGTGTCACACGCAGCGATGCTGCGTGTCCACCGGGCGACAATCGCCAGGTTTCAGAGCTGGTTCTGAAACCTGGCGATCATCAACCAGCGATTTATCGCTGGTTGATGCAGTATGTCACACGCGTCAATATCGCTGCAACGTCACGTGCAGTCGATATCGTGCAGGCGATATTGACGCGTGTGACACCCCCTTTAGAGTTTGTCTTTCTCCTCTCTGAAGATATAATTTGCATATTTTATTTCCTAGGGGAGCATTGTGGGCTTTAAGTCTCCTTATAACTGACATACTAGATATGGTGTGTCATTCTCCATAAGGAGCAAATCTCACCCCTTGGACACCACCTTTACTCTCATACAGTCAGATCAGATCTCATACTTTGCACTGACGAGGAGCAATCAGAAGTGAGATTTTGGTCTGGTCTTAATCCTAAATCATGTGACAAGGCTTGTTAAAGGGTCAATATTGGCTTTTAGGATTGCTATATCCAATAGGTGGCACTACAGTTTGTCTACTACCTCTCTGAAGAGACATTTTGCATATTTTATTTCCCAGAGGAGATTTGCAGGTTTTAAGTCTACTCATGCCATACCAGATCTGGGGTTTCACTCTCCACAAGGAGAAAACCTTACCCTGTAGACCCCACCTTTCCTCTCATACAGCCAGATCAGATCTCCTACTTTGTACTGATGAAGGGCAATAGCTCAAAACAATGTGTCTGCAAATTGAGATTTTGTTTTGGTATTAATCTTAAGACAAATGACAAGGCTCTTTCCTCTTTGAAGAGACAATTTGCATATTTTATTTCCCAGAGGAGCTTTTGAGACTCCTCAATACTGGCATGCCGAGTCTGGTGTGTCACTCTCCATAAGGAGAAAAACATACCTCTTAGGCTGGAAACACACGGTCCGAGAGGCATGCAAGATATTCACACAAGTCTCGCATGACTCACCCGGGATGGCTGCTGTCTCTCTGAATGGGAGCGTAGAGCTGCATAGAAACAAGCAGCCGAGCCGTTCAGATAGGCAGCGGCTGTCCTGGTGAGTCATGCAAGACTGGTGCGAGAATCTCGCATGCCTCTCGGACCGTGTGTTTTCACCCTTGAAGTGCTACTGAAAATACTATCAAAAGACCTGGAAAGGAGGGTCAGACCCCTTACAGATTAGTGGTGTCTTGAGGGGGAACGTGAGTTTGGATGTCTGTCTGGCACCGATATATGGCCCTCACATTATGTGAAGGGTGAATGTCATTTGTGAGCATTTGACCATTCCAGTGTGAACCTCAATAGGACGTCTGAAGAGACTATAAAACACCTCATATAACTACAGAATACAAGCTCTATTTATGTGTAATATTGGATGGGTGAAGGAAAGGTGGTAGAAAATCCAGCTTAGTTACAAATCAGTAAAATGCATTTCTTTTGAAGAGAAAAAGCAGCTTATGTCACAAGATCCATTTTTGTCAACGTTGCATATCTGGCCTGGATTTTCTACACGATGAGGCTCGTGTATGAAAACCGTTCAAGAGTTACTGATTTACATTGAACTTGATATATTTTTATAAGAAGAGAAGAATAAGCAGTATTTTATTAGGCAGGGGTTGACACACAAAGATATTTGTACAAATTACATAGTAGGATAAGAGTTTGCAGCAATGTCATATTACTTTTCACAGAAACAATGGCAAAAAATGGTTCTGACTTGCTGAAAAAGGGGAAAATTGGTCCATAATTGGTCTTCAAAGTTTGATTCAAATGAAAATCAACATACAAAATATACCAAGAATATTTCACAGTATGACTCCATAGAAGCCTGTTAGTAAATATCACTGGTCCGTGCAGCTGGATGTCCATACACATTGGGTGAATGTTGGCTCAATGTGCAGATATCAGTGGGATTTGCACAATATCTTCCACATAATATCTTTCCTAGAAGATGCTGTGAGAACAAATGATCAGAATGTCAATTTTCAATATGTCCTATCCTTTGGTTCATTGGTAATTGCATTGCTGCCAGAGGAGTCATACTTGGTTGACCTTGCATAATTACGGGGAATGGATTTTGGCTTACAAGCATTTAACTAATAACTATCTTAAAAGCATGGCCAACTTGAATAGAATCTTTAATCAGGTTTTTGCGACCTCATCTGAGAGCAGCAAGAAGGGAAAGAGACCCTGATTCCAGCGATTTATCACTTAGTTTACTGAGTTTGTCAGCCGTGATGCAATCAGAGTTTTTAGATGTAGCAAAGATTAAAAAAGTAACGCCACCAAAATCACAGCATATTGACAGTTAGCTGGTAATCAGTGCTGGGGATGTGGTTGGGCAAGGTTTAACATGGGACCTAGTCCAGGCAGCGATAATCTCCTGCTGACAGAACTCTTGTTGTGTTGGAAAAACAGCACACAGCCTAATACATGATACATCCCTGGAATCAGTGTCTCCGCCTTTATCTCAAGCTATGCTCAGATTACAAGATCAAATATGTATTTATAGATTTTCTTGAAATGGTCCCTTTACTTTAGGACAATTTGATCGCATTTGATAGATAATATGAGACATAGACAAGCCACTATATCTAAAAATCTTGTCACTCTCAAAAAATCCATTGAACTATTACATATGTCCCTTCTGTGTAACTTCCTATTTTCATGAGCTCTCTGCAGTCTAGAACGCTATTATAAGTATACAGTTACTGGCACCTGGATGTGCTGAGCTTTCTGTATGATGATCTTCAAAGCAGTTTTCAATTCTGGTTTTGGGAGGGGTTGGATTGTTCAGGTATTCCAACTTCCCAGTATTTGCTCTGTTACTTAGTTGAGCAGCCTCTCCCAGAAGGCTGCCAGTTGTACATCCTATCTGAACTGCTATGTGGCCTGCTCTCCTGTATCTGCTCTGATCTCTTGTTATCAGACCCGAACTGTTGCTTGATTATTCGTTTGCCTGTTCACTGTACTTGGGATTATTCTCCTGGTATTTTGACCCCTTGGCTTCTGACCTGTCAACACCTCTGTTTAATAACTGAATCCTCCTTATGATCTCCTGGAAAACACGAACCTGGATCATTGCATGGCTATGTATTTACCTTCTGTAAACTCTCCTGGAACTGACCCTGGATTACCTGGCCACCCTGTTGACTCTTTTCCTGTAATTATTGACTGTGTCACAAACTAGCTTTTATAGAGACTAGCAGCACAGCTATTTGCTGCCACCTGTAGTTATGTGTGGCAGAGTAGAGAAGCGGGTGATGGTTATTGCCCTTCTGCCACTGCTTTCCTTTTGACACTGCATACAGGCATAACAGGAAGGGTTACTTTCAATTAAACACAGGCAAACCATTTGACACTATTAGTTGCAATGTATGCTAGGAAGTGAGGAAAAGGGAGTTCCTGTACTCACAGTGCTGCAGGTTGCCAATGAAGACCAACTGTCTACTGACACAGAGTGAATGGCAAGTTACAAAGTGCGAGACTCAGAAAAGATCCTGAACATATACTAGTACACTTTGTGGACTAAAAGAAATTATAACACCTGCGGCTCTCACTAAACACTTTAAAGGCTTTATATCACATCTTTTGTATATTTTTCTGAATAGCAAAAAAAATCTTTATATTATCAATGCTCTTTTACAAAGTAAATTATTGCATTAGCATTTAAGAGATGGTGAAGGACATTTTTTTGTGCCTCGATCATTTATCATTCTGGTTGATTGCCTTTAGAAGCAGCGCTCGGAATATTTCCAGCTCCAGTGATGCTAACAGTACATTTCATTGTGGAGAAGAGAGCTCTGATCTTCACTAGATATTTTAGGTGCATCCTATGGAAATTCTGATCCATGCCAGCAAGCAGCTGGAGACAGAAGAGAAATGACTACTACTGCCCCACTGTTATTTTCTGAAAGATATGATCCATGAAGAATAGGCTTCATTTATTATCTTTATGTATCTCTGCCAGGGTAAGCGGCACTGTAAAGAGTAGACTATTCCATCATGAATTCCTGTCTCACATAGCTTACGCTTTAAAGGATCTATGTATCAAGGAAGAGACTTTGTTTTCATCATTAATTTAATACTTTAGACATTTTTTGTTTCATCCCTTATAGCAAATATAAAAAGATTTTTACATTTCCATGATGTTGAAGCAGCTTGTGATAGAGAACGCACACGGAGCCTCATACACGGCTCCCGTAATAATATTCCACAGGTGTCCTAAGCTCCAATACACCCTAAAGACATACAGGATTTCATATATATTGCCATATAAATTCCACTCTTTGTACGGACCCAGTCAGTACAGTATTTTGCCATTTCTAATCTTGTCTAATTGGCATTAGTAATGTTGAGGTCAGTAACTACATAGTGAATGAAATCATTTTTTAAGATGGCAAATGGTTAATAAGCTCGCTACTATGGATAAGGTTAATTATCTTAATAAGCAATGAAAAGTTCTACTTATTCTCCTCACATATAGTGGTGGGTGAACTATTTGGTTTCATGGCTGGGGTTGCTGCGTTAAAGCAAGGCAATAGTTAATAGTCCTAATATACTTACCAGGTCCGCGTTCTCTCTTCGTGATGTGACGCGTCGCTGTGTCACTTCCTGTCCGCCCCTTATCTTCTTGCTGTATGTGATTGGCTATTGGAGCCAGTCACGTGACTATTCACCCCGGAAGCCCGGAAGTGACACAGCGCTGCGGCACGACTGCAACGGATAATGTGGATACGGTAAGTATAATTAGTTTGTTTATTAACCGTATCCTTGCTTTAACAGAGCAACTCCTGGCATGGACACAGGATAAAAGAGTTGTTTGCCCATCCCTACTCACATACCAATCAATATTATTGATTGGAAATTAATGCTTTGCTACACTGCATCATAGGCCAGATTTACCAGGTAAGCAGAGGTGTGTTGTTTGATGCATCTACTATATAATTGCCTAATCGTGCCTGTCTGTTCAGAAAATCGCGCGCCAGTGGTCATTGGTCGCCGCCAGCCGCGGCAACCAATGAGCGAAGCGTATGCAAAAGAA
Organism: Allobates femoralis; assembly: GCA_033576535.1. Lineage (NCBI taxonomy): Eukaryota > Metazoa > Chordata > Amphibia > Anura > Aromobatidae > Allobates > Allobates femoralis. The sequence continues at coordinate 99,492,213 of JARQOC010000003.1, read as the reverse complement.
CCGCGCGCATTCAAAACTCGCGCCAAGCTGAAACCTGGCGACAGTGATGCATCAGCGTTGCTATCGCCAGGATAAACGCGTCCGGCCGCGGCTATCGTCGGGAGATCCGATGGTAGCTGCGGCTCATCTACTGCCTCACAGAGGTCCGCGGTGAGCCAGCCGGGAGATGAACGGTGTCAGCTTGGAGCGGTAGTACCCCGACTGCCATATTGGAACACCCACATTATGGGTATTCCTATATGGCGGGCGGAATTCAACCCCCCCCGCCAAGCCGTGCTACTTCTCTGATTGGTCGCCGCGGCCGGCGGCGACCAATCAGCGAAGTGGCGCGGATCTGCAGGAGTTATGAATCCCGTGCCGCTGATTGGTCACCACTCTCAGCGGCAACCAATCAGCGTCGCGGGATTCAAAACCCCTGCCAAGCCATTCTCCACTTTGCTGATTGGTCGCCGCAAAGCGTGTTTTAAAACATTCACCAAGTGTGCTGATTGCTCGTTGCGGCTGGTGGCGACCAATAAGCGGAGCATGGCTTTGTATATTGACACGCAATTTCAACTGCCGCTCATATTGTGACGCACTTCTCTGCTGTTTACAAGGCTGTCAGTCATAGCAGTTCACTCTTGTTTACAAGGCTGTCAGTCATAGTGTGACACAGTTGCCTCCTGTTTACAAGCATTCTATAATACCCGATGCGTTAGAATTGGGCCCCATCTAGTGTATCTATTATATAATCACGAATGGGTTTTTTGCCCCTTCTGAGTCCACACGCTGCGAGTCAGCGTGTCATGTGGATACGCCCGAAGCATTGGCCGCGCAGCGCCATTGCGAGCATTCTAAGGCACTCGCTATGCCCGCGCAGCGGCATGCGAGTCGCCTTAGTACGCGAAGCTTGGCCGCGAAGCGGCCATTGCGAGTCAGAGACTCGCTCTTCTAGAATCCCGATGCATGTGCATCGGCACCAGCTAGTATATAATAATATAATATTTATTCACTTATACAGCACCACTAATTACACATCTATTTACATACATCAGCAACACGGGCCCCAATGAGGCCTACAGTCTAAATTCCCTAATAGTATACCTTTGGAGTGACCTTGCAGTATACACAGAGTTAAGTGTGTGTTAGCTCTGTAGTAGTACACATGGGGTTAACTGCAGCTAGGTCTGTGTGTGAATGAATGTGGTGATTGCTGACAATCCCAGGTGTGAGTGTGGCAGGCAGGATATTATCTGCCTAGTGCTGTGATTCAAGGAGAACAGAATGATCCTCTGAGGGAGAGGATGTGAGGCAGAGGGGTCCCATCCCTCTGGGATATGGAGGGAAGCCTGGCTCTCCATATGGCAGTCACCTGTTCCTCTGACTTGTATGGAGCTTGTGGCCAGAACTAGAGGTTGGTGGAGCTCCTGAGCATATGGGGGTCCTTGCTGAACCTATAGGGGGCTCACTCTGAATATGTTAGTGAAGTTGCGGTCCTGTAGGTCTGCCTAGTTGGTAAGGCTAGGAGGTGACTGGGCAACATGTATAGTGTGAGGAGACTTTGAGCGACGCCTTGACTGCCCGGAAGCTCAGGTAGCTTAAAACTTGGTCTTGGCCTGACAAGGCTGGAGTCCATATTGGACAGTATGCTATGTAGCATGTGAGAGACTGGGATGGTCTGTGTAAGCTGTATGAGCCCTGTGATGGGCTGGAGTCCATGTGTGTGTGCCATCTGAGAGACTGAGGATGTCTCAAAGGCACAATGGACTGTATGCTGAGTAGCATGTGAGAGACTAGAGAGGTCTCGAATGCAAGGTGGGCATAGCTGCCATTAGAACCAGACTGGGTCTATAAGGGTCGGTAAGGGATGCCTTAAGGTTCTGTTGATCATGTAAAGTGTTAATGATGCCACGTGGGCATAGCCACCATTAGAACCAGACAGGGTCTGTAAGGGATGCCTTAAGGTTTTGTTGAGCAATGTATGTGTGAGGAGGCTGTGTGCAGCTTAGCAGCATGTCAGAGACAGTATGACCTGTGTGAACAGGGGTGTACCAGCTGTGGACAGGATCCCTGTAGGTCTGGGAATGTCTTGTATGTTCGAGTATCAGAGACTGTGTGGCCCATGCGAACAGGGGTGTATCGGCTGTGTACCGGAACCCAGTTTGTCTGTAAGGATCTCGTGTGCTCTATGCAAATAGATGTATGTGTGAAGGGATAAAGGTCTATGTGAATAATGCCTTTATGTAAGTAGTGCCAGGCGGCCATAGCCGCCATTAGAACCAGACTGGGAGGTGGCCTTAAGGGTCTGTTAATTATGTATAGTGTAAATATAAGGAACAGATAAGGGCAGGTGGCCGTTACCACCATAGGAGCTACATTTAGTGCTCTTGGTGTTCTATGGAGATGTGACTAGTGCTGCTAGTATTCTATGTACTTACTTTGATATGTGACTAATGGTTACTATGTGAATAGTGTGTGATCTATAATCTGTATGATCTATGTTGTATATGTGAGCAATAAGAGGTCTATGACAGAAAAATAATAAACTGCTGTATTGTGTGTCATAAAAACCTGTTTGTTGGTGCCACTTGTGCTGCCAAGTGAGTCCCCTAGACATGCTCTACCTCACAATATATATACATATAATATATATATATATATATATTGTAAAAAAGGAGAAAACAGCACCAAATAGATGTCAAGTGAACCTTTATTGCCATTGGCGTGGCGACATTTCGGACTGGAGGTCCTTTCTCAAGCGCTTGAGAAAGGACTTCGAGTCCGAAACGTCGCCACGCCATTGGCAATAAAGGTTCACTTGACATCTATTTGGGGCTGCTTTTTGTTCTTTTTTGGATTGTTTACATGGACACTTGACCGGTGTTGAGAAAGTGCTGCACAAGTCTGGTAATATCTGGTGCTGCTCTGTTTTTTTCATATATATATATATACATAACCAGAAAAAAATTCACTGCAGCACTCACTTACTACCAAAAAAGTACCACTCCACGGTGACCCCAGATCTGATGAGTCCTACGCTGACATCCCTGTCCTCCTTGTCCTCCCTATTCCACTTCTAAGTGGGTGAACACCATCTCAACCTCAGACCACCTGGGGGCAATGAGGGTGCTGAGTGTAGCTATGGAGCCAGCAACTCCACATATTAGACATAAACAGAAAAAAAACTGCACAGCACTCAAGATATAGTGTTTCTTCTGTTTTTTTCTCTGTTTTTTTTCTGTATATATATATATATATATATCTTCCAAAAATCCTTCATAATTAACTACCACTAAGACCCTAGTGCCATGCCAAGACACACCACCACTTATTGCCAGTAACAAAGTACCATTTGCTGCTCCAATGCTTCCATTGCCCTTTGTAATACCCAGTCTTACCAGTCATAAAAATAATATTTCATGAGTAAAAAGGAGGAAGTCACTGGTGGCTTTAAAAAGGCTTTCCACTACTAATATGACCCCCTTCCTTTTGTTTAACTTTTTCCCGATATACTTCTGCTACCTAATTTGCTCTTGTAAGTTTATGTCTAACATGCTCATAAATACCTGTATTGTTGTAGATTTGATTCTTCTGGTCTGGAGACCAGAATCGGACCAACAGAGCAGGACATGTCACTGATGGAGGCGGAGCTGCCTCTTTGTGAGTGACAGCAGTCTGGACACACATGCCCAGATCATACTTCATTCTTCTCTTAGCCCCTAGCAGTGGCGTGTCCTGCTCTGTTGGTCTGATTCTGGTCTCAAGACAGTATTCGGTAATGGTAAGTACCCCTAATGTAAATACTGAGGAGATGATTAATTAAGATTTTCTGTGCTAAAATATATTGTTTACTCCAAAACCATCTTTGTGGATCTTAAGAAAAAAGCAGTAGCGGAAATTGTATAGCACTTTAGAAGTGAGTTCAGCATCATGTCAGTTTATGCTGCAGATTTGCAGAGCTGTTTTCACTGTAGAATGTCCTCAGTGGATCCTTCTATGTGGACATACTCAAACATGATTTGCATGTCTGAGCTAGGCAATGTTACTAGAAAAAATCAAGAAAGAAGTGTACATATGGTGTGTATTAGCAAAAGCTGTGGTTTAGTATTTGCATGCATTTTTTTGTGCTGTGTTTTGTATAGAGTTGCTATCTTGATGTAAAACATTGTGTACAGGAAAATTGTTAGAAATGTCTGAGAGTTGGTGGTTTCCAGGGCTCATATAAAGTTGCTTGACAGTGACGCCACATACATCTTTATGTAGAGGCGCCGAATATCATGAAAACAAAGTGAAGGAAGTGGGAAATTCAATTTTGTGAGGATACTTAGAAAGCTATTCCTGTCTGGGATTGAGTTTCTGCTTTGTGAATTAAGGTTCGTGACAGCCTAAATTCATATTGCTGAGTAGGAAAGTGACCAGGCTGCCGGTGATAAGAATGAATTATAGAAGTCCTGCAATGTGTGGGCTATCACCTGGCTCTCTACATGGGGTCAGCACTGGCTGATTACTAGGACGCTGCTCACAATAGAACACTAGGAATAAAAGCCATGATCTTCCTGTGTGTAGGCTAATATACTGTGACACAATCCTCCCCCCCTCAAGCTACATGTAAAAAAGGTAACTAACCTGTGTTAGGCCCCTTTCACATAGGTGTTTCAGATTTACCGCATCTGCCGCATTTGCTGCCTAACGGCCGCACTTGCGGCACGCTTGCAGCAAGCCCCATGCATTGTCTATGGGGCTTGGGTCATGTGCGGCAAGTGCAGTTTTGCCGGTTGTGGCAGATGCGGCACTTGCAGCCGCGAAAAAAAATGTGGTCAGTAGCATTTTTGTTTGCGGCCGCAGCCACACACTTGCCGCACCTGACCCAAGCCCCAGAGACAATGCATGGGGCTCGCCGCAAGTGCGGCCGTTAGGCTGCAAATGCAGCATATTTTCAAAAACGCCTATGTGAAAGGGGCCTTAAACATGTTGACATGCTTTGTTGTAAAAATATGTTATTGAAATCTGATTGTGCACATTTGAATTTTTCCCTTTATTACTGGAGCTGGGAGTTATGTATTAAAGGGAACCTGTCACCCCCCCAGGGCATTTTATACTGTGCCCAGCAGGTTACCCATCATGTAAATGGGGTTCTAGTTCCCCTGTATGTGCCCACAGTGACCCCCCACACCTGTGATATGAAGTTATATTCAGTGCACAGCTGTCCTCCTGTTGAGTCACGGAGGCAGCTACAGGAGCGCTCACGATGGCGCAGAGGAGCGGTTGTGAGCGGGCCATAAAACAATGCTGAAGTTCTGCGAGACTTCACTAATCTCACGAGACTTCGGCACTGACAGCAGCACTCGCGCCTGCGCAGTGGAGCGGGTGCCCGTGTATAGTGCGGACGTCTCGCAAGATTAGTGAAGTCTCGCGAGACTTCAGCATTGTTTTATGGCCCTGCTGTCAACCGCTCCTCTGCGCCGGCGCAGAAAGGCGGGAAATTTGAATCCAGCTGGGCGGAATTAGCAACAGGGGGCACGACAAGACATTTCCCCACCATGTCACAAATAGCTGCCTCCGTGACTCAACAGGAGGACAGCTCTGCACTGAATATAACTTCATATCACAGGTATGTAGAGTCAGTCCGGGCACATACAGGGGTTACTAGAACCCCATTTACATGATGGGTAACCTGCTGGACACAGTATAAAATGCTCTGGGGGGGTGACAGGTTTCTTTTAAATAGGTTTTCCACTACTAATGTGACCCCCCTTTTTTATGTCCTAACTATTCCTAACTAACACTTTCCCAATATACTTTTGCTACACTTGCAATATACTTTTTGCAATATACTTTTTCACTAAACACAATTTTAACAAAAAGGCATAGGTAGAATAAGTTAATTAAGGTGCAGGGACATGTATTGAAAGGATAGCGTGATTTTTAGGGGTCAGGTTCCCTTTAACAAAGTAATAAAATTCAGTAAAAAACAGGGTGGCACGCTCACTTTGTAAGGTTGTATTACCCACAACCGGTAAAAAAAGCACCAAACAGCTGCTGCAGAATCTTCATGCCATAAGGAAGTGTCTAAGAGCAGTTTATAAAGGCAGAAACACACTTATGCGAGCTGCATGCAACATCCTCACATGACTCATAACTCACTGGATGGGAGCCTGGAGAATCGGGACACAAGTAGCTGACGCACTACCATTCAGAGAGAAAGGGGCTGTTCCAGGTGAGTCATAAGAGGCTCATGCGAGTATCTCTCTTGCAGCTTGCATAGTGTGTCTCCAGCCTAAAGGATTAATCTGTGCTGCTATAGTGTAGATGAAGGAATCTGGTGAATTTCCTGAGGAAGAACCGAGGAATATACTTCGAAACGCGTAGAATAAAACCACCTGTATTGGAAATACTATTTGATTCCTTCATCTACACTACAGCAGCGTAGATTTATTCCTTTATATCCAGCTCCTATTAACTTGAGAGTGCCAGAGGTTCTCCTGACTGAGGGTTAATAGTCGACAGACGGAAATTCTGCGGCTGGTCAACGCTTCCACTGCTGTATGACACTAAGATACCATCCATGTATAGTGTACAGAAAACATTACAAATACTCCTCTTCCAGTAATATGGTAAATTGCAATGTTAAATTATATTCCTCTGTGCACAATACTTTAAAATTGTATTCCTAGATGATAGTTTTCCTTCATCTCCAGATAATCATTGATCATCATAGTAGTGCATTGCCAGTGAGCGTAAACCAGTCCGCTGTGCTGTGCTTGTACTTATCTCAATAATTTATCCAGTAAAGAAGCAATTACCAGCCCCATCAAAGAAACATATTTTCAAATGAGTCCTCCTTAACAATAGCACAGCAGCCTTTCTACTTATTGTCTGTCTATGCAACCAAGGAGAAATGAGTTTCTTTTTCCTCCAGTCAGTGAGGCCTCACAACCATTTTACAATACTTATCATCCTACACAGTGAATTAAAAGTAAACCAGTCATTTATAGCGTAGTCCCAAATTACAGTTTTTTGTTAAAAGAAAAATCTCTGCAATCGTTATGAACGTGATCTGCATAAAAATGATGAAATGATGCAAATATTGTGAAATATATTTGGGGTGTAAATAAGGTCTGTATGTAATGTGTGTTCTTCAAAAATCACAAATTGTGGTGAAATGTGAAAAAAATTAAAATTATTTGTGGTTTTGCACTTTTTTGTTACAAAATGGCTAAAAATAAATAATGATGGATATCTATGAATACCCATCACAAGTTCAGAATTGCTTTTTGGATACACGGAGGGCCAAAGACTAAGTATATTATCTAGATATGAGTGCTCTTTAACGCCTTAACGACAGCCGTACATCTCTAGACGTCAGGCTGTCGTTACCCGGTGTTTGAAGTGAGCTCCGGCGTGGAGCTCACTTCAAACCTCAGACATCTCAGCTGATCTCACTAGCTGAGATGTCGGACTAACAGCACCAATCGGTCCCGCCATCCGATCGGTGCTGTTAACCCCTTAGATCCCGCCCTCAATCTCTGAGAGCGGGAACTAAGGGTGCTGGAGCAGGCAGCGCGCGCTTACCCGGCTCCAGGGGAGATCTCGCTATATTATCGCAAGATCTCCAGTGCTGACGTGACAGGCCGGGGTCCTGGCTTGACCCCGGAGCCTGTCACTGAGCATTTCCTGGTTGTGGTTGACAGGGGCTGCCAACCACAACAGGTCCGCGATTCTGACAGATACAGAGGAGCTACAGCTCCTCTGTATGTGTCAGAAGCGATCGGACTGTGCAGCTGCATGCCTCTCTATGGGGCAGTGTAAAAGTAAGAATAAATAAGCAAATAAAGTTTTTACAAAGTTGAAAAAAACCCAAAAAACCATAAAAGTTCAAATCAACCCCCTTTTCTCCCATCCACAATAAAAGTATTAAAAAAAAAAATAAAATACACATATTTGGTATCGCCGCGTTCAGAATTGCCCAATCTATCAATATAAAGAATCAAATAATGAGATCCGTAAACTGCGTAGCGCAAAAAATGGTTCAAACGCCAAAATTACGTTTTTTTGGTCACTGCAACAATGCTAAACAATGCAATAACGGGCGATCAAAACAGCGCATCCACCCAAGTATGGTATCATTAAAAACGTCAGCTCGAGACGCAAAAAATAAGCCGTCACCCAGCCCCAGACCCGAAAAATGAGGACGCTACGGGTCGCAGAACATGGCGCAAAAAGTGCAATGTTTTTTTTTTCATGCTTTTGAATTTTTTTCCACCACCTAGATACCAGTAAAGGTATACATGTTTGGTATCTACAAACTCGTACTGACCCAAGGCATCACACGGTCATGTCGGTTTTACCATATAGTGGACACGGCGACTACAAAACCCAAAAAACAAACATGTAATTGAACTTTTTTTGCAATTTCACTGCACTTGGTATCTTTTTGCAATTTCCCTGTACATTATATGGTAAAACAAATTATTGCATCTGAAAGTACAAACTCGTCCCGCAAAAACAAGCCATCATATATCTGTGTCGACAGAAAAATAAAAAAGTTATGGCTCTTGGAAGCCAAGGAGCGAAAAAACGAAAATGAAAAATGACAAATTTCTTCGTCACTAAGGGGTTAAAGGGAACCTGTCAAACCCGGTTTTACTATATAAATCCAGCATCAGTAATCCCTCTTTAACAGCACACTAGAATGCTGTATATATGTCCACAATCCGCGCTACAAGGTAAACAAAAAAGACCTTCTATTATACTCACCTACGGCATTGTCTGGTTCAGTTGGTATCTCAGGTTTTGATTTGGCAACTCCTTTCTTCTTGTGATCGGCGTGCTCCTTTCTTCCTTTGCGTATGATGCATCATCCACACTGTGTCTTCTGTTATGCTACTGCACAGGTAAAAAATTAATTTTCTAGCTACTGCACAGGCACACTTCTAATTGCCATGCATGGGGAAAGGACAAAGAATGCCTGCGCATGCACACTACAATACGTAGCTTTGCTCTTGGCAGGAGCATAATGGAGAGAACAGTGTGGGTGATATAGGACCACAAGTATGCAGTCACCTCTATGTGTCACTGTATGTGGTTGTAGACTTGTGAATCCTCAGATTGCACACCATGAACATTGACAAGTTTCTCCAGTGTCAGAGCCGGGAATGGCAGGCATGTAGCTGCAAATATACAATATACATAGTTCCTGCCACATTCCGACTAGATGGGCATGGTCTTGCTCAATATACTTGCATTGATCGTACCTGAAACAGTCTAGTCGGATTCTGGCCTGGTGCATACATATTGCATGCTTGTGGTCTTATGACTACTGTTACTGGCTCTGACACTGGAGAATCCTTACAAGATAATGTCAGCAGGAATCTATAAACTCTGTGTGTGCAAAAGGTTATAGGGGAGCTCCGGGGAGAGAAAAAAGAATTGTGATGTCCCTGCCCTCCTACATGATGAAGTTGAGCTATCCACTACAGTTCTAGGATGTTTAAATCTCTTATAAGTCAATAAAATTATATCTGCTCCTCAACTCTCACCCCTCCCTTAGGGGTCAATTAGGTCACAGAGCCAATTCATCCTCATGTTGCTGCTAAAAGCAGGAGGGTATGGTGGGGCATGGCCACAGGGGGCCCCATGATCATCCTACATTCCAGCCCCCTCATACTTCTAGCTAGTGAAATGAACAAAGGGCTTTGCTAACAGCCTCATGACCCCACTATATGCTGGCCCACACTCTATATGACTGCTGTATGCATTGATGTACTCTCCTGAGCTGACAGTGACAGCTGCAAAAACATACATACTGTCCTTTCAGCTCAATAGAGTACAGCAATACCCACAGCAGGCATATAGAGTTTAGGCTGGCATATAGTGTAAGCATCAGATCCTGTAGCCATGCCCTTCCATGCCCCCTCTTCTTAATATTTGCTAGCCCCCACTCTATATGCCTGTTGTATTTATTGCTGTACTCTCCTGAGCTGACATTGACAGCTTGCACAAACATACACAATATCACTCAGCTCAGGAGAGTACAGCAATACATACAGCAGGCATATAAAGTGTGAGCTGGAATGTAAGATGATCATGGAGCCCCATACCGGTCACACCCCCACCACACCCCATGCTTTCTGCAGCAGCATGAGGTTGAATCTACTCTGTGACCTATTGTCCCCTGATGGAAGAGTGCTGAGGAGCCGATATGATTTTATTGAATTATAAGTGATTATAAGCGATCTACAGATCCTAGAAGTGTACAGCCCAGCTCTGCTTCATCATGTAGGAGGGCAGGGTCTGGACAAAAAATGTTTCTCTCCATGGAGTTCCCCTTCAATCAGTCTTCACAACTTGTGGACATTTTTCAATTCCTTCTCCCTAATCATACAATTGATGTATCACTACCAATCATAATCCTGGCAGACCTCCAGCGCTCACAAAATTCTTTAAGAAATGTAATTTTCAAAACTTCCAAGAATGTTTGAAATTCCCCCGGGATGGTTAGGAGTTATTTTATTTATGAAGTGGGAATAGAGAACAGAGACATTACACAGGGGATCCTGATAATGTGTTTGATACACCTTCATATAAAGACTTGAGCTGAGTGAATTTTTGAACTTTCAATAAGCACTTGGAAAAAGGTAAAACATATGAGGGCAAATCCGACAAGTCCAGTGCGTATATTTTCCCAATCATCCAGGAACATTTTTTCCACGTGTCACCTTCTTCAGCGGAACAGATAGATACACATTTTAAAAAGGTCAAATGTGATACATACGCTGATATGAATTGCATACTTATCTGACATTGCTTTCTCAAGTACATTTTGTTGAACATAATCGGTACTTAGCGAGATTGTTAATATAGATGTAATCATTATTATTCTCATTTCTGGTGCATCTCATCTCTGAAGTAGTAGCATATAACAGATAGATAGATAGATAGATAGATAGATAGATAGATAGATAGATAGATAGATAGATAGATAATGTATATATAAAACAGGTTTGTCATTTAATTGAAACTTGAAATAAAACATTGAATATATATGCTGTATGTAGCATAATGCAACTAGATAGATTAAATGGTTATTCATAGAGATGAGCAGATTAAGTGAAATTTGAATTTGCTTGTTCATGTGGATTTTCCTGGGAAATATGATTTACAGAGAAGTTATCATCTGCAAGTTGAATGTTCCTTATTATGCTCAAGGATCTCTTCAGGACCCAGAACATTAATAAATTTAAGATGTAAAGATTAAAATAATGCTTAATACTAGAGATGGGTGAACCCACAGATGTTCAGGTTCGGTGGACTCAGCGGACGTAAATAAAAAGTCAGATTTGGGACAGGATTTGACCCGAACTTGAGTCTGACCCTGAACCCCATATAAGATTATAGGGACCAGAACATAACCTAATAAATGGTGGCAGTAAGGGCAGTAAGGGCTACTGGAACTGAAAAAGGAAGTAAAATGGTGATTAACCTATTAAATCATACTTTCTGCGCTTCCAGGTTTGCTCATTAAGCCTCATACATATTGATTGCATCCCCCCCAGCCACCCTCTGTGATTGCTTTCAGTCAGATGCCCTCTGTACTGGTGTATTTGATTGGTTGCAGTCAGATGATGGCACAGAATGCATCTGTAGTTGGTTGCTGTACACACACACTGATGTAAAAGTAAATAAATATTTGGAAAAAAAAAATACTGGGGTTCCCCGAATTTTTGATTCTCAGCACAGATAAAGTGGACAGCTGCATCCTGCAGCCCGTAGCTGTGGGATTATATTGGTATCAAAATATAGGGAACCCCTTGCCATTTTTTAAAAAAATTATTAAAATAAATAGTTAAAAAAAATCATGCAGTCCCCCCCTAATTTGGTACTAAGCTGAGATAAAGCACACAGCTAGGGGCTGGTATTCCTAGCCTGCAGGGACCCATAAATTATTGGGCCCGTTGAGCCTCAAACTACCAGCCTGCAGTCTAAGGCTATGTGCACACAGGGAGGTTTAGGGCCGTTTTAGCAGCGGAAACCGCCGGTCGGTTTCCATTAGGTTTATGCAAATTTATGTTAATCCAAAAGCGGCTTTTGGGTTAACATATAAACCTATGGAAACCGACACCCGGTGTGCACACACCGGCGGTTTCCACATGCTCATCTGTTGCTAACCCGCTGGGTTCCCAGCGGGTTAGCAAAGAATGAGCATGTTCTATAATCCGGCCGGTTCTGCAGCGGCTGCAAGCAGAATCATGTGCTGCTTCCAGCCGCTGCAGAACCGACGCGGCTAACCCGCTGTGCACCCGCCGCACACCCGCCCGTCTCCCGCAGCACGGACCCGACAGGAAGCCGGTGGACGGCTCCGGAGCTTCCTGTCGGGTCCGCCCAGCCGCCGCCGCCACTATCCCGCCCCCCGTGTGCACATAGCCTAACTAAAATATAGTACGTTCATTAGATGTGCTAAAATCTAGTGCTTTACCAGGCTCTTCCCAATTACCCTGGTGCGGTGGGAATCGGGGTAATATAAAGGGTAATTGACAGCTGTGGTTTGTCAAAAATCATAGCTACCCTCAAGCCCTATATTAGCAATGGGTAGGTTTCCATGAGATCTCCCCCATCACTAACCTGTAAGTAAAAAAAAAATAAAGACAAACACTAAAAAAATCCTTTATGTGAAAACACACAAACCTTCTTTTTTTCACTTTATTAACCCCAAATAACACCCCAGGTCCAAAGTAATCCATCGTGCCATGTCCCATTAAGATTCTGGCTCTGCTACATCCCAGGAACTGCAGTGATGGAAAAAATATCCTCTCACTGCAGCTTCCCAGACTGCAGTGAATGCTGCTGTAACTTCTCACTGTAAGAAGTGATGACATCATCGGAGGGCTGCCGACGGTGAACTCTCATGTAACGGGATATGAGCCGATGAGAATTAAAAAAAAAATCTTCCTTTTCTCCGGAAGCCTAAAGATTGCCACATCAGATTGACAAATAATATAGATAGATAGATAGATAGAAAAAAGTACTCTGCAGCACTCAGCTACTACCAATGATGTACATATGCTAACACGCTATATATATTTGAGAAAAAAAAGTTTAAAAACTAACGTTTTTTTCAAAAAACTCAAAATCTTTTTATTTCTGAAGTTCTTAGTACATACATTAGTCAATGTCTGTTTGCTCATCGACTGCGACAAAGTGACTTCAGGTCCGATGAGTCCTACACTGATATCCCTATCCTCCTTGTCCACCCCCCCACTTCTCAGTGGGCAGACTCCATATCGACCCTAGATCACCTGTAGTCAATGAGGGTGCAAATTGCAGCATGGAGCCAGCAACTCCATAAGATACAAAACAGAAAAAAAAACTGCACAGCACCCACAGACTAATGTGAATTGGTGCCAGCAGGGACGCTGGATCAAATAACTAGAAAAAAGTACTCTGCAGCACTCAGCTACTACCAATGATGTACACTACAGGTGATCTAGGGTCACTTTGTTGCAGTCGATGAGCAAACAGACATTGGCCAATGTGTGTACCAAGAACTTCAGAAATAAAAAGATAAGACTTTGAGTTTTTTGAAAAAAACGTAAGTTTTTAAACTTTTTTCTCAAATATATATAGCTTGTTAGCATATGTACATCATTGGTAGTAGCTGAATGCTGCAGAGTACTTTTTTCTAGTTATTTGATCCAGCGTCCCTGCTGGCACCAGTTCACATTAGTCTGTGAGTGCTGTGCAGTTTTTTTTTTTTCAGATAGATAGATAGATAGATAGATAGATAGATAGATAGATAAATAGATAGATAGATACATACAAAAAATCGCAGCACTCCCTTGGAGATGTTCAATGGTGTTTATTCCAGCTTGCAAAAAGGTACAATGGCGACGTTTCAGGCACCCACGCCCTTATTCCTGGCACCATTGAACGTCTCCAAGGGAGTGCTGCCGTTTTTTGTATGTATATTGGAACACTTTGAGGATTGTGGGATCGCTCAGCACCCAGGACAACCAGCAATACCTGCTGCTCCACCTTTTCACTAATTAGATAGATAGATAGATAGATAGATAGATAGATAGATAGATAGATAGATAGATAGATGAAAGGGCATAACTAACACAGGTGAAGGGTTTGCAATTGTACCCGGGCCCTGGTGCCTAGGGGGACCCAAAAGTCCCTTTGGACTAAAGAAAAAGGCTAATACTATTAAAGATTTGATATAATTGGGGGCCCTGTTAGAGCTTTTGTATGGGGTCCCTTGAGTTTAAGTTATGCCACTCGATGGATGGATGGATGGATGAAGGAATGGATGGCTAAATAGACAGACTGACAGAAAAATGGGTAGATAGATGCACATGTATAGATAGATAGAGGCTGTATAAAAGAAAGAAAGAAAGAAAGAAAGAAAGAAAGAAAGAAAAGAAAGAAAGAAAGAAAGAAAGAAAGAAAGAAAGAAAGAAAGAAAAAAAGAGGCGGCACTCCAATTTAGCAAAAAAGTGGGACTTTATTAGCCCAAAGTGGCCCAACGTTTTGGCTTATCAATTGTTAAATATTATTATTATTATTATTAAAGCATAAAAAGTCTTGTGATAAGCCAAAAGCCTTTCTCAAGTAGTACTGCTTGAGAAAGGCTTTTGACAAGCCTAAACATTGCGGTCCGGGAAATAAATCCCCAATTTTTAACTCTGAAAAAAGTGCTTCCATCCATTTTTTTGCTATTCTTATGGATTTGTGGTAGGAGGGCTTGCACCTGAAATATATAGGTTTTTTTGTGCTGTTCCATTTTTCTGTGATAGATAGATAGATAGATAGATAGATAGATAGATAGATAGATAGATAGATAGATAGAAAATATACAGTACAGACCAAAAGTTTGAACGCACCTTCTCATTCAAAGCATTTTCTTTATTTTCATGGCTATGAAAATTGTAGATTCACACTGAGGGCATCAAAACTATGAGTTAACAAAAAAGTGTGAAACAACTGAAAATATATCTTATCTTCTAGGTTCTTCAAAGTAGCCACCTTTTGTTTTGATTACTGCTTTGCACACTCTTGGCATTCTCTTAATGAACTTCAAGAAGTAGTCACCGGAAATGATTTTCACTTCACAGGTGTGCCCTGTCAGGTTTAATAAGTGGGATTTCCTGCCTTGTAAATGGGGTTGGGACCATCAGTTGTGTTGTGCAGAAGTCTGGTGGATGCACAGCTGATAGTCCTACTGAATAGACTGTTAGAATTTGTATTATGGCAAGAAAAAAGCAGTTGCAAAAACCATCAAGCGCTACAAAGAAACTGACTCACGTGAGGACCGCCCAAGGAAAGGAAGACCAAGAGTCATCTCTGCTGCGGAGGATAAGTTCATCCGAATCACCAGCCTCAGAAATCACAGGTTAACAGCAGCTCAGATTAGAGACCAGGTCAATGCCACAAAGAGTTCTAGCAGAAGACACATCTCTACAACAATTATTAAGAGGAGACTTTGTGCAGCAGGCCTTCACGGTAAAATAGCTGCTAGGAAACCACTGCTAAGGACAAGCAACAAGCAGAAGAGACTTGTTTGGGCTAAAGAACACAAGGAATGGACATTAGACCAGTGGAAATCTGTGCTTTGGTCTGATGAGTTCAAATTTGAGATCTTTGGTTCCAACCACCGTGTCTTTGTGCGATGCAGAAAAGGTGAACGGATGGACTCTACATGCCTGGTTCCCACCGTGAAGCATGGTGGAGGAGGTGTGATGGTGTGAGGGTGCTTTGCTGGTGACACTGTTGGGGATTTATTCAAAATTGAAGGCATACTGAACCAGCATGGCTACCACAGCATCTTGCAGCGGTATGCTATTCCATCCAGTTTGCGTTTAGTTGGACCATCATTTATTTTTCAACAGAACAATGACCCCAAACTTACCTCCAGGCTGTGTAAGGGCTATTTGACCAAGAAGGAGAGTGATGGGGTGATACGCCAGATGACATGGCCTCTACAATCACCAGATCTGAACCCAATCGATATGCTTTGGGGTGAGCTGGACCGCAGAGTGAAGGCAAAAGGGCCAACAAGTGCTAAGCATCTCTGGGAACTCCTTCAAGACTGTTGGAAGACCATTTCTGGTGACTACCTCTTGAAACTCATCAAGAGAATGCCAAGAGTGTGCAAAGCAGTAATCAAAGCAAAAGGTGGCTACTTTGAAGAACCTAGAAGGTAAGACATATTTTCAGTTGTGTCACACTTTTTTGTTAAGTATATAATTCCACATGTGTTAATTCATAGTTTTGATGCCTTCAGTGTGAATCTACAATTTTCATAGTCACGAAAATAAAAAGAAAACTCTTTGAAGATGTGTCCAAACTTTTGGTCTGTACTTTATGTTATTTTTTCATTCATTTATAAATTTTTTTCGTAAGTGGTGAAGATACACATATATACAACTTGAAACCCATGGCAATCGAAAAACATTTTGTATGAATGTTAAAGTTTTTAACTTGATAATTATAGCAGAGATACATGCACCTGTTTTACCTTCTAACAACCGCCCATAATAACTTTGTTTTTGCCTGCAGTCTTCAGAAACCTGTACAGCTCACTTTAGGTATTTGCAGGGAATCCCTTACTGACCAGGAAGCCATTTACATGCTCAGGAACATTACAGCTGCCAAACATTACATGTAACCCCTGGGAGGAAATGGTTCATGTAATGAAAAGGTCAGAAAGCCTGTATGTACTTCATAAAAGTGGAGATAGAAAAAAACAACTTGGTAGGGTTATTCTCCATTAATTAACATTCAAAATGGACCAATAACATCTGTAACATTTACAGCTATACAGGTGTAATTGGCATTTAGGAGGAAAAAAAAAGAACACAAAGTTAAAACTAAAGTTAATTTAAATTGGGCGAACACTCACAAAAGCTGTAAGATTGTAAAAAAGAAGTACGGCATAAACATGGACTAAAGCATAGAGTTACTTTCATTTGTTCTTGTATCTTGCACATTTGAATGTCCATAACACAGCCAGTTATTGTCTCCTCCGGCTCGGCATCCAGGCCGTTCCTTTTATGAGTAGCCAACTTTGGTTTGCTTGTTCATGTTGACATTCATATCTTTGTATTATAAGAGATTACATTGTGTTAGAATACATTATTAAAGTTAATGATTCACTACCACAAGTGATGTGTGGCAGGACCAATTATTTCACAAATCATGAGTTTATGAGTAACTTTGGAAACACATTGATACTATACTGTTTAACCCCTTCACTGCTCAATTCTCTTCAAGGTCTCGTGGGCTCCTTCTATGAACTCTGAGCTTTAGTTCTTTCCATAAATTTTCTATTGGATTCAGCTCGGGTGATCCGGTGATCGGCTCGGTCATTTTAGCAGCCTTATTTTATTTCTATCAAACCAATTGAAAGTTTCCTTGGCTGTGTGTTTGGGATCATTGTCTTGCTTAAATGTCCACCCTTATTTCATCTGCATCTTCCTGGTAGATGTCAGCAGATCTTTATTAAAAGTGTCTCGATACGTTTGTCCATTCATCCTTCCTTCAATCTAGTTGAGTCTGCAAATACCATATGCTGAAAAACAGCCCCACACCATGATGTTCCAACCTCCAAACTTCACTGTTGGTGTTTTGGGGTAATATACAGTGCTTTTGGCCTCCAAACATAGTGTGTATTATGACATCTAAAGTTATCAATTTTGGTCTAATCTGACCAGACTATATTCTCCCACTATTTTACAGACTTGTGTAAATGTTGCTGAGCAAATTTGAAATGCCCTTGACATGCTTCTTTTCCAGCAGTGTAGTCATGCATGGTGAGCGTGCATACAGGCGGTGGAGTTGAGTGCATTATTTATTGTTTTCTTTGAAACAATTGTATCTGCTGATTCCAGCTTTTTCTGTAACTCTATACAGGTGGCTCTTAGCTCTTGGATAACTCTTCTGATAATTCTTTTCACTCCTATGTCTGAAATCTATTAGAGAAAATCTGGTTGTAGTTGGTTGATGCTGAAATATTTTTTCCACTTCTGGATTATGACCACAACATTTCTCACTGGAACCTTCACTAATTTAGGAATACTTTTGTAACCAATGGCATCAATATCCTATGCAACTATAAGTTGGAAATGTCTTGAAACAGCTCACTGGTTTTACCTATTTTGAGATGTTTCTTGTGTGGATACTTGGTAATGAGACACCATTTATAGGCCATGAGTTTAGCCAGCTGATTTTATTTTTCACTAAGTGGCAGGATTGTTTTCTAATTACTGATAAATTTCATCTGGTGTCATGACTGTCCATGGCTTTTGCACCTCTATTTATTCATATGTTCAGTACTTTTCTTCCCTGTGTCATTTCTCATTATTACACTTAACTTTATTTTATGAACATCTATGGTTTGATTTATTTGACTGTGTGCATTGGATGGGTTGTTGCTGATATCTGGTGAGAAATTCATATCAATAGCACCTTTAGAAATATATTAATAAAAATGGTGACGTGTTCAATACTCACTGCAAGTATATTATGTATATCTATATCTTTTATACTATGCTTCATCAGTATCAGATCCAGGAATGGTGGTCATATCGCTTTGAGTATGTGATATGTAAACTCTCAGTCAGAATCCGACTAGATGGCCATGGCCTCACTTAGGCTGCCTTCAGACTTGCAGATGCATCTGCAGCGTTTTGCAGATGCATCTGCAAGCATCTGCATGCAGACCGCGGCCCCTATGTTTATAATGGAGCGCACGGCGGTCTGCAGATGCTTGCAGACCGCCGTGCGCTCTCATTGCCCGCCATTAGTGATCTGTGCGCACGCGGATGCCTGCGCACAAATCACACACTCCCGCCCGCACCAGGGACGCAACATCTCGCAGAAGCTTGCAGATGCATCTGCAAGTTTGAAGCCAGCCTTCATGCAAGGCAAGTGTATTGAGTGCATCACTAGATGGACAAGGGTTCTTGTTCTTTTCTTTTTCTATGCTCTGACTTTGTATCTTTGGTGTTTTTTAGAGCTTGGGGGTTGGGGTATAAGCAAACTAACAACAGACCCCCTTTATTTGTACTTTATTACTGCTATGGTTTGCATACCTTAGACATTAATGTTCATGTTTTTCAGGATACATTATTTAAATGCAATAGCAATATAGATACATGGAAAATACAGGAAAATTACATTATTATCATGAATATTTAGCTCTAACTTCTTCACATAAAGAAAAGACTAGGATATTTATTTTGTGCTGAACTGTATGATATTTGACAAGTTATTGCATGCTAAGTGAACACTATGTGAAGTATGAACATCTGTTTTTGATGATTCAGAAAACTGAATGCCAAATTAATCAAGGGAAAAGATTATAGCGATATCCTGTCTTACTGGCTTATACACCCACTGGTGAATTTTATTACCTATGTGTCCTCAAAGGTTATACATGTCAGGTACAAAGCAGCCTCAATGCTGTGTGCGTCCAGCCTTACATCAGCATAATCTACAGTTACTAGTTTTAACTCTTATGAATACTCAGGTGAATACACAGATTTTTGTTCTTACTTTCTTTTATATGAAAATGGAAAAAAGATAAAAAGATTGATGAAAAAAGAAACAAGGCTCATCTAATTTTTTCCCCTTTATATATTTTTTGCTTGTAACCTTTTCTACCTTGGGATGCATATGTTTATCCTAGGCAGGCTTATGTTCACATTCTATTGATTTTCCAACCACATCTACTGAAAGATTGTGTCACAATTCCTCTGCTCAATGTGTCTCGGATGCAGTAGTGACAGTTTTATTGTCCTATAGAGTCAGGGCAGGGCTGAGCTGTAAGTTTGCTGAGTGACAGCTCAGTCGTCCAATCTAGTGCTGGGGCATGCTGACCAGTCAGTATGCTGAGTGACAGCTTAGCCATCCAATCTAAGAATGGGAGGTGCTCGGCTTCTTCAGGTGTTCCCTGTGCTGAGTAATTGCACAGCTCCTTAGCTGTTCCAGATCCTGCCAGTTGTAGCATTTGCTAATTGGCACATGTTGGCCTCACTTACCTTTGCTCTGTGTTTTGATTTATTGCTGCCATTAACCTTGGACCTCCTCTGACCATCCATTTTCTCTGTCCCTTTTGCTCTAATCTGCTATGTTTTTGGTATTCTGACCCCAGATTGTGGCCTGACTATGAGTTTGTCTTTCCCCTTAGTTCACAATGTGCTCCCTTGGCCTGTGACCTCAGAGTGTTTGACTGCCTCAGTGCCCTGCCTCACGGCTCATCCAAGAGTAGTAACTAGTGTCACAGTTTGCTGCAAACATCTGCTATACTTTCAGTAAAATACCATTTTTGGACATTATTTACAAATGCTCTCTTTCCATTCTTTCCTTTAAATGGGGTCTGTCTTCCAAATATGGTATATGACTGACTCAAAAGATCTTTTATTTGGATCTCCTATTTTGAGGTAACGTTTTACCTCAAAAATCACTATTTATATTGAGATATTGTGGTAGTCTGCAAATAAACATAATTTAAATCATGTCTTCTAGGCTTACTAATGCAGTGGCTACAGGAAGAATTTGAAGTATTATTTTCTTTGCAGCCTCTTGCTTCCAGTGATTGGATCGGTGCAGGTAGCTAGTACAAAGTACAGTCACTCCCCCACACATTGCTTGACAGCTTGCTTTGCAGCGTATGTGTGCAGTATGTGTATGCAGAGCAGGCTACCAGCAAATGTGCATAGGAGTAATTAAAATGGGCTTAAAATTTCGGGCATGGTGGATGTAACAGCTCCTTGCACCAATGCTGGAAGTGAGATAATATGACAAAATTTTGAATAATTCTTCATTTAACTGCTATTATGTACATATTTCTACTACATCTGCAAGTAAACATCATTTTTGGTGGTTACAAGTTCTCTTTATTAGCTTGAAAGGCACTGGATTCAGCATTACCTACATATCCTAGATGTCCACTGACTTAGGCTAGAGCCGCACTTGCGTTTTGACCCTAGCCTAACGGATTGTGCTTATAACTTAGAGCTTTTCCCAGAAGCTCATAGTATTAACGCTATGCGCTGCGGGAGAATGCTGCCCCCAATTACCCGATGCTTAGCTTGACAGCGAGCCACACACACGGCTGCTGGGAATGCGTTTTAGCAGAGCGCACAGGAAACAATGCATACAATGGTTCCTGTGTGCTGTTGTAAAGCACACTCCCAGCAGCCATGTGTGTGGCTGGTTGGGAAGGTAAATATCGGGTAACAAGGGGCAGCATTCTCCCGCAGCGCATAGCGTTAATACTATGAGCTTCTGGGAAAAGTTCTAAGTTTTAAGCGCAATCTGTTAGACTAGGGTCAAAACGCAAGTGTGACCATAGCCTTAGATGTACGTATAGTAGCAGAGATGAGCGGACCTGTAGAAGTTCAGGTTCTGGGGGTTCAGCTGGATCTTATATAAAGTTCTGTTCTGGACCCAAACTTGACCCGAACCTCATTGAAAGTCACTAATTGCGCAGTTTGGCTCTCAGCCCCCATACTACCAGCCATAAGCAAAGCGCTTCCAGTGGAGCAAGGGCAGGGCTTTGTCTTTTTTTTTTGCACACACTACATGTGAACGCTGATTTGACCCCCAGTGTGAGCCATTCAAACACTGCATGTAGCTCACACTGGGACGAGCACCGAGTGTACCCAATCACAGTGATTCTCGCTCCAGTGGTTTGCGTACGCAAGGTACTGGAACGCCAAACCCGAACACAGATTTTTTTTGCATAGAAAGTTCAGGAGAAAATGAAATAAAAAAAGAGTTCCTAGTCATGCCTTCAGAATCAGCTCACTGATGGATTCACAGTAACCTTACTCTGCAGGTAACTATGTATTGTGAAGCATGATTGGGTTAGCCAATACAGCTATCCTGAGATACTTTTGTATATTTTTACATAATCTAGATGGTTGTAGAAGCAAAACAGTTTAAAATGAGTAATGAAACCCAAATGCAAATGTAATTTTAGCCCAAGATACAATTTTCATATTAAGGCTATGTGTTCACTGTGCATTTCTACAGCAAAAACGCATCACTCACAGCTTTATCATTAACGCCTATGTGATTTTAAAAAAGCTGTACCCACCTGTGCATTTGTGGGTGGTGCATTTTTGCTGCAGAAAACGCATGAACTCAAAAATGCCCATGTCAATTAACTTAGGGGATTTTGGGCTTTCTTTTTCCTATTGACTCTATTCTAACCCCCCCCCCCCCAAAGAGCTTCACAAATGGATTGGTATTCACACAGTGCATTTGTGATGCTTTTTTACTGTGATTTCCGGATCACAAATGCTCCAGTGCTCACCCTCCCCGGAAATCCTACGGCGAACTCACTCTGGTGATTTATTCCTTATGTGCACCGACAGAACCTGCGCAAAATGACTTACAGGACCTGCCCATGTGACTCATCCTGTGTCACACAATGCAAGGTCCTGGAGGTTCCATACCCACAGGTCCTGCTGATGCATAAAAGGAAGGCATCACCGGAGCTCACTGTGGGATTGCCGGGAAGGGTAATAAAGTGTGTGTCTGTCTGTCCTCTTAGGGTGCCTTCACACTGCGGCGTGATCCGGTCCGGGGCTGTCCGGGATGACCCTGACAGCCGCGGACCGGATCAGCACACAGTACTGGGGGGCTAATATGCCCTCCGGTCTGGTGTGCAGCCGCACGCAGTTCCAGCTGCTGATAAGACAGGACCGCGGCGCCGCGGTCCTGACCTGTCAGTGACTGCATCTGCATGCGGCTGCACACCGGACCGGAGGGCATATTAGCCCCCAGTCCTGTGTGCTGATCCGGTCCGCGGCTGTCAGAGTCATCCCGGACAGCCCCGGACCGGATCATGCCGCAGTGTGAAGGCACCCTTATTTGTGCTGCTTTTGTAATGTGCAAAAATGCAGCACAAACTCAATACATGTGTGCTGCTTTTGTTTTTACACAGCTGCGTTTATGCAGCTGAAAAATAACTGCAGCACAGGATAACATCCAGTGGGCACGTAGCCTTACGTTAGAAATTTCTTCCAAAAAGTCTATCTGTAAAGCAGATTTCACAACAGCAACACAATAGTAATAATTGAGTGAAACTTTGTCTATTTGATGTCTCAACATCGGCTGTATGCAATCATGTAAATCCATACTTCACTAGAGGAGTTCCTCTGTCCTTGTGCGCTTTGGGTTTGTGTCGTCTATTTAGTCCGAGCTTCCTAGCAGCGGTGGTAAAAGACAAGTACAGTGGAGGAATTGATAAACACTTGCAGAAGCCATTGAGCCCGACTGAATTTTAAAACAGGACCAAGGACTGAAGTTTTAGAATTGACAGTCAGAGCACAGACTAGATAAGCAAAACGTTCCACTTTTTATCTACTCTCAATTTCCAGGTTTCTTTGTTTATTTGAAAACAGACTTCTAGAAAGAAAAAGGAAAAAGATGGTCAGGACATGACTAGTAAATCAATTTGAAGGTTATTTGATTTTTTTTTTTCAGGATGGCTTTTTTTCAGATTTATTCAAATATGAAGTTCGGCGATGGTTTTCTATTTTTTACGTGCTGCAGAGAGTATAATTAGAGTTGTTATCTGCTATAAATCACTAGAGGAATTACAGCTGTGAATGGAATACTAGACCATCTTTAAAGAAGGCTCTGTTTAAGTCAACATACTTTGCAGGGATAGCCTGGGGATAATCCTTGCTTTTTACATTTCATTCTGTTCCATGAAGACATGCTGTCAGCCTGTTTTGATTAGCAAATTAATTACAACACAACACCAAACACTTTTAATCTTACGGCGGCTTATTTTGGTGGAGATATTTACAGCTTTGCTTCTTTATGTTATATTCTTGTTCCCAACCAGTAATTTCTAAACATGATATAAAAGTAACAACTGCATATTTTATGTCACCTGCTCTTCATGTATAAAAATGGGACTTGACAGGTGTTAGATTATACATTTTCCTGAATTATTGGAAAGTCAGAGAAAGAATATTGCAATATTTAGCTCTAAGGCTTCTAGGTCATGCAAAATACCAAGGTTACATTTATTGGATCTGGACACTTTGGGGGGCATTTCTTTTTTGCAACTAAATATGTATATATTGGGTCTAAAATAATTTCTTTCACTTGGGTTTCAATAAGATCTAAATCTGGGGTGGGGAACTCTAGATCTCAAGGGCCGCCAACACTTCATGTTTTCAGGATGTCCTTAGTATTGCACAGGTGATAAATAATCACCTGTATTGGTGATGATTCCAACCCCTGTGCAATGCTAAGGAAACCCTGAAAACATGACCTGTTGGCGGCCCTTGAGACTTGAAGTTTCCCAACCCGGATTTAAAGCCTCTGTGTTACCTTGTCTTTGGCTAGCTGCAGAATAAATGAAAGAGGTTTTCCACTGCTGTGATCCCCTTTCAATTGTCTTAACTATTCTTAACTACACTTTTCCAATGTACTTCTGCTGCCTACCCTGCTCTTATAATCTTATCACTAAGAGGCTCGTAAATACCTTTATTGTTGTTGTAGTTTTGATATTCTGTTCTTGAGACCAGATTCAGACCAACTGAGCAGGGCACATCACTGATGGGGGCTGAGATGAGAGAATGATCTGAGCATGTTTACCCAGACTGCTGTCACTCAAAGAGAGGCAGATCCACCCCAACCAGTGACGTGCCCTGCTCAGGTGGCCCGAATACAGTCTTCAAACCAGAAGATCAAAGCTACAACAACAAAAAAGTTATTTATGAACCTCATTGAGATCAGCTTACAGGAGCAGGGTAGGTAGCAGAAGTATATTGGGAAAGAGTTAGGAAGAGTGGGACAAAAGAAAGGGGATCACATTGGTAGTACAAAACCTCCTTAATTGCAGAATGACTTTTTCTGTCAGTCTGTTTTTTTCTGACGGAATGTTTGTAACTGTTTTATATGTCTGCAGTCCTGCTGACTCCCTCTCAGCTGACATGACTGATTTGTGATCACATAGCGGTTCAGCTCTCCTTCTCACCCTGATGTCTTCTATAGAGAATGTAGTCAGAAGGCTCCTATCTCCAAGAGTGATTGACCTGTCCCACCAGTCTCAAACGGTTCAGCCAACCTTAATGTAAATACGTGCCTGGAAATTTGAAAACCATAAAAAAAATCCAAAATGAGATGCTGACATAGAATATGTTAATGCCACTTACTTTCCAAGTCACAAAAACTACCTTATTCTGCTCCGTTTTCTGCACCTGTGTAAACAGGTACGTAGATTCAACGGTGCAGAGGAGGTAGACTCAGTGGTAACTCAACCAAGAATTATTGGTTCAATTAACACCAACAGATACAGTGCCTGGGGCACAATGTAAAAAGAGGTAAGACAATAGTGGAAATACAGTAAACTATTTTGCAATATGAATACAAACAAATCTGACTAAACAAGGTGTTAAAGTAATTTTAACCTCACACTCTGTAACTTTGATGGCAATTAACCAAGAAAAACAGAAAAATACTGGGCACTGGACTTGTTAACGTAAGTCATATGCATATCACTCTCGTGACGATTCTGCAGTTAACCTCTGGTGTGCTGGCTATTAAATAGGCTCCCAGTTCATTGAAATACAATAGAAAAACAAAGCCGCACTCACCAGGGTCGTGATCTTCACACTTTATTGCTCCATCAAGACATTACAGTCATGGACATCATAGCAGGGGAGGGGGTGCAGGATCACGACCCTGGTGAGTGCGGCTTTGTTTTTCTATTGTATTTCAATGAACTTTGATGGCAATATTAACCGACACATAGGTCCTAATGAGAGTCAGTGATACTACACTATTTGGCCGCAAGTTCCTTATCGATTAATCGCTTTAATGAAGCGCTACGCTGGCCACCTCCTTGCTCTGAAGCACGACCCCGGTCTCCTCTGTAGTGTAATTCTATGCCTGAGGTTGCAGGTCACATTATTCTGTCTGGTCACCTCTCACGGCTCTTGCTCTGTTCACACAACTCTGATCCCTTTCACTCGGTCGCTATTCGAATTACCTACCTTGGTTCTGGCCTCTCTTCTTTGGTCTCTCAATTCTTGTTCAGGTCACTCATCACTTGTCCGACTCTCGCATCCGTCAATCGGAGCGTTTTTTTCACTCACATTTGTGTCCGTACCATGTTGATGAGAGTGGCTATAAATTAGTTCAACTGCCGTCGGACATCTTATCTGACAGGTCCATGTGTGGATGTCTCCCATTCACTGCCCTCCTAGGTTTTTATAATTTCTATTTGCGACACACCTTTCACCTGACCTGGTGTTCCTAAGGCTGGGGTCACACTTGCGACAGGGCTCTGCAGATCCTGATCCGGTTTTGAGCAAAGTGCTCAAAACCGGATCAGAAACCGCATCCCATAGGAGCCCATTATAGTAATCGGATTGCACCACATGCAATCCGGTTACCGCTTGCGGAATTGCAGCCTGCGCTAAAAATCCTGCAGGCTGCAGGTTTCGCAGCAGTTTGCAAACCGCAGGAGGCTTGCTATAATGGGCTCCTATGGGAGCCCATGCAGCTGCTGCAAGGCACATGTGAATGCCTGCGGCATGCTTTGTTCATCCCTGCTGCTGCAAGGATGTACAAAGGGTTAAATGTGATCAATAGATGTGGGCAACATGTCTCAAAGGGGGCTCACCCTCCCTAGAGACATGCTGTCCACTCAGGTGGGCATGTGATGGGTTAATCTTGTCATTTATAGTATTGCCGGCTATTGTCGGCATTTACTATTTATGAATGAACCCGGCGGCTCCTCGCTGTGTAGTACATACAGTATGTAATGCACGTACTGTGTGAGCCGCTAGTTTTGTTCCTAAAATCATTAACATTAGGTCTATGGCGATGCGCTGCCCATAGACCTAATGTTAATGCTTTCAGGACCAAGGCTAGCTGGCTCATATAGTACATACATTACGTACTGTATGTACTACACAGCGCGGAGCCGCTGGGTTCATTCATAAAATAGTAAATGCCACCAATAGCCATCAATACTATAAATGACAAGATTAACCCCTCACATGTCCACCTGAGTGGACAGCATGTCTCAGGGGTGGTGGGCACTCCCTATAGACATGTTGCCCACATCTATTATTAACATTAACCTTTTGTTCATCCCTGCGGCAGCAGGGATGATCAAAGCATACGGTAACCAGATTGCTCCGGATTACAGATCCTGAGCAATCTGGTTACCGCATTCAGGTTTGCCGGACACATTTTGTCAAAAAAATGAGTCTCAAGGCAATTGGGGTTACCGCATCCTGATCTGGAGGCGGCAACCGCAATTGCCTTTGAAAGTGTGACCCCAGCCTAATACCATTTTCTTACACCTGGTTTTGTAACTATTCACATTATCTTGAAATTTCCCCAGAAACAGGTGCTGTATTATCAAAATTCCAGAATCAGATGTTGCATTCTTGCAATTTTACTTTCCTTACAAGCATGCTGTGTGTTCTGTCAAATAATGGAAAAATGGTGCTCATCAGTGTCACTCCTAGTTAACGGCCAAATGTTGAAAAAAGTAACTAAATGTAACAAAGATTGCTGTGTCTAGACAAAAGTGAAAACCGGCAACAACAGTCTTGTAATTAGAATGACAATGATACATATTTAGGGCTACTTTATATAAAAGATATTTCTTATGTCACATAAGGGTTACAATCACCAGCTTTTTTTAAAAAAAGAGAAAATTATTAAAAGTGCTAAAAAAAAACCTGAAATCCAGAGGACAGCACTGTATCAGTGTTGAAATGTTATCTTTGGATGTATTTACATCTTACTATTTTTTTTTTTCCTTTTTAGCAGCATTTTCAAATTTTTTTCACTATTTTTTTGGGAGGTCTTTCTTATCTTAACTATTTTGGTAGTTACAATAACCAAACGTAAAAGGGCAAGAAATAGAAGCTTCTTATCTAGTTCTAATAAGTAAAAGTTTACATTTCAACTACCTCTAAGGCCGGCTTCACACTACGGCTGGGATCCGATTCGTGGCTGTCCGCAGGAGGCAGACAGCCGCGGACTGGATCAGCTCACAGAACTGGAGGGCTAATTTGCCCTCCGGTCCGGTGTGCAGCCGCATGCAGCTGCCGCCGCTGATAGGTCAGAACTGCAGCTCGCGGGGAGCTAGCCGTGGTCCTGTACTGTCAGGAGGGTCGGCGCTGAGCTTCAGCACCATGGAGCTGTACCCTCTGACAGATCAGGAACGCAGCTCGCTCCTTGCGAGCCGTGGTCTTGAGTTATTAGCGGCGGAAGCTGCGCCAGCTGCACACCGGAATCGAGGGCAAATTAGCCCTCCAGTTCTGTGTGCTGATTCAGTCTGCGACTGTCTGCCTCAAGCGGACAGCCACGGATCGGATCCCAGCTGTAGTGTGAAGCTGGCCTTACAAATATATATTTATTGGGTTTGCAAGAATTGACATTGAGGATGTTTTTACTTAAAAATCAAACTACTCTGGGTTTGTTTGTAGTCTGTAACAATGAAGGAGCATGGGTCTGCACAGGATCTGCATGCACAAATCAGTAAGGCTAGAGCCACATTTGCGTCAGGGTTTTGTGAGGATGGATCCGGCATAGAGCAGCATTACCGCAGCGTTACCATAGTGTAACGCTGTGTTAACACTGCCATACAGTGATATGGGTGACGGGATCCAAAAACGCGGGCACAAAAATCTCGCGCTATTTTGTAGCATACAGCTGAACGCAACGAGCGACATTCAGCTGTCTGATACAAAATAGTGCGAGATTTGAAACACAGACACTTTTGTTCCAATGTTTGCATGCGCTTCGGGTCCCGTCACCCATATTAGTCTATGGCAGGGTTAACACAGCATTACACTACGGGAATGCTGTGGTATTGCTGCTCCATGCCGGAATCGTTCTGCAAAACACCCAACGCAAATGCGGCACTAACATAAGGCTGTGTGCCCATGGTGAGTATTTGGTGAGCTTGTAATGCTGATTATTTTCACTGCTTGAAAAATGCAGCCTCTTACAGTTCCAGCAAAGTGGATGAGATTTATAGAAATGTTCTGCCCTCCGAGCTTCTTTTTACCCAGCGGTAACGCAGTGCGTGTTTCAAATCTGCAACCTGTCAGTTTCTCTTGTGGGTAGGCTGAGTTTTATGTGAACATTTTTTTCATATTCTTGCATTCGGTGCAGAAATGATGCAAGTAAACACACGCATATGTTTTTAGTTTGTTTCCAGTGTGTATGTCTTAAAAATGCATCTAATCTGCACATAAGTATATCAATAAGGTTTTATCTAAGTCACATATCAGGAAACATCAAAAACAAACCAGCTTTATTTAAAATATGACATACAAACATGAGAAAAGAAGCTGCGTCAAAAGCAATAAAAATACAGGATGAAAATACGCACACAAAAACACATGTAAAAAAATGCAAATTTATATAATAAGTTCAGAAAATATTTCAGTGATTCTCCAAAAGATCACACATTGAGTTTTTTGTAAGTTTTTTTTACATCAGTATTTATAAGTCAAATCTAAGGGTGGGTGATAAATACGTGGTGGCATGTTTCTATTATATTTTTGCTCTGATTGATCCACTCAGGGTTTTGTCTTAAGGCCCTGTTACACGGCACAACATCGTTAACAACATCGCTGATACGTCACGGGTTTGGAGTCGTTCCAGCCACATCGTTACAACCTCGTTGCGTGTAACTGCAAAGTTGTAACGATAAATTGTTGGATCGCTGATCGCAGGTTTGAGACCATGTTCTCAAAGCACACAATCAACGATCAGCCAACCTGGTAAATTGTTCTGTTTGACACCGCGATAACGATGTTGTTTATGACTTCGCCCATTCACAGCAATGAGCAGGAATCGTTCGCTGGGTTGTGCGAATGATACCTGCTCACAACATCGTTTGTGATTTGTCCATGATATCTAGACGTGTGACATCTCACCAACGGTGTCAAAACGATGTGTGAAACGACCACGCGCCCACGAGATCGTTGCCGACATCGTTCCAACGTCGTACCATGTAACGGGGCCTTTACAAATACTGAGGGAAAATACTCACCAAATGTGCATGTGGCCTTACAAATTCTGATAAAAAAAACTCGCCAAATACTCAATGTGTGCATGTGGCCTTACAAATACTGAGGTAAAAAACATCAAATAATCAATGTGTTTATGCAGCCTTACAAATTCTGAGGTAAACAACTCACCAAATACTCAATATGTGCATGTGGTTTTAGAGACTATTGGAATAGGAAATTCATTGCAAAGATATTCTTAGGCCACATGGACATGTTGAGTATTTGGTGAGTTTTTTACCTCAGGATTTGTAGCCAAAACTGGGAATGGAATAATCAAAGGAAAAGTATAATATAAACACATCACCACTTCTGTTTTTATCACCCACTCCTGGATTTGGCTACAAATACTGAGGTAAAAAACTCACCAAATACCTAATGTGTGCACGTATTCTAACATGTTTATGATTGACGCACTCCAGGGTATGGGAACTCGGGTATCTGGGCCTTCTGCTGCGGTTGGGATGTCACTGGTGGCCGGCTCAGACCCGTGACCCTGGTGGTCAGCTTTAAAAAGCGGGTAGTTGAAATGGGAACAAAGTTCAAGTTCACGTGACACCACCTGTGGTATCTGGTGACTACACCAGCCCTGTGTGGGGCCTCCAGGGTTGATGGGAGGGCAGCTAGGTGTTGATACTCCCCACAGGCGGAGCTGGATCCCTGGGGAGTTTAGTAGTGATGATGAGGGATGGAGCAGGGATTTGGCCGGGCTGCTAGATAACGGGACAGTCTCTGTGGATGGCAGGGGTGCGGGTAAGGAACCGACACACACCACTGGTTGTTTCTTTACCATTTACTGGTGGAGTTGCAGATAAATGTCCAGGGCACTGCTGGGTGTTCAGGAAGCACTTCTGGGTCTCTACAGTGAGTGGGTATAAGACCTCCTTGTCTCTTTTCCCGTGTGTGTGAAACCCCTGCCCCGTGTGAAACTTGGATGGCCTCCTCTGCTCTCCTATCACCTGTGCTGTCGCTGGGAAACCCTCGATGGAGTACCGCTATTTCTCTCTCCGCAGTGCCTGGCTCCCTGTTTGGTGACTGCACAGATGCCCAGGAGACTAAAGTCTCCACGGTAGACTAGTATTCTCTACTGGGCCAGATGCTCTTCAGTAGACTCGGACTCCGGTGTCCGGGGTGCTGTTTGGAGTCAACCTAACGATGGCTCCTCGGTCCCCACTTTGCTCTCTCTTTTCTCCTCACTTTCCGACCCCACTCTTGGGCCCTGCAGGACTACTTCGAAGGCTGTTCAGTGTCACTGGCTCGTGCCTAGCGCGGTACCGACTGCCAGGACGTCTTCACAGCTCTTGTAGCGTCTGCACACTCTAACTAACTCCGCCCCCAGCACCAGTATTTATAGTGGATCTTGCCTAAGGGCAGCAAGTTGGGCTCCCCCTACTGTGCTGGGGTGGAAGGTGTTGCTTGTGTCTGTGTAGCCACTGTGGAAATCCATCCGTGCTGTATGTGAGTCTGTGGTTACGTGTGTGAGCAGGGCACCACATGATCAATTTCCTATTCCAATAGTCTTTTAGGCCACATGCACACGTTGAGTATTTGAATTTTTTACCAAAACCAGCAGTGTAACAATCAGAGGAAAAGTATAATAGAAACACGTCACCATTTCTGTATTTAGCACCAACTCCTGGTTTTGGCTACAAATACTGAGGTAAAAAACTGACCATATACTGACATGTGCATATGACTTAACAAGTACCAAGGTAAAAAGTTACCAAATACTCAACTTGTGCACGTGACCTTAGAGAATATTGGAGTAGAAATTTGATTGCAAAGATGCTCTTAGTTCAAGTGCACACGTTGAGAATTTGGTACGTTTTTACATCAGTATTTGTAGCCAAAACCAGGAGTGGGTGATAAATACAGAAGAGTTGACATGTTTTTACTATACTTTTCCTCTGATTGCTTCACTCCTGGTTTTGTCTTAGGGTGGAGGCACACTGTCATGCATCAAACACGGAGCGTTTTTGATGCATGACAGTCATGCGAGTGCTGGGCATTTTTTGCATGAGTGTGGTACGAGTGTGGTGCCTGTGGGTGTGTGTGCATGGCTGCATGCATGACAGTGTGGTGCGAGTAAGGTGCAAGGGTCAGCGTGTGGTGCGAGTCAGTGTGCTGCTGTCCGCAGTCCTGAAGTCAGCATGCTGAGAAATCCCGCTGAACAAACTTCAGCCCCGTGGACAGCACTAACTGTCACCTTAGTGCTGACTTAAGCCCCGCCGACAGCATTTACCGGCGAATTCAAACACCACTGTTGTTTGAAAGTCCATGCTTTTCGTGGTGCTGAAGTTTTACCGGCCGATTTAACCAATCAGCTTTCACCGATTTCTCCAGCCGATAAAACTTCAGCACCATGGACAGCATTTACAGGCAAATTCAAACACTGCTGCTGTTTGAAAGTCTGTGCTTTCCATTGTGCTGAAGTTTTATCTTCAGCACCATGGACAGCATTTACCGACCGATTTAACCAATTGACTTTCACCGCTGCTGTCACAGCGGTGAAAGCTGATTGGTTATTGTGCCGGCAACCCAGCAATTTCAAACACCGCTGCTTTGACAGCAGCGGTGTTTGGCGACTTTGTAAGATAGCACACGTGTGCGACTATCGCCCAGTGTGCTGTATGGGTGTGAGATTTTCTTGCACCCATATACTTACAATGGGCACTCGTGCGCGGAAATCTCGTTCAATCACAGCATGCTGCGATTGAACTCGCATTTCACTCGCAATGTGAGTTAAGTGCGTTGAAAACGCACTAACATGACCAGTATAATTTACTGATACTGGTCCGAGTGCAATGCGAGTTTTTCTCGCATTGCACTCCCGCATTGCACTCCCGCGAGTCTCACACCCGTGTGCCTCCATCCTCATAAATACCATGTGCATGTGGCCTAAAGGTTGAAGACAGACAGGAACTGCCTACATATACAATATTAAGCCAAGCTGAGTGAATCTGTTTATCACATTATTACTGCTGCTGTCATTGTGCCTCAGTAAGATTCCCCTGCCAAGTGTCATTTTATCACATAATAACATCCATTTTGATGCAAATATCAGAAAACAAACCACAAATGTATTGTCCTGTAGCAAATGGTTGATATGGATGCAAAGCAATGAGGTTAATAGGGTTTCGAAATGTGAAGAATCATAGCGCGCCGCTCCCAAGATCATTTAAAAATCCTATTTAATGCACAATATGTTGATGCGCAGTAAACCCCATAACAAGCAACTCTTACATGACGAATGTATTCACTTATAAACAGCAACACAATTATTTATCTTATGCTGCTGGATTCCTTTAGCGACATAATGGGTAAGGTTAAATCCAGAATCACTGTAAAATATTCATTCAGAAGGAATAAATTGCTACATTGCATGCATCCAGTCGTAATTCTGCATTGCAAATGGATTAATGTGGCTTTCATGTAATTTGATCATTAAAATATGTTGGAAACGTTTCCATGTTTTCTCCCATTCGCATCGTAAACTAATTGTGTGTAGAATGGCTGCTCCCACCCTATGTCTGAGAGGCAGAATGAAAAATATCTCTTGGATCATTGACGACCCAAGAGGCATCTAAATAAAGAATGCACCAAAAGAGCGAACAATCGTGTTATTAGGGCCAAAACATCAGATGATCCATTAGTTCAAATGTTGGCCGGTTGTAGTTTGAGTTTTGCAATGATTCTCATACAGGCCAGATGTTGCAGTGTGTAGAAATGTGTTTATGCCTGAATGCTGGACATCAGCAGAATCAATGGCACTTCAGATCAGAATGATGTATGGATTAAACAGAGAATGAAGGCGGCGGTAAGGACAAATCAATGTTAATAACATTATTCAATAGGATTGGAATTTTTAACAATCCCTGAATCCTGTTATACTTTACATTCGTTTCAAGACAGCATCTGTTTCTGATGAAAAGCAACTTGCATGTTTTATGCTATATGGCTGACCTATACATTGAGTGACTCTTGCTCATTTTTCAGGATTTTACATACAGACGCATTCATTAGTGATGAGAAAATGGTTTGAAATTCAGATTCGCCACATTCCATCAAATCAATGAGTGAATCCAAACTGCTCCAAAACCTTCGATTGTCCTGAAATAACACTCACGACTTCCTTGACTCTCTCCACATCAATTAAATATTTATTATTCCCTTTTCATCACGCAATAATCTTTTTCACTGCACTGCTGTTACATACTATCTGTTCACCTGAAAAATGTATGTGTTCTGCTATCCTCAAAGACAGCTTTATCTCTATATATCTATATCCACAAGTGGTTAGAGGATGGAAATCTCAGGTTGGAATAGGATAGTCCGAATCATCAAAGTCTTTACACTTTTTTTAGTGGCGTAAAAAACTTTCAATAATTGGTGACTTGATGTTTTCCCATCAGTCCTGGCTAGCTCTGTCAAAGTGAGTGCAGCATGGGTTGGATGGGGTGTTGCGTCATCAAAAACTACGCCTCTTGAGGCATATAGAAAAAAGGAAGACTGAGTTTTAATGCAGATGATAGGTTAAAAGGTCAAAGTTTATTCAATACAAAATTTATAAAGGAATATTGTATATAATAATTGATTCAAGTAAGATCAATGTTAGGATCATCAGGCATAGACAGTGCATAGATGCCCTCTGAAGAAGTGGACACCATGAAACGAGCATTGGGGCTGCTTCATGGGTCACCTCAGAGCCTTTTCTATATGGGTCACCCTTTCTGATCACAAGATGTTTACTGTTAGCTTAGGTCAGATGCTGCATTTGTATGTATAATTAGGAGTCCCTGTGATATTATTTGGATCAACCATTGCTTATAATATGTCTCAGTATATAAGTATAAAATAGTTGGAGCGCACATAGAGTGATATCCTCTTAGTTTAGCCACCAGGTGTCCCCCTTCTATGGAAAGACTCACCTGGTCAGGTTGTATGAGTCACAACCAACTTTGACAGCTCTCTCCTCAGGTCCCAGCAGTGCTCAGCAGGGGAAGATAAGATAAACAAACAGAAAGCACTGAGTTGAAAAGAATCACCGCGCTGACCTCCAAACAGAGTAATGGTGCCGTCAACAGCACGATCTGGCCAGCGATGTCGGAAGCGATGCGCGGGTGCCCGCTTGCTTCCGACATCGCTGGCCAGCTGTCACACAGCATCGCTGCGGCCGGCGATGCCGCAGCGATGCGGGCGGTGACATCGCTCAGCCGCTATCCGCAGCAACGCTGCGGTATAGGCTGGATCGCCGCCGACATCGCTCTGGCGATGTCACACGGCGCGATCCAGCCTTATCGCAGGTCGCCGGTTGACAGGTTTACGGTTCTTCCCGTAAACCTGACAACCTGCGACCAGCGATAAAACGCGGTCGCGCAGCTCGTTTACACAGCGCGACGTCGCTAGCGACATTGCTGATACGTCACTTTTTCGGCGATGTCGCTAGCGACGTCGCCAGTGTGACAGCACCATAATGGTGTATACTCTGTTTATTTAGCCACTTTCCTACGTGTTTCGTTGTGTAAATACAACTTCCCTGATGAAAGGAATATCAAGACCTCTGGGGATGGACTTGTAACATTGAGATTATTGATATTTTTAAACAATTTTGAATCTCAAGTCCTCAGACAGTTCTCTTCTTCTCTTTCTGTTGTCCATATTTAGTGTGGCACACACAGACAAACAATACAAAGATTGAAGCAACTTCTCCCCTTTCTATCTGGTTTAAGGGGTGATTTTCATACTGCTCACAAATGTTACTTGCCACAGGTGAGTTTGAACCAGCATCACATGCTTGACACAAAGTTGTTTGTTCACAATCTTGGAAAGGTGGCAACAAATATGTCCAGCCAATTTTTGGGGTTATGTGTGAAATTAAGTCCAATTTGCCTTTTTTACTCTGTGTGACTTTGTGTGGTTCCAAAACACATAAAACAAGCGAAGGGAAGAATCTGGTAACCTTTGTTCTCCTGAGGAAGTGTGCAGATGAACATGAAACACGTCGAGATTCTATATCAATAAAGGTTCTTGGATAACCAGCTACTCCATTGGTTTTACTTCCCTCGAAACGGTGTATTTCGTGCGAACACTTGGCTGATTACTGCGGCGACCCTCTGTACTACCTTACAGGCTATATAGTGGTTGTGTCACACACAACCAAACAAGGTGAGTGTGATACTACCCACTTCTGACACAAATTGCAACACAGATAAGACCCTATTCTGCACTTTTCTTTCCTTAAGTCAAGACGCATAAAGGAAATAGATATGTGAAAGATCATACATGGGCAATAGCAATGACTGTCTGGGTGAAAGACAGCGCTGTCATCCATACCTATATATATATATACAGTATATATATATATATATCTACACAGTATACACAGTATATACACACTACTAAATCATGGAGATGTCTTTTAATTCATACCAAAGTAACATATAAAAGACATAATCATAGGGAAATTATGCTCAGAGAATATAACAGTTAGTGACAGTGGCATCCTAGTTCTGAAATTTAAAGAAAATGCAACCCCCACTATTGGAAATTCAGAAATCGCTCGGTATATATACAGCCTTGTAAAACTATGAACATCAAGCCAATAATACAGTGTATATAAAACTACCCTTTATACTAAATAAATATATGTGATGAGCACAGGGAGAGGGGTACTCGGACACCGGGATGGATTTGATGGCTTTGATGGGAAATCACGGACGGTCGGGTTCCCGATTCCGTGCCCTGGTGTCATTTGTTTGGTGGGGGAGATATTTACAAGGATTATAAAATATGTGACGCCAACTGTGGATCCCAGTAATTTGGATACCGGCGCTGCAGGCCGGCCGCTGAGGTGATGATGGGTGCAGCTCAGTGTGGTACAGCTCCCCACAGGTGGAGCTTTACCTCAGGGCAGCAGTGATGGAGGATGAGGGGATGAAGGGAGTAATTGTTCTTACCCTTCTGAGGATGCTGAGGCCCTCCGGGCACCGGCGGGAAGGAAGATAGACACCGACTCAACTTCAACTCCACTTTACTGGTACCGGCAGATGTTATAGAGAACACGGTGCAGTCTGGTTTAACGGGTACTAGTTGTCGGTACAGGGTACCCATATGGAGTCTCTAGATGTTCCTTCCTTATTATCTTTCGGGGGTCTCAATTCTACCTTACTCTCTGTCTTTCACCAGCTTTGCAGAGCTGGACTTGTACGGTGAGGCACGGGTTATCCTTGACCAGTACGGATGGGAGCAGCAGGAACGCATCTCTCCCGCCACCGGAGTCTGGACCGTTACCCTCATAGTCTTCGAATGCCTGAGGAGTGAGGTATCGTCTTGTGGCGCCTACAGCTATCCGGTTTTTGAGGGCCCGCGGCTTGTCGGTTTGCGGTCAGGGATGAACCACTGACCGCCTCGGCATCCGTGTCACCGGTTTTACCCCAGACGTTATCAGTCGGCTCCAACTGGCGCTGATCCATCTCCTTCTGTCAAGAGTCACTCTCCTGAAGATGGGTGATCCCTCCTGTCAGAGGACTGTCAGGCCCGTCCTGACTGGCTGCCTTCCCAGCACTGTATCTGACGCTGACTGATTAAAAATCCTCTCACTTTCTGGTTTAACTACTCCCACCTAGGTTCCACCCCGTTGGGACCTACTGTATGACCCTCCCCCTATTCTAAGGTGACCTAGCGTTGGGTGCTGACCTAGACTCCATAGGTTAAACTCAAACCCACAGCTACAGAGGCTCTACATATATTTGCAAGGTGCCATAAGAAAATCTAATTCTCCTAGTAATAAAATGTTTTTAAAAAGTCATATTTGGCACAAATATCTAAAATATGTGATAGATATAACCAGCGCAGAAAGGTCCACTGCTATGCCATTATTTTTTATTAGACCCTTCTCTTTAAAAAAAAAACAGCTTTCCTTTCACGACTTAACTTTTGTCATAGTTTGTATCTTTGGTACTTTTAATAAATAGTTGAGGGAAGCAGTGACTGCCTGCGGGAGACATACTGTATCATAAGGAGACAAACTAGTACCCGCTAAAGGTCAGTGTCAGTCATTTCCTTTTATGATCTTTTTCAGTGGCAGCTGCTGCTTTCCTTTCAAAGCAAGAAAAAAATATTTGGTTTGTTGAAGGGAGAGCAGACATGACTTGTTACAATATAAGCATACTGTGCCGTGCGTTACAATATGCTGGGAAATCAGTTTAGGGCAACTTTGCATAAGACATTGTGCTGCACACTCAAAAGCCATTCATCAAAAGAGTACAGGAATATTACTGTCATACTCCAACTGCAGCCGAAATACAAGGAAAAATATATCACCTCATTCTTCTCTTGTGTTCATAAAATATGATGTATTGATTCATTTCCAACAGTTGGGGACTTGAGGATTTTGGAGCCAGTAAAAGTTATGCATTAAGTGGCTTCAAATGTGAACCTTTAATAGGAATAAAATTTGCATGTAATATACAAACTATTAACTGGAAACAATAAATCTTTTTAAGGTACTGCAGGCAAGTGAAAAAATGAAGGTCGGGTTATTATACAACACTTAAGTGTGCATATGGAAATGTAAAAAATGCAATTAAATGGAATCATGGAAGTAACAATGACATTGATAAAAGTGTGTTTAATGAGGCATGGATGTGTACAAGGGGAGGACTTGTCCTGAGTTTTGGAGCTTTCAAGTCTGTTTGATGTGCTCCAGTTACCACAATGTTACCTAGGCCTAATGACTGCAAGAAATACATAATCCCTAGATCTAGAAGAAAGAACAAGAAAGGGGATTACACTGTGAAAGTTGTAAGACTATGGAGGTCTCCACCTTTGGACGAGGATTACACTGGTTTCTATAGGGGGAATATATATATATATATATATTGTGGTGATGTGGCCCCTGGCCGGATGCTTTACACGGGTTATCAATGCAGGTCTCTGTTCACATGGGCCGGTTTTCCTGATTGTGTGTGCTGTGTGAAACCTGCCCGATGTACAGGGGGTTAACAGCTGAAGGGTTTTCATGCGCTGAGTGAACAGCTGAGTGTGAGTGCTGAAGAGCTGCGAGATTCATGAGCCTAATGAGCGGCAGTGTCTGAACCTGTGTATGAGTGCTTTGCTGGGCTAAACCTGAATGGTGCACAGGGGGTTAATCACATCTCAGGTCTGTGTGTGAGTGAGATGTTCTGATTGACTCACTGGGTTGCAGCTGTGAGAGGCAGCCTGGATAAGAACCTGCCAGGTGTCTGAGTGAGGAGAGGACGATGGGAATCAGAGAAGTCCAGACCACTGCCATGTGAAGACGTGCTGGAAGTGATGGGAGCCTGCCAGCTCCATGCTAGTGCACCTGATGTGTGCATGCCAGCCAGTGTCCAGGACCGAGGACGGCTCAAGGGCCAGGTGGTCTTGT
This sequence comes from Allobates femoralis, assembly GCA_033576535.1. Lineage (NCBI taxonomy): Eukaryota > Metazoa > Chordata > Amphibia > Anura > Aromobatidae > Allobates > Allobates femoralis. The sequence continues at coordinate 99,452,754 of JARQOC010000003.1, read as the reverse complement.
GTGTACTGAGTGACAGGGCTCCTGGTACTATTGTGGGCCCTGAGTGTGTAGCATATTGGTGTATGTAAAAATGCCATGAATGCTGTGTCATGCATGAGTCATAATGGTTTATGAAAAAGTGCCATGTGTGATGACTCATGTGCTATAGGATGGGGAATGATCCCTGTCAGGGTGATAGACGGTGATAGCCGTCTTTAGAACCAGACTGAGGTCTGCAAGGGTCGGTGGGTGACGCCTTGAAGTTCTGGGGAAAACGTATGTGAATGTCCTGTAATGTAATGTCCTATGGGAATGTCATATAATGCAATGTAAGGACATGCATATTATATGTGAAAATGGAAATAGTGTTATGGTTTATGTGTTGAAAGCAGTTTATGACAGAAATTAATAAATCCGCTGCTTATGTTACGTTGAAATGTAGTCGCTGCTGTCATTTTCCCCATGCCAAGCGGGATCCCCTGGGGCGCTACCTCACAATATATATATATATATATATTTTTTTTTTTTTTTTAAATTTTTTTTTTAATGCAATGGTTCACAAAGTTCAAAGTTCACAAACTATGTCCTAGCATGGCTTCTTTCTGATTGTCCTGGATATTGATTATGTGCTCAGGCTGACATGTTCCTTGTTCTCTTGAATTCCCATCATCAACTACTTGATCGTAGACTCTCTCCTTGTAGGTGATCACTAGGTCAAAGTGGTCTTTGTAGTTCTGAAATATTTATGTATATTTATGTGTGAATATTTAAGTCCAGATCACCATATGTCACCTTTCCACATCGTTTGGATCACGGATTTGGGTGCTCCTCTGGCCCGGGCACTTGAATTCTGAAGAAAAGAGATAATCCAGCTTCTCATTAACAATGGTTTAATTAAACTACATGCCTGTTTTGGCCATGATAGGCATTAGACTCAGCAGTAACAAATATTATGTAAGAATATACATAAGTGTTACTTACCCCTCTGAATTCTAGCTGCTCGGACACTGATGATCAGGTCCTGTCAACCGGCCTCTGCTCGGATAATAAGAAATAAATGTCCTGTCTATTTGGTCATCTGACCCCTGAGTTCACTGAATAGTTGCTCATTTTATGCGGGAGGCACATGAAATTACAATGTCACATCACCATCCAGGTACATTGGTGCCAAAATTGTCAGAATTGATTTTCTGTGGAAAAAAATATCAATTACCATATATACTCGCGTATAAGCCGAGTTTTTCAGCCCAAAAATTGGGCTGAAAAGTACCCCCCTCGGCTTATACGCGAGTCAGTGCTGTATACCGATGTATACATCGGTACATACCGATGTATACATCGGTATACAGCAGCCCCCGCATCCCCAGTAATCCAGGGCCCCCCCAGCGTCTCTCCGGTCACCTGAAAAGCAAACTATACTTATCAGGGTCCGCTGTCCGCGCCCGCTCGCCTCAGCCGTCTGCGATCCTCCATCTTCATGCGGCGTCTTCCGGTTTCCTGTGCTCGTCGCAGGGAATGACGTCATTCCCTGCGACGAGCACAGGAAACCGGAAGACGCCGCATGAAGATGGAGGATCGCAGACGGCTGAGGCGAGCGGGCGCGGACAGCGGACACTGATAAGTATAGTTTGCTTTTCAGGTGACCGGAGAGACGCTGGGGGGGCCCTGGATTACTGGGGCCCTGTATACTACCGCTGGGGCTGCAATCTACTACCACTGGGGCTGTATATACTACCACTGGGGCTGTATATACCACTGGGGCTGTATATACTGCTGGGGCCCTGTATACTACCGCTGGGGCTGCAATCTACTACCACTGGGGCTGTATATACTACCACTGGGGCTGTATATACCACTGGGGCTGTATATACTGCTGGGGCCCTGTATACTACCGCTGGGGCTGCAATCTACTACCACTGGGGCTGTATATACTACTACTGGGGCTGTATATACTACCACTGGGGCTGTATATACCTGTGGGGCTGCTGTATACTACACTGGGGCTGTATATACCTGTGGGGCTGCTGTATACTACCACTGGGGCTGTATATACCTGTGGGGCTGCTGTATACTACACTGGGGCTGTATATACCTCTGGGGCTGCTGTATACTACCACTGGGGCTGTATATACTTCTGGGGCTGCTGTATACTACCACTGGGGCTGTATATACCTCTGGGGCTTCTGGATACTACCACTGGGGCTGTATATACCTCTGGGGCTGCTGGATGCTACCACTGGGGCTATATATACCTCTGGGGCTGCTGTATACTACCAATGGGGCTGTATATACCTCTGGGGCTGCTGGATACTACCACTGGGGCTGCTGTATACTACCACTGGGGCTGCTGTATACTACCACTGGGGCTGCTGTATATACCTTTGGGGCTGCTGTATACTACCTCTGGGGCTGCTGTATACTACCTCTGGGGATGCTGTATACTACCACTGGGGCTGTATATACCTCTGGGGATGCTGTATACTACCACTGGGGCTGTATATACCTCTGGGGCTGCTGTATACTAACTACTGGAGCTGCTGCTGTATATACCACTGGGGCTGCTGCTGTATACTACCACTGGGGAGGCTGCTGTATACTACCATTGGGGGGCATGTATACCACACTGCTGGGGGCTGTATACCTGTGCTGGAGTCCACCCTCGGCTTATACACGAGTCAATAGGTTTTCCCAGGTTTTGGGGGCAAAAGTAGGGGGTCGGCTTATACACGGGTCAGCTTATACACGAGTATATACGGTAATATATTTTATTTGGGAAATAGATTGGATTAAGCTGGGATTGTCCAGTAGTTAAACATATTGCACAAATCAGGTTTCCATGTGGCTTAAGCCCCCATCACACATAACGAGATCGTTAGCGAGATCGTTGTAACGTCACAGGTTTTGTGACATAACAGCAATCTCGCTAACAATCTCGTTATGTATAACACTTAGAAGCGATCAGGCCCCTGCTGTGAGATCGCTGATCGTTACAAAGTGCTCTGGGTCATTTTTTGGTCCTTGGTCTCCCGTTGGTCAGCACGCATCGCTGCATGTGACAGCGAGAGACCAGCAATCAGCGACCACACAGGCTGGTAACCATGGTAAACACCGAGTATCTAGGCAGCACGAGCTGCCAAGATACCCGGTGTTTACCATTGTTACCAGCACTAAGTAGGGAGGACGCTGGTAACTATGATAAACAGAGAGTATCTAGGCAGCTCGCGCTGCCTAGTTACCCGCTGTTTATCATGGTTACCAGCGTCCTCCCTGCTTAGCACTGGTAAGCATGGTAAACACCGGGTATCTAGGCATCACACGCTGCCTAGATACCCGCTGTTTATCATAGTTACCAGTGTCCTCCCGCTTCAAGTGATTTGGAGGTGGCTCCTTGGTCCCTGGTCACTGAGGAGGTTTGCCTGTTTGACAACTCCCCAGCGACCAGTTAACGACACACCAACGATCCCTACAGGATCGTTATCTTTGTCGGGATCACTGTTGCGTCGTTGTGTGTGACGGGAGCTTTATTCTTTTTAAATGTTTGCAATGTTTTTTTCCACAATGACAGGTAATACCTGTATACAAAGCTGATAACACAGGATCCACCATTCCCAATAGGTGATGCCACAGTTGAGCCCCGCTCCTCCTTCACAATGACATTTGCACACACTCACTAAATACTTCAATGCAAAAGTATAACAGAGTTCTGTGCCACTAATCTACATGTGAATTACCTGAAACAAGGGCAAGGCCATTTAAATAATAAGAATGTTCTGATTACACTTTTCTTTCATTTATGAGGTTAATATTCCTTCTTCAGGACAAACATCACTTTGGAGTTCCTGAAGGAGTATTAAACTCTAAACACGTTGACATTAAAGATCACTATATTTCAGTAGCTCTGGATTTGATTAACTTTCATGGCAGGACGATATTTAACCCCTTATTCATGTTTACCTACTACCATGGTGATATGATAGAACAAAGTGTCACAACAGAATGTAGACAAATCCTGCAAACTGATTTAATTTGTTGAGTTTAAGAGTGGAAACTCCTTCTTCAGGGTGATAATGGATGATTATCCTGAAAAGTTTCCACTCTGAAGTGCATCAAATTAAATCACTTTCCAGGATCTGTCTTCACAGTCTTCATTCAACAAAATTTTCACTGGTGAAATTTTCTACATTTTTGGGGCTTCTGCAGCCCTTATCATGTTCATCAAGTGGTTGTGTTTCACACAAAGACCAGGTGAGCAAACCTTTGTTCTGATCTTCCATACTCTCCACGCAGTTAAGATTCTATAGCACCATTGTCTCTCCGTATTTAGTATTACTATCTTGGACATTTATAGCATTTTCACAAGATTCACAAATGAGTGCTACTAACTAGTCTATATTTGGAAACCCTCATACTCCTATAGAAGTAATAGAAGAGAACTATCAGACATATATGACTTAACATATAAATATGTCATAAATGTTCATAATGGAAATACTCTAATTACCCTTTAGTAAAACCTATACTTTCAATGCTTTACATGACCCTCTTTGTTCTAAAGTGCACCTCCTCCAGATTTACCCAGATCAAAGCCATCCTTCAAAAATGAAATCTCTGTCCCCAGCCCCTGGAGACTAAATGCTAAGGTCACTGAGGCAGGAAGTGATGACTTAATGGACAGATATAGTTTGAATGACATCATATGGAGTAGAAGGAGACATCAGACAGGAAAATGACTGCAACATGTTACATGTAGAGATAAGTTGATTAGGAAAAAATTCAAATTCATGCAGATTTTCCTGGGAAATTTGATTTGCAGCAAAGTTATTCTCTACAAAATGAATATCCCTTATTAAGCTCCAGGGTCTCTCTAGACTCCAGAGCATGATAAACATAAGATATAAAAGATATAAAAATACTTATGTTCACCACACCAAAGACCTTTCAGCCCTTCAGCTCGTCAACATCTTGGCGCATTTTCTTGTCACCACCACAACCACTGAGTAGTTAAACCTGTTCAAGCTAGACTGAGACTTCCATTTCTGAAAAAGCTTCCATAACCTTACAACGTCATTGGACCAAGACGTGCATTGTGACCTTGATGGAAATGTGCAGAGCTTCATTAGAACTCGAGGTCCTGACCTAACATAAAGAGGCCCAAGGACTAACGTAAGAGGAGGCACTGAGAACTGGACTGTTGATTGTGATGAGAAGAGGGTCCATAGAAGTAAGCAGGAAGGGAGTGTAATTACTTTTTGTAGTTTATAACATTTTGATGGCCCTTTACCATTCAACAAAATGATGGCGGCCAACATTTTAGTGACTGTAGATTTTTTAAATATTTCAGTAGAATTGAATTTTGTTTGAATATATTTGCTCATATCTAGTTGTCCAGAATGGGGGGCCACATCCAGGCTGGGGGATGCTATACCATTATGGGAGCTATATTCAGGATATGGGTTGCCATATATCGAGGATGGGGGGTGCATATCTAGGTTGAGGGAATGATATACCAGGATGGGAGCTAAATCCAGGATATTGCGGCTATATATCAGGATGGGGGGCCATATCCAGGATCTGGATCATATATTACCTGGAAGGGGCCCAGCATGGGAACATTATCATCATAACAGTGTCAGCAGCATATCTCTACCATAACTGTGCATTATAACCATATTTTTGCTTATTTTTCCCCATTTTCCTCCTCTAAAATCTAGGTGTGTCTTATAGTCCACAAATATGGTGTATGTATGTATCTAAAAAATGTTTGTACCGTAGTTAGACAGGAGATAGAAAATATTGGAATCTGAGAGTCCTCAGTGGTTAATACCTTTTAATGGCTAACTGACAAGTTGGTAAGCTTTCAGGACACTATGGCCCCTTCATCAGGCTGATAATGACACAAATTCTGAAGACACATAAAAAAAAGGCAGGTTAGATGCTGTAGTAAATACGACAGGTGACGTAAAGCAGAGTCAGGCTAGTGAGGGGTAGAGGAGCTGGGAAAATAAAGTCAAAATTCTAAGATAAGAGGAAAAGATTGTATTATTGTTCTATGATTAGTGATATCCCAAATGTCCTTCATTTTATATAAGACGCATTATCTGTGATGCCCCAATGCCCTTTCATTTATATAAAACGCATGAATCAATGTGAGGCATTTAGTCCTGTTTTGAATGTGTCAAAGGTTAATATCAATTTGTCATTCCCAAATCCTTCTCTCTCTCTGTGATTTGGAGTTGCTTTTTAAAATGAAACAGATATTAGTCTGCTCATTTTTAAAAAGCAACTTCAAATCACAGAGAGAGAGAAGGATTTGGGAAGACAAATTGATATTAACCTTTGACACATTCAGAACAGGACTAAATGCCTCACATTGATTCATGTGTTTTTATATAAAATGAAAGGGCATTTAGGGATATCACATCTCCAACAGACTCAAGTTAGAGGACAATAACCTTTTGACACTTCTTATGTGAACTCTCTCGCTTCGATTTATAGCTTTCTACAACTCACTGAAGAATCTTCAGGTCTCCACATGCCACTAATCATAGAACAATAATACAATCTGTTCCTCTTATCTTAGAATTTTGACTTTACTTTCCCAGCTCCACTACCCCTCCCAGCCTGACTATGCTATACGTCACCTGTCAGAATTTGTGTCCTCATCAGTCTCACAAAGGGGCCATAGTGTCCCGAAAGAAGCTTGCATCACTTACCATCTTCCCAGTTGGCCATTAAAAGGTGTCAACCACAGAGGACTCTCAGATTCTAATATTTTAGTATATATATATATATATATTTGCACGTATATACGTATTGTACGTGTGTATGCAGATATATATATATATACATATACATTCATGCATTTACATTTATCCTATCCTAATGTCCATATTCACCATCTTTTTCTTCTAATTTCGCTGAAAAGATCAAGCAGCTTGTGGATGAGGCATGATAATTTTATCCACGCCACTAAGTATGCACCTTGTAAAAAAAACTGTTCTGATTTCAAGAACTCCTGACAAGTTAGAATTTAATAACATTCCTTGCAGAAGAGATATGAGAATTATGGCCGGCTATTTATATTAAATCTTCAATGCCCATCAGACCTGGTCTACAAGAAATACCTGAACTATAATGAAAAAAAGTTCTTTCCAGAACAATCCAATTTCTGATAGTCATGTCATAAATGAGTTATCAAAACAAATAGATTTTTCTGCAGTTTTTAGAAAGACGACTTTCTAGCCCGTGTTCTTCACCTGTAATCAACAATCCTATAGTGTTATTATGTAAAATCATCATGAAAGCTTGATAAAACCTATGCATGTTTACTAAAGTTGTCTGTAATTCTAAAAGAATATTATTACAGACAGTTTTTTATTATTATTACAGTATTATTATACAATTATAATTACCATATAATATAGAGGCCATATGGAGCACCCTTCTATACCGTATCATAAAGGCTTTCTCCATGCAGGGATTTTGGGAATTGTAGGTCTTTTGAGTTCACATGCCCAGTAATTATCCATAATGGCCACTTTACACGCGGCTACATTTCTAGCTTATCCACAGGTAACTTACTGGCTGCAGTGAAATCATGGAGACATTATTCCATTTGTACAGAGCAACAAGATAGAACCATGTCTCCATGATTTCACTGCAACCAGTAAGTTACCTGTGGATAAGTTAGAAATGTAGCCACGTGTAAAGTGGCCATTAGAATGTATTCAACAGCAATTAATTGGCAAAAAAGGTTTGTGAACACATCCTTTTTGCTTATTTGAAAAAAAAAAATATATATTTTTGCAGGATCCATTTTTATTACATCGGAGTCTATAGAGAATGAATTAATTAACTTTATCCATCTTTTAAATTTAATGCTATGTGCCACTCTTGGGGCAGCTGCGGGCTGATATATTTAGGCTGGGAAAGACCAAATAATTCATGTCTCTTCCCACCATGATAATATCATCCCCCAGCTGTCTGCTTTATCTTGGCTGGTGATCAAAGCAGAGCAGAGCCCACACAGTTTTTTTTAATTATTCAAATAAGTAACTGAAACAAAGTGGCATGGGATCCCCTTTATTTTTGATAATCAGCCAAGGTAAATCAGACAGCTGAGGGTTGCAGCCCATAGCTGTCTGTTTTACCTGTGCTGGTTATTAAAAATATGTGGGAGCCCACGCTGTTTTTTTTTTTTTAATCTTTATTATTCATTGGCATCATTCAACAAAGCTTATTGATTGGCTGTGCTGTAGACTTTTAACAAACGTTATAAGAACAATACCCGAACAATGGACTCAGACATGGACTTTTTTTAGTCTGTGTTCGAATCTGAACTTTACAGTTCGGGTTCACTTATTTCTATAAACAAACCAATCTGTGGCTATCATTAGGAAATGTATTATGATGTTTGCACCAGTTTTCTAGTGGAAAGAAAAAGACATTTTGAAGTAGGCATATTTTCTTATAGACATTTGCAAGATTTTCCAGCTTTTAATCGCTTGTTACTTTACAAAACTGTAAGTAAAGAGTTTAGAGTGTGTGACCAAAGACGTCCATATATACCTTTTATAAATTACTACACAAATAGTATTAATTGTTGTGCGAATTTATGTCTAACCATAGTTGAATCCCATTGTCTTTTCTGATGCAGAGGCACCCGTTCCTGTTCTGTAAGGGCTTGTTCACATGGGGTGTTTTTGCAGCATTTTTCCTGCCACCACTCTGCAAATGCAAAGTGGGAACATGTTGAGGGTGACAAACCAATGGAGGCGTTATCAACCAGTTGCACAGCACACTGGGGCATTGGTGGATTCTGTTTCTTGGGCTTTTTGAGCCACATCAGCTTCATAATAGAATAAAATAATGTAAGCTCTATTTTGGATACATATTTTTTGTTTTTTTCCTGTTTCTATTTGTGAATTGTACCACATGCAAAGCTAAAAGAGAATAAAATAAATCAGTAGCAAATGCATCGACTTCATTTTTCACACCTGGATAAAGTTGATTAAATGAGTGCCTTTTATGTTAAATATCACTTGTTAGATCAATGCTCCGATTTACAGACTTGTTAAGTGCTCGGCGTGAATCTAGATGTTATTTAGGAGCTGAGTTTGTCTTTTGTTTGCATCATTTCATGTATGAAAGGGGTAGACAAACAACACGACACAGGAAATTAAGCAGATGTAGGCACAAGTGAATCATCACGTAGGATTGAGCAGATTCTGGTAAACATTGTTTAAGTGCGGCACATGGGTATTTAATACATAAATAGATGAATTACATTTGGATTCACATAAACATGCCATAATGACTCACGTTAACTCCATGTACAAGGTCTATGTTGTAGAAATGTATCAAAACTGAATTAGATTCCTAACTATTTGTGCATTAATAAGTTGCCAACTCAGCAACTTATCATTTGTTTGCAGAGGCCTCCACCAATTTTGACAGTAGAGTCTTGACTGAAGTCTTTTGTTTAGAATTGAACAGTAGCCTTAAGTAAACCAACACTCTGCAAAATATAGCCAAATCAATAGCTTTCCCATAGGCAATGCATGACAGTCAAGGTTCAATCTCACAGGGGAATAAGAGCTCATAGCCCATTTATTGACTTGGGACAATCCCCAATGTTCCTCCACATCACCACTTGACATTCGTCGGCACCACTGTCTTTGTGGACATCTTTTCTTCCTCTTCTACTGATTGAAGTCATGTGACTGCTGCGACCAAACAGTGACAACTGAGTGGTTGCAACAGTGATGTTGTATGAGAACCGGCTGAGAACTAGGAGACTGTTCTAGCTCAGACAGAATGTTATATTGACTGTTATAGGAGTCATGGTCAGCAGTGAAGAGGATCGTTGGGGAACCAGTTGGTTGATGTTCCAGTCAATTGGTATATTTTTTTTATTTTTCAATGTAGACCCCATTTACAAAGCAAAAAGTTGGTTGAAATCCACTTTAAGAAGGTGAACTATGTTTACTTCCAGCTACATACAGCTGTCAATGAGATATAGCAAATGACAAGCTCAGCTCTGCTGTTTAATGTATTCTCAGCCCTACTATATCTATATCTCCTGAAGGGGAAATTAGTCAAGGCTTTCCTGTTTTCTATATAAACAATTATTTAACCATTTTTTTTCCCCTGGTGGATATCCTCACCTTCTGTTGGGAAGCCACAGGACTTGGCCTGCTGCCCTTTCCTGTATTCTGCCGGTGCCTCATCTCCGGGCAACTAATGAACTACACTGGCTCTCATTAGCCTCTTTGCAGTAATGCCATTCACATTCCTTTTCTCTGCTTGATCTCATAGGTCGCTATCTTACGCTGATATTACATCTAAAAATTAACTTCTAATTAGTGAGGTGCATTGATCCAGAAGACATGTTTAATTCTAAATTCAGGCATCAGGGGGGCATTAAACAGCCTGGATTCTACATGAATGGAGCACAAACATCTAAGCGTACTTAATCTTTTCTTAAAGAGAAATTGGCTAACATGCAAAACACAAGAAACATTTTAAAAGTTAAACATATTACTTATTACTGATTATAATATAATAGCTATTCACAGTTAAAGTTAATTCAACATTTATAAATACATGTTCACTATGTGGTCAAAAGTATTGGACAGACATCTTAACCATTGAATTCAGGTATTTCATTTAGTCCATTGCCACAGTTGTATAAAATCCAGCCTCTTGTCCATGTAATCTGCCTTTACTAACATCAATGAAAGAATGGATCATTACAAGAGCAACCGGATACCAGCACAGTCTTATCGTAACAGCCACCAGATTTCATGACATTTCTTGGCTTCTGAATATTCCACCATCATCTTTTAGTGGTATCATTAAAAATGATAGGAACACCAACAACTCATCCTTAAAGGGGAGACCAAGTTACAGAACAGGGTCACCGAGTGGTCGGGAGCAGAGGGCATGAAAGTCAGGAGTGCTCTGCTCTCCTCTGGCATGAGTTTTAATGGCAAAGCAGTGTCAACCACAATGCCAAATGTTGGATAGATTGGTACAAAGCACTTTGCTTCTGGATTACAAACACTGGAAATGTGTTTTGTGGTTAGACAAATATCACTGCTTTATTTAAAAGACTGACGGATGAGTCTGAGTTTGGTGAATGCCAGGACATCACCTGCCTAATTGCATTGTGACAACCGTAACCTTTGGTGGTGGGGGAATAATCTTATGTGGTTGTTTTCAGAAGTTAATGTAGTCCTCTTGGTACCAGTGAAGGGAAACATTCATTCTTTAGCATACCAACGCATTTTAACTATTGAGGTGTGTGCAGATGATCAGTGATAGCAGTATTTTAGGCACAACGTATTACCACTGCTTCCAAAATGCTGCATTCAACAAAACAAGCACAGTGAATTGGATTTCTAGAAATGCTATGCTCATTGTGCTTCTTTTGTATGCAGCGCTATTTCAACTGCATTATGGGTTGCTGCGCTTCCACATCTCCGCAGCATATTCATTTATTTTGCAGAGTAGGAAGTGATCTTCAGCGGGTTATTGCAGGTAAAATATGCGCAGATCGTGAGCACAGGTGGCTGCATTCTCCCTGTGTTTACCCGCGGCTTCTCTCAGGTCCAGGGACACTGTGTCCAGTATGCAGTGTCTCCGGATCCCTTATAGCTTCCAACTTTATGGCAATAGTTTTTGGAAGGTAATTTTTTTATTCTAGCAAAACTATGCCCCAGTGCATGAAGCAAGATCCATAAAAGCATGGTTGAGTGAGATTGCTGTGGAAAAACTTGACTTGCTCATGCTAAACCCTGACAGTACGGCCATCCAACACCTTTGCAGTCATTTAGAATGGAGATTAAAAGCTTTACCCTCATAAAAATGAAGTGGCCGACCACACAGGTGTTCTTCTGGATGAATAGACTAAAATTCTCACAGACATCTCCAAAATCTTGTAGAAAGTCTCCTCACAAGAGCTGCAATGGTGGCCATGTCTATATTAAGCTCCATATATATATTTCTGCAGACTGCAGATTGCTTTAATCTTAATATTGTGTAATATACACACTGTCAATATTCCCCAAACTCTGGCATCATGTGACCTTCATTATACAATTTAAATACTTGATGTCATGGGCCAAGTAGCAAATCTTTCTACTTCTCTCAATATTCTAGAGAAGATATTCGACACAAAACCACAAGTATGCAAATTGCTCATTTGCATAGCGGCAGAGAGAATATTATTTGGTCATTTTGTCTTCGTTTTTCTGAAATTTACAGCCTTTACCAGTGTATTATAGAATTTTTGTCACTAGATTGAAAAAGAAAAATAATATTAACAGAAAGAAATCCAATGAGAGATCATTTGTTCTATACAGTATAAGCACATAGTCCAAATACTGAATGTTTTGAGGAAATCGCACATTATGTGTCGACATTTAAACATTTGGGACAAAGCGTTGAATCAGGTACAGAATATACGATTCGTATCCTGGTGTGAATCAGCAGTTGGTCCATTCACTTTGCTTTCCCTATGGGCCCATCATATCACAGTCCGATGCTGCTTGCAGTAAAATAGAATTTCATCACATTATTCCTTAGGCTAACACACAAGCTTCAGAGCATGACCTCTTGTCCGGCAACAGATTCCTCTGTGGAATATACTATTTTGCCTCCCTGGCTTTGTAGAATGCCCTAATGTATTTCTGAGTTCTATCAAGTCCTTCTTCTGCCATCTCACAAAACTAATAGGCCCTATACTGCACAAAGGTAATTCTTAATTCTCCCAACCTGTAGAGAAAAACCTCTGAACCTTGCAATGCACTAGTGACATACCCAGCACCCGAGGATTTAATTGAAGGTTGCCCAAGGCAGATGACTATATAGAGAAACAAGACATATTATATTAATATGTTAGGAAATATCTAAATATATAGGTATATGTGAAGGTATGCTACCTAATCATAATATATATCACTATATATATATATAATACAACATTAAAGAGTAATACATTATGGAGAAGCACATAATTCAACTTACCGTACACTAAAATTCAATGTATATTAAAAGGAGTGAGGGTTCAGCTCGCAAGTGTGGAGGTGAGCCAACCTTTTGAAGTTTGGGTTTGGGTGGTGCAGCTAAATGTTCACTAGATAGACTTTGATTAGGGAATGTTTAAAATCATAAAATAATAATAGTTTTGCCTAGCAACAAGTTTAATTTCTATTCTTCGGTATAAAGGCACAATGTCAGTCATTAAAACTAGTTAAAACTATGGAACACTGAGAGGGTCTTACTAGCCAATGAAATAACAGCTGTGGTAACTATGGCAACTGTGCTGATGTCATAACTTCATACAGCTATGTCAGAAGATTCTGAAACAACAGAGCAGGCAGACAGATGGCCGTATGAGGAGGTGCCATACTTGACGTGTCTGGAGACCTGGAGCTTCATCACTCCAGCATATGTAAGGGAGGAAGGGGGGACATTCGCCTAGCCAGCCAGATCAGCCATACCGCCTAGCCAGCCAGATCAGCCATACCGCCTAACCAGCCAGATCAGCCATACCGCCTAGCAGCCAGATCAGCCATACCGCCTAGCAGCCAGATCAGCCATACCGCCTAGCAGCCAGATCAGCCCAACTAACCCTAGCAATCAATGGGGTGACAGATGTTGCAGCCAGATCTCCCTCACGTCCAGTACTAGCCATCTTCACCTTTATATGTACGGCCTGGAGAGGTCGCATTAGGCTTACTCCATATGGTGCTCGCTCAGGGCACCTGCTTTGACCTTCATTACTGTCTGTTTTCTGCTGATATAACTTGTGTGACTATGTGATGTCACTGCTGTCATATCTATAGTGGATGTATATTATGTCTCACTGTAAATATGATACAGTGTACAAATTCTGATACAATTGTGTTGGCATTAACCTTCTAAGCCCAAGGGAAGGGCAGTCCTCCAGCCATGGTTCCCTAGAGGTTTCCTCCACAGGGGGTTTTTCCTCTCCTGAGTGCTGATGGATGATTCTTTGTGAGTCGAAGGTTTGCCATTTTCGGTGTCTTTTTCATAGTAATTGGCTGATTCAAAAATTCAGACACTGAATAAAATAATAATCTGATTTTTAATAAAATTTGGTCTATTTTACATCAAATAAAAGTGTTTTGTGTGTTTCTTTCACAATCTTGTGTTGATCTGAATACCTATGATAAAGCCATAAAGTCAATAAAGAGTTGGTGTCTTGTATGAAGTGTAATACAAATGTAAAAATAAGGAAAAAGTGAAACATAGATATGAACAGTATAGCAAAGGTTACCGTATATACTCGTGTATAAGCCGACCCGTGTATAAGCCGACCCCCCTACGTTTGCCCCCAAAACCTGGGAAAACCTATTGACTCGTGTATAAGTCGAGGGTGGACCCCAGCACAGGTATACAGGCTCCCCAGTGGTATACAGGCCTCCCCATTGGTAGTATACAGCAGCCTCCGCAGTGGTAGTATACAGCAGTCTCCCAGTGGTAGTATACAGCAGTCTCCCCATTGGTAGTATACGGCAGCCTCCGCAGTGGTAGTATACAGCAGCCTCCGCAGTGGTAGTATACAGCAGTCTCCCCAGTGGTAGTATGCAGCTGTCTCCCCATTGGTAGTATACAGCAGCCTCCGCAGTGGTAGTATACAGCAGTCCCCCCTGTGGTATATACAGGCCCCCTGTGGTAGTATACAGCATCCCTCCCCCCTGTGGTATATACAGGCCCCCTGTGGTAGTATACAGCAGCCCTCCCCCCCTGTGGTATATACAGGCCCCCCTGTGGTAGTATACAGCAGCCCTCCCCCTGTGGTATATACAGGCCCCCTGTGGTAGTATACAGCAGCCCTCCCCTCTGTGGTATATACAGGCCCCCTGTGGGAGTATACAGCAGCCCTTCCCCCTGTGGTATATACAGGCCTCCTGTGGTAGTATACAGCAGCCCTCCCCCCTGTGGTATATACAGGCCCCCTGTGGTAGTATACAGCAGCCTTCCCCCCTGTGGTGTATACAGGCCCCCTGTGGTAGTATACAGCAGCATGCCCCCCCTGTGCTATATACAGGCCCCCCGTTGCTGCCGCCGCACACCTGTAAAACAAGAGCTTTCATACTTACCCTCCTGTGACCGCGCACGCATCCCCCGCTCTCCTTCCTGCTTCTACCGGTGTCCATCCACGTGACCGCGCACAAATAATGACGTCATTATAGGCGCGCGGTCACGTGGATGGACGCCGGGTAGAAGCAGGAAGGAGAGCAGGGGATGCGCGCGCGGTCACAGGAGGGTAAGTATGAAAGCTCTTCTTTTACAGGTGTGCGGCGGCAGCAACAGGGGGCCTGTATATAGCACGGGGGGGGGGGGGCGGGCTGCTGTATACTACCACGGAGGGGGGGAGCCATCACTGACTCGTGTATAAGCCGAGGGGGGCACTTTTCAGCATAATTTTTGTGCTGAAAAACTCGGCTTATATACGAGTATATACAGTAATTTGTCATTTTAAGTAATGGGAACCCTGCCTGATATAAAAAAATAAAATAAATATACATTCTGATAACTATTAGTGGACTCATGAGTCCAAGTGTATTGAATCCTCGCCACTCAATATGACTCACCGCTGAGCTTGAACTGACGGGTGTGAGATCCCAGCAGGGAGGAAGGATGGTGAGGATTGTCAGTAGACAGATAGGCAGAGTATAAACTTTCATAAAGGAATTATACAGACATTTTGATATGGTTTTCAAAGCAAACACAACATCAGAGTTGATAAGCTTTAAGACATTTGTTTACTAATGTATGCAGTTTGTATTGTGAAATATCTGCTTTAACCCCCTCCCGACCCGTGTCTCACCATTTGAGACATGAAAGTCGGTGCGTTCCCAACCCGTGTCTCAGGGGGTGAGACATCTGTTCATCAGGCTCCTGCAGCTCAAGTGAGAGTGTCACTGACCTGTCACTTGAGCTGCAGGTAGCTGAGGACTTGTGCTACACCCCAGGGGGGGTCGCTTTGCCCCCCCCGGAGCTACAGCCGCAGTGATTGGCGGTTTGAAAATGAAACCGCCAATTACCACGGCTGTAGTGGAAAAAGTGCCTCCGCCTGCTCCCTGCCTCTTCCCTGTCCCTCTGCTGGCTCCTCTGCCCCTCCATTCTCCCTCCCATCATTCCCTCACTCTCCCCTGCCCTCTGGCCGGCGGTGATCACCGGAGATTACCGCCGATCTCCGGTAATCTCCGGTAATCGCTGCTACCGCAGCCGCCGCTCCTGCGCCCGCCGTCCCTGCCGCTAAATTGTGCCTCACCCTGCCTCCTCTGGCTCCCCTGCCCCTCCAGATCTCCCTCCCGGCCTCCGCTCATCCTCCCCTGACCGGCGGTGATCCCCGTATCCTGCTCCTGCCTCCGCTGCTGCTGTCGCTGTCCTCAGCATCATCTCCCTCCCATCTGACAGCTCTGATGGGAGGGAGATGATCCATCCCCCAGGTAACCCCCCCGGTCACACCTCCCCCGGGTCATTCCCCCCGTCATTGCCGCGGTCATCCCCGCATACTTACCGCCGGGATGACCGCTGCTTCCTGTGCCCTGTTCTTCTTCTTCCTTCTGACAGGCGCAGGCGCAGACAGAGCAGAAACTGCTCTGTCTGCCAGGGATATGACAGGTCATGACCTTACTGAGGTCATGGCAGGTCATGATCCTTGGTTCACACAGGGTCAATTGTGATCTCATCATGGGATCACAATTGACCCTGTGTGAACCAAGGATCGTGACCTGCCATGACCTTACTAAGGTCATGGCAGGTCATGATCCTTGGTTTACACAGGGGTCAAGTGTTATCCCATCATGGGATCACAATTGAGCCTGTGTGACCCAAGGATTGTGACCTGTCATCCCCCTGGCAGTGTACCAGCTCCTATAGCATATGGGGGATGCCCCCATATGATATAAAACTGAGAATCGTCGTGGGACCGCCCACTGGACCATGTCAGACATCACCGCCCACTGGACTACGTCAGACGTCAAAGAATAATAAAGATGGGGTCTAAGTTGCGTGTGTGTGTTTTTTTTCTAATAAAAATATCTTTCTCTGTGTTGTGTCCTCTTTACAATTTACTAGAGATTCCTAATGGCCCGGTCTAATATTGGCCGGACATTATGAATCTCGGGCTTAGTGCCAGCTGCTAAAAAGCTGGCATTAACCCCTTATTACCCAGTCTGCCACCGCTACACGGCAGCTGGAAGAGCTGGATACAGCGCCAGAAATAGCGCTTCTATGAATGCGCCATCTTCTGGGGTGGCTACGGGCTGCAATTCGCAGCGGGGGGAGCCCAGAAAGTTTGGGCCTTCCTACACTGAGGATTCCAACCCTAGCTGCCTAGTTGTACCTGGCTGGGCCAAAAATATGGCAAAGCCCACGCCATTTTTTTAAAAAATTATTACATGAAATAATTTTAAAAAAAAAGGGGCTTCCTTATATTTTTGGTTTCCATCCAGGTAAAACTAGGCAGAAGAGTTTGGTGGCAGCCCGTAGCTGCCTGCTGTACCTGGCTAGACCAAAAATGTGGAGAAGCTCCACGTCATTTTTTTTAAATTTCATAAGGAAATGTTAAAAAAAAATGCAGGAGAGGAGACGCCCAGGACACAGTGTTTCCGGATCTTGTGCACATGCCCTAAAAGTGAGAAATTGTGTGAAAAAAAGAAAATATTCAATATGATGACCTATTGTTATCAAATTCTGTGAAGTAGCTTTAGGTTCCAAATGCTCATTATACCCCTAGATATAATTCTTGAGGCTTCTAGTTTCCAAAATTGGGCAACTTGTGGGGGAGCTCCAATGTTTAGGCACACAGGGGCTCTCCATACATGACATGATGTCTGCTAACAATTGGAATTGTTAGCGGATACCATATCGCGTATGGAGAGCCCCTGTGTGCCTAAACATTGGTGCTCCCCCACAAGTGACCCCATTTTGGAAACTAGACCCCCCAAGAAACTTATCTAGATGCATAGTGAGCACTTTGAACCCCCAAGTGCTTCACAAATTGATCCGTAAAAATTAAAAAACAAAATTTGTGTGAAAAAAAAGAAGTACTTTTTCCTTATTACGGATCAGTTTGTGAAACACCTGGGAGTTCAAAGTGCTCACTATGCATCTAGATACGTTCCTTGGGGGGTCTAGTTTCCAAAATGGGGTCACTTGTTGGGGAGCTCCAAAGTTTAGGCACACAGGGGCTCTCCATACATGACATGATGTCCGCTAACAATTGGAATTGTTAGCGGATACCATATCGCATATGGAGAGCCCCTGTGTGCCTAAACATTGGAGCTCCCCCACAAGTGACCCCATTTGGAAACTAGACCCCCAGGGAACCTATCTAGATGCATAGTTAGCACTTTGAACCCCCAGATGTTTCACAAATTGATCCGTAAAAATGAAAAAGTACTTTTTTTCCACAACATTTTTTTTTTCATTTTTATGGATTAATTTGTGAAGCACCTGGGGATTCAATATGCTCACCACCAATCTAGATAAGTTCCAATTGTTAGCGGACACCATGTCATGTATGGAGAGCCCCTCAGTGCCCAAACAATAGAGCTCCCCCACAAGTGACCCCATTTTGGAAACTAGACCCCCCTGGAAACCTATCTAGATGGGTGGTGAGCATATTGAACCCCCAGGTGCTTCACAAATTAATCCATAAAAATGAAAGAAGAAAATTTTTGTGGAAAAAAAAAGTACTTTTTCATTTTTACGGATTAATTTGTGAAGCACCGGGGCATTCAAAATGCTCACCACCCATCTAGATAAGTTCGCTGGGGGGGTCTAGTTTCCAAAATGGGGTCACTTGTTGCGGAGCTCCAATGTTTAGGCACACAGGGGCTCTCCAAATGCAACATGGTGTTTGCTAACAATTTGAATGGAAATCAGCTCAAATTGTTAGCTGACACCATGTCGAGTTTGGTGAGCCCCTGTGTGCCTAAACATTGGAACTCCCCTACAAGTGACCCCATTTTGGAAACTAGACCCCCAGGGAACTTATCTAGATGGGTAGTGAGTATATTGAATCCCCAGGTGCTTCACAAATTAATGAACAAAAAAAAATTTTGTGGAAAAAAAGTACTTTTTCATTTTTACGGATCAATTTGTGACGCACCTGGGGATTCAAAGTGCTCAATATGCATCTAGATATGTTCCCTGGGGCCTCTAGTTTCCAAAATGGGGTCATTTGTGAGGGAGCTCCAATGTATAGGCACACAGGGGCTCTCCAAACGCGACATGGTGTCCGCTAACAATTTGAATGGCAATCAGCTCAAATTGTTAGCTGACACCATGTCACGTTTGGTGAGCCCCTGTGTGCCTAAACTTTGGAGCTCCCCTACAAGTGACCCCATTTTGGAAACTAGACCCCCCAGGGAGCTTATCTTCTTGGGTAGTGAGCATTCCGAACCCCCAGGTGCTTTACAAATTGATCTGTGAAAATGAAAAAGTACTTTTTTTTCACAAAATTTTCTTTTAGCCTAAGTTTTTTCGTTTTCACATGGGCAACAGGATAAAATTCATCATAAAATTTGTTGGGCAATTTCTCCCGAGTACATCGATACCTCATATGCGGTCATAAACCACTGTTTGGGCGTACGACAGGGCTCAGAAGGGAAGAAGCGCCATTTCACTTTTTGAATGTAAAATTAGCTCCAAAATTCAAATTGCGCTCCTTCCCTTCTGAGCCCTGCTGTGCGCCCAAACAGTGGTTTATGACCACATATGAGGTATCGATATACTCGGGAGAAATTGCACAATACTTTTAAGATCCATTTTATCCTGTTGCCCATGTAAAAATGAAAGAATTGAGGCTAAAAGAACATTTTTGA
Source organism: Allobates femoralis (assembly GCA_033576535.1). Classification (NCBI taxonomy): domain Eukaryota; kingdom Metazoa; phylum Chordata; class Amphibia; order Anura; family Aromobatidae; genus Allobates; species Allobates femoralis. The sequence continues at coordinate 99,432,904 of JARQOC010000003.1, read as the reverse complement.
TAAAAAAATTAAAATATCAATTTTTTGTTTCCACTTTGCTTTAGTTCCTGTGAAGCACCTGAAGGGTTAATAATCTTCTTGAATGTAGTTTTGAGTAGCTTGAGGGGTGCAGTTTTTGGAATGGTGTCACTTTTGGGTGTTTTCTGACCCTCTAAGGGACTTCAAATGTGATGTGATCACTAAAAAAAATGGTTTTGTAAATTTTGGTTGAAAAATGAAAAATTGCTCATGAACTTTGAACCCTTATAACTTTTTTTTTTTCCAAAATTGTGCTGATGTGAAGTAAACATGTGGGAAATATAATTTAATAACTATTTTGTGTCACATAACTCTCTGATTTAGCAGAAAAAAAATTCAAAATTTGAAAATTGCAAAATTTTCAAACTTTTTGCCATATTTTTGATTTTTTTCACAAATAAACGCAAAAATTATTGACCTAAATTTAATGCTAGCATGAAGCCCAATATGTCACGAAAAAACAATCTCAGAATCGCTAGGATCGGTTGAAGCGTTCCAATGTTATTACCTCATAAAGGGACACTGGTCAGAATTGCAAAAAAATGCCAAGGTCTTTAGGGTCAAAATAGGCTGGGTCCTGAAGGGGTTAAAGTTTTTTCCTGCGAGTGACCTTGCTGATGTAGTATAACTGCCTTGTGTCTTTTTGCTAGGGTCAGTCTTGCCATGGTGACATTAAGCTGTCTTCCACAAACCTTATTTTTATAACAAGATTTAACTGTTACCACATTTTTAACCTCCTACACCATTGCTTTTGGTTCAGTCAGAGGTGTAGCAAGGGGTTCAACTCAGGGAAGGGGGAAAGACATCCGAGTGGGACTCTAACCAACTACACCTGATTACAACTATGGCAGTGCATCCTAATTGTGGGTATAGTGGGACCTCAGCAGATAACTGTGAAGATACTGAAAATAAATCTCTACAAAAGACCAAAACTGATTTCTCCACCATATGGTGGCCATATAGTGGTATATACCAGTCCAGCAAAACATAAAAGAGATTACAATACAGTTACAGATAGTGAATTACAAGTGACATTCTCTCTCATGGCGTTGTTCACTTTTACTGTCTTTTCTACCTGCCTAGACTTCAAATCCACTGTCCATGTCTAAAAATAAATTAGAAAGTCAGATGGGCCCCAAAATGGTAATGATAAAAGCTACACCTTATTCATTAACATGCAAACGCTAATGAATCCCTTGAAGAATTAAAAAGTCACAACTCTAGGAAAGCGAGGAAGAAAGATCAAAAGCAAAGAGGGGACAAAACTGCTGAATTGCCCAAGGACATAAACCTAGAGCCTCAGCTCTCAAAATCTGGGTGGCTTGCCCCAAAGTGGAAACCAGGATCTTCTGAGTAAATCAGGGCATAATAATAACTTTTTTGCATTACCGTATATACTCGCGTATAAGCCGACTTTTTCAGCACAAAAAATGTGCTGAAAAGTCCCCCCCTCGGCTTATACGCGAGTCATATACTGGCTGAGTGTGAACGCAGCCTAACCGGGGGCTGGAGGTGGCTGGGGGAGGCTGGAATATGAGCGGGAGGTCATGTGACGCCGCTCATTAAATATGCACGGCTCCCCGTGTCAATCAGTGAAAGGGGGAGCCGTGCATAATACAGTGCCGCCCCCCCCCCCCCACCCCGCTGTCGCTGCAGGAGCAGCAGAAATCTCACCCTCCGCCGTCCTCTGGAGCCACCGGGTGTCCTGGGTCCTCGGTCCTCGTCTGTCCTCCTTCCTCCAGCCTCATCCTCGGTCCTCCGTGCTCTGTTCTCCCTGTATGCACGCTTCCAGTGCTGTGGGCGTCGCGGCAGCATGACGTCATCGCCGCTGCGTCCAACCCGCCCACAGCATTAGAAGCGTGCACTGCATACAGGAAGAACAGAGCACGGAGGACCGAGGATGAGGCTGGAGGAAGGAGGACAGACGAGGACCCAGGACCCGGTGGCTCCAGAGGACGGCGGAGGGTGAGATTTCTGCTGCTCCTGCAGTCTGAATCGATGGGGGGTCTGCATAACCCCTACTGGGGGGCCTGTATAGCCTCTGCTAGGGGCCTGCATACTTGTACTGGGGGTTGTATACCACTGGGGCTGTTTATACCTCTGGGGCTGCTGTATACTACCACTGGGGCTGCTGCTGTATATACCACTGGGGAGGCTACTGTTACACTGCTGGGGCCTGTATATAACACTAGGGTGGCTGCTGTATACCACACTGCTGGGGGCTGTATACCTGTGCTGGGGTCCACCCTCGGCTTATACACGAGTCAATAGGTTTTCCCAGATTTTGGGGGCAAAAGTAGGGGGGTCGGCTTATACACGGGTCGGCTTATACACGAGTATATACGGTAATTGGTAAATGATGAGATCCAATCATTATCTGGACATTGAGCATTAGTGTCACTATTTTGAAAAATACAAATTGTCACTTCAGGGAGGAAGTAGACGAACTCTAGTGCCACCAATTGAAGGTAGCAATCCTAAAAGTCATAATTAACTCACTAACAAGCCTTTTAATATGACTTTGGGTGTCTGATCTGGCATGAATCCTATATGTAGACGCTGTGTTTATTTTGAAAAAGTCACAATTTGTCTAGTCCAACACAAAACTGATCCTGTTCTTGTACAATATTTATGTGGGTAATTGGACGGCTCAGCTAAGAAGAGTTGGATCAACATTTGAGGCAAAATATTTTTCTACCTAAATGCATGTATTTGGGGGTTAAATCATGTGTGCCTTTGGGTTCCATTAGGAATGTTTCACTGTCTTTAGCTGGCTGCAGAATGTATTAACTGAGAATCCGTCAGTGAGCTCATTCTGATGTTCTGATTTGACCATTTGTCTTTTCTGAGCTCCTCTCGGCTGATTTATGACCGCAGACAACATCAAAAGTTGAATGAGCCGGGAAATAAAGAGCACGTAAAAACAAAACGCGGCATTTCTTTCAATAAACCATTTCCAAAAATAATTCTTAGCTCCAATTACAGGCATGCAAGTAACAAAATAATTCCCCAAAGTGTGACATCCTCGTTATTGCCCAATAATGAATTATCACAATGTCATTTCTATTGTTGCCTAAAACTTCCATTAATATTCTGAATACCATTTCCTAATTTATTATTTATTATTGCTTCAGTTACATCCCTTACAATTATGATTATGTGGCACATCCAAAATTAAAATATGACTGCTCACATCATTTGTACTTAGGAATCATTGTGTCTTACCACCGGTGGGCTGATGGGTTGAACTAAGTCAAAGCTGGAGATATGTTATGAAATAATTATTAAACACCTCATACAGATTATTTCATGTCAATTTTTGGGAGCAATTGCAACTTTTCCCAAGTCATTTGTAGCCTTGAAATCTGAATAAAATATGTAATTCTATCAATTTCTCCGTGACAAGTAATGTCATGAAGACACCCATTTCCTTATAATGGTAACATACATAATTCTGAATCATTTGACCGCAGCTGAAGAGATGAGTGGATCTTAGACATAAAAAATTTACTCAGTATAGCCAATTATTTTTTAGCAGAAAAACCTAACATGATATAACGAGAAAGTGCGTAGGAAATATTGTCATGGTTTCCGAAGACCGAGACACGTTTTAATATGCTGTTCCCAAGTAACATAAATAAGAACTTCTAGACATTTTATCCACATAAGCATTTGCTGTCAGACTTTTATCAATGTAGGAGCAACGTAATCTGACTTATATTATCTGATATCTTCTGTTGCTTTTCAAGGATTAGATGTCCATTTTCTACATTTTCTTGCAGCCTGACAGTGATGTCATTAACATTCACGAATGCCATAAATATTAATGACATGACACATATATGAGATGCAATGAGCTTCGGTCTATTATGGAATAATATGTCTGAAAAGGCTTTTGTTAAGTATGATAATTCATTTTCTACTTGCAGAAGCACACTGGGAATAAAAGTTCAAAATAGTCAGGGCAGATCATTGAAAAGCTCAATGATTTCGTCTAATGGAATCTCTGGTAATATGACCCTTTGGAGGACTTCAAGACATCTAGACACTTCCGACTCAAATGAAAGAGCAAGGTCAAAGTAGATTGCTTCACTCACACATTTATCTGCCGATAACATTAGAACTCGTATGGTATTCCGATAATTTCAATGTCATTTTATGTTCTCGGACAACTGTGATAGATATAGAGACAATAAGAGAAACAAGCCATGGTGCATGTAATCATTAGAGAGCTACTGAACTGGGGTTGAACAAGACTTCGTAATTACGCAACTTGTTGCGTTTCATTGGATGTGGATAACAAGTGGTCTTTGTGATAATTGGTGCATGTAATGAGTAAACTACAGTATAATATTGAGACAAAGTATTTACCGATGCAGTCTATTATCTCAACTGGGCTAGTTTCAAATGCAACAACATTTTTGTATGGTCATGCTGGATATTATACTTGGTGCATAATTAGATTCTTTTGTCTAACTTTATATTATCTATATGTTGTCTTACTTTGCAAAACGTTTGTGCTCCTAACTTTTTTACCATTTATAATTTGCTGGAAGCCACTCCCATTTCAATATAAGCCACACCTCTTTCTTTTAAACCATATTTTTTCAATACAACCCATGTCCATTCCTTCTAGGCCACAGCACTTTCAAATTAAGCCATACCTCTTTTCTCTAAGATATGCAAATTTCATTACAAGCCACACCTTTTTGATCTAGGATATGCCACTGTCAATACAAGCAATACCATTTCCATCTAGGATATGATATTTTCAATGCAAGCCATGCCTCTTCTCTCTAAGCCACATCCCTTTCAATACAAACCATGCCTCTTCCCTCTGGGACAGGCCACTTTCAATTCAAGCCATGCCTCTTCCCTCTAAAACAAACCCCTTTTAATACCAGCCACACCTCTTCTCTATAAGTCATACCTATTTGAATACAAGCCACACTTCTTCCCTCTAGGACACACAACTTTTAATAACAGCCACACCTGTCCCCTGTAGACACACAACTTTCAATCCAAGCCATGCCTCTTCCTTCTAAGACATGTCACTTTCAATACAAGTCATACCTTTTATCCTAGGACATGCACTTTCAATTAAAGCCATGCCTCTTCTCTCTAAGACATACCCCTTCAATACCAGCCACGACTCTTCTCTATAAGCCACAACAATTTCAATAAGAGCCACATCTCTATGATCTAGGACACACCACTTTCAATACCAGGCACACCTCTTCCCCTTATGACGCACTCCTTTCAAGACCAGCCACATCTCTTCTCCCTAACCCACACCACTTCTTATATAAGCCACACCTCTTCCCTTCATATCACTTTCAATTAAAGCCACACTTATTCCTTGTATACCACAACAGTACATTGAAGAAGCTGTAATAGGTGCACATAATAAACAGCGCTAAATACTTAATGGGACAAATGCACCATTTATTGCATTTTTTTACCAAGTTCTAGGCACAGAATATTAATTCTTTAGAAAAAACTCCATGTAGCTATATCAACATGAGGGTCAGGGAAGAAGATACTGCCCTATAGGCCCAACACCTCCACATAACAACCTTAAGCAGGAAACCAGTGGAGTTCAATTGTGTTTTAAAGTTGTGCAATTTATTAACAAAGAAACAGGTACACCTTAAAGGCATCCAAATTCAGGCTGTCAAGTACAAGTTCTGATACAGTAGATGTATAAAACCCACATCTGGGCAATGATAAATCTTCATGTAAACAAGTTGCTGTAATTACCATTTGCTAGGCATGTATTACACTTGTGCACAATATTGCGCATTAGTCTCATGTTACATAGTCAGTTTAACAACATCCTCCAATATACACAGTAATGATACATATAATGTGATAGATGATACAGATGTACAAAGTAAACATATCACATATTACATAGGTGCTGGTGCAAGTATCAGAGACGGTAGAATGGTGACAAGGAGCCCCCCACCAGGCTAACCCCTACATGCGTTTCGCGTGGCAGTATTCAGATGCTTAATCATGGGGAATGCACCGAGATCTGACGGAAAGACCTTATGATGTCTGGGGGCGCGGTTACCTGACCAGCGTCAACTATTGGATGGGTAGAGCGGCGCATGCGCACACGCTGTAGATCCCTCAACTCCTCCCCTGACTGGCGTCAACGTCACAGAACGGTCCCGTCAATATCCATTGATTTCAATACAATGTAACATAATTGTTCATAATTGTTCTTTTCCCTCCTGATTGCAGGGGAAACTAATCAATGACTGCTAGTGCTGCACGTCAATACCAACTCATCATTTTGCAGGAGTGGGACTCCAATGATCAGTTAAAAGTCTGGAAGCCTGTAAAAAGAAATGTGGTTTCCATAGTTGGCTTGATAGAAATAAAACAATCTATAAAAATGTGTAAAATATGTAATAAAAACTTATCATGTCAATTCGATTCAGCTGAAATGATGTTGGTACATCAACACTTTCAAATTAGTGAATAAGAAAAGCTTAAAACTCTGATAAATGATTTCTATTTCCTGTAAACAAAAATTCTTCTTCCTGGATGTTTTCACAAACTCTTTATGTTCTTCAAACTTGAAGGAAGGATGCCTTACAGCACCACATGGAAAAGGGTTAAAGCATTACCCAATATTGGGGCACACGTCTCATCCAAGGAGTCCTTCTCAGATGGTGTCCAGATACCAGATAATGAAAAAGGACACACCTTACAAATTGGTGAATTTACATCACATTTATTCCGCTTCCAGTTGCGATGTTTTGATCACAAGAGATCAAGTATGGACCATAGGGGGCCCATAAGCAAAAATGCCACCTACAGAATTGGTTGATATTAACCCCTGTACTAGGGATTTTAGCATTGGGTTAAGAAATTTATATGTATAGATTGAAGCAAGGATCATATGCAGTCATTGCCAAAACTGTTGGCTCCCTTGAAATTGTTTCAGAAAATGAAATATTTCTCCCATGAAATAAATGCATTACACATGTTCTGTTACACACATGTTTATTATTTATTATTCATTATTAATTGATTATTATTAATGTGTATATCCTTTTTCCATTATTGGAACAATGCAAAATAAATAAGAGTGAAAAAAAGCAAATTTCACATAATTTCAAACAAAACTCGAAAAATGGGCTGGATAAAATTGTTGGCACCCTCAAGTTAATATTTGGTTGCACACCCTTTGGAATAAATAACTGCAATCAATCAATGGCTTCTGATAACCATCAACAAATTTATTATACCTCTCACTTGGAATTTTGGACCACTCTTCTTTTGCAAACTTCTCCAGATCTTTCATATTTGAAGGCGCCTTCCCCCAACAGTAATTTTATGATCTCTCCACAGGTGTTCAATGGGATTTAGATCCAGACTCATTGCTGGCCACTTCAGAACTCTCATCATTTTGTTTCCATTCATTTCTGGGGCTTCTTGAATTATGTTTGGGGTCATTATCCTGCTAGAAGACCCATAACCTAGGATGCAAACCCAGATTTCTGCCACTGAGCACTACATTGCAACCTAAAATCCTTTTGAAATCTTCAGATTTCATGATGCCATGTACACAGTTAAGGCACCTTGTACCAGACACAGCCCCAAAACCTCCATCAAACTTAACAATAGGTACTATGTTCTTTTCTTTGTAGGCCTCATTCTGTTTTTGGTAAGCATTAGAATAATTTGCTTTACAAAAAACCCTCTATGTTTGTTTCATCTGTCCACAATACGCTTTTCTAAAAGGATTTTGGCTTTCTCATGTATATTTTGGCAGACTGCAGTCAAGCTTTTTTTTATGTCTCTGTGTCAGCAGTGCCGTCCTCCTGGATCTCCTGCCATATCGTTTTATTTCATTCAAATTTCAACAGATAGTTTGTGCTGACACTGATGCACCCTGAGCCTGCAGAACAGCTTGTATTTCTTTGGAACTTGATTGGTGCTGCTTGTCCACCATCCGGACTATCCTGCATTGCAGCCTGTCATCATTTTTTCTCTGCCGTCCACATCCAGGGAGATTATATACAATGCCATGGGATGTAAAAATTTTGATTCTGTTGTGCTTTGTGGACAAAGGATAAAGATCCCTTGCAATGGAGTTGTAAAATTGAGATTGTTGGTGTTTTTCAACAATTTTTGTTCTGAAGTTCTCAGACAGATTTCTTCTCTTTCTGTTCTCCATGCTTAGTGTGATACACATAGACACACAATCCAAAGATTGAGTCAGCTTCTGCCCTTTTTAACTGGTTTAAGGTGTGATTTTCATGTTGAAACAAAGTTGTTTACCGACAATTTTAGAAAGGTGACAATACTTTTGTCCTGCCCATTTTGGAGGTTATAAGTGAAATTATGCCCAATTTGCCTTTTTTACTCTTTGTTTACTTTATGTTGTTTCAATACATAGAAAGGAATTAAACATGTGCATAACAAAACATGTAATTACATTCATTTTCTTTGAAAAAAAAAACCTTATTTTTTGGAACAATTTAAATTGTGCAATCACTTTTGGCTATGTCTATACACACACACTTATACACATATGTAATTGTGTATAAGTGAACACAAATATTATATATTATATATATATAAATATATATATATTATATACATAGTTGTAGAGCCCGGCGTTGCCCGGGCGTAATGCCCATATATGGTCATAATGCTCATATATGGTAATATCGCTCATACATGGTAATGTATGTATGTGTGTATGTATCATAGCCCTGCCCCTTCTGGTAAACACACCCCTTCATAGCTCCACACCTACAAATAGCACATCCCTCCCAGTAGCCCCACCCTTTTCATAGCACCCACATGAATATCCCCACCCCTTCTAAGTTCCATCCCTCTACATAGTCTTGGGTGTGGGGCTATGTGGAGAAGGCGGGCATATGTGAAGATACAGGCTGTGAAGTCGGCATGGCTATGTGGAGTGGGCAATACTATGTGGAGTGGGTGAGGCTATGCAAAGTGGGTGTGGCTATGTTTGTGTTCTGATGTTAAGATAGATTTAATAAAAAAAAAGCTACCCTAAAGCAATGGAATGTATGGAAATATTTGTGAAAAAATACAAATAAAAAGTTACTATTTTCAGGATATGGTGAGGGATAAAAACATGCCAAGTTCTGAGGACCAACTTTAGCAGTGTCCTTCACCAGTTAAAGTATTGTCATTTTTTATAATTATTGTTCTTTTTTCCTTTAATGTCTAAAAAGAAGAAAATAATATTTTGTAAAGCAGCGAAACCTCCAAAGTCCTCCACTATCCCTAGTATATATTTCAGCACACATCACAAAGCATTTTGATATCCCAAATGAGGATCACGGGCAGGGGAAAAGCAATCCAATCATATTGAATTTTGTTTTCCTCTTTAGATGTAGAGATTGAGGGTCATTCTGTAAGTTTATTGATGGACGCTGCACTTAATTAGAGAAGCAGAGCGAGATCAATGCTCATAAGGCTTTAGCACAATGCAATTTATGTGGCCCCAACATTTAATTTCCTAGACGAGTTTGAATCTTTATCTGTGCCTCTTCTGTTTTGCTGATCTGCACAGATTTCATTGCAAATAAAGTATGGCCTTAAGACATTGTAAAAGGAACAATCATCATACACAAGGGGCCTGCTGTATTTATTGCTGACTGTGAATGGTAATATTTGTGACGTAGTTAGTTGCGATGTCCTTAAATATAGAGGACTAACGAATCACATACCGTATGTCTTTTTCATTGTGACAAAATACTCGGCAGTATATAGAGGTGAAATCATGTATATAAGAGTCTTTCTATAAATTAAAGTATTTTGTAATGATTATATTTACAACCTAAACTAAATAAGATAATTAGATGATTCGTAAGCCAAACCACCTAGTTAACAAAGCTATCACTGGACTATCTTCGGGCACATTTAGACAGCCAACTGCATCAATTAAAGGACTGAACAGTTCTTTAAATTGATGACCTATCCTGGTACCATTTCAATCAGTTTGTTCTGGGTTTCCAGCTGCAGCCGTAAGTGATCAGTTGAGGAGCACGAACCACACAGCTCCGTTCACTGTAAAGTGGCCTCAGCTTTGTATTAGCAGCATTCAGGGTTCTCATCGCCCAGACCCATATTCATATGAAATGCCAAAATGTTTTATGTAAGGATTTACATATTCTTACTAATAAGGGGAATGTCCACTACATGGATAAGCCCTTATTAATCCATGTTTTTCCCTCCAGTAAAATAAGAGCTCTTATACTTACTCATTTCAGTGGTATTCACATTGGCTCTCCTGGGAGTTGCATGACATAAGGATCTCAGTGCTGGCTTCACACTCTTCTCCTTACGACAAATCAAACAATCACAGGAAGTGAGAGCTGAGGACATTTTTCTGATCTATAAAAGACAATGAAATGTAAAATAAACTTCTTTTAGTCACTTGACCAGCCCCTTTGCTCCTCACCTCCCCCACATCCAGTCTTTGACCAATCTTTCAGTTGATATTGACCATGCTGAAATCCTCAGGCCTCACTTGCTAGCCCGGGGCTCCTGGGTTTGCCAGGCCTGGGTGTGTTCTGCGCATGTAACCTCAAAGGTCAGGGCTTATATCATGACACCATAGGTCTTACCATGGACCACAAGTTTTGTGGGCACATGCGCAGAACCCTCCTGGGCCTAGCTGTTCAGATACTAAGGTCCCAGTATTTTGGTACGGTCGATCCATAGATGACATCAGAGCATAATAATGGATATTAAGTTTGTGGAGAATAACTTCTCTAACAATCAAATCTCCTGGGAAAAATGTGCGAATGGGCAAATTTAAGTCTTAACTAATCTACTCATCTCTGAGGATCATTATTACCGTATATACTCGTGTATAAGCCGAGTTTTTCAGCACAAAAAATGTGCTGAAAAGTCCCCCCTCGGCTTATACACGGGTATAAACGGTAATTATTTTTTTTTTTTAAACTAAGAAATAATGCTGAAAAGTCCCCCCCCCCGTGGTATACCGGGCCCCCCCTTGCTGGTGGCAACCTGTAAAAGAAGATATCGTTATACTTATCGTATCGCCGCCGCCGCCGCCGCTCTGTCACCGTCACCGCGCTATTCCGGGTCTTCATGCTTCCTTCACCGTCGCACAGGAAATGACATCATTTCCTGTGCGACGGTGAAGGAAGCTTGAAGACCAGGAGGAGCGCGGTGACTGTGACAGAGCGGCGGCGGCGATACGATAAGTATAACGATATCTTCTTTTACAGGTTGCCACCAGCAAGGGGGGGAGCGCGGTGACGGTGAAGGAAGATTGAAGACCAGGAGGAGCGCGGTGACGGTGACAGAGCGGCGGCGGCGATACGATAAGTATAATGGTATCTTCTTTTACAGGTTGCCACCAGCAAAGGGGGGGCCCGGTATACCACTGGGTACCCCTGTATACCTCTGGGGCTGATGTATACAGCTCTGGGGCTGCTGTATACCCTCTGGGGCTGCTATATACCTCTGGGGCTGCTATTTACCCCTCTGGGGCTGCTGTGTATACCCCTCTGGGGCTGCTGTGTATACCCCTCTGGGGCTGCTGTATACCCCTCTGGGGCTGCTGTGTATACCCTCTGGGGCTGCTGTGTATACCCCTCTGGGGCTGCTGTATAGCCCTCTGGGGCTGCTGTGTATACCCCTCTGGGGCTGCTGTGTATACCCCTCTGGGGCTGCTGTGTATACCCCTCTGGGGCTGCTGTGTATACCCCTCTGGGGCTGCTGTGTATACCCCTCTGGGGCTGCTGTATACCTCTCTGGGGCTGCTGTATACCTCTCTGGGGCTGCTGTATTCCTCTGGGGCTGCTGTATTCCTCTGGGGCTGCTGTATTCCTCTGGGGCTGCTGTATACCTCTGGGGCTGCTGTATACCTCTGGGGCTGCTGTATACCTCTCTGGGGCTGCTGTATACCTCTCTGGGGCTGCTGTATACCTCTCTGGGGCTGCTGTATACCTCTCTGGGGCTGCTGTATACCCCTCTGGGGCTGCTGTATACCCCTCTGGGTCTGCTGTATACCTCTCTGGGGCTGCTGTATACCTATGGGGCTGCTGTATACCTCTCTGGGGCTGCTGTATACAGCTCTGGGGCTGCTGTATACAGCTCTGGGGCTGCTGTATACAGCTCTGGGGCTGCTGTATATCGCTCTGGGGCTGCTGTATATACCACTGGGGAGGCTGCTGTATACTACCACTGGGGAGACTGCTGTATACTACCACTGGGGAGGCTGCTGTATACCACTGAGGGGGCCTGTATACCACACTGCTGGGGGCTGTATACCTGTGCTGGGGTCCTTATACACGAGTCAATAGGTTTTCCCAGGTTTTGGGGGCAAAAGTAGGGGGGTCGGCTTATACACAGGTCGGCTTATACACGAGTATATACGGTAATTGTGTGCTTCTCACAATTAAAATACAAACCATACCCAGTGATTTCAATTGACAGTTGATTTGAATGGTTAAAAGAAGTAGAGAACCATATTGGAATAATTTAAGGTATGGGCAAATCAGTGGTGTAAATAAAAATGAATGAGTACAATTGCAAAGATCATAATTGACCCCTGTAAGGTAAAGTGCTTTGTGCCCCAAAACTGAGGACGTTTATACAGTATTTGGTTAAATCTCCACGACTATGAACAAGTTTGGCCAAACAAAGCCATTTGTCTCCCTTTATCAAAACAATGCCATTACAATCTACATAATTAAATGGCATTTATATTAGTTTAAACATTAGGGGTGACTTGATAGCAAAACATTTCTTGTTATGTGTGAAAAGGCAAAGGAGACTTTGAGCCAAAACAAGATCTTAGAAATCAAATCATTACACACCATCAAGTGAGAAAGATGTCATTCAGGTTCCTATGCCTTATAGCAGGGGTGGGGAACCTTTTTCTGCTGGGGGCCATTTGGAAATTTCTAACATCCTACGGGACACACAAAATAATCAGCTTAAAATTATCGGGCTATATTTCGGTAAACAATAAACTCACCCCTACTGTGGTGGCTGGAGCTGCTTCTCTTTGTCGTGGCTGTGATAATAGGTGATATCGATCATGTTGCTTCTCTGCTCTTCCAGGTTTGCTAGAGCCCTAAACATCACAGGAGAGCTGTGAGCATATACATCACTAGTGAGACTGAGGATAGGGCATAGAAATCACTGAGGAGCTGCATTTAAGAGGCAGGAACTCAGCAAAACGCGTCTGCCAGTCTGACCACTGTGGTCCCCAGTAATCAGCCCGAGGGCTGAAGAAAAGGTCATCGAGGGCCTAGGGCCTGATGTTCCCCACCCCTGCCCTATAGCACTGGCATCTTTTATCTGTACTATGTAGAGTAATAGATATTCAATACTTATCCAGAGTTAGTTTTGCTTGGCGTCACCTTCAGACATTATATGAAACTATATAAGATAAAAGCGCTAGTGAATAACATCGCCATTTCTGAAATATTCTTAGAAATGGAGAATGACAATGTAATTATTCCTTTACAGTATAAGTGAGATATGATTCATTTAAAGGGAACCTGTCATGCCTATTTTTATAAAAATGTTATTTAGATCATGTATTGTTCATTAGTAACCTTTTTTTTTATAAATCATTGTGTTCATCCCAAAAAAGCATTTATGATACTTACATATTTTCATTCACTAGCTGGGCAAGCAGTCAAGCAGTCATCCCGCTGGTTAACAGTTAACAGATGCCACTAAACTTGTAGCAATGTTGAATGCTCTGTATAAAGGTTATGTGTGATGTCCAACCCATGTGACCATATTGCGCAGAGCTCAGCGAACTAAATTGTTAAAGTATATGTAGACTTAGCTTTGCCTATTATAGTCACATGTTCGTGACATCACACAGGTCCTCTCAGCATTTTCTAAATGAGCTGTTATCTAAAAACCAGCCGATGACTGCCTGACTGTTTGCCCAGCTAGTGAATGAAAATATATAAGTATCTAAAATGCTTTTTTGGGATGAATACAACAATTTAAAAAAAAAAAATAAAAAAAGGTTATTAATACACTACATGTACTACATGATTTAATGATATTGGGAGTGATATAATAACAAAAAAAGACATGACAGGATCCCTTCAATGTTCAGATAATACTAATGAACAAATCAATGAGTGAAATTAGTTTTCATGTCTGAAGTCAACTCAGATTTTATGATCTGCAAAAATGTATATATTCAGTACGCAGGAGAGTCCAAAGAGTCTAGAATGTAGGGACACATTGATAAAAGTATTACGAATTCTTGCCATGACTGAGAACTTTTATATCTAAATATACGTCACGTTCTCATTTTTTTCAATGTCACACCATTCCTTTTATTTTTATATTGGCTTAACTTGTATTTAGTTGCTTTTAAGTATAGCAATGCAAACAACAAAGAGAGGAAGTTGAGGTAGGAACTTTCCCCATCACACAGAAAGTCTTCTAATCTTAGCCTTGAAGGTATTTTAATATTCAATGCAACTTCTGTTATAGAAATGTACTTCCACCACAAAAAATGCACCTTTGGGTTGTCCCATAGCATATGCAGCGGAGAATCAACCAGCCCATATGTCCTGCAGCAAAAGCTTTTAATCTGCTCTCCCAATCCTGTGCTCTCTCTCCAGGGATAACATTCCTGTATAGTATTTTAAAATTAATTAGTTATACATCATTATTTCAGACAATTTTACTATCCTTCATTTTTAAAGGCTCTTTCTATCCTGTGCATATGCAGTTTTAATTAATGGAAACCAATTTCACTGTGAGACGATAAACTGAAAGTTTAATATACTAAAAATAATTCGGAGCATTGTTTGCGCTTTACTTGCTCATTAAAATAAACAACAAAGTGCTCTTCAGTTTGCTGTTATTGCTCTCATTGATATCAGTGTTAGAATATTACATGTTCTAAATACACTTTTGGATATAGGCAGGATTAGTTTAGGATTAAATTTTCTGTACTTATGTGGAAACTATGCTTTTTCAACAAACTTTTCTTAATCCGATAGCACCATCAATTATTTTAATTATATCTTATCATATGATTCTGCTCCTTTCTCCTTCTTTGAGCCATTTCTCTCCTGCCTCCTGATATTATCATCCATTCTGGGAAAAAAACAGCCCAACTTCATCTTGATTAAGAAAAGACAGACTGGTCAGGTTACACAGCTCAGAATATTGTATTGAGAAGATAGAATGGAGGAGGAATTAAGAGCAGAGTGAGGAAACAGACAAAAAGAGACACAGAAATAGTGTGCTGAGCATTCTAACAAGTCTTTTACCTCACTAAGAGATAGTTTCACATCCAAACAACTAAGTACTGATGAATATTTTATCCTCCACGCTGCTGCTGGTTCTGTCTGTGTGCTAAGTAATGAAGAGCAGGAATACTTCCTTTTTCTTGTACTATCTATGGCTAACAAATTAGCAGCTAGACTACTTTTACCAGCTCAGAGTCAATTGCAAATTAGAGATTGAGGAGAAGGGAAAACTGGTGAATATTTATGATACCAGACATATAATGCCTAGTGTTTTTTTCTCTTGGACACATGGGATAGTTTTTTTGAAAACATACTTGAAATTATATTTTCATTTAAAGTGAGTCTATCACCCCAATAGCATTTAAATTCTAAACATTTAGATAGGGCACTTATCCGCTGTTTAAGTCATACTAGGTAACTGTAGTTCAACTTTATTGTTAACTAAAAATTTATTTTTATTTCAAATATGAATGAGGGCTCTTCAGTGCATCCTTAGTATGGCCTATGCCTTGGTGCACTGTCACACCCTACTTTATGCATAATAAAGCCAACACCTCACACTGATCGACTTGTCTCTGATATCCAGAGGGAAATCGAAGTCTCCTGTTTGTACCTGCGCACTGACACAGGATGATTGCGGTGGTGCTGTCATAATGTCAGTGTGGGCGCAGTTTTATGTTTTCTGTTTGATGGCTCCTGCGATTGCCACAGAGAGAGAGGACCCAGATGTCACAAATAGGAAGCGTGATGGTGCAGCAATGCATAACCCACCCAAGAGTGAACCAGAGCGGACTCATTTGCATATCAAAAGTTAATTTTCAATTAACTATAACGTTAAAGGGAACCAACCACCCCAAATGACCCCCCCGGACTATTAATATGGTTCCCTACACCCAGCACACACATTTGCTGCAAGCTTTTTTGCTAAAAAAACTGTTTTGGAGAAGTGAAGAAGTAGCTTTGTGAAGTTTATAACATTCTGACGAGTGGGTGTAAATTAGCTTGTTCTACAGCCGAGATTCATCTGCCAGTTATCTTCCTTTCCACATCGCTGCAGTAAAGCCCAGCCCTTTTTTCAACGTCACAGGCTGGTGCACGGGATCTCATGCCCGTGCACACGTCATCAGCTAGAGCCGGGTCACGAGCACACGCTCTGACTTCCTGCGCTCAGCTGTGCATTACACCAGGCTGCAGCGATTGGACAGTATGTTAGTATTCACTGCAGGCGGGCATTGTAGTGCGGCAATAGCTGAGCGCAGGAAGTCAGAGCGTGTGCTCGTGACCCGGCTCTAGCTAATTACGTGTGCACGGGCATGAGATCCCGTGCACCAGCCTGTGACATTGAAAAAAGGGCTGGGCTTTACTGCAGCGATGTGGACAGGAAGATAACTGGCAGATGAATCTCGGCTGTAGAACAAGCTAAGTTAGGCCCACTCGTCAGAATGTTATAAACTTTACAAAGCTACTTCTTCACTTCTCCAAAACAGTTTTTTTAGCAAAAAAGCTTGCAGCAAATGTGTGTGCTGGGTGTAGGGAACCATATTAACAGTCCGGGGGGGTCATTTGGGGTTGGTTGGTTCCCTTTAAGCTATAATTGCCTACTATAATTTAAATGTGAGCTAGGTCCCCTATATAAATGTTTAGGCAGTTTAAATGCTATTTTGTGGGTGACAGACTCCCTCTATATAAGAATAGGAATGGTGAAATTGGAGAATACTGGAGTTTATATGGATAGTTTTGTCACTTCCTTTTACTATTTAGAAATCCATGCAGAATAAAACACACTATAGCACAAAAATGTGACCTTATAAAAGAAAAAAAAGAAAAACAGCATGCCTCCTTCTGCCCACCTGTATCATCTGTTCCTGTTCTGATTAAAAGCTCTGAAGGTATGGGAATCTGAAAAACACCTGTTCAGTGGATAATATTAAGGCACAAGTAAACCATCAGTGCTAAGAACTACATTTAATTATCTATTTAGCAAAATCCACATTATCGGGATTATTTTTGGTTTCATTTTTATTACAATTTAGTGCCAGTGTCAGGACATTCTTTAGGTACAAATTTAGCTCCATGCACTTTGGTACTGATGATGAAGTAAGCAGTTGTGAACAGCAACATCATCAATACCACCTAACATTACAGCCCCACCAAAGAGAAGCACTTATAGATGTTGTCCACTACTAGGATAAGGCCTTCTAAATGGTCTTGTTTCTGCTCATTAAAACAATAAACCCTGTACTCACCTTGCCATTACAGCAATGTCAGTGATCGCAGTTTGGGGCTTACGTGACATTGTGATGTCATGTGAGCCCTGCATCCAATCACCGTCGGCTTCCTTCTCCTGCCTTCGTACCAAATGAGCTGAAGCAACGGAAGTAAATAGCAGTTGCAGCGTCACTCTTGTTCTTTCCTCTCATTAAGTACAAAGGCAGGAGAAGAAAGCCGATGGTGATTGGATACAGGTTTGCATAACGTCACAATGTCATATGAGCCCTGAACCGCAGTTATTGACATCACTGTAACAGCGGCAGTATGGGAGGTGAGTACAGGGTTTATTATTTTAACGGGAGGAAACAAGACCATTCAGAAGAGCTTATTCTAGTAGTGGACAACCTTTTTAAATGTTTGACCAAATATAGCAGGATGATGTCTAAGTTGATAATTTTTCCAAAAGACCCTTGGCAGAAAACAGTTCCCCACCCCTGTATTGGATGGTCATTTAGACCTGTCAAAGTTGGCTTGTTTGGCCAACTTAAGTCTCATGTGTATGACCACCTTTCTGTTCATCATTTCTAATATTTGTAGAGGGGTTAGGTCTGGCTTGAGTAAGTAAACCAACAGTCCTAGCATTAGTAATGAGAGCTGATCTTACTAACTATGCATGCTAATGATATTCTTTATTTATACTGTAGGACGTTAAAATAGACATCAACACTATACAATTGTAACAATTAATACACAAGATGAATGATAATTGAAAAAAATGAATAAATTAATAAGTTGTAGAACTGCAAAATAATGGTCCAAGTCCAAAGGAGCTTACAATCTAAATGAAATAGGATAAGAAATCCCAATTGCACGTGGTAATAATTTTAACCATGGAACTGGCCTTTTGTTTTGACACATTCAGACTGTAGCACAATGTCTGTGCTTAATAGCTTAATATTACATTTAGAACTGAGATGCCAATACTACAGCGCTGTCAGTCACTTGCTTCTTGTGTCGCTTCAGTGATTTCTTTCCAGCCTGTCCTATGCTATCCAATGTTAAAATAAAACAACTATCCCAGTAACCTAGTTGTTAGTCAATTACTTAATCAATTATTTTATTTTGACTACATAAAATCAACATAAAATCAACATAAAATCAACATAACACAAAGACATGGTAAAAAGGAAGTTTGGCGAAAAGAGCAGGAGCTCAGCAGGTGTTACATGTCCAAAGAGCAGCCCATAGAGATATATGACTTTATGTAATAGTAAAAATTATTAAATTACACTAGTGGGCAAAAAGACATGGTAGGAATAAAAGAAAAATGCATATAGAAAAATGTCAATATATTATAAATAAGTAAGAATACATATAGCTAAATATACCAGTCCAGTGAATAATATATATACAGATATATTGGATATATATAATCCAGTGAACTATATATATATATTTGTTATATAATATATATATATATATATATACACAATATATTATAGAGCTAGTACCAATGAGTGTCATTATACTAAACCACGTTTAGAACTACTCCATCACAAAACTAATTAATTGAACTAGTGCCATAAACCTGAGGACTTAGTGTTTTTCTGAGCTAAAAAGTTTTAAACTGAATGGATGATTCATGAGTCCGGTAATTGGTAAAGGGTTTATAATTTATAGAACACGACGTGCCAGCGCTGAAAAATCAAAAGCCACACCAGGGACCCCGGAAGGTATGAGATTCACAGGCCTTCCACCTTACCACCAGGTACCACTGATCTGGACACTGGACTGGAGTCCTGCAAATTGATCCCCGTATCTCTACTCATGTCTTTTAATACCCAACGGGTTCAGACCATCATTACGCTAATGTTTTCTCATCAGATATGACTTGGTAAGTTTAAAACTGGCACCATATACATAATGGTCCCTTTACACGCAGCCACAGGAAGGTAGACACCGGGAGGCATCGGACACAATTGTGCCTGTTGCCTTGAAAAGACCATTATGTGGCTGTGTGTAATTCAGGACTTTCCTTCCTGTGTCTTCCCTGAAGGAAGGAAAGTCCTGAATTTTACGCCGCCACATTGTGGTCTTTTCAAGGCAACAGGCACAATTGTGTCCGATGCCTGCCAGTTTCTACCTTCCTGTGGCCGCTTGTAAATGGACCATAAGAATGATAGATTTTAGTATGCAAGACATTTTATGAAGGGGATATTAAGGTTTGTATTGGAAATTAACTTTCCAAGTGCCCTTAATTATATCTTCTGATCAATATTAGCACATCCCTGTAGTACACCGGTGATATGCTCATCTGGCACAATATTTTTCTTAATGATGCCATGAAAAAGAAGAATAGAAGTTATTTAACTTCAGTCTATTTCTACATTATTTCTTGCTTTTAAATATACGCTATTTGTGCACATACCAAGGACATAGGTTTGAAACGCATTTGAAGTTTTTTTTTACTCATGTTTTTTATGAATGACAAAATCAAGATTTTTCGAGAAGATATTTTAAACCCCATTATTTGTTTTCTGTTGTGGTTAGGAAATTAATTAATTAATGTGAATCATAATCTGACGACAGCATGATGTAAGAGTTAGAACACCACAACAACTTTGCTTCTCTCACCTGTATGTCTGCTATTGTTTACATAATCTAAAGGGTTTATTACCTTGTGATTAACATTGCAGGACCAGAAACTCATGTTCATGGCAGTCAAACACACCCTCTGCTGTGATTGACACCTGTCAGTCAGTGCACAATGTCTATTGAGAGCCTGGTGTGGGTGGGAGGCAGCTCTTCCAGCTCAGATAAATACTTAAAACTCAATTCTTTGTTGGTGTTAGAAAAGCTGCACGTAGTAATCCATGTGACACACCATTGGCTTCAGAATCTCCATACCTACATTATGTTGCTGACAGATGAGGTAGCAAAAACCTGCTGACAGATTCCCTTTAAGATATAAATCGAGCATATCATAAAGCCTTCAGTTCGTGAAGCTAATTGGAATATAAACGTTAGTCATCTGATACGTTATTGTGAATATTTGCAATTTATAGCTGACTGTTTTACTTTATATAATGTATAGTTTCCCTTTAAATGGATGCATTTGCTTTATTATACAGCTCTATCCTGTAAATTCCACGGTTAGGTGCAGTGCCTTAATCCCTGTGTTCCCATCACCATGTCACTACACTTCCACTGAATGATAGATTTTTGGAAGACAGAAAATGCCATATGGTTCAGATTAGAAATGAGCAGAATGAGCAAGTCTATAAAAATTCACTTCTCCGCTGATTCTCCAAACATAAAATGTTATGAGCCCTTTTCATAATTGTTACAAATTGTGAAAAAAATACTTATACTATGCACCATAAGTGTATATCTTATACATTTACTATTATTGTAAAGATTCAAAAATGTTAAAGCGGTGATCCCACTTTATATAGAATCAAATAGAAAAGTACATTTAATTAAACTTTGAATTGACAGCATGATAAAAAGTCACTTTTAAACATTCTCTCTGTTAAACTTCAAAGATTCTATTAAAACCAACTGACATTTCACATACCCCCTCATATCCCTCGTTCTGTGATGTACCGAGGACGTGCATCCGCTGTTGCTGCTTCATTCTCGGTACTGCATAGGGGTCTCTGTTGGTGGGGATGAGAAAGGGGAGCAGACTCCAAAGCATTCCCTTCTGAAAAGTGTTAAAAATACTACAAAGGTGCCATCAATCTATGTGAGGTCAGATGGAGCAGCATCTGTAAAAACATTGATCGGTATAGAATCAAAAAATATCGTAAATGAAACCAATTCATTTTTTATCCTTAGCAATGCTGGAGGTATAGCAGTGCTAAGTGCAATGCTATTAAAGGGGGTTAACCACTATTCTGATAACCCCTTCTAAATTAGCCTGTTTGCACCAGTCAGTAAAACAACAACACTTATACTCACCTCCGTTCCGTTCCAGCCATGTTGGCACTTACTCTCCTGGGGTCTGTGTGAAATTGTTTTGTCACACGAGTCCTGTAAGCAGTCAGCGCTGTCTTCACGTTCCCCATCTTCGCATCAGATATCAAGAGGAGGTCAAGGTGCGGCTGGCCGCCAACTTATTCGTGATGTCTGATACATGCAAAGGTGGAGGGGGGGAAAATCCAGTGCTGTTTGGGTGTAAGCTCACATGACAAAAGAATCTCAAGCAAGTGACGACACCAGAGGTGGCCAAAATGTTCGTTATTTTGCTTTGGGAAAACCATGCTGATTGAGACCAGGGTTGTACAAGAAGTGAAGCCATGTTTTCTAATGAAGAGCGATTTATATTTTTAAAAGAATTTTTCTGCAGCAAAGGCGCATGGAAAAAACACTGCAGAAACGCAATGTTGAACAGGCGTAAACACTTATACAGCTGTATTGGGTAATGACGAGCAAGCCTGCTCACCACTGCTCAATACTCATTCGTGCATTGGGCTCAACTGCTCTGTACTCAACTAAGTATTGTGGGTGCTCAGATGTGTTGTTCTTGAATGATCCGGCACAAAGCACCAGCTCTCTTCAAGTGAATGATGGGAGCCGACACCCCAGTGAGAGGTGATTAAATGGCTCTCACTGGCGGTAAATCAACATGTCTGGATGCTGTGTGTGAAACAAATAAAATAAAAGTAAAATCTGCCCATCCTTCCTCGGAAATGCTATGTTTTGACTGTATCTGAGAGGTGCGTCGGATTGCCCATCACTAATTGAATTCCATTATACTTGTTAGATGAGTCAACCTGTAGTATTGAAAAAACGTCTCTTGAAAACTATGAGAATATTTTTCAAAAATATGTATAGTGCATATATACAAATATTTTAGTTTAATGTAAGTCTTCATGGAGAGCATATTATCATAGCCTGTACATTTTTTAATATGAATCATTGGTTATCCTCTCAGAGCGTGCGATCTGCTTGATTCAAATAATAAGCATCTGAGCACTTTTTTGCTCGCTCATCAGTAAAAATGGGTCAATGCCAAGACTCTGCATTAGTGTTGAGCGAGCACTACCATGCTTGGGTGCTCTGTACTCGTAACGAGTATTTTGACACTTGGAATGACTCAACTCTTCTACAGAGTATAATTGAAGTCAATGGGAAGTCAAGGAGTTGATCTCATCTGAGCATGAAAAGCTCAAAAGGAGTACTAAGCATCCGAGCATGGTAGTGCTCGCTCATCACTACGTGTTATAATAAAAATGGTTTGTGGGATAACCCCTTTAGATATGCATACTATCAAAATAATTTACATGTCCTAATTACTTTGTTCAATAACCCATTGAGGTTTCTTACTGTATGGTAATAATCGTATTTCATTAAATGTTTGCGTTTGTGGTTTGAGCTCCATAGGGTGTGAACTGTATAAACTTGCCCTAAACTAATCTCCCTGACGTAATTACTATAATGTATCTGGGAATACCTGATGTTAATAAAGTAATACATTCAGAATACATATATGGAAATCACTGAATGTGTAAGAATACATTCAATTCCATTGTGCTACATAGACTAAAAATAAATCTGCAAGCCGTAGGTCATCTACAGGAGCATCTCAATGAATTAGAATAGCATCAAAAAGGTTTTTCAGTAATTCAGTACAAAAACTGAAACACATATATATATAGACTCGATACAGAGTGATCTATTTAAGTGTTTATTTATGTTAATGTTGATGATTATGGCTTACAGCCAATGAAAACTCAAAAGTCATTATCTCAGAAAATTAAAGTAGGGAGGATGAAGGGTTAAATCCTCTCTGCTGTATTCTACAAAGGAACAAAGGGTGAATATAATATTGATTTATTAGCCAATGTGTTTCAGGGCTCTCACAACCACACAAGGTGAAGCCTCTGATATCTATTTAGGTCATATTTTATCGCTCAGACCCTTCATCCTCCCTACTTTAATTTTGTGAGATAATGACCTTTGGGTTTTCATTGGCTGTAAGCCATAATCATCAACATTAACAGAAGTAAAGACTTGAAATGATCCCTCTGTTTGTAATGACTCTATATAATACATGCATTTCAATTTTTGTATTGAATTACTGAAATCAATTAACTCTTTCATGCTATTCTAATTCATTGAGATGCCCCTGTAACATACTCTAACACTTCAAGAAGAATATGCCCTAAACCTATTAATTCTCCGAATGGGATCAAATACAAAATAGCAGTGGTTTTCTAGGGATCCTATTGGGATTATGATATCTTTAAGGTTCAGTCCAACCTTTCTAAATTGTGTCGCTCACTTCTGGAAATCTTTCATGTCTTGCCTCGTCATCTCTCATTCATGTGACATTTATAATTGTTGGTCTCTGCCACTTTCCACATACACAGCATGAATGGACATCTTCTTATAACAGTGTCATTGTTCCCCCCTCTCGATTACACAGATAAATAATATAACAGTGTGTAAAGTCTTTAATTTATTCTCCATAATTCATTATAGTGCGCAGCTGGCAGTAAATCAAGAATGTTTTCGTTGTCTTGTCTGATGATTTGTCGGGATCAATAGCTCTGTTTGTTTCTCAGTTGTAGATTTTCAATGTAGTCTTCATCTCGGAATATTATTTTCTCTTTTTCTTGCAATGTTGGTGCTGTGCTCACTGTAGGTCGTACATCTGAAACACTATGGATTAAAGATTTAATATTATTACAGTGGAAATTCACACTGCTTATTACATAAATGGAGACAAACAGGGAAATGGACTACAGTGGATATCTGAGAAATGTTTGCACCTTCAATCACAGTGATTCCTCTCTGTCACTTGAAAATGTAAAAGGATTCTTAAGAAAAACTACTGGTAGATGCAGGAGCAGAGACTTCAAGAGGCAGTAATGAAAGCGAGGAGAGTTTCACATGTAGCTATTTGGTAATATTCATCTAGTAAACGTTTTTCAGATCAGAGATGGTTTTAAGAGCTGGAGGGGTGCTTGAAATCTAAACTCCCAGCCTCCAGTCATAAACTCATCTTCTGGCATCTCCACCTCTTATCCCTATAGCTCTGGTCCTGTGGCGCCTCCTTGTGCCCGTAACTTCTGACTGGCTGAAAGTCAGACGTTTTGTCAAAAGAGCTCAATGTATCTCTGTAACAGCAAGAGCAAGGCCAGAATGAGGCTCTCATACAGATGTATTGATTTGTGACCTCTAGCACGCTCCATGAAACATGGGAAAAAAGATGAATGCACCAGATGATGAGTTTCAGAAAGGTATCAGGGGAATTAGATGTAGAACACCCCTCTAGTAGTGCAAGATAAAAATGCTGACGTTGGGATTCAAAGGTGTTTTCTGGGCATATAATTTTGATAACCTATTCTTAATTAGGAGATTGACACAAGACACCCTCACAATCAGCTGCTAAAGGGTACCTGACAGCTGATACATGCTGTCCCATCCAATGGCATAATTCAGGGACTGAGCCAAACAGGAGATTAGTCAACAGACAAGTCCTCAGTAGCTTCTCTTCGCACCCCCCTTCCCCGCTGCTCTTGAGTGACAGGTCTCATCCTACAAAGGCACGCAAGGAGAGACCTGTCAGTCACTGGCAGTTGGTGGGGAGAAGCCCCCGGGGACCTACCTATCCGACTAGTCTCCCATGCAACTCAGTCTCATGCAATTGTTAAAGTATTCTTTTTTCTGAAATGCCCCAGTTTTTTAGAATTACATGCTAATTGAGGATCTAGTAGCCTAGATCAGCTGCCAGGCTCCCTTTAAAAGCCTTAATGATGGCCAATGTATGTAAACATGACAGTGAGCAGAATTAAACTCCTCCATTCAGTGTGTAATGGAAACTGCTGAGTACTTCAGATCAGCTTCTATTCTCTTAAATTGGTGCTAATCTGCAGTACTCAGCAACAGCCACTAAAGACTAAATGGAGCTGTGCTGTTCATCTCCATTCAATTCTATGTACAGCTCCCATCATGGCTAAGTAACATCTGACTGGACAACCCATTTAATCAGGTTTTTCCAACATCTGCCACAGATCCATTTTGATGGGTCATCTATGAGTCCTGTTCTTGTAATTGACACCAATGGGATCTACAATGATCAGCCAGTTATCCTATGTGCAGTAGATCATTTTTTATGCTGAGAATAATCTTTTAAAATCTGTCACCAGGTTTTTGCTAATCCATCTGAGAGCAGCATTATGTATGGGACATAATCACATTGAAGAAAGAGGCACTCACCCGGTGAATGTTGTTCCTAATGGATGACTTTAATCAGCATTGAGGTACAGGGTGCTGGGGAGGGGGTGTAGGAGGTACACCCCCTCCCCAGCACCCTGTACCTCAATGCTGATTAAAGTCATCCATTAGGAACAACTTTCACCGGGTGAGTGCCTCTTTCTTCAATGTGATTATACCTCTCAGGCTGTTATAAGACTGCACCCCTGGCCCTGCTGCAGTTGACACTGGTGGTGCCGCTACTTAGGTTCTTGAATGTTCGGTGCCCCGCATTTCTACCTCTCAAATATTATTTATGGGACAAGCCTATGATTCCCGTGATGTGTCACTTTCTGGGCAGCTTGTTGTAGTTTCAATAAAAATGTTGCAAATCTACCAGTTATTGAATGTTTAACTTTGTCTAACCCTGCCGAAACCTCTGATTGACATCTTTCTGTGCACACTATGTGTGGGTAGAAAGCTGTCAAGCACTGTTTGGGCATGGGGTTATACAGGACTCATGAATATGGAGGATTTACATATCATTTAGTGATAACTCCCTGCTGCTAATTTTATCAAAACTATAGTAAGCAGCCTAGTAATTAACAAATTGCTAAAATCAGGGTCTTTGTCTTTATATTATGCTGCTCTTTGGTTAAGTGGCAAAAACTTGGTAGCATATTTCTATTATGATGCAAATATTTATAAGAGCAAAGTCACTTGCACTTAGCTGTTGAATTGGGACCAGTTGACTACCTTAAAGGGAACCTGTCAGGTTGCTCTACCCCTCTCTCCTATCACTACCTATCTCTGCACCTTGGTAGCTGTTCCCTAACCATCCCTAACTGACCTAAACTGGGCCCTATAACGATTTTGAAAAATGACTTATAACTTACATACAGTCTCCATCTAGGAGATTGGATAGGCGGGCTCCAGGCACCATTCTCCCCTCCTCGCTGTGTCCTAGCATGCCCAGCTGGGCGTCCTCACTCATGGTGCTTTGACGCCTCTTTTTTGTATTTCCTGCCCTCTCTGCTGCTGTAATGCCCAACCGGAACGTCATATCTGGCCGGGTGCATTATGGGCCTAATCACGTGATCGGCCTGATGCATTGTGGGCCTGATCACGTGATCGGCCGGGTGCATTGTGGGCCTAATCATGTGATCTGCCCAGCTCCAGTGCATGCACAATGCACACATTGAAGCTAGGCCGATCACGGGATTAGGCCCACAATGCATCGGGCCGATCATGTGATTAGGCCCATAATACACCCGGCCAGATATAACGTTCCAGACAGGCATTACGGCAGCAGAGAAGGCGGAAAATACAATAAGGAGTGTGGCAAAGCACCAGGAGCAAAGATGCCCAGTGGGGCGTGCTAGGACACAGCAAGGAGGGAAGAATGGAGTTTGGAGCCCGCCTATCCAGTCTCCTAGATGAAGACTGTTTGTAAGTTATAAGTCATTTTTCATAATGTGTTATAGGGCCCCTTTAGGTCAGACAGGGATGGTTAGGGAACAACTACCAAAGTGCAGGGACAGATAGTGATAGGATAGAGGGGTAAAGAGACCTGACAGGTTCACTTTAAGCTGTCCATAAAAGTATATAGCCTTATTTTGCCTACTTGAGTTTGATCAGCTTGCTAGCTTAGGTTCACATCACATATCTATATAAAACTCTTTCCAATGTCATCAGTGTTTTGGATCAGTAGCAGCAACAAGAAAAAGTAGTTGAACTCACCAAATGTAGTTTTCAAATCCTTTATTTGTTCATAAAAAAAGCAGGAGACAAACGGGATGCAGGAGGTTTCACAGACAACAGCCGTTTTGTGTTTCTCAATACATTTCTTCAAGTGCATAAATAAAGGATTGAAAACTAAAGTTGATGAGTGGAACTACTCATTCGTGTTGCTTATACTATTGATGTTCGTTTTCTAGTGTGCACCTCAACTATTTCTTTTCCTGTAATACCACTTTTGCAGTCTTGCTGGTAATAATATTAATGTGACAGCTGTCCTAAATATTTCATCTCCTCTGTGAATGTTTGTAAGTATTATGGATCAGTGTGTCATCTATGTGTTATCTGTGTGTCCTTAGTGTATCCAATTTTTAACATTAGTGTGTTGTCGATGTTTTTCAAAGATGGCTGAAGAAAGTATTAAATGACCAAGTTTCACCTATACTTTTCAGTGTTAATGACATACAGCACACAAATGGACATTAATGGTACACTAATGCCATACATGTGCTGAATGTGTTTTTCACAGAGCCATAGACTTGCATTGGCCATTTCGTTCATTCTGCCGGAAAAAACAGATATGTCTCTGGGTGTTTTTCATGGACAGATGGTCCATGGAAGAACAAGGACATGTGATCAATCCCTTAAGTTATAATGGCTACATGTGGTATCCATGAAAAACATGGGATTCCACACGTACCAGAAACACAAGCGTGCGAGGATGTGGAGGAGGAACTCTCAACTCTCTATCATAGAATTCAAAGGCTCGGGCACATTGAATTTCAGCATGACCAAACATTTGTACTCATGGGAGAAAAACCACTGACAGAGAAGTTGTTGTCTCACCACCACTAAGAACACATGTGGTGGTGAGAATTCCCACACATTGCCCTGATGAGGGGCAATCACCCAAAAATGCAGTGTCTGCAGTTTGGGGGTCTGATCTGGCACAAATCCTAAGTCATATTAAAAGGCTTGTTAAAGAGACAATTATGACTTTTGGGATTGCTACCTTTATTAGTTGGCATTAGAGTTTGTCTACTTCCTCACTGAAGTGACAATTTGCAAAGTCTCCTCACTGCCAGCTGGCAGAATACTCTTCACAAGGAGAATAGCTGTTCCCCCAGACCCCATTAAGAACACATATATTGTCAGTGTGTATAGAAAGGTTTCCAGAGATAGATGTCCAACAAAACATGCATGGTACATGAGCACCTTTGCCTTGACAGTACAATTGACCATATCTTATAAATTCATAGCTCTGTCTCATTTATATAGAAGAATAAGGTTTATATGAATAATATATACCCTTTACTCAAATTATTAATCAAGTAACACAGCTTATATAGGAACCAATGTACACATATTTCTTGAAGACTGGAAATCCCTTTTGGGAAATTCCCCAATAGTCGATATCAGAGATATTCCTGGGTTTTGATCTGAACTGATCAACACATTAAACAAGCTTTGCCACTTATAAAGTATCTGAACCTTTCTGGGGTTATCATCTCTGGAAATCTCTTACATAACCATTATGTTGTTGATATAATGGAGTTCATTTATTGAATATTTATTTCTCTACACCAAAACATTTTTCATTCCCATAGTCCTAGTCCCTCCAGTACTTGAGGATTGAATATTAATGCAAAGGATCTTAAGAAATGACACTAAGGGCTAGGACTCTTTAAGCTATTATTTATTCATGGAGTAGCCATTTAATTTGTCTAAAACAGTATATATTAAATTAGAAATGAGCAAATCGATTTCCTTTGCCCTGGTTCAGCATCGCAAATTGCTGCCTCCTGGCAAAGCAAAAGAAAGGTGTGAGATGTCTCATAGGCAGCAAGTGATATTAATCCGTTGACTTCGTACCCATGGAATCTTGTAACTAACACCTGCATGAACAATGTGCTTTGATGTCAACACTTCAGTGCTAATATAAGGGCATATATACATAGGGGACTGTTCTAAATATACTTTGTAATTTTCAGCAAGGTTAGATTTTAGGAAACAATGTATCTAGATCCTTTATAGGAATATAATCATCATCCCACAGAAACGAACATCAAAGACTTAATGTCTCTTTGAAAGGCAATTATTTTCTCTTTAGCCTTTCTGCTAAACGTATTTCAAAAATGAAAAAGAAATAATAATAATAATTCTGCTTAATCCTCACTTTCCATCATCGATATATATCAGCCATATATGCATTGTTGTGCATAAACTGTGTTCATTATTAATTCTAACATCTGGAACCTGTTTGTAGATTTTGAGTAGATCTGCACTAAGGAATTCATCAGGAAAACTAATTAAAGACTTTTCCATGTTTATGTAAATGATCAATGCTCTGATTCACTACCTGCCTACAGCTGGAAAGTGTCTGAGCTCATGAGAGCCTAACAAGCCATTATTCCACAATTAAAAAATAACAATGCAAATCTCAAACAAAGGACAAACAAAATCCTGATGGTGGTCTATCATTTCCTGGTGGCGAGCATTCTTCTAAGATGTTATTTTTCTATTTGGGCTTATGTAGATTTGTCAGACGTGTTGGCATCGCAGCTACGTTGTATACTGCTCATTTCAGTTTTTCCTTGGAAGACTTCATTTCCTCAGTGCAGTGTTTGAGTTCACGAGCGGCTTCCTATCTGGTTACATGAGAACTTTTCATTGATCTGTGGATACGTCTACACTTGTTTCCAAAATTTCCCCATCGCAAGCTTTAGTCAAAACATCTGTAGCACTTGTCTTCGTAGACTTGTTTCCTGAGCACAGTGGTATCACATGGGAAATCATGACTTTTTTGAACTCTTTGTGTTTACCACAAAAGTGAATTAAGCCGGAAAGAGTTACAAGGATGGCATGATTGAGGACTCGGCTAGACACATTAAATACCGTAGCTGTTTTTATTGTTTATTATCCTATCTTTGATTGTCATTTATAACTCTGAGCTCCAACCTTGGTTTCACATTGTTGGATTATTAGTCATCCAACTGTCAGGAAGTACCTAGTGCAGATATTATCTAACAATATTGAAAAGAGGATTATTTTTGATATACATCACATAATACAGCAGTGTGAGAATTTATTAACTGTCATGGGCATTCAATAAGGTGTATGATACATCTTCAATTGCAGTTGGCCAAAGCTTACTGAGCAGACAGCTTTTCCTCCTGACTTCCACATGGCCAAGGGTGCCGACATTATGTCGACATTATAGATGGGGGAGAAAAGGTCCGTTCAAATTGACAAATCGGTAGGACAATACCACTGGTGATTGGTAAACTTTTACCGGTCAGCAGTAGTTTGAATGCCTGTTTACGCAGGCAGGTCAAAGTAAACGACACTCATCAAGTGATCTAAACTAGATCACTCAGTGCTAGCCATAGTTTTCAGCAATGCTGTTCCTGTTTACACAGGATAATGCACCACCAAGAACTAAGATTTTTTGCTCAGCACAAAAGACCATTTCACCCAAGCAGTTTCCTTGCATATTAGGATGATTGGCAGCCTGTTAACATGGCAACATAATCATGAAATTATCATAATCAGTCTGTCCAAAGTTCCTGGTTAAGCTAGCATTACTCTTTTGCATATGGGGACCTTATATAAATATGTAATGGGATGATAATCACAAGGTACTATATAAAATAGCGATGGGATAAAAACATTAGATTAATGCACAATGAACAAATAGTATAATCCAATATTATTGTTCTTCTTTTTTGTGACGCTCATACACTACATACATTGGATTGAGCTGAGTCTTTGCACCTGCACCCAGTGTGTGTTGTCTATAGGGATGTACATCACATCAACAGTTCTGTGTGCAAAAAATAAGTTCAGCATTTCTGACAATGTATATGGCATGTGTATCTCAGAGCTGTTGAGCTTACTCACTCACGATTGTGTGGTTGATATGACATCAGTGCTGCAGTCAATAATAGATTGGGGCAGCAACAGAGAGCCAGATCTGGGGAAGTTGACTAAAGCTATTTTTGTACTACTAATAGAGTTTATGAGAAAAACCTTCTGAAAAAAGTCTCTGAAATGGGACATGAAAGACAAGAGAGAAACAGGGGGCGCACTAGTGCATTATCCTTATTACCAGCAGGGGATGATTAATTGCGTATTTACTAACCTATTATTGTTGTGCAATCCCCGCACAACAATGGTGTGGATTTTGGAAGCGGTTGGGATCTCCTTTCTCCTATTGGAAGTTTTGCAGTGGTGTGGAGAAACGTTTAAGCAGCTCCGTCCCGGGAGTCTCGGCGTCCCCGCTCGCTTCCTTCTATAACCCCGCCTGCTAGCACCCCATGTGACCGGGCGCGCTGACGCAGGCAGGTCCTATGTTTTTCTCCAGGTAAAACGTTAGTTCAGTCTGCAGGTCCTCAAGTTTCAACGAGCTGCTCCAGCCGTGTTCTTTAAGCGAGATAGGATATGTAGATTCAATTGCACGGTCTCCTGCTGGGCACTCTGATTAAAACCAGGGACTTTGCTTAGTGGAAAGTCCTTTTATTAGAAATCCTCCATTCGCCACGACATGTTTCGACGGTATAGTGCCGTCTTTCTCAAGTGGAAATGGGACAGTCACTTTCACTTTATGGACATCCTATCTTTTCTCCAAGAATAACACAAAAGAGGAATAAGGTTCACGCCAAAAGCGAGAATAGCCAGGTGAACTAGAAAGCAATAGTAATACAATAATTGCTGGTTTCTGTAAAGTTTTCACAGTTTTACAGTTCTTGTCTATCTGTCTGCTACAGTAAAACAGTAACTTTGCCGAATAATTATCATTCACTCTAAGAACTAATTAAATAGTGTTATTCTGATGCCGTTGAGTCATCAAGCTGAAAATACACCAAAACATTTAGAATAAATGATATGAATGGTGACATCTAAATTTATTATGAGTTTTGCCAATTAGCAGTGTTGTGTTATTTCAGTAATTAAACCTAAAAAGACCTTGGTGGAAAAATGATGTCACCAATGCCAATTCAAACGTATTGGATTAAGTCATGTACGCTTTAGTAGCCCCAAGGGAGAGACTGGGAAATTTGATGCCAGGACTAATTCCCAATCTTGGACTCATTGGAGACCTCCTTCTTCTAATGAGTCCCACAGCAAGTCATATAATCTCTTCTGACACTGCTGACTAGCATAAAGTACTGATGTGGATATTAGTATGTATATCAATGCACTAGAGAGGAGCAGACCATTTATTTAATGCGCATAACTGTGACCATGCATCCTTGACCCTAATTTTTAAAGAGAAACCTGTCATGTCGTTTTGTGATATTAAACTGCTCCTAATGTATTTTAAATGATGTAATGTGCATCACTAATATGATTTTCAAAAAAGAATCCATGTATTTATCTTAAAAAAAGACTTTTTATGCAGAGGTTAATGCATTAAACACCTTCTTCCTCAGTTTTAGCTAAGCCAGCAGGTACCTCACTTCTGGCTTGCTTAAGGTCACATGGTCGTGACATCACCACAGGTCCTTAACCCAATTCCTTTATATTACAAAGATATCAATCAATTACAATGCAGGGGTGTGTGACAAAGTTCAATATATATCATGGCTGAACTTAAGTGACAGTGCCTGATGCAAGAATAAAGTGCCACCTCTATACCTGAGAAACAAGGTATTTAATGCATTCATCTCAGCATATAAAGTCTTTTTTTTATAAAGATAAATACATATAATTTTGTTTTCAGAGAAGAATGTTAGTGATGCACATTGCATTATGTACAACACATTGGGGGCAGTTTAACATCACAAAACCACATGACAGGTTCCCTCTAAGTCACTCTACAAAGGGCTCAATTTATTGAAGTCTTGGCGCCGATTCCATTGCAATGTATGATTTTTTACTATTCCTAACTTTAGAAAGGACACAAAATATATATAAAAAGAAGAGCATGCAATACGATTGGCTGTACAGCATATTGCATTGCCATGCGAAGCAAGCTCAAATGTCAAATTGACTTTCCATCCAATTGCTCAATATAATAAGAAGCCTTTGGTGTGCAATTTGCATTCAAGTTCAGTAAATAAGGTTGCATTCGTAAAGGATGAAATGATGGGTTAATAATATTAAAGGTGAATAAACATTTCAAGTTACGTAAATCCATGAATTGGAGTAGTCGAAATAAATCTCATAATTGTTGTTGGCACATTGATGTATTTATTGTGCCTGTATCCTAGTGGGTACAGATGTATGATAAGTATCATCTAGCCTCATAAGCAGTGTGCGTAGGGAGGTCATAGGCTAAACCATAGGTGCATGACTTACAATCTCAAGGGTAGAGCTTGAAGATGGATTTCAAGGAAACGTACTACTAAACATTTTCCTTAGTGATATAGAGAGCAAACTAATTGGCTAATTATCAGTTAATTACCAGAAATCCCAGAACCCCAGCCTGTCATCAGCCCTCCAGGATTATGTTGTGCACACCTGGCCTTTTTTTGAATTCAGAAACCTTTTACAAATAATATATATGTAATATTTATATATGTCTTCCATGTCAAAATCTACCAACAAATATTACCTTGAAATGATTGCCTCATTTGTAAAGATAATGTTTTGCTTTATTATAGAAACATACATAAAATATATCTAGAAACTGCTAGTAAATGCTGTTATTCTATAATTTGGATACAATTTTAAATCAGTATAACTAAGTTCTGCAAGATTTTAGAGAACGAGCTTTCCTCGGAACACACGTTTCATGTATTCTTGCAGTCTAAACAGTTTGCCGATCACCAGACATAAGAGCAAAATGATGGTTTATTGTGAGAAATTATCTCTAGGATTACACAAAAATGTATTATTCTTTGCAGCACATCATCCTACAGGGACTGCGCTGCTGGGAAAATGGCAACCTATGCACACCAAACAATCTATTACTTGGACACAACTGAAGTGGGGTTGTCCTTTGCAATCAATCTATGACATAACCACCGAATGTCAAACGTGTAGCTGGCCAGTGGTCATTTAACACTAGTATAAGCAAACCCTTATAGTTTGTCTGGATTATCTTAATTGATGTTCTGTAGGATCAATCAAAAAGAGATCAACGGTATAGAGGTTATCATACCGTGACCGTACATAGATTAGTGGAGACAACTCTTTATATTAATGCCATAGGTCTGAATTCATTAATGATCATCAGCAGGCACAGCTCAAGGGACCAGATATTGGGACATTTAAGGGGAAAATTCTGTTACATACAGCATCTCCAACAACGGGGTCAACAATGCAATACAAGGATTTCCTTATGCTCCAACAGGTTTTATAGAAAAAGGCTTTCTTCATGAAATGACAACACCATAAACCTATTTAATTCAGAACTAATAAAGCAAATTCTTGCTTGTAGATTTGGATGTGCTAAGGCAATAATGTAAATGTAAGGATGGGAAATTTGTAATAATTGGGAAAAAATGGAGAAAATTTTGAGACAGGAATGTTAGTGAAAGGAACGCAGATTGACTTGAATGACCAGCTTTTGTACAGGCAATTTATCTGTCTAATCTGGGTATCCACTAGCACTTGGTATCCGATGTGTGAGCATTGGATACATTATGCTATTAATCTCTCAGCTCAGGCTCTACTGGAGCATAAACTGCGTGTCAGGCAACTGTGATCCAATCCTTTGATCTGGTCACAGGTGGAAGAGGACGGAGAGATTAAATTTCTCCATCTTCTCCGCTGCCAATCTTGCATATATCACACTGCTCCTCAAAAGTGTGCCGAGTGCACTGTGATGTTTTACATGCTTCTATACAATTGTATGGGTGTGAGTAATTATTTTTTATTACTATTTATTTATATAACGCCATTAGGTTCCATGGCGCTTTACATGAGGATAAGGGAGACAAGCACAAGTACACTAACTCTAGACAATCAGATATACAGTGGGAGAGGGGACCCTGTCCACAAGGGCTCACAGTCTACGAGATGACTTGTTGAAATCGAGCATGCTGTGATTTTTTTTTCTACCCCGATTAAGAGTGAGAAAAAACTTGTCGATAGACACTGCCTGATTGTTTAACAATGGTGTGAGTGCAATTTCATGTTTTATCAAATTGCACTCATTCATTCCGTAGAACCCCAAGATGCCTGAAAATTTTACTTTTTAACAATTTAAAGTAGAGGTAAATGAAAAAATTGTTTAGAATTTAATTCTACTTGAATTTTAGCATGGCCGCCAATATGGTTATTAGCATTTTAGTTTATTTGTTCCCTCACTAAGGACAAGCTCAAATCGCATTGTATTTCACAATCTTTGACCTAATAAAAACGTAAAAAAAAAATATAAAACAAATAAAAAAAATCCTTATACTTGCCTTAACATTCACATATCAGCCCCTCTGTGTCTGTGTCACCCATCCAGTCCATGCCGCACCTTCAGATCGACGCCGCTCATGCTGAAATCCCCTCAAGCGTTCAAAAATCTCAAAGCTTCCTAACATTGTGGTGTGCGCCATGTCCTAATACACATGCACAAAATCCTCGCGGATCCATCAAGAGCCAAATTCCTAACCCAACTTAAAAGGCCCAAGGACTGCAGCATGGGCGGTGGGAATCTGAAAATGCAACACGGACCAGTAAGGAACAGAAGAGTCGGAGAGGTGAGCAGTAAGGACTATCAGGATGTTTTTTAGTTTATACATCGTATGTTTATCAAGATCAGAGCTTTCAGAGAACCCAAAACATAATAAGCTTCATTAAATATGCAGACAACAACTTCTCCGCAAATCAAATTTCCTAGAAAAATCCGTGCAATCAGGAAAATTAGAATTTCACTTGAACCGCCTATCTCTAATTTAGAGCTTTACAGCACAGTGAAATATGTAAAAGTAAAGTGTATATAGAGCCATGTGTACATACATATATATTAAGCATCCCGCAAACCAATTTTCTATACAATAGATATTATATGTTAGGTATTATAATGTTCTTTACTGGGTATTGTATCTATTGTTAACCTCTGTATAGTGTATCAGGACATTATTTCTGGATTTAGCCAATAATCCTTACCCCAGGATATTTATATTGTATGTCAGGTCTTTCTGTTTGCTCTATACATATTTATATTGATTAATATGTATACATTTAAAAATAAAAAATATAATAAAAAAACAACAGTTTACTTTACTACATAATGGAAAATAATTGAATTCACATTGAATTCGCTTTTTTTTTTTTCCTTCTTTTTCCTTGCCACCCAATCACTTATGGGCTATAACTATGGAACTATTAGATGGATGATCTTCAGCCTTCCCAGAGTGATACGGGCAACAAAGGTAGTACAATGTCTGCTGCTGTTTCAGGAATATCTCAGTCCGTTCCTGCGCAAAGTGATCAAAGTTTATTACATTAAAAAGTGTCTGGATATAGATATAGGATGCTTGATGTTGAATCTCTGTCAATATGTCTACAGGATGTCTGAATATTTACTCTTACCGGTACCAGTAAATAATAGTGCTGAGGCGGTGTACTGGGAACTTGACTTTATAATGTTCTTGATACAAATTGTATTTGTGCCTGTCTACATAAATTCATAGATGTTTAAAGTGATATGCTTGGAAATAATTCACTGGGTAATTTATATGTTATGACACAAGAAACCCATTGTATTGGAACGTTCCCGGTTATCTCATACTGATCGGTAGACGTAAACCGGTAGGTTGTCCTCCTTGTCAAATTTTCTTCCCACTAGATCATCCTTCTTATGGCTTTTGATTTTATTTCATTTTTATTGTTTTTAAGCTCAGTTTATCTATAGAGTTTTCCACTGCATTTATATAAACCTTTCATGCCAACATTTGATATGGAACATAAGGGCAAAGCCAATGATGACAGTAAAAAGTAAGTGTTAGGATAAGAAAGGCTTGTAAAAAACCATATTTTTTATTTCATACATATAGAAAAGTTTAAAATCCATGATAAAACTAGATTAAATATTCTGATGCGTTTCTGACATTGCGCCTTTAAGGCCGGTTTACACGTGTAGATATCGCTAATGATATTGTAGCAATGTTCCTTGTTTTGTGATGTTGCAGTGATCTCGTCGGCAATCTCGCTACGTGAGACACATATCAGCGTTCGACCCCCCTGTGATATCGTTATCGTTAAGGAATGGCCTGGGCCATTTTTCGGTCGTCGGTCTCCCGCTGGGCGTGATGCATCGTCATTTGTGACACCTCAACAACAACGTCGTTGGCAACTTTGATGATTCAGAACACGGCCACTTAGGCGGAGACTTCAATGACCGCAGAGGGCGATCGACGCCTCGGCGTATCGTAGCTGTGTCGTTGACAATATCAGCCTGTTTGACATGTCACCAGCGACCACATAGCAATCGAGTAGCGATCACCTAGCAATCTTTATAGCGTCGTATCGTTGTTGGCATCAATGGAAGGTTAATATATGTAAACCGGCCTTTAGTGATAGGGTATGATTCTATGACTAAGGAAGGCAACACTAGAAACACATCAAAATATTTAATCTCTTCCTATCAACTCTTGATATGGCACATAAGGAAAACGCCAAAGATGAAAGTAAAAAGTAAGAGTTTGGATTAGAAAGGATTGTAAACATATTTCTTTGTTCAATACTATTTAAATCCTTGATAAAATAAGATACACAATATTAATCCCCAGGGAAGTTACAGTATCAATAAAGTGTATTTTATCTTATTAAGGATTTAATTTTTTTTATAAAGAATTGAATAAAAAAATGTTTACAAACCTTTCTAATCCAAACTCTTACTTTTTACTTTCATCTTTGGCGTTTCCCTTATGTTCCATATCAACAGTTTATAGCAGGTGATGAAATATTTTGATGTGTTTCTGTCATTGTCGCCCTTAGTTATAGAATCATACTCTAAGACTTAGGGCCGCAATGTCAGAAACACGTCAGATATTTCATCTCCTATCATGGATTTTAAACTTTTTATATGTATAATATAAAGTTATTCAATTTTTACACATACCCTTTCAATCCAAACCCTTCCTTCTTCTTCTGCATTGTCATACCAAATGGCTAACGATCTTTTTTGGTTTGAAGTGGTGTTTTGATTTGAGATGGTTTCTCCAAGGTGGACACGTGGAGGTATATTTTTTCTTTTTCCTTTCATGAAATGAGAAAGTAGTGTACATAGCTGGGATAACAATGTTGTTTCCTTACTCCTTGACATTCATCATTCTGTTTACATTAGTATATATTTCTATACTGTATATATACATTTTGAAAGGGTTGCCTATGTCTTCAACATTGATGACCTATCACTCCCGCCAACCAACGAATCAGCTGTTCCCAATGCCGCTGCACAACACAGCTCCATTAACAGAATAGTGGTTGTGGCCTGGTACTGCAGATCCACCCATAAAGATTTGAATAGTGTAGTAACCAGTTGTGTAGCAGTAATAGTAGAGTAATTCCAGTTTGGAACAGCAGATTGGTAGGACTACCGGCTGTCACGCCTGCACCGATCTCACATTAATGACCTATACTGAACAACCCCTTTAAAGGGAACCAACCACCCCAAATGACCCCCCCGGACTGTTAATATGTGTCCCTACACCCAGCACACACATTTGGGGCAATCGTTTTTGCTAAAAAAAACTGTTTAGTAGAAGCTAAGATATAGCTTTATAAAGTTTAAAAAATGTTGCCGACTGGGTGTTACCTAGCTTGTCCCGCTGCCGAGTTCATGTGCCTGTCAGCCTCCTCTCCCCCCCTCCCTTCAGTAAGGCCCTGCCCTTTCAGCCTCATCACAGGCTGCTGCACGAGTCTCATTGTTTACGATAACAGAAGGCAAAACTGAAAGGCTGAAACCTGAGAGGCTGAAAGGGCAGGGCTTTACTGAAGGGAGGGGGGAGAGGAGGCTGACAGGCAGATGAACACTGCAGGAGGACAAGCTAGGTAACACCCAGTCGGCAACATTTTTTAAACTTTATAAAGCTATATCTTAGCTTCTACTAAACTGTTTTTTTAGCAAAAACGATTGCCCCAAATGTGTGTGCTGGTTGTAGGGACACATATTAACAGTCCGGGGGGGTCATTTGGGGTGGTTAGTTCCCTTTAAGTTATTATGTACCACTACACTTTAAGTAATGGAAAAGTTAGAAACAACTGAAATCACAATCCTTTGACTATTAGTCTTGTTTCACCCCGTTATTAGTAGCCATAGACTAGCACAGTATTTGTTACAACCATTCTAGAGACATTAACTGATGGTTGTTGTTACTTATACTGAATCTACCAAGTCATAAGAGGCAATGCTGCCTTCCATATAGCCCTGTCTACTTTATTTATTGTTGAAAAAAAGCAGTAAGGGTGGTAGTAAAGGGGCAAAAGGTCACACATTCTTGCACAAGTTCAGCTTGGCAAAAATATGTGATTTATCAAAGTTACAAAACAGTTGAAGGGTTATTAATATATCTCTCTCACCTCTTAGTGCACTTTCCCCACCTTTCTGGAGATTAAGGGATTAAAATATAATAGTTTGAGGCTCAACTAGCTTATTTGTAGTATTTGACCTGAAGGAACTACAATTATTGGCAGTGGAAGAATTACCAGTGTTGGCAGGCAAACGGGTTTGTCTCATAGCTCTCAGTCAGCATTAGAAATCTCATATTCAATCTCTGAACTGAGGCCTTCATGGACCCCAACCTGGCTATGATTACATTGAGGGGCCAAATAGGGCCCTCCACATCTAACCACTTTGATGCCATCAATGCTATTTACCATGGCATGTAAAGGGGATGTGTCATGAACAATTGTGAATTTTAATTACCGTAATAGATCTTAGAATAAAAATAAGTTCCACAATTGAATGTGTTTAAAAAAAGTTCTTGTCCCAAGATATTCTTATATATGAGTCCCTGAGTAATGGATATAATTGACCAAGGAAGCGAGTATACAGACATTACAGCTGGGGATCACAGCTGATTTTTTCTGTAAAACAAGTTTTGATACAGGCAATGAAATTATTTTCATTGCTGAAAGCATCCTCTATGATCCCCAGCTGTAATGTCTGTATACTCTTATATTCTGTGATCCCAGGCTGTAATCTCTGTATACTCTTATATTCTGTGATCCCCGGCTGTAATGTCTGTATACTCTTATATTCTGTGATCCCCGGCTGTAATGTTTGTATACTCTTATATTCTGTGATCCCCGGCTGTAATGTATGTATACTTTTATATTCTGTGATCCCCGGCTGTAATGTCTGTATACTCCTCTACTCTGTGATCCCCGGCTGTAATGTATGCATACTCTTATAGTCTTTGATCCCCGGCTGTAATGTCTATATACTCTTATATTCTGTGATCCCATGCTGTAATGTCTGTATACTCCTATATTCTGTGATCCCCGACTGTAATGTATGTATACTCTTATAGTCTTTGATCCCCGGCTGTAATGTTTATATACTCTTATATTCTGTGATCCCCGGCTGTACTGTCTGTATACTCTTATATTCTGTGATCCCCGATTGTACTGTCTGTATACTCTAATATTCTGTTATCTCCGGCTGTAATGTCTGTATACTCTTATATACTGTGATCCCGGACTGTAATGTCTGTATACTCTTATATTTTGTGATCCCCGGCTGTAATGTCTGTATACTCTTATATTCTGTGATCCCCGGCTGTACTGTCTGTATACTCTTATATTCTCTGATCCCCAGCTGTAGTGTCTGTATACTCTAATATTCTGTGATCCCTGGCTGTAATGTCTGTATACGCTTACATTCTGTGATCCCCAGCTGTAATGTCTGTATACGCTTACATTCTGTGATCCCCAGCTGTAATGTCTGTATACTCTTTGATACCCGGCTGTAATGTCTGTATACTCTTATATTCTGTGATCCCCATCTGTACTGTCTGTATACTCTTATATTGTGTGATCCCCGGCTGTAGTGTCTGTATACTCTAATATTCTGTGTTCCCAGCTGCAGTATCTGTATACTCTTACATTCTGTGTTCCCTTGGTGTAATGTCTGTATACGCTTACATTCTGTGATCCCCAGCTGAATGTCTGTATACTCTTTGATCCCCAGCTGTAATGTCTGTATACTCTTATATTCTGTGATCTCCTGGCTGTAATGTCTGTATACTCTTATATTCTGTGATCCCCAGCTGCACTGTCTGTATACTCTGATATTCTGTAATCCCCGGCTGTAATGCCTGTATACTCTTATGGTGGGTTTACACACACCAATTTCTGTGTCCAATATCTGAACAGATCTCTGGTTGTAGTGAAATCATGGACACATAGTTCCATTTTGTGGCTGTGTACAACATGGAGCAATGTGTCCATGATTTCACTACAACCAGAGATCTGTTCAGATATTGGACACAGAAATTGGTGTGTGTAAACCCACCATTATATTCTGTGATCCCCGGCTGTAATAATATAATATTTGTATAGCTCTATTAATTCCATAGCACTCCACATTCATCAGTAATGCTGTCCCTACTTGAGGATCACAATCTAAACATCCAATCAGTATGTCTTTGCAATGTGGGATGAAACCCATGCAAACATGGAGAGAACATACAAACTCCTTGCAGATAGTTGTCCTTGGTGGAATGAACCAGCTCAGGATCTCAGTGCTGCAAAGGCTGCAGTGCTAACCACTTGGGCACCATGCCTGCTGTTATGCCTGTATACTCTTATATTCTGTGATCCCGGCTGTAATGTCCGTATACTCTTATATTCTGTGATCTCCGGCTCTAATGTCTGTATACTCTTATATTCTGTGATCTCCGGCTGTACTGTCTGTATACTAATTTATACAGATTATGTCTGTATACTTTTATCTTGTACCGACTGTAATGTCTGTATATTCTTATATTCTGTGATCCCCGGCTGTAATGTCTGTATTTCTCTTATATTCTGTGATCCCCGGCTGTAATGTCTGCTATTCTCTTATATTTGTGATCCTTGGTTGTAATGTCTGTATACTCTTATATTCTGTGATCCCAGCTGTAATGTCTGTATTCTCTTATATTCTGTGATCCTCAGCTGTAATGTCTGTATACTCTTATTTCTGTGGTCCCCGCTGTATTGTCTGTATACTCTGATATTCTGTGATACCGGCTGTAATGTCTGTATACTCTTATATTCTGTGATACCGGCTGTAATGTCTGTATTACTCTTATATTTTGTGATCCCCGGCTGTAATGTCTGTATTACTCTTATATTCTGTGATCCCGCTGTAA
Organism: Allobates femoralis; assembly: GCA_033576535.1. Classification (NCBI taxonomy): domain Eukaryota; kingdom Metazoa; phylum Chordata; class Amphibia; order Anura; family Aromobatidae; genus Allobates; species Allobates femoralis. The sequence goes on along the minus strand of JARQOC010000003.1, from coordinate 99,390,219 downwards.
TGTCTGTATTCTCTTATATTCTGTGATCCCTGGCTGTAATGTCTGTATACTCCTATATTCTGTGTCCCCGGCTGTATTGTCTGTATACTCTGATATTCTGTGATACCGGCTGTAATGTCTGTATACTCTTATATTCTGTGATCCCCGGCTGTAATGTCTGTATACTCTTATATTTGTGATCCCCGGCTGTAATGTCTGTACACTCTTATATTCTTGATCCCCGGCTGTAATGTCTGTATACTCTTATATTCTGTGATCCCCGGCTGTAATGTATGTATACTTTATATTCTGTGATCCCCGACTGTAATGTCTGTATACTCTTATATTCTGTGATCCCCAGCTGTACTGTCTGTATATTCTAATATTCTGTAATCCTCGGCTGTAATGTCTGTATACTCTTTTATTCTGTGATCCCCGGCTGTATTGTCTGTATACTCTTTTATTCTGTGATACCAGCTATAATGTCTGTATACTCTTATATTCTGTGATTCCGCTGTAATGTCTGTATACTCTTACATTCTGTGATCCCTGATAGTAATGTCTTATACTCATTATTCTTAACACATCCAGTTGTGGAACTTTAATTTTATTCTAAGATATAATAATTAAAATGTACTATTGGTCATGGTACAACACCTTTAAGGGGGTTAAATGCTGCGTTCATAGCCAGCTAGAATTGTAGAGGTCTGCTGTGTTAAACAGCCATCACCTGCCGTGTATAGAACAGTTTAGTATATAATAATAAATATAAACCAAAAAAGTCATGCATTTGTGTCAATTTGTTTATATCCTATTTTCCACACGTGCATATTCCTGCTTTATTTTCCTATAGTACATGTAATATAAATCCAGATTTCAGTTTATCTCTCTGCTTTGACTTCCATCCCCTAGTGTCTGGGGACATAGTACTGGCAGGTGGAGGGGGTTTCAAGTTATCTATCCATTTTCTGCCATCTGTCACACATGCACGTACTTCTATGTAGAAAACACTGACAGTCAACACATATAAAATGACACAATAGCGGCTCTAGCCTGAGTACTTGTAGCTCTGTAGCCCCAGAGGCTTACACATCCATACACACATTAAATGGTGGTTTAAAAAGAAGAATCTTCTCTTTTACTTTACCATTGTACAAAGGCAAAGTTTGCAATGTCGAACAAAACTAACAAAGTTTTATTTTTTTGACTGCATAGATGCATCATGTTCACATTGGATGGATGTATGTCTGAGCACGTGGGCCGGAAACAGATGACA